>CAUJLX010000002.1:2400000-3625270 GCA_963280985.1 Strongyloides venezuelensis | reverse complement strand
AATTATTTTCGTTACAAATACAATATGCTCTATAAAATACTTTTTTATCGTTTAAACAATAAAATTTATTGTTTTTTCTATTAATATATATTATATTGTGAATAATAAATACCTTTATTAGCTCCTTTTTATAAAATAAATTTTAAATTGATTTTAGAAGCAAGCTTTAAAGAAGGTAGTTATAGAAATATTACCAAAAATAAGGTATTTTTCATTTTCGTTTAAATAAAAAGTAAGTAAACAAGTTTGTGCAACTTATTTAAAAATTTTTTTAAACCAATAAAACAAAATGCGTTAAATAAAAACATTGATTAATATCAATTTACAATAGTAAATGTTTGGTTTTTTTATACTTAAGAATATTTTTTTTTAAAATCAAAATTTTTTATTCTTTATGAATTAAGAAAAGAATGCTTACCATAAGAGTGTTCACAATTATACTTAAAAATAATTTCTAATAATGTCTGATAGCGATGACATTATATAGTCATTAAAATAATAATATATAAGATGTAGAATTTACACTTGCAAACAATTGTTTTAGTCAGAGACCCAGGAGAACAAGAGAATTAAGTGTATAAATTATTTATGTCTAAATTTATCATTATATTATTATAGTTTCTTTTTTACTCATTAAACAAACTTAATAAAATATGGAAATTAACCAATTTTTATTAAATAATGAATCTAAAATAGTATTATACTTATAAGTTTTTTTATAGAGGTGCTATTCTCTTTAGTATGAATCTACAATATAAGTAAGAATGTAGTTTATTGAATTAAATTAAATATTAAACAATCAGAAAGAACGAATGTGTATTTTACTAGTATATATTTTTCTATTTATATGCTTCTGAAGTCAACGCCTTCTATAAGGCGATACACATTAAGGGAAGTTACGTTTTCAAATAACATAGTATATAAATATCTACAATGTAAATAATAAGTTATATTTTTTAAAACTATTGAAGTATATTATAGAGCACACACTATACTGAAGCAAATTTTCCCGTTTGTCAATACTAATGACAATATCAGTTTTTAATTATTTAAAGATATTATTGTGAAAATACATTAACAACATTAACTAAAAAAGGAAATTGCTATAATATTATTTAGAATTTATTTTATTGAAGAGATTTTAATGACTTAGAAAAGTATATAGGATTTTAAACGTGGATATTTTGAATTTAATATTTTTAATATTTGGCCTTTTGTTTACTGTAATTTATTATTAAAAATCTACTTAAAATGGGGATTTTTTTAAAAATACATTAGTAAAATTTTTTATAATTTGTTTGGTGGAGGGTTCACGTAGTTAGAAAGAATATTTATATAAATTTAAACAACAAATTCAAATAGTGGCCACCTAGGATGTAAAGCTATATATATTTACTAATAGAACTTACTATAATATAAATTATAGTAATCTTTTGGACATGAAATTCCCAATACAGATATTTCAGTTCTATATCCTTTTCTTTTTTACACCCCAGCTGAAACACATACATAATTAGTAAATATTATGGAAATTATAATTATAATAATAAATGATTCTATTAATATTATAATTAGTAACTTTGTACTAGGTTAAGTCTATTTTCCAAATCTCTTGAAGGAATCGTTTTGAGGGAATTCTTTTATTTTAACTTAGGTTTTTTACTCATTAGTATATAGAAAGAATTTTAAAAATAGAAAAAAGATTTATAAATATTGTTATGGCTTAATAGAAATAATATTTTAAATACGCAATCATTATCGAAGTTTTCTGGAAACTGTTAAAACACACGAAGTAGAGATATAAAGTTAATATTCTTCCTTTAGAATATGCCATCCTAAAGGTATAGTTAAGCATATAAAAATGGGTCTTGTATTTTTGCTTGTCCCATCTTCCTCGAGATTGTCAAGAAACATTTTTAAAATTATTTTTTATATCTCAATTTTTTATCATTGAATATATTAAAATTTATGGTGTGTAGAAAATGGTTTTAATATTTTATTCTTACTAATTGATTTTTGAATTTATAAAAAGAACAAATATTAAATTTAATATTCTTTAACATTTATTGTTAAATGTGTTAAAAAATGATTTACTGATATCGTAAATCTATATTCAATTTTTATGAATCAGATACTACGATATGTGATTGTAAAATTAACCGGGGGTCCGAATTTGTAGAATAATAGACTAGGTATACTTCCTTATTTAATGGAGGAATTTTAACGTTCGAAGTATTAGCACATAATATAAGTGGTTTAATGCTCCAATCTGAACGATAATAAATATTTAGACCAAAAAAAAGACCTGTGCCAGATACTGGTGATGAAGATACCAGTGAATTAACAGTAACAGAAACTTTTTTTCCATTCGATGATTTTATCCGATAGTAGCAAGTTCCATTCACATTTTTACGTGTTATATATGATTTTTTCCGGTATGATTTAAAAAAACTTTTTTTGTTCCGCATGCAATGTGTCTTTGATCACGATTAATGTCACACTTTGGTTCAACAAAATGTTTATTACACAAACACCTTTTTGACAACCATTAAAAAAATAAGGATACCCACGATTATTACATTCTTTGAGATTGGGGCATTTTATTTTTACAGTACATACGATCTAAACGTCTGTAATCACTTATAGCAAAAGAATATTCACTTCCACTAACATAATCATAATTTGGAAAATATTTAGCTTTGTAAGTATAAATATTATAACGTATACTTTCAAATGTTTTTTTCAGGTACCATTACAGATCCATAATCAAAACTTGGAGAAATAATTTCTCTTTGTAGTTTCTTTTTCTTATAATACTTTAAATATGGTTCTGTAATATTTTTTCTCGTCAACTTCCAAATATATTTATCTCTGTCGTATCGTGTTGTTTCCAGGAATCAAACCTAATGCCATTCCAGTGAAAAAAAAAATACAAATATTTCAGCTGATTAGGATGTAAATCCTTATTATTAAAATAAATATTTGTAGGTTTACTCAAAGAAGTTTTTATCTAATATTATGTCAGAATAGTTAGAAGTTTCAAAGTAATTGATTCCTGCACCAGTGACCTCTGTTTCTTGTTCGAGAAGTTTAATGCAAATATGGTTTTCTATAAATTTAATAGTTTTTTTCAACATGGGTCCATGGAGTAATGATTTATCAACGTAAAAAGAAATAGTATTCGGTAATCTTGGTTTCAATTCAGGTAATTTTTTTTTAAATTGTTTTTTACTTGTTACCTTTAACTAAAAAAATAAATCAATTTTAAAATTTCTAACTTACACTTTTGTAAATGCATAATATAGATAATATAAAAATAAAGGGAGATTTTATTCATTGTGAAATTAGAATAAAATTTTTCACGTAATTTTATAAAAAATTACTAATTAAATACTTTTTTGAAATAATGAAAACATTATAAAGTAAATATTATTAAAAATTTATGTTTCATATTTTCAAATAAAAATTATTTAAAATTTCTGCTACTTTTGATTAATTAAACATAATTTATCATGGCTATTTCACTACTTTATTAAACATTTAATACACATTTATTTATGAGTAAATAATTTTCAAGTTTGGACATTAATTTTTCATCATGAACAATACAAGATTTTGGATACCAAAATACAATAATTTTTTTTAATATGCCAGATTTGTTTGAAATTAAAATGTTGGTTTTCAATATTGTGGGGTAGAAAATCCAAAGATTTCGGTTCAAATTTACAAATGATATTACTTTTTTAGAGGTATATTTAGTTGATTTTCTACATTATACATTGTTTTGAAACATGTTATTAAAAATATATTTGTTCTTAAATCTATTATATTTTTGCTAATATTTGCTGTCAAATGGTATAAAAAAACAAATTGAATTAGAGGTTGTTCCTAATTTTTCTTGAAATTTCAAGAATAAGGTATTTGTGTGTTAACAATAAACCTAAGGTAAAAAATACTCAAAAACGTTTTTTCTAGTGATATTATAAAATTAATTACTGATGAGCATAAAACAAAAAAAGATATTTTAAAAGTAGTAGAGAAAAATACAGTAGCTTTTAAGGTGTTATATTATAAAATTGATAGTAAATTTGGTATATCAAAACGTGGAATTGTCATTTAATTTGTTTTAAGTTAGAAAAATTTAAGACATATCATGTTGTTTGAATGCTTAGTTATTTATTAACAAAATAAAAAGTTTTTTTACTATGAAAATTATTACCTTGCTCGTAAATTATTAATTTTTTTATTGTATTTTAGGTATTTTTTACATTGCGAAATTATCTTTAAAAAAATACTTTAAATTCCTCAATTTTTTGTTTTTGAATATGTTTTTTAATGATTTGATTAATTTAAATCGTTAGTTGATTTTTATAAATATAAGTTTATACACATGAAATAATATTCAAAACTTTTATTTTAAAATATATTAAATAATCGAATTATCTATTATAAATCTACTTTAAAATTGTCTATTTTATTTTAATTACTATTATGATACATAATAGCAAAATTAGCTGTGTACTTCTTTAATTGAACCAAAAACTACTTGTACTTCATAAAGTGATGGAGCAATCACAATGTTTGAATAGTTATTCAATAGTATAAGAGGTGAACAATCGAATCTGAACAATAATATATATATAAAGGGAGGGGAAGTACATCATCATTATTGTTGTATTAAAATACAAATGATTTAACTGTTATAGCGACTTTTTTTATTTGATAATTTTTTTTTTACAGTAGCAACATCTATTAACGTTTTTACGTGTTAAATATAATTTTTCTATCACGACTTATAAAACCTCTTAATTCCATATAAAGGTCTTGTATGAGTAGAAACATTTTTCACAAAATTTGTTGTAAAATGAATGATTGAGAGACATACAGTACATATTGATTTATATATATAAGATTAATATATCCATGAAGAAAAGAGAATTTTTTTAGTAAAAATTATTTAACTGTTTGTATTCAATATATTAATATTCATGATATATTGAATATTTATTGTGTATACTTTCAAAACTGTTACTAAAATTCATTCCTTATGCGTAGTCGAATCTTCTAAAATAACTTTTTAGTCCACTTTTCTTTTTATAATATTTCAAGCATAATAGTTTGACATCGTTCAATTAATTTTACTGTATTTATCTCTACCAAAACGTTTTATTTCAGTAATCAAACCCAACGTCTTCCTAATAAAAAATTTCATGTGTTCGAAAATATGAAAATTATCATTCATATAAATATTCGTAGGTATGCTAAAGTCATTATCTAATGTTAGATCAAAACAATTAAAAAATTAAATTCGATACCAGCAATTGGAGTTTTATTTTTTATTTTATTTGACGCGGACATAATCTTGAAGAGTATTAATTATAGCATGTATATGTCTTCTTTATATAATAATGAATTATCTACATGATAATAAATTTGATTTTTTAGTCTAATTTTTTATCCATATAATTTTTTTGATCGGGTTTTATACTTGTTACTTTGCCCAGAAGAAGTAAACATTTTTAATGCTTATGGTTATGACTTACATTTTAGTAAATGCGTAGCACAGCAAACATAAAAATTAAAATTTTTTTATTCATTATGAGAGTAGATTAAAATAATGTTTTTTGTAATTTTACAAAAAATGATTAAGTAAATTTTTTTTTAAAATAAATACATTTTAAAGTAAATATTATAAAAATTTATGTCTCACAATTTGTAAAAAATGTTGTTAAAATTCCTGCAACTTTTGATTAATTGAATAAAAAATAACATTATTTTGTGTTTTTATTAAACATTTACCACGCAGTTATTCAAATAATAAATTTTGAAATTAGAACATTTACTTTTCATCAAAAACACCACAAAATGTACAACATCAGTTAAGACAATCTTTTTAATATCTTAAATGAAAATATTTTGAAGCATCCAGAAGTTAATAAATCTAAATTCAAATATTTTTTGTTTAAACAAATTTTTATAGAGCCATGTCGCAAACTATTTTTTGTGAAACATAACATTTAAACTATTATATGTGGGATGTTGATGTCAAATTTGATAATTTTTATTACTATGCAAATAATCAAATATTATAGAAGTTTTAAATGTTAACAATATATTTCTGCATTGTCAAATTACTTAATTTGTTTTAAAGGAATAATTTAATTTGTAAACATGGGCGTTGTGTCGCACTTGATATATAGAACAAATATCAATAAGATGACGTCCATCACCTGAAGGACTATAAAAGGAAGAAATATGCAATGAATTATTAGACATTTTTTTCAATTATCAGAACAGAGAATAGATAGCCGAATTTTTCACTCTTTAAATATAAGTATATCTTTTATGTTATGTTTTTATCCAGTTTCGAAAAAAAGGTTCACCTAACTTTATTATTATACTTTAAATAGCCGGAAGCAACTTTAGGTTTTTAAGAACAGATCAAGATTACAACTCATTTCATTTTGACAATTTAAAAAGAAGTTATCACTTTTATAAAACAATACAAAATGGCTGTTTTAAAAATAAAACTTGATAAATTAATACCAAAAATATTTTAATCAGATGCAGTTCTTTTAATTAGAAAAAAACACATTAATACACATAAATTTTTTCTATCATAAAACATGTAATTTTATATATTTAAATATAAAAATTGTACAAGTCGCATTTGATTAGAGAGAAATTTTTTTTTTAATATGCTATATTTATATTTTTTTACTCAAAAATATTTTTTACAAAATGTAAATTTGTGTAGATAAAATAATTCACTGCTCAATTTTAAATTGAGAGGATAGAACTTTTAAAATTAATTTGCAAGAAAACACGTCACAATTATTCAAACGACCCAAGAGTTAATAATTTAAAGAAATAAATTTTAATTGTTTAATTCCTCTGTACTTTTATTAAAAATTTTAATGTTAATAGGGTATCATATCAATTTTTTTTTACGTATCAACGTTTAAATAAAAAATTGTTAATCTTTAAAAAGTATATTATGAAGCAAAAATTAAAAAAACTAAAACTCTTTTTCTATTAATACAAAAATAACTAAAAAACAATAAAAAACTTTTATAAATATTAATAAGGATTGATGAAGATTAGTGTATCTGAAAAAATGTTCTGTGAAGAAGTATAATGTTTTCTTACATAAACCATTTTCTAGGGAGAAATTAAATACTTTTGGATCTACATAATTTTTATTAAAAAAATACCATTTTTTATACAAATTGTTAATATTAATAAAATACAGATACGAAAAAGATCTTTCAATTAAAATTGAGTCTTGTAAATGTTACTCAGATAATTTAAACTTTTTCAATTCATAAACAATGTAAGCAATTTTTAAAATTTAGATTAATTTTCTGTTAAATTTTATCACTTATTAATTCTGCGATAGTCAACATTTTTTTTGATACTTTGAGAAAGAAAGAATTTTTAGAAATAATAAATATATATTCAAATTAATTTATGTTATTTATATGAATATAAAAAATTCTACTTTCTAAAAATTTATTTAAGCATCATATTTTGAGATAAAATAATTTCTGTGTACTTGAACATTGTTAAAGCTAAAAGACAATTATAATGAAGAGAACTATTTTTCTTAGTTTTTAATTGTAGAAAAATATATCCAAAAAAGGACAAGTGTAATTTGGACATCCAAGGTGAAATTTCAAAAAATGAAGATTTAATCCTGTTATACGTCTGACGATAATAATATCGTTAAATGTTGTACAATTATTTGCTTTTAATCTAGCATTTTTAAACAACCATAATATTATTATCAATTTTACGATAAAAAAGAATTGGCATATTACATAAATTTGAAATTTTATATACAAAAAAAATACAAGGTATGTCATTGAATAAAAAATTTGGTTTAATAGTTCAAATAAATTTTAAATATTAAATGAATCGCCAATCATTTTTTTTGTATATAATGCTAAGAAATTTCTCATAATTCTCAAAATCAAAAAAATTGGTTAAATTTACTATGAAAGCTTTTGCCTTATATCTTTATTATTTTGGGATTATTTTCGTATCAAAAGGATTTATTATTAATACATCAGGAAAGATTTCAATAAATTACGATCCAGAATCGACTTCTAGAAGCCTTCGTGAATATGTTGATTTTACTGTAGATCCATGTGATAATTTCTACAAGTTTTCCTGTGGCAACTGGATAAAAGATAAAGAAAAAAAATGTATAAATAAAACGAGTTTCTATTATTCTGATAATCGAAAAAATTTCTGATAATGTTATTAAAGGTAGTATCTTTTTTGTATTTATTTAATTACTTTCAGATGCTGTGAAAAGGAAAATATAATAATGAATTGACTGCTATAAACAATATTTATAATTTAAGAATGAAATGTGTTCAACTATCTGAAGAAAAAAAAGAAAAATGTGAATACGAAATTATAAAATTTGGTATATATGCTTTTGGTATATTATTTTCAAAAGAGCAAAATAGATAGAGAGACACATGCCATTTATGTTATAATAGAGGATATGATTAAAAAAATGAAGGAAGAATTTAGATTATTAATAGATGAAAGAGAAAATATATTCGATAAAAATTCAAGAAATAATCTTTTTGCAAAAACTTAATGAAATGGAATTTACAAAAAAATTTGATTTTAATGATATCTCTAGTGTACTGTTAATGGAAACTTGTTATAAACATATAGGAATATCAGAGAGCGATAGTATTGAAGAAGTTCTTCAAAATATTGAATCATTGTCAAAAATGAATCATACTCATGAACTTGTGGTTATAATATTTTCAATTATAAAGACTATTTAGGTGATTTTGTTTATTTTAATGCATTTTTATTATTATTATCATAACACGTTTACTACGTCTTCAAATGCTTTAGTAGAACCGTGGTTTAGTAGATATTTTCCTCATTCAATTAATTATGATAGCATTGGATTTTTTATTGGACATGAGATTCTACATGCTTTTGACAGTGAAAGTTATAAATTTATATTTGGACTAGATGGAAAAGGTGAATTAATATTAACTCCTAAATCAATAGAAAATTTTGAGAAAAAATTTGAATGTTTTGTTAAACAATACGGTGATCAAAATGAAAGTAAAAACTATGGAAAATATAAATGGCTCATTAACTTTATATGAAAATATTGCAGATAATAGGGGACTTAAAATTGCTCACAGAGCTTATATGAAATACCTTCAAAGTATTGGTGGTGAAGAACCTAAAGTTCCTGGTTTTGAGAATTTCTACCAATGAACAACTATTTTTTATTATTAAAAATAGAACGTCTTGAGAACACCAAAGTAAAAATAAAATAGAAGAGCGAATTGATACTGATCCTCATGCCCCAGAAGAAATACGTGTTAATTTAGCTTTATCTAATTATAAAACCATTTTCTAATGCTTTTAACTGTAAATTACAAAGTAGAATGAATCCAGAACATAAATGTGAAGTATGGAAAAATCAAAAACAGAATTAAAAATTTCTTTTACCTTTTTATTCTATTGATTTTATATTAGATAAAATTTAATAATAAAAGATTTCAACTTCAAGAATAAATATATAAAAATGAAAGAGTTTTATTTTGTAATACATATGAAAAATTAAAAAAAAGAACATATTCTTTTTATATGTCTAATGGTGATAATTTTGTTGAATGTTTTACAGTAGTGAGTTTTATTTTATAAATTTTAAAGAATCAAGATATTACTATAATTTTAAATTTTTAATAAAAAACTTATTACATTATAAATGTTTAAAATTTTATTTTATATTTTTACAAGCAACTAACTCGCTTCGCTTTGTCGATGCTTGCCCACAGGGCTAGAATTTTTACGTAACATAAAAATATTTCTACTCCATTTAATTTTTTTTTAAAATACAGATATAATTGCATAATTAAAAAAATTTTACTTTCAGCTGTCGGGTGTATCAAGCTAATTTTAAATGTCATTTTCATTAAATCATTTTTAGAATAAATTTTTTTAAGTTTATTAAAACATTTTGTTTTGTGTTATAGCTTGTATGTTATAATATTTGAGATGTAATTTTTAAGATTTTTACCTGTATAATATTAACTTTAATTTTATATGTAATTCAAAAAATGTTTTGATAAAAGTATGTTTTGTACGTTGACTTGTAATAAATTTTTTTTATTGGTAGAATAAATTTTCTAATTATATAAACATTTTTGCAATTGTCAATATCATAAATAATTTGTTTATTTAGTTACGAATGATAATGAGTGTAATTATTTACACCTTTGATATTTTTCAATGGTTGGAGGGTTGAGAGATTATGCCTTACACATGTCGAGATTCTCAAGATTATTTTTTGTTTATTCATTTTAAAAAAAGTTTTGCGTGTTAATACAGACATTTGTGAAACATTTTTATTAAAAATAATTTTTAAAAATGTAACTGTGTTATAAAAAGTTTATTATCACGTAATTTTTAGATATGTCATATATTCTTTATTAAATTCTCAAGTAAGATCATTAAATAACATGTATAAGAAAATATATACAAATACATTCATCGCTTAATATTTGTTATATTTTTCTTGATCGTAAGAATTTGTTGTCGGTATCATAAATAGATTCTATCCTTATTATAAAATATAGCTTTTGCGTCGACAAAACTTTTTTGAAATGTCTAAATTTGTTTAATTTGTTTTTTATCCTTGATACTTAAGGCAATATAGATTAAGTATAAAACTGTTTTTTAATTTAAAATGAAATTATGGGCAACATTTATATTATTACGTTTTAAAATTTTTTTTATTAAAATTACAAAAAATAGTCGATAAAACCTACTTTTTCAATAACAATGTTTAATAATATTGAAAATGTATGTATAAATCATATAAAAATAAAACAAAATGCGACTTTTAAAAGATTTTTAAAAATATTTTGGATACATGATTCATCATTTCTCCAAATATATCAAGAACGGAACAACATATATTGCTATTTATAGTCTTAAAATATTTACAACAAAATTCTCCAGATTGTTTTTTTTTTGCTTTTTTGATAGCTTGTCATTTTTGTACTTTTTTTCTACTTCAAAGTTAAAAAGTTTTTTAGCAAAAATTCGGTAAATTTTCTAACTCACTATATCTCAATACTGAATGATTCTAGAAAATCATTTTTAATGTCATTTGATAGAGAATCGTTTTTAGAATAATAACTCTAAAGAAACTATACTAACATTGTAATATTTTCATATATTTAATTAGCCTTAAATCAAAATTTTTTCAAAAACAAAAAATTTCAAAAAAAGTTTGTCAAATATTTTTCATACTCAAAGTTGTCAGAGTTTCTTAAAAATACACTTAAAATGTAGAGAAATTAATTACTCTGGGAGCATTTTTGAATTGTTTGGGTTTCGTTTTCAGAAGCGAGATATGTCGGTCCAAAGCGGTAAAATTTGGGGCAAAAAGTATCATTTTTGACGGTATCCCTGATTTCAGATTCAAATTATTTTTGCTGAATTTTATTATTTATACATAATAAGCATAAAAGTTATATTAAAGTAAAAAGAATGACTCCTTTTTGTTTTAAACAGTCATCTTAAATGTTATGTCTCATGATGGTAAAAAAAAACTGTATAAATAGTAGCAAGTAAATAGCGAAATAAGTCATTTTTTTTATATTCTATTATTGTCTTGACGTTTATTCGTCTCTCTAAATTAAAAAAATAAAGATCTATCATAGCAAGTAAGGGTGAGCCTTTTTTAAATTATTTTACTGGTCAAAAAGAAGGTTTTTGATCATCTAGCTTGCTTGATAAGGTATCTACTAATTTATGAGAACTAACTCTTCACTGGGGAGGAAAGCTATTGTATTAGACTGTCTGGAGGTTCTGAACTCTCAACTAGCTGATTCACTCTCTAAAGCTGCTTTAGACAAAATAGCTGAAGACAATCTCCATTGTGCTGAATTTACTGACACTAAGAGAACTAGAATTCTAGAAAACTTGCTGTTATCTGCATCTGAGGAACGACTATCATCTGAAGAAGAATTTGAGGAAACAAATTTTGCCAAATCACTGTTGCATTCTGCTGTCAATTTTTTGTCATCAAAAAAGTTATCCATTCCATCATCATCTGGTGAACACGTAAGCAACATAAGTAACACTGGTGGTAATTTGGAAGAAATGGCACGTACATTTCCACAGCTTGGCAAGTATGATGAGAAGTCTGGTCCAATTGAAAATTTTATTCGTGATTTTGAAGACTTATTAATAGTTGATAACATTACTGCTGATCAAGTTAAGAAGGCTGCATTAAGGTCTCTTCTACCATATACTGTTAGAGATTATTTGGAAAATAATTCTGATGACACTAGCACATATCAAGATATCAAAAGAACATTAATTGAGAAATATGATGGGTCAACTGCCCGTCGGATTGCATATGACAAAACGCGTTACTTTAAGCTTAAGTATTCAGAAACTGAGCTTGAAAGTTCTATTAATGCTTTGGGTAAACTTGTTAAAGAATCTTTAGATAGTACTGATGAAGATGAAATCTTGCGTAGACAACTGTACAGGCTAAAGGAGAAGTTAGAAGATAACTATGAATTATTTGTACATTTTAGGAGTAGAGAAGATCGATATTCTACCCTGGCTGAAGCTGCAAGTGATCTACAAATAGTGTTTAATGATAACATTAGACTGTCAAGGATTCATCGTCGTGATAAAGTTAAGATGAAAGAAAGTAAAAGATATGATCTGTACTGTAAAGGGTGTTTCAACAAAGGCCATAAAATAAGTGACTGTCGATCAAAGAATGTTGAATGTAGAAAATGTCATGGCAAAGGTCATTATTCTAATAAATGTCCTACTTCTTCTGATTCTCTATCAACCCATTCTTCAAATAAGTTGTGTGTGACGTCTACTTCTACCTCTGTATCTCCTGTTACCAATCCATGGGAGGCTTTAAAAAACTGTATGTTAAGATCTAGTGAGAATAATCAACCAGTTGAAATTGATGTATATTCTGGTTTAACTGTGAAGCAAAGTCGTGGTAATTCTGATGTTGATACTGTTGTAAAAAAGAATAGTGATATTTGTTCTGATAGAGCTGTCAATGAAAGTGTTGATGATTGGGATAATAGAAAATCATCTAAACGTGTTACTTCCAATTCATGTGACATGTATGTTAAAGTTGAATTTGAGGATGGATTCATTGCTCCCGGTATAGTTGACAGTGGTTGTCAAAAATCTGCTGTCTCTTTAAGTCGTGCAAATAAATTAGGTTTTAATTCTAAGAAAGCTAAGTCTGAAAGAATATACATGGCAAATGGTAGTTTTATGATTTCATATGGTACATATAGAACCACATTGAAATTTGATAATGTTTTCGTGAAGACAGATTGTTGTGTATTGGCTGACAAATGTTTTAGTGATTTTAAACATCATTTATTTGTTGGTACTGATGTTCTAAAAGCTACTTGTAGTATAATCGACTTTGAAAAAAACACTTTAAGAATGTGTAATAGATATGTATCTCTTATTGTAAAGTGTAGTGCTGTGAAGAAGACTACTTTCTTGGTTGCTGATTCTGCTCAATCATGTGATATTAATATTGATTCTATTGAAATGATTAAATCTGAATTTTCTGATAGGTTTAGTAAAAATAAATATGATATAGGTGCTTGTACAATAGTGTGTCCTACTTTGTTAGTTTCTACTGAAGATCCTCCAAAAATTAGACGGTATCCTATTCCTGAAGGAAAGCGTTCACTTGTTTTAGAAACAATTAAGTTATGGGAGGAAAATAAGATCTGTATACGAGATGAGAATGTTACCTGGTTGATGAACATGGTGTTAGTTCCAAAACGTGATAATCAAGATAGAATTTGTCTAGATTCTCGTCCGTTAAACAGTGTGTTAATTGGTGATTCTTATACTACTCCAACCTTAGCTGACATACGTTGTAAATTGGTGAACGGGAAGTATTTCACAACTCTTGATTTAACTCAAAGTTTTTTGCAGATTGTACTTGATGATTCTTCTTCCAAGAAACTAGGTTTCAAAAGTCCTAATGGTCTTACTTATCGATTTCTTCGTATGCCGTTTGGCTTAAAGATTGCGACTTCAGTTTTTCAGCGTACGATTGACAGAGTTTTGTATGGTCTTGATTTCGCATTGTCTTATGTGGATGATATATTGGTGGTTACGAAAACAACAATCTCTGATCATTTTATTCATATTCAGTTGGTACTTGATAGATTAAGAAAGTTTGATTTGAAGGTAAATTATGCTAAGTCACAATGGTGTGGTACTTCTGTGGTATATCTTGGGCATGCATTTAGTGCTGATGGTCAACGTCCATGTGATTCAAATGCTGCTGCTATTGTAAATTATCCTGCTCCAAAGTCTCTGAAATCTTTAAGAAGGTATCTTGGTAAAATTGGTTATTTTAGAAACAATATTCCCAAGTTAGCTTCTCTGCAGAAACCTCTTACGGATCTTCTACGTAATAAATCTGATAAATCACCTTTTTATTGGACGGAGGAAGCAGAAACTGCGTTCCTTAAAACTAAAGAAGCGTTAGTAAAGGCAGTTACAATTAGTTACCCCAACTTTAACCTACCTTTTAAACTATATTGTGATGCAAGTTCTGATTGTTTTGCTTCAGTATTAATGCAAAATTTAAGTAAAGATATTGATTCTCCACTTGGCTTCTTTTTCCAAACGTAATCCTGATCGTAAGAAATTCATTCCTGCAACTTATCTTGAGATTAGATGTATTGCTGAGAGTCTTGATTACTTTAGGCAATATGTTTATGGGAATGAAACGCACATATATACAGATCATATGTCAATTATTAAAATTTGTGAAAATAATACAGATAGAAACTTGTTTCGGTATGTTGAAAGGATACTTGAGTACAATGTAGTCATTCATTATATTCGTGGTAAGGAGAATATTCCTGCTGATGCTTTGAGTAGAGCTCATCTTTTAAGGACTATGAGTAAGGTGGATGATAATGATGGTATTGTTGGTACTGAAAGCAAAGATAATATTATTAAAAATATTGCGAATGTTGATTGTTTAAAGTTACCTAAAATCTCTGATAGTGATAAATTAAAATACATGAAATCTGTGCATGATGATTTAGGACATATGTGTTATGAACGTTGTTATCCTCTATTGGTCGCTAGATACAAATGGCCTGGAATGTCTCTAGACTTTCGTAAGCACATTCAATCCTGTAATGTATGTCTTTCTCGTAATAATCCAAAGAAACGTCCATATCATTTTGAGCATACATCTGCGAATTTTCCTTTTGAAAAAGTTAATGTAGATGTTTGTGGTCCATTTCGTGCAACATCACGTGGAAATAAATATTTTATTGGTCTGATAGATGTCTTAACTAAGTATATCATACTACAGGAGATCGTTGATGCTGATAGTGAAGCTTTGATAAACTTCTTTAAAAATAAGGTAATATTTTTGTATAGTTGTCCTATAGATGTTAAACTTGATAATGCGCAGTATTGTAAAGCACGTAAATTGATAAAATTCTTTGAAGATCTGAATATTAAGTATAGTTATTCAACGCCATTGCATCATGAAGGTAACTGTAACATAGAGCGTGTATTCAAAACAATTCATACGTTAATCAGTAAAGAACTTAAAATTAACCCAGATCTTGAATGGGACATGTGTTTGAATAAAATTGCTTTCTTCTACAATGCTACCGTTCACATGACAACAAAGTTTAGCCCATTTTATCTCATCTTTGGTAGAAATCCTGTGTTGAAATCTGATGTTATATTGGATGCTAATAAGTTAAAATATTTGGTCGATTATGATTTGAATGATGTGCTTGATAAATGTCATTTGCAAGCTGCTCATAATATAGCTAAAGAATTGTCTGACATAACTAGGGAGAGATTGAATGCTGGTTCATGTAAAAATGTAGCTAATGCAGATTCGAATAGTTATAACATTGGTGATAAGGTACTTATTAGGAGACCGAATTTGAAGAATGAAAGAAAACACGATTGCCCTTGGCAGACTGGTTATGAAATTACTGATGTTTATAAAAATTATGTAGAATGTAGAGTTAGAAATCCTAAGACAAATGGTTTCAAAAGTCGTCCGAGAAAGGTGTTTTTCACTGATGTAAAACTAGATACATCTTCTTAAGAATGGGGAAGTAAAAAGAATGACTCCTTTTTGTTTTAAACAGTCATCTTAAATGTTATGTCTCATGATGGTAAAAAAAAACTGTATAAATAGTAGCAAGTAAATAGCGAAATAAGTCATTTTTTTTATATTCTATTATTGTCTTGACGTTTATTCGTCTCTCTAAATTAAAAAAATAAAGATCTATCATAGCAAGTAAGGGTGAGCCTTTTTTAAATTATTTTACTTTAAATTGGAAAATTTTTAACAAAAAAATTTAACTTTTGAGGGAGTTACAGAGGTACCAAATTTTGGAATTTGGTACTTTATTAAAAAACCTTACACACAAAGACAATCTCATCATTTTCTTTCCTGTCCAATCATTTTCTTTCCAATTCAATCATTTTCTTTTCTGTCCAATCACTTTCTTTCTTGTCTAATCATTTTCTTTCCTAAAATATAATTTAGGTTTCTAAAAAATTATTTTTTTCCTAAAATATCATTTTTTTTCTTGGATGTATAATTGATCATAAAATATTTTAATAACAATATAGCTTACAATAATTAAAAAAATAATTTTTTTTATATACAATTCATATCAATATGCGATTTAAAACTATAAATATTTTTATTTGAAATATATTTTTTATCATTGGTCATAGTAATTAAACACTATATATCTACATTTGAAATAAATTATTGTAAAGTTTAGTCTTATTCCTATATAAAAAACTTTTATTTTGAAATAAAATTTATAAATATTTAGAATAAAGATATGGATATTTTTATAAAGACTATTTTTTTACCTTTAAAATATTATCACATTTCTGAGTATTATAACTTTTTTACTTTTTGTAAAAAATTTATATTGTTATACTCTTCAATTAGCTTGCTTTATACAAATAAGTTTACGATTAGAATTAAACAACTTATTTTGATGAAGTTTTGATATTTTATTGTTCATACAAAATAAACTGTCATACATAAGCTTTTGAAGTATATAATCTATCTAACAATAAAAAAATCATTAACAAAAAATTCCTGGAATTCTTCTTTGGTTTTTAATTAATTATTTCAAAATATAGTAGTAATCCTCAATGACTGTTAGTCTGGAATGTTTTATAGTTTAATTGTTTATGTTAAACTAATAAATGTGAAAAAGATAATATTAACAAAATAATATTTTAAATTAATTTTATTCAAAATAAAAGTTTTCAGAGAAAAAAAATGATTGCACAGGGAAGAAAATAATTTTTTAGGAAACAAAATGATTGAATAGAAAACAAAATGATTTTTTGGTTAAGAAAATGATTGAATAGGAAATAAAATGAATTGGATAGGAAAAAAAATGATATGAATAGTTTAATTTGAATAATGTTTATTGGGAAAGAAAATGATGAGATTGTCTCTGTGTGTAGAAAAACGGATTTTAGATTTTTTCCTGTCTCACATGTTAAAAATCACTAAAATTTTTAAGAAACCCATTTAAATAAATTAAAAACATAATTTTAAGTATTTATTTAAAGTTAGTAATTATAAATGCAAAAACTTCTATACAACTTTATCCTCTACCTTTATAGAGGGAGAGATTTCACTTTGTAAAATATTTTCGACTTTTTGTGTTTTTTTTAATAAAATATATTTGGAGAAACATGGTAAAACATAATATCAAATATTAGCTCCATACAATATGCCATTTTTGAGATACATTAATTTAAAGAAGTAAAATTTTTTAAAAATAACTTTTGTGGAAGGTATACGTAAGATGAAAGATATTCAAATAACTCCAAAACTTTAATTAACACAAATTTATTATCACTAACATTTAAGCACAGACACAACTTTTTAACGATACTCTATATATAAACCTTATAGTGCTAACTTATAGTTATTTTATAGTGGCTACCTAGGATGTAATATTTTATTATATTCACTATTAGAACTTACTATAACACAACTTTTAATCTTTTAAGCCTCAAATTCCCAATACAACTTTTTCAGATCTACAACTTTTTACACCCCAGCTGAAACACACAAAGTTAATTAATTAATAATATAGAAATTATGATTACAAAAAAATGACTATGTTAAAAATATTATGAAATGTTAAATTTTATCTTTGGATTTAGACGATTTTCTAAATCTCTTTAAGAAATTTTTTTGAAATTCATTTATTTTACTACACACAGAGACAATCTCATCATTTTCTTTCCCAAAAACATTATTCAAATTTAACTATTTATATCATTTTTTTTTCCTATTCAATCATTTTGTTTCCTATTCAATGATTTTCTTAACTAAAAAATCATTTTGTTTTCTATTCAATCATTTTGTTTCCTAAAAAATTATTTTCTTCCCTGTGCAATCATTTTTTTTCTCTGAAAACTTTTATTTTGAATAAAATTAATTTAAAATATTATTTTGTTAATATTATCTTTTCACATTTATTAGTTTAACATAAACAATTAAACTATAAAACATTCCAGACTAACAGTCATTGAGGATTACTACTATATTTTGAAATAATTAATTAAAAACCAAAGAAGAATTCCAGAAATTTTTTGTTAATGATTTTTTTATTGTTAGATAGATTATATACTTCAAAAGCTTATGTATGACAGTTTATTTTGTATGAACAATAAAATATCAAAAACTTCATCAAAATAAGTTGTTTAATTCTAATCGTAAACTTATTTGTATAAAGCAAGCTAATTGAAGAGTATAACAATATAAATTTTTTACAAAAGTAAAAAAGTTATAATACTCAGAAATGTGATAATATTTTAAAGGTAAAAAAATAGTCTTTATAAAAATATCCATATCTTTATTCTAAATATTTATAAATTTTATTTCAAAATAAAAAGTTTTTTATATAGAAATAAGACTAAACTTTACAATAATTTATTTCAAATGTAGATATATAGTGTTTAATTACTATGACCAATGATAAAAAATGTATTTCAAATAAAAATATTCATAGTTTTAAATCGCATATTGATATGAATTGTATATAAAAAAAATTATTTTTTAATTATTGTAAGTTATATTGTTATTAAAATATTTTATGATCAATTATACATCCAAGAAAAAAAATAATTTCTTAGAAAGAAAAATAATTTGTTGGAAAAAAAAAGATTTTTTAAAAAAGAAAATGATATTTTAGGAAAAAAAATAATTTTTTAGAAACGTAAATGATATTTTAGGAATGAAAATGATTTAATAGGAAAAAAATGATATGAACGGGAAAGAAAATGATTAGACAGGAAAGAAAGTGATTGGACAGAAAAGAAAATGATTGAATTGGAAAGAAAATGATTGGACAGGAAAGAAAATGATGAGATTGTCTCTGTGTGTAAGGTTTTTTAATAAAGTACCAAATTCCAAAATTTGGTACCTCTGTAACTCCCTCAAAAGTTAAATTTTTTTAGTTAAAAATTTTCCAATTAGATATAACTTTTATGCTTATTATGTATAAATAATAAAATTCAGCAAAAAATAATTTGAATCTAAGATAAAGGATACGTCAAAAATAATACTTTTTGCCCCGAATTTTACCGCTTTGGATCTACATATCTCGCTTCTAAAAACTAAACCCAAACAATTCAAAAAATGCTCCCAGAGTAATTAATTTCTCTACATTTTAAGTACATTTTTAAGAAACTCTGACAACTTTGAGTATGAAAAATATTTGACAAACTTTTTTGAAATTTTTTGTTTTTGAAAAAATTTTGATTTAAGGCTAATTAAATATATGAAAATATTACAATTTTAGTATAGTTTCTTTAGAGTTATTATTCTAAAAACGATTCTCTATCAAATGACATTAAAAATGATTTTCTAGAATCATTCCAGTATTGAGATATAGTGAGTTAAAAAATTCTACCAAATTTTTGCTAAAAAACTTTTTTAACTTTGAAGTAGAAAAAAGTACAAAAATGACAAGCTATCAAAAAAGCAAAAAAAAAACAATCTGGAGAATTTTTGTTGTAAATATTTTAAGACTATAAATAGCAATATATGTTGTTCCGTTCTTGATATATTTGGAGAAATGATGAATCATGTATCCAAAATATTTTTAAAAATCTTTTAAAAGTCGCATTTTGTTTTATTTTTATATGATTTATACATACATTTTCAATATTATTAAACATTGTTATTGTAAAAGTAGGTTTATCGACTATTTTTTGTAATTTTAATAAAAAAAATTTTAAGACGTAATAATATAAATGTTAACCAGTAATTTCATTTTAAATTAAAAACAGTTTTATACTTAATCTATATTGCCTTAAGTATCAAAGATAAAAACAAATTAAACAAATTTAGACATTTCAAAAAAGTTTTGTCGACGCAAAAGCTATATTTTATAATAAGGATAGAATCTATTTATGATACCGACAACAAATTCTTACGATCAAGAAAAATATAACAAATATTAAGCGATGAATGTATTTGTATATATTTTCTTATACATGTTATTTAATGATCTTACTTGAGAATTTAATAAAGAATATATGACATATCTAAAAATTACGTGATAATAAACTTTTTATAACACAGTTACATTTTAAAAATTATTTTTAATAAAAATGTTTCACAAATGTCTGTATTAACACGCAAAACTTTTTTTAAAATGAATAAACAAAAAATAATCTTGAGAATCTCGACATGTGTAAGGCATAATCTCTCAACCCTCCAACCATTGAAAAATATCAAAGGTGTAAATAATTACACTCATTATCATTCGTAACTAAATAAACAAATTATTTATGATATTGACAATTGCAAAAATGTTTATATAATTAGAAAATTTATTCTACCAATAAAAAAAATTTATTACAAGTCAACGTACAAAACATACTTTTATCAAAACATTTTTTGAATTACATATAAAATTAAAGTTAATATTATACAGGTAAAAATCTTAAAAATTACATCTCAAATATTATAACATACAAGCTATAACACAAAACAAAATGTTTTAATAAACTTAAAAAATTTATTCTAAAAATGATTTAATGAAAATGACATTTAAAATTAGCTTGATACACCCGACAGCTGAAAGTAAAATTTTTTAATTATGCAATTATATCTGTATTTTAAAAAAATTAAATGGAGTAGAAATATTTTTATGTTACGTAAAAATTCTAGCCCTGTGGGCAAGCATCGACAAAGCGAAGCGAGTTAGTTGCTTGTAAAAATATAAAATAAAATTTTAAACATTTATAATGTAATAAGTTTTTTATTAAAAATTTAAAATTATAGTAATATCTTGATTCTTTAAAATTTATAAAATAAAACTCAACTACTGTAAAACATTCAACAAAATTATCACCATTAGACATATAAAAAGAATATGTCCTTTTTTTAAATTTTTCATATGTATTACAAAATAAAACTCTTTCATTTTATATATTTATTCTTGAAGTGAAATCTTTTATTATTAATATATTTATCTAATGAATAAAATCAGTATAGAGAAATAAAAGGTAAACAGAAATTTTTAATTCTGTTTTTGATTTTTCCATACTTCACATTTATGTTCTGGATTCATTCTACTTTGTAATTTACAGTTAAAAGCATTAGAAAATGGTTTATAATTAGATAAAGCTAAATTAACACGTATTTCTTCTGGGGCATGAGGATCAGTATCAATTCGCTCTTCTATTTTATTTTTACTTTGGTGTTCTCAAGACGTTCTATTTTTACTAATAAAAAATAGCTGTTCATTGGTGAAATTCTCAAAACCAGGAACTTTAGGTCTTCACCACCAATACTTTGAAGGTATTTTATTTAAGCTCTGTGAACAATTTTAAGTCCCCCATTATCTGCAATATTTTTATATAAAGTTAATGAGCCATTTATATTTCTCATAGTTTTACTTTCTTTTTCATCACCGTATTGTTTAACAAAACATTCAAATTTTTCTCAAAATTTTCTATTGATTTAGGAGTTAATGTTAATTCACCTTTTTCATCCAATCCGTATATATGCTTATAATGATCATTATCAAAACCGTGTACAATTTCATGACCAAAAGTAACTCCAATACCACCATAATTAAGAGCATGTAAAAAATATCTGTCAAACAATGGCTCTGCCAGAGAATTTGAAGAAATACTAAACAAGTTAAGCATAGAATAGTAAAATGCATTAGAATGAACAAAATCACCAATATATTCATTATTTTTGAAAATGTTGTAACCACAAGATCCATGAGTATGATTTATTTTTGACAATGATTCAATGATTCTAAGAACTTCTTCAATACTATCACTTTCTGATATTCCTAAATCTTTATAACAAGTTTCCAGTAACAATACGCTAGAAACATCGTTAAAGTCAAATATTCTTGAAAATTCCATTTCATCAAGTTTATACAGGAGATTGTCTTTTGATTATTTATCGAATATATTTTCTTTTTCGTTTATTAATAATCTAAATTCTTCCTTAATTCTATTAATCGTATCCTCTATTATAACATAAATGGCATGTTTCTCTCTATCTATTTTGCTCTTTTTTGAAAATAATATACCAAAAGCATATATACCAAATTTTATAATTTCGTATTCACATTTTTTCTTTTTTTCTTCAGATAGTTGAACACATTTCATTCTTAAATTATAAATATTGTTTATAGCAGTCGATTCATTATTATATTTTCCTTTCACAGCATCTGAAAGTAATTAAATAAATACAAAAAAAAGATACTACCTTTAATAAAATTATCGAAATTTTTTCGATTATCAGAATAATAGAAACTCGTTTTACTTATACTTTTTTTTCTTTATCTTTTATCCAGTTGCCACAGGAAAACTTGTAGAAATTATCACATGGATCTACAGTAAAATCAACATATTCACGAAGGCTTCTAGAAGTCGATTCTGGATCGTAATTTATTGAAATCTTTCCTGATGTATTAATAATAAATCCTTTTGATACGAAAATAATCCCAAAATAATAAAGATATAAGGCAAAAGCTTTCATAGTAAATTTAACCAATTTTTTTTGATTTTGAGAATTATGAGAAATTTCTTAGCACTATATACAAAAAAATGATTGGCGATTCATTTAATATTTAAAATTTATTTGAACTATTAAACCAAATTTTTTATTCAATGACATACCTTGTTGTATTTTTTTTTATATAAAATTTCAAATTTATGTAATATGCCAATTCTTTTTTTATTATAAAATTAATAATAATGTTATGGTTGTTTAAAAATGCTAGATTAAAAGCAAATAATTGTCCAATATTTAACAATATTATTATCGTCAGACGTATAACAGGATTAAATCTTCATTTTTTGAAATGTCACCTTGGATGTCCAAATTACACTTGTCCTTTTTGAATATATTTTTCTACAATTAAAAACTAGAAAAATAGTTCTCTTTATTATAATTGTCTTTTAGCTTTAACAATGTTCAAGTACACAGAAATTATTTTATCTCAAAATATGATGCTTAAATAAATTTTTAGAAAATAGAATTTTTTATATTTAATTAAATAACATAAATTATCTAGAATATATATTTACTATTTCTAAAAATTCTATCTTTCTCAAAATATCTAAAAAAATTATGAATATCGCAGAATTAATAAGTGATAAAATTTAACAGAAAATTAATCTAAATTTTAAAAATTGTTTACATTGTTTATGAATTGAAAAAGTTTAAAATTTTTAAAGATTTATGGTTAATATTCGAATATTAAGAAACTTTTTACTTATCTGAGTAACATTTACAAGACTCAATTTTAGTTGAAAGATCTTTTTCGTATCTGTATTTTATTAATATTTACAAATTGTATTAATAATGGTATTTTTTTAATAAAAATTTTGTAGATCCAAAGTATTTAATTTCTCTTTAATAAATGGTTAATGTAGGAAAACGATCTACTTCTTCACAGAACATTTTTTCAGATATACTAATCTTCATCCATCCTTATTAATATTTATAAAAGTTTTTTTATTGTTTTTTAGTTATTTTTGTATTAATAGAAAAAGAGTTTTAGTTTTTTAAATTTTTGCTTCATCGTATACTTTTTAAAGATTAACAATTTTTCATTTAAATGTTGATACGTAAAGAAAATTGATATGATACCCTATTAACATTAAAATTTCTAAAAATGTACAGAGGAATTAAACAATTAAAATTTATTTCTTTAAATTATTAAATCTTGGGTCGTTTGAATAATTGTGACGTGTTTTCTTGCAAATTAATTTTTAAAGTTCTATCCTCTCAATTTAAAGTTGAGCAGTGAATTATTTTATCTACACAAATTTACATTTTGTAAAAAATATTTTTGAGTAAAAAATATAAATATAGCATATTAAAAAAAAAATTTCTCTCTAATCAAATGCGACTTGTACAATTTTTATATTTAAATATATAAAATTACATGTTTTATGATAGAAAAAATTTATGTGTATTAATGTGTTTTTTTCTAATTAAAAGAACTGCATCTGATTAAAATATTTTTGGTATTAATTTATCAAGTTTTATTTTTAAAACAGCCATTTTGTATTGTTTTATAAAAGTGATAACTTCTTTTTAAATTGTCAAAATGAAATGAGTTGTAATCTTGATCTGTTCTTAAAAACCTAAAGTTGCTTCCGGCTATTTAAAGTATAATAATAAAGTTAGGTGAACCTTTTTTTCGAAACTGGATAAAAACATAATATAAAAGATATACTTATATTTAAAGAGTGAAAAATTCGGCTATCTATTCTCTGTTCTGATAATTGAAAAAATGTCTAATAATTCATTGCATATTTCTTCCTTTTATAGTCCTTCAGGTGATGGACGTCATCTTATTGATATTTGTTCTATATATCAAGTGCGACACAACGCCCATGTTTACAAATTAAATTATTCCTTTAAAACAAATTAAGTAATTTGACAATGCAGAAATATATTGTTAACATTTAAAACTTCTATAATATTTGATTATTTGCATAGTAATAAAAATTATCAAATTTGACATCAACATCCCACATATAATAGTTTAAATGTTATGTTTCACAAAAAATAGTTTGCGACATGGCTCTATAAAAATTTGTTTAAACAAAAAATATTTGAATTTAGATTTATTAACTTCTGGATGCTTTAAAATATTTTTCATTTAAGATATTAAAAAAAGATTGTCTTAACTGATGTTGTACATTTTGTGGTGTTTTTGATGAAAAGTAAATGTTCTAATTTCAAAATTTATTATTTGAATAACTGCGTGGTAAATGTTTAATAAAAACACAAAATAATGTTATTTTTTATTCAATTAATCAAAAGTTGCAGGAATTTTAACAACATTTTTTACAAATTGTGAGACATAAATTTTTATAATATTTACTTTAAAATGTATTTATTTTAAAAAAAATTTACTTAATCATTTTTTGTAAAATTACAAAAAAACATTATTTTAATCTACTCTCATAATGAATAAAAAAATTTTAATTTTTATGTTTGCTGTGCTACGCATTTACTAAAATGTAAGTCATAACCATAAGCATTAAAAATGTTTACTTCTTCTGGGCAAAGTAACAAGTATAAAACCCGATCAAAAAAATTATATGGATAAAAAATTAGACTAAAAAACCAAATTTATTATCATGTAGATAATTCATTATTATATAAAGAAGACATATACATGCTATAATTAAAACTCTTCAAGATTATGTCTGCGTCAAATAAAATAAAAAATAAAACTCCAATTACTGGTATCGAATTTAATTTTTTAATTGTTTTGATCTAACATTAGATAATGACTTTAGCATACCTACGAATATTTATATGAATGATAATTTTCATATTTTCGAACACATGAAATTTTTTATTAGGAAGACGTTGGGTTTGATTACTGAAATAAAACGTTTTGGTAGAGATAAATACAGTAAAATTAATTGAACGATGTCAAACTATCATGCTTGAAATATTATAAAAAGAAAAGTGAACTAAAAAGTTATTTTAGAAGATTCAACTACGCATAAGGAATGAATTTTAGTAACAGTTTTGAAAGTATACACAATAAATATTCAATATATCATGAATATTAATATATTGAATACAAACAGTTAAATAATTTTTACTAAAAAAATTCTCTTTTCTTCATGGATATATTAATCTTATATATATAAATCAATATGTACTGTATGTCTCTCAATCATTCATTTTACAACAAATTTTGTGAAAAATGTTTCTACTCATACAAGATTTAATGTGAAATTAAGAGGTTTTATAAGTCGTGATAGAAAAATTATATTTAACACGTAAAAACGTTAATAGATGTTGCTACTGTAAAAAAAAAAATTATCAAATAAAAAAAGTCGCTATAACAGTTGAATCATTTGTATTTTAATACAACAATAATGATGATGTACTTCCCCTCCCTTTATATATATATTATTGTTCAGATTCGATTCTTCACCTCTTATACTATTGAATAACTATTCAAACATTGTGATTGCTCCATCACTTTATGAAGTACAAGTAGTTTTTGGTTCAATTAAAGAAGTACACAGCTAATTTTTCTATTATGTATCATAATAGTAAATAAAATAAAATAGACAATTTTAAAGTAGATTTATAATAGATAATTCGATTATTTAATATATTTTAAAATAAATGTTTTTGAATATTATTTCATGTGTATAAACTTATATTCATTAAAATCAACTAACGATTTAAAAATAATTAAATCATTCATAAATATATTCAAAAACCAAAAATTGAGAAAATTAAAGTATTTTTTTAAAGATAATTTCGCAATGTAAAAAATACCTAAAATACATTAAAAAAATTAATAATTTACGAGCAAGGTAATAATTTTCATAGTAAAAAAACTTTTTATTTTGTTAATAAATAACTAAACATTCAAACAACATGATATGTCTTAAATTTTTCTAACTTAAAATAAATTAAATGACAATTCCACGTTTTGATATATCAAATTTATCATAAATTTTCTTGTATAACACCTTTAAGGCTACTGTATTTTTTTCTACTACTTTTAAAATATCTTTTTTTATTTTATGCTTATCAGCAAATGATTTTATAATATCACTGGAAAAGGCGTTTTTGAGTATTTTTTACCTTAGGTTTATTGTTAACACATAAATACCTTATTTTTTGAAATTTTAAAAAAATTAGGAACAACTTCTAATTCAATTTGTTTTTTTTTTGTTTTTTTATACCATTTGAGAGCAAATATTAGTAAAAATATAATAGATTTAAGAACAAATATATTTTTAATAACATGTTTCAAAACAATGTATAATGTAGAATATCAACTAAATATACCTCTAAGAGTAATATCATTTGTAAATTTGAACCAAAATCTTTGATTTCTACACAATATTGAAAACCAACATTTTAATTTCAAACAAATCTGGCATATTAAAAAAAATTATTGTATTTGGTATCAAAATCTTCTATTGTTCATGATGAAAAATTAATGTCCAAACTTGAAAATTATTTACTCATAAATAAATGTGTATTAAATGTTTAATAAAGTAGAGAATAATAATAAATTATGTTTAATTAATCAAAAGTTGCAGAAATTTTAATAATTTTTATTTGAAAATATGAAACATAAATTTTTAATAATATTTATTTTATAATGTTTTCATTATTTCAAAAAAGTATTTAATTAGTAATTTTTTATGAAATTACGTGAAAAAATTTTATTCTAATTTCACAATGAATAAAATCTCCTTTATTTTTATATTATCTATATTATGTATTTACAAAAGTGTAAGTTAGAAATTTTAAAATAGACTTATTTTTTTAGTTAAAGGTAACAAGTAAAAAACAATTTAAAAACATATTGCCTGAATTGAAACCAAGATTACCGAATACTATTTCTTTTTACGTTGATAAATCATTACTCCATGGATCCATGTTGAAAAAAACTATTAAAATAGTAGAAAACCATATTTGCATTAAATTTGTCGAACAAGAAACCGAGGTTACTGGTGCAGGAATCAATTTCTTTAAAACTTCTAACTATTCTGACATAATATTAGATAAAAACTTGAGTAAACCTACAAATATTTATTTTAATAATAAGGATTTACATCCTAATCAGCTGAAGTATTTGTATTTTTTCACTGGCATGGCATTAGGTTTGATTCCTGAAACAACACGATACGACAGAGATAAATATATTGAAGTTTACGAGAAAAATATTACAGAACCATATTTAAAGTATTATAAGAAAGAAACTACAAAGAGAAATTATTTCTCAAGTTTTGATTATGGATCTGTAATGGTACCTAAAAAAAGATTTGGAAGTATAGGTTATAATACTTATACTTACAAAGCTAAATATTTTCCAAATTATAATTATGTTAGTGGATGGACATATTCTTTTGCTATAAGTGATTACAAACGTTTAGATCGTATGTACTGTAAAAATAAATGCCCTAATCTCAAAGAATGTAATAATCGTGGGTATCCTTATTTTTTTCATGGTTGTCAAAGGTGTTTGTGTAATATACATTTTGTTGAACCAAAGTGTGACTTTAATCGTGATCAAAGACACATTGCATGCGGAACAAAAAGTTTTTTTAAATCATACCGGAAAAAATCATATATAACACGTAAAAATGTGAATGGAACTTGCTACTATCGGATAAAATCATCGAATGGAAAAAAAGTTTCTGTTACTGTTAATTCACTGGTATCTTCATCACCAGTATTTGACGAAGGTCTTTTTTTTGGTCTAAATATTTATTATCGTTCAGATTGGAGCATTAAACCACTTATATTATATGCTAATACTTCGAACGTTAAAATTCCTCCATTAAATAAGGAAGTATACCTAGTCTATTATTCTACAGATTCGGACTCCCCGGTTAATTTTACAATCACATATCGTAGTATCTGATTCATAAAAATTGAATATAGATTTACGATATCAGTAAATCATTTTTTAACACATTTAACAATAAATGTTAAAGAATATTAAATTTAATATTTGTTCTTTTATAAATTCAAAAATCAATTAGTAAGAATAAAATATTAAACCATTTTCTATACACCATAAATTTTAATATATTCAATGATAAAAAATTGAGATATAAAAAATAATTTTAAAAATGTTTTTTGACAATCTCGAGGAAGATGGGACAAGCAAAAATACAAGACCCATTTTTATATGCTTAACTATACCTTTAGATGGCATATTCTAAAGGGAGAATATTAACTTTATATCTCTACTTTGTGTGTTTAAATAGCTTCTGAAATACTTCGATAATGATTGCGTATTTAAAATATTATTTTAATAAACTATAAAAATATTTATATTTCTTTTTCTTCTATTTTTAAAATTCTTTCTATGTACTAATGTATTTTTTAAAAAATCCCAATTTTAAATAGATTTTTCAATAATTAATTACAGTAGACAAAAAAGCCAAATATTAAAAATATTAAATTCAAAAAACCACGTTTAAAATCCTGTATATATTTTTTAAGTAATTGAATTCTCTCCAATAAAAATATTCTAAATGATATTTTATCAATTTCCTTATTGGTTAATGTTGTTAATGTATCTTCACAATAATATCTTTGAATAATTAAAAACTGATATTGTCATTTGTATTGACAAACGGGAAAATTTGCTTCAATATAGTGTGCTGTATAATATACTTCAATAGTTTGAGAAAATAAAACTTATTAATTACTTTATAGATATTTATATACTATGTTATTTAAAAAAGTAACTTCCATTAATTTAATACTTTTTTAGATTCATTATTAGAAGTTATTTTAAGCATAATTGTGAACGCTCTTATGGTAAACATTTTTTTCTTAATTCGTAAAGAATAAAAAATTTTGATTTTAAAAAAAAAATATTCTTAAGATTAAAAAAACCAAACATTTACTATTGTAAATTGATATTAATCAATGTTTTTATTTAATGATTTTGTTATTTCAGTTTATAAAAAATTTAAATAAGTTGCAAAAATTTGTTTCTTACTTTTATATAAACGAAAAAGAAAAATTCTTAATTTTTGGTAATATTTCTCTAACTAACTTCTTTAAAGCTTGCTTCTAAAAGTAATCTAAAATTTATTTTATAAAAAGAGTTAATAAAGGTAATTATTATTCACAATATAATATATATTAATAGAAAAAATAATAAATTTTATTGTTCAAACGATAAAAAAGTATTTTATAGAGCATATTGTATTTGTAACGAAAATAATTGTTCAATTGATCGAATTTCTTCAATAGAAACGATAATTACTATAAGTTTTGTTCTTAATTGATTAATGATATTCTTGTAGAGATATAATAACAATATTTGACAAATAAGAAAATTACAACAATATCATCTAAAACTTTGTTTTTTAGACAGATTTTTATCATTCCAAAACGAATATGTAGGTTTCCAAACATGTGAACTCTAATTTAATATCTTTAAAATTTTGGTCTTCACTTTTTATGATTTTCTCTCAAAAAATCAACTTAAAAATGAAACTTTTTAAAAACTACAATTCTACATAGAAAATACCCAAAAGAAAGTAAAGAATAATATATGCATTACGATGGTTTCTTTAAGTACTTCTCAGATACGTGGTGATGGTCGAATACTTCAGATGTCTTAACAACACAAAGATCGGAGATACGTATCTAATACATAACTTTCGCTAATTCTTCACATAGACAAACTGTTTAAAATATAAAAACAGACCTTAGATTTTTTCCTGTCTCACATTTTCAAAATCACTAAAATTTTCAAGAAACCCTTTTAAATAAAAAGAAAATATAACTATAAGTATTTATTTAAAGTAAGAAAATATGAATACAAAAACTTCTATACAACTTTATACAAAATTTAAAATTTAAATTCAGCAAATCCCTCAAACATTGCTGCGATCTCTGCAATTTTTCCGTCAGCTGCTTTAAGGAGTTCCTTTTGACGTTCAATTGCAGCTTGTGTCGGATGAATTTCTTCTCTGATAAAATCATCCATAGCTTCAATGCATCTTTTCATGTAGTTCATTTCGCTAACATTCTTCTTTTCCTCAATAGCCAATTCTTCCGCTCTTTTATTCAGCGACACCTGAAGCTCCATTGCGTCGGAAATGCGGTTTTCAAGAGCTATTATCTCCTTTCCCCCATTAATCAGCGTTACCAATTCCTTTAACGCAGGCATCTCATAACGGAGTTTGCTGTCAAGAGATTCTTTAATAATTTGCGCCTGGATTGAGTTAACCAACTCCAACTTCTCCTGTGGAAGTTGAATTGTTCTACCTTCAAGATTCTCCAATAAATCAAAAGGCATTTCATCAGAGACTACCTCTACCATTTCCTCAAAGTACCCCGCAATCTTCCGCAACAAATTCACGCGGGATTTCCTACCAACTCCAAGCCGCCCACGGTCTTTCAGAGAACTGTTTTCGTCACGTAGTCTAAAATATGTTTCTTAAACTATATTTTTATAAAAATTACCTGTTACCGGGTACGGGGCGCCCCATTTTTAGACCAGGACCAACAGTCTTGCTTCTTCTTGGTCGTCCATTCATCTTAGTCGTAGATAGCAGTGTGGCATAGAGAAAAATGATAAATTAAGGCAAATTCTTTTGATTTTATAGAAAAAAGGCAAAAGAAAACAATGATATTTTTACAATATAATCATTCTCTTATAACATCTTGATTGATTGTTAATAAAAGTGTTAAATGTTGGTGACATTAACTTTGTACCTGAATCGAACATGGGGTAATGATGTTATTATATATTTGCGATTTTGTTTTTACATTAGGCAGAAACTTTATCAGCAAGAATATTTTTTTTTACATTTGGACGATTAATATAAACTTAATTAAATTGTTATAAGTAAAATACTACAAAAATAACAAAGTTTACTAACAAGAATGAAATAATTATAATGGTGTCTATAAAATTTTATTTTTCTTTGTCCATATACAGAAACATTTACAAAATCAACAATAAAAAAATACTTTATTTTTTATTTTAATCGACAGTACTCTCAGAAAGTTTCCTTTTCCTCCCTCTTTTTTCTTTACAATTTGCTGAATCGAGGTCATCACTGTTCTTACCATTCATATCGATATCAATATGCCTTAATAATGTATGTATCCTTTTTTGTATCTCTGTAGTGCTTTTGGATAGTAAGAAATAATCAAAAATAAAGTCACTACTTTCAGCGATGTCTTGGTAAATTTTATTATATACATCATCTCCCTCACCACCATACTCAAGAAACTTTAGTAATATAAACCTATCTTGATCTTCCGTCCATGTTCTACTTTTCCCTGATGAGTAACTGATACGAAATTGATAATACGGAGATTTACATTTTGATACGCGCAACTCTAATGCTTTTAAATTTTTTATCCTCCTTTCAATAGCTCTTTCACCTTTTTCTATTTGTTCCATAATTCTGATACCATCTTGAAGTTCTCTGTATCTTGAGAAGAATACTTTTGAATATTCTACCACTTCTTCACATGTTTTTGTTCCTATTTCAGCAGCTATTGCTTCAAAGTCATCTCTACCATATTTTTCACATGCTTTTACGAAATTATTAAATTCTTTTTTTCCCCAATTACCAAATCCTTGCTTTATTAATTCTTTTTTTAGACTCTGTTCCTCAGCTGTTAATGGTAATGCGTTGTCAATTTTTTTCTGTAACTCTTTCCTTATTTTTGTTAATTCTTTCTTAGTTTTACCATCATTTTTATCAGGAACTTCAGCAGGGATACCTTTAACTTGTTTATAGTAATTCATTTCACGTTCTTGTATTTCCATGAGTTCAGAGGGATAAAAATGGTAGTCTTTTAATTGTACTTGTTTAGGCATTGATATTTCAAACTTATTTTCTTTATCTTTTTTAATTGTATTTTTAATATTTGCGTATATGTTATTTTTTCTTTCTCTTTTAGGCATTTCGAAGAAGAATTCATCAGTACTTTTTTTGGAGGAAAAATCTTTTCCTTCAAAATTATACAAACTATCCGTTCCATTGGTTGTATCCATCGAAAAGTACCTCAGACTATTTTCTTTAACTTTTTTCAGTTCTTCATTAAATTCATTTGTCTTCTCTTCGGCCCTTTTTAAAATTGTATCTATATCTTCATCTGTTATAGAATCACCGTCCCCAGCCATGATTTTATTACAATCATATCTAATAGCATTAAGCATATCTTCACCGGATAGGCCTTTCTTACCATTTGAACCTCTACCTTGTTGTATGACAATAGAATCTAATACAAGTTTCTTCTCTGATGCTTTTTGTATCCTTTCTTCTACAGAATTTTGCGTTACCAAACGAAAGACTTTTACTTGTTTTGTTTGCCCTATTCTATGAGCTCTATCCATAGCTTGTAGATCCATTTGTGGATTCCAATCAGAATCATACAATATCACAACATCAGCTGTTGTTAAGTTAATACCTAAACCACCAGCTCTGGTGGTCAATAAAAAGATAAATTTCTCACTTCCTGGTTTATTGAAAGCTTTTATATTCTCTTCTCTATCTTCATAACTCGTTTGTCCATCTAAACGACAATAATCATACTTTTTCATCCAACAATAATCAGATAAAATATCTAACATTCTAGCCATTTGCGAAAATATTAGTACTCTACTTCCTTGTTCTTTTAATCTAGTAAGTAATTTGTCTAATAGTATCATTTTCCCTGAATTATATATAAGGTGAGGTCCCGTAAAAAATGGTGGTCCTACCTCAGCACCATCAAAGAGATACGGGTGATTGCAACATTTTCTAAGATGCATTATTATATTCATGAGACGAGATTTTTCTTTTTTTCCTTGAGCCGTTATAACTTCTAAATTTTTAGTTAAAATATTTTGATAATATTTTCTTTGCATTCCTGAAAGACCAACATAAACTTTTAATTCTTTTTTAGGTAGTAATGTTGTCTCTACATCAGATTTAATCCTTCTTAAAAGAAATGGTTTTAAAATCTTATGTAATTTTAAAATAATTTCATCGTTATTTGATAAACAATTTTCTGTTGAGAATAATGAATCAAATGATTCGGAATCAGAAAAATGTTCAGGCATCAAAAAATTTAGTAAACTCCATAGTTCATGTAAATCATTTTGTAATGGTGTACCTGTGATAAGAAGGCGATTTGTTGATTTCAACCTTCTAACACACTCGGATAATTTAGATTTATCATTCTTAATTCTATGACCTTCATCTATTACTATATATTTCCAGGTAAATTTTTGTAAAACACTCATATTTTTCATAACAAGTTCGTAATTTGTTAGAAGTACCTCAAATTTCGATGGTAAGATAACTTCCTTTATTATTTCATTCCTTTCCTCAACTGTTCCTTTTAGAATAACTGTCTTTAAAGTTGGGCACCATTTATGAAATTCATTCTCCCAATTGGTTATTGTACTTTTAGGAAGAATTATTAGAAAAGGTCCATTAATACCTTTGTAATGTTTCATATAACCGAGTAAAGAAATTGTTTGTAAAGTTTTACCTAACCCCATTTCATCAGCCAATATCCCATTAATATTATTTTCCTCAAGTGATATTAACCAATTAAGTCCACGAATTTGGTAATCCCTCAAAATACCACCTGTAATATAATCAGGAGATGATTGAAAACAAAATACATCATCAAATTTTTCTGCTTGTTCTAACAATTGTTTATCCTCTTCCTCCTCTTTCAAAATATGCCTATGGTCATCATTAGAAGCCAAACTTTTGATATCAGAAACTTTATCCCCATATTGACTGCCGAAAACTTTTGTTTGAACTTTTTTTTCAATTTCAACCAATTTCTCAGCAATGGAATTATCTGGAACTAGAAAATTAAATATTTTTTTAATTAATTTACTAAACCTACCCATTACTAGAAATTTAATTTTTTTATCCAATATTTCAAAAAATTTCAAAATAAATTTATAAACTATTTTTATATTAATGGAGCCGTAAGTAGTAAGTATTTCAAATTTATATTTTACTACTACCTCCCCAAAATATTTCGTTTTGAGAGATGAGGAAAATTTAATAGTAACACTATAAATATTATCCCTAGCAACTTTAAAATGAAATTAAGGCAATCTCTTTGTGTAACTCCATAAACATATGACGGCTTATTTTTTTAAGTAGGGTAAAAAATATTGTAAGAAGAATTGTTCGTTAAGTGTTTAGAAAAAAATATTGTGAAATTTGACACGCTAAAATTTATGACGAATTTTTAGTATAGACCCAAACGTTTATCTTTATACAGTGCAAGTGTATATTATTAAGCATTTAAAACAAATATTAACATACGATTATGAAAAAAGTCTATGCTTAAACAAATCTGTTCTTCAAAGCATATTTTTGCATAGGAAAATTGATTTTTAAAGATAATTATTAGCGATGTATTGAAATTTTTTTAAATGTAAGCATTACGTAGGAAATCTTTTTTTTTCTCTATTTCATCCGTTTTTTTTCCGTAAACTGTTTGCTAACTTAAATTAAATGCTGTTTCTCATTCATAAGTGTAAATTTCTTTTGTTTTTTTTAATATTTCTGAAAAATTTTATTAAAATTGTTTTAATGTGTTGTAAAACTAAATTCTCATTGATATTCAATCTGTATTTATCAAAAAATTTATCAAGTTATTTATCGGAAATCAAAATATAATTTATTTACATTTGAGGTTTATTTAAATGATTCTCATTTTCACGAATTAAAATTTAGTAGTATTATCTTCCTCTGATTGCAATCTTCTATATTGATAGTAATTAAAATTATTTACTTCTTCAAATGTTTTAAATTTGATTTGATAATTAACATCTAGATAAATTTATTTACATCATTCTCCGGCAATCTACTCGAATATTCAAAACATATTTTCCATTAACCTCATCACTATTATTTCGAAATATCTATACATAAATTACAATTTTCTTCTAAAATTAGTTCCAGTAGCCTGTTTCTAAATAAAAACATATGAGTTTATTAATATAAATTCTTAGAACTTTAATGTATGATCTTTAAAAATAATTATAATTACATATACAACATAACTTCATAATATTATCCATACTTTATTAATGCATATGAAAATAGAATCCTAACAATAAACATCTATTATCAATATTATTACAAACACTTTACACGTCATACCTAAAAATATCTTAAAGTAAACACAAGAAAAATAATAAACTTTATGTTTATAACAAAAAATAATGGAAAAAAGTGTTTTTAATATTGATAAAAAATTTACTTTGGGTAAATTAACTTATAAAATTTATAATAGTACTGTATTTACAGTATTTCTGAGACAATAATGGTGTAGAGATTTTTACTGAAAATTTGATTGAACAAAATGATAGGCACCAACAAGTGTTTTATTTTTAATATTAAAAGATAAAATTAGTCATCAAATTTATTTATTAACTAGTATTATAATTAACATATATACGACATCTATTTTTAAATAATCTAATGAATACATTGTAAATTAAATCATGAATTACATCTTGACAACGTCATTTTATGAATTTGATATTTAATAAGTGTGCAAACTACTAATACAACGTAAAATATTACTATTGTAACTGATACCATTTAAGTAAACCTGGAAACTCATTTGATATAAAATTTCTAATTGTATTTATAAAATCAGTTTCTACCAAAAAACAACACCAGATAAAAATAAAATAATAATGTTACGTCTCAGAATGTGTGCAAGTGATGTTCCATAAGAAAAACAATATTTCATAAAATAAAAACAGCCTTGTCATGAGTGAATTTTTTACGAATAAAAATTAAATCAAATTTTAAAACTATTGTCGTTTTATTAAATTAATTTCAAAATATAAAGTTTAGTACTGAAAAGATTTGGGTTAAAAGATGAATTATCAAAAGTTCCAAATAAATTCATCATAAAGACAAAAAACCAAAAGAGAATTTACAGATCTTGCCTCTTATAAAAAATATACAGGGATTATGTACTATTCGGAGCCTCTTCCGATGGTTCTTCAGGATTTTCGAATGTCAAGTACAGCAAACAATTAACCAACATTCCATAGAATTGTTCTCCTTTACGGGACGTATAAATATCAGTAAAAGAAATTCTAAAAATACATAGATAATAATGTAATTTCGCACTTACCTCTGACATTCAGTTGGTGGAATAAGAAGAAAGTCAAACAGTTGGTTAACAAAATCACTTTCACTAGGAAAATCCTCCTCTGTATTCATGGTGAACAATTTCTTCAAAGAATTAAACCACTTCGAAATATCATACATACAAAGATAACCATCTTCATTGATGTCTAAAATTTGGAAAAGTACCTTCTGAGCACGGTGTTCATGGCGGTTTTCAAGTATTAAAAATAATTTCTTAAAATGATCCAAAGTAAATTTATTACTACCTCCCGTGAATATATCATAAACTCTTTCGTAAAATAGCTCAGAGTAATTAGCATCTAAACGTTTAAACTCCTCCAAGGATAGATAACCTTTATCTTCAAAATCCAAGTTTGTAAATGTATTCTTAAATCCAACAACCTTTGCTGGGGCATACCAATTTGAACTAACACCAACAGGAACCTGGAGGACATTTTCAAATTCGTCTATTCTTGGACTAAGCAATAACTTTCTTATTTCGTACCTACTGTTGCTTTTGTCAATATCAAAAAACTTAATTTTCATTATAGCATGTTCCACACATTCATTTAGGAAACGTTCATCTTGGAAGGTAAAGTAATCACCATCATACAATGACAAAGTATCACGAATATATTCCTTCATATCATCTTTCAAAATAAATCCTGTTACTCCACGATCATACATTATTAATTTTGTATATAAAGCTTTCTTTTTCACATTTCTTCTTTAAAAAATATTGTACTTCAGGTATTCTTAAAGTTTGGTCTCTGTTTTCGTAGTCTTTGTAGATAAAAAATGCCGGAACAAGACTATCGATAATGTATTCTCGAGATTCAGAAGGATATATAGCCAAACACTCTTTCAACTCATGTTTCTTACACATTTTGTCATTAATCTCAGCAAATGGATCTAGTAATTGGAACATCCTCCTAACCATTCCCTCAATATTTGATGATGACGGTCCTTGTGAAAGAAATTTTTCATTACATTTCTTCTTTAATTCACGTACATTTTCTTTGTCAGAATTAACCAGAGAATTCGACAATTTACGGATTGCTTGTAAACTTGTAGTGGTACCATTAATTGTAATTCCATCCATCTAAAAGAGTAGTATACAAAATGAAAATTGATGAAAAAAAGTATGAAAACGTAACACAATTAAACTTGAAAAGATGGCGCCATACAATGACAAATGTGGAGAAATGACACTTTCAGTATTCTCAATGACATCAATTACAATTTGACCTTCCAATCATAAACCATTTTTCCCATACAACACCACACAAGAGCCACATTTTTTGAATATTTCTTTCTTTAAACAAATTTCCTATTGATAGTCAATTATAAAATTTAATGAACAATAATAGGCTAGTTATTATTTAACAAAGATATAAGAAAATTATAAAATGAAAAAAGTATAAGAAAATAGCAAGAATTACATTTCCATTGGTGTTTCATCCTCCTCATTCTCATCCTTACTCATATCTCCAATCTCCTCTTCCTCATCCAAGATATCTTCATCACTGAGATCAATAGACTCATCATCATCCTCAGATGATTCATAAAACTCAACCTCATTCTCAAGTTTTTTCAACTCTTCCTCTGTGTAATCAGCAGCCGAAAAAACGATTTCCTCACCATCGTTAACATCTGGTTTCGTTGGAACATTTGGTACTACCAATATCTCGTCACTCTCATTCCATTTTATAGTATGAAGACATGTCCTTGGGTCATCAGTATCAATAGTTCTTGATAACTTCTCAATAACTGGAGTTAATGGTGGATTTTCAACTAACTCTGGATCAGTATACTCAACAGTTACAAACCATGAAGTTTGTGAAAAAAGTTGATTTTTATAGTAACAATCTAATATAATAGCTGTTGCTCCAACAAGATCCTTAGGAGGAATTTTATTCACGTCAGGATGGTCAACTTCTAATGTAACCGTATGTATACCGATAGGTATATCCTCAAATTCTATCGTATCCAAAGATTGATCGTAATTTCTTGATGATGGCTCACCAACATATACAAGCTCAAATTTTGTACCTATAAAAATTACCTTTGCAATGTTTCAAAATACAAACTTACCTGATTCTATATTTTCCACAGTTTGAAACTTTATAGATAATTTTATCTTATCAGTAAACTTAGAAGGATTGTCGTGAAATGTGACATCCTCAATAATTATCCTATTAGCCATTACTTAACTTTAAGAGAGTAGGAGAAATTAATTAAATGGATAATAAAATGGTTTACGCTCTAAATTTGGTTTTTTTCGTTGTAGGAACTTCCGTAGCACTGTGTTGGAATAATACTTCGAGATATATTTATAGTAGTAGTAAAAAAATTTAATTTTAACAAGAATAACAATAAAATAAAAAGTAGAACTTTATTAATTAGTTTCTGTTGAGTTATTTTTCAAGTCTGTTTTGATATTTATGTATTCGAGAACTTCGAAAATCCACTTTGGGATTTCTTTATTCCTATAGAATCTCCTTAAAAACTCTTGTACCCACGTCGAAATACGTTCCTCTACCATAGCTAATCTCAAATCTTTCATTAATGTAAGATGATGATGTAAATTGTGTACAGTTATCAATTGACACGCAACGGACTCCTATAATAAATATTTTTATTTAAATAATAATAAAAATTGATAATTTTACCTTGTTTATTATTGAATGCAAATAAGCTCGACTATAATCTTTGCAAGTACTACATTGACAATCTCCTTCAAGAGGATTAAAGTCGTATTTAAATTCATTCCTAGTCAAATGTATTTCTCCCCCATCACGAACTAATGCAGTTCCGAATCTGGAAAAATAATAAATTTTTATGGAAAAAAATTTTTTTTTAATTACCTTGCTGTTCTTGTTGGATAGACACAATCAAACATGTCAGCTCCAAGCAATGAACACATTACAAGATCAACAGCCCATCCAACTCCCATAACATATTTTGGTAGATGAGGTGGTAATGTTTCACAACAATGAGCAACAACCCTCCAGAAATCTTCTTTTTTTTCACCACCGCTTAATCCTCCAATAGCAATACCAACCTCTGCTCTTTTTTCCATCTCTTTTGCACAATATTTTCTTTTCTCTAAGTCCAACCCTCCCTGAACTATTGGAAATAATGCTTGCGTCTCTTTATTTACATGAGCTTCTTTACATCTGTCTAACCATCTTATGGATCTTTCCATTGCCTCATCAACAATATCTCCCTCAGTAAGTACATGAAGTACATGGTCCATCTGCATCATAATATCAGCACCAAGATTTTGTTGGATATTAATACTATTTTCTGGAGACAATAACGTTGTCTCCCCTGTGTGTGGAGATTGAAAGGTGACACCTTCCTCGTTTGTACTAGATAATTTAGATAATGATACCATCTAAATAAAATAATTTTAATAATAAAGATTATCTTTTAATCTACCTGGAAACCCCCAGAATCCGTTAAGATATTGTTTGGCCAATTCATATATTTATGGATTCCTCCCGCCTCTTTAACGATTTCGTGGCCTGGTCTATGACCAAGATGATAAGTGTTACAAAGTAGGATTTTACAATCCATTTCTATTAGTTCTTCTGGTAAGACACCTTTCATAGTGCCTTGTGTACCTACGGGCATAAAGACAGGAGTATCAACAATCCCATGGGGCAATTTCAATTTACCAACTCGTCCTCGACAGGTAGATGATTTATGGGTAACAGAAAATTTCATATTTTTTTCATCAGTCATTTTAAAAAAAAAAGAAACAAAGCAAATCTTAAAGAAGATATGAAAAAATAATAAAAATTTTTTATTTCAACTGAAATTAAAACAATTTAAATTTAAAATATATTTCACGAAGAACATTGGTGAGAGGTATCTTCAGTGGAATCATAACAAACTATTATTTTTATAAAATAAGAAAAAATAAATTTAATTAATAACAGGTATATACAAGTTTTAGGAAACAACAGATCATCAAACAAAATATGAGATTAGTAAATAAATTTTGAAAAACCATTTATATATTTACTGCCTATCATTTTCTCTAGCTTTCATACATAATTCTTTCACAAATTGATTTATTCTCCAGAAGTGGCCAAAAACTTCCATTACTTGCATATTTTCTTCATTTTGAGCAATTATTTGTTGGATAGAAGAGGTCATTAGTAATAGTTTTCCGTAACGTGATCCACCCTCGTTGACACCGTTCTTGCATATCATGTAGTTGAATAGGATTTTTATATATTTTTCTCTAGTACCCTCAACTAATGCCTTAGCAAATTGAGTAAGATCAGAAGCATCTGTAATTTAATTTTTTTATTATTAAAAAAAAAGATAAAAATCAAATACCTGGATTGAACAGGAGAATAAATTTAAATGCTGCAAACTCCTTCATATCCACACCAAGTTTACGTAAAGGTATCATTATTTCATCCATCTGGCGATGGTATATCGATCTACAACCGGGAATTCTGACTTCATCTTGTGGTTGACGTAAAATGTATGCACCATTCGGATAAACAATTTTATCTTCACCATTGTCTATTGAGTAAAACACTCTGTTTAAAATATTAAAAGTAAAAGCAAAGTTATGTACAAGTGCAAACTACAAAAAAAAGTATATAATTTAACATGTAAACAGAATTATATTTTATAAAATACCTGATCATCGGAAGATAAATCTCTAAACTCAGGGAATACTTTCACCCACTCAAGACATAATCGTAATTCTCTTATATTCCACATCTGTACATCATTCATAGATGCTGGGTAAAATTCTCTAAATATTGTTCCAGCCTAAAAAATAAAAATATAATAAGTGAATTGTTATAAAAAAGTTATTTAATTTTTTTTTATATTTAATAAATCCTTACGTCATCAGGTAATTTATTGGTTTCGTACAATAAACTTGGTCTCGGTAAAATTTCTTTAGCTGTTAAATCATCAGAAATAGCTTTTTTTCTTAAATCATTACACAAAGTCTCGATACGTGCTAATTTATTCATAATTTCAACGTCTTGAACATTCTCTACTATTGATGAATCTGGGTTACAATTTTCAAAGTTTAATTCTCTCTTAAAATTATAGGAATCCACTAAAGTGTTAAATGGCATATTGGGATTCGATGGGGTTTCTTCTCTCTTTATTTTGACGGAAGAACTAATTCTATCACGATCATTTTGTATTGCATTAGCATCCATACCTGCAGCTAAACATTTTTCAAATCTACAATGTCTACATGCACAACGAACATCTACAAAAGTGTGTGGATTAGAAAAAGTGAATTTATATAATTGATAAAAGTCACAAATCTTTAAAACATACTTTTGTCAATATCACAATTTCCATTAAACTGACATGTAAATTTCAAATCAGACACAACTGTTCGCCTAAAAAATGTTTTGCACCCATTGCAACTTGCAACTCCATAATGATAGCCTGTGGCTTTATCATTACAAACATCACAAAGTTGTCCTTCAGGAACCTTTCTTCCTTTAAAAAATTATCATTAATACATTTAATATTAGGTGATTATAAAACTAGTAATGTATGGAAAAAAATAGTCACTATCACTTGCAAAAAATATACTATTTTTTATGTTAAAATTAATACACAAACAATAAAAAAAATTGATAGTTAAACTTACTTTGTGACATTTTTTTTTTGAAATGACAACTAAAAGTAATAATATAAATACAGGATCGAAATCTAAAATTATAAAAGTGACATCTATTATAAAAGTTACGGAAACTACGAATTGTTTGAATGTATGATAGAGTTAATCCAAAGTACATGGGACATTGTCATATTTTAAATGTTATATATTTTACAATTAGCGTCTAGCAGCGTGGCTATAAAAAAATTAAATCAATGCAATTATATTTTAAATAGTGTCTGTTTATCATTATTCAAACAATAATGTGTTAATGAGGGAGTATTAATTTACAAATTTTTTCTTTTCGTAATCCTTCTGTTATATAATAAAATATTATTTCAGTTGATTTTACAAAATATAACTAAACAAAGGATTATTAAATTTTTATTTCACGTAGATAGAGGGAATAATATAATTAGATTATATTAATGAAAAAAATTTGGGAAATTCAAACAAAATCGGCAAATTTCATGAGTATGGCGCGTAATGTCAGCTGTTAATCAATATTGACCTCAGGATAAAATGATAACATTTTCTCGCGAAAATATTTTTATTGTATGTACAAAGTATAAGAAGAGTGTAAAATTTTTGGGATAGTATAGAGAGAGAAAAACAATTTTGCTTCTTTATAAAATTTATTATATACATTGCTATTGCAGACTAAACATACACTTATTTAATGTAACTTTTTCTAATGAGAGATGTAATGGTATTATTGAAAATTATATACCTACTTATTAATGTACTAGCAAAAACTAAATAAAGGTGATTAATCTATTTTTAGAATGATATAAAATAATAATCTCGCAAATTTTAATCTTTGGTGTCAATGCTTGTTATTTATCTCAGCTAAGATATTTTATGTATATATACAAATGTTTATAATATATTAAATTTATATTACTGCTACATACTTTTTATGTATGCATATCATAAAACGCCTGTATAACGATATTGTTACATTTTTACTAAACTTTTTTTCATTAGTTTGATATTTTAATGGTATATAAATTCATGTTTATATGATAGGACGTTAGAAATATTAGAGTAATATTAATAACACAATAGTTTAAAATATTTTATTTTTGATACAGACACATGTTTGGTGGAAATTAACCCTTATATAAACTTGTATGAAAGCAGTTTTTAGTTTGGAAAAAATATCCAAAAAATATGTAAAAGAATAAATATACAATAGAGTAAAAGAAATATACGATTAAAAAAACCTGTATAAAAAACACATCTGAATTTATTTTAACAATCAGAATAATAACATATGAAACTGCATTAATATTTATATATAAAATTTTTATGATATACACATACATACGAAAATGAATTAAGCAGTATTGCTTTGTTTCAAAAGACGATCTAACAAATGTAGAGATTTTATTAATTGTATCTCTACTCAACAAGGTGTTTCTATAATAAATTTTTCTGTATGTAGTGAGGTCCCCATTAATTTGAGAAACTAGTAAAAAAAATAATAAAGGTAGGCCTTTTAAATGATCTCCCTTAATAGCACCCGAATACGATGAAACGTATTTGTATGGCAAGTATACAATGGCTAATGCCAACATGTTCTTGTTTGAATGATCTACTTTACCTACGTATTCTTTTACACACCTATATCTCAAATCAAATAACATCCTCTCATATCTAAAAAAAAAATTTAGATGGACTGCTGATTCATCTACAAGATTATTCTTTAAATCAAGATATTACATCAAAAAATATCTATTCATATTGACATATTTTTGTAGGTAAATAAAAATATATTGAGTCAATATTAAAAAAACACCTTTTTTCTATATACAAAAAATCTATTTTCTTTTTTATCACTCTAAAACAATTTAAGCGAAACAAAGAAATGATGTCAAATTTTTCATTTTATTAAATTTATTAAAAAAACAATCCATAAATCATTAGTTATAGGATTTTAAATTTATTTAGATAATTACATTGAATTTCCTTAATATGTTTGTTTATTTTGTTAAAATATAATAGGGGACCAATGATCAGGCCATAGAACTTGTGTTATAAAACATGTTAAATGTCACTACATTGAAAGCCTATTAAATTAAAAAATGATAACAAATAAAAATAAATCGAAATCCAAATTATTGAAGAGTTAAGGAAATTGGGAAGGGGAAGATAAAGATGGGTTGTTTTAAAATTAGAAATTCAATAAATAATATATTTACTTTTGACATCCATCTTTTAGGTATTTCCTAGCATTCTTAGAATTCTTAGAATGATTTTTTGACTTTTACAATTAATTGAAAATAAAAGTAAAAAAAAATCTCATGGACATAGCTATTTAAAATACATTCAATATTTTAATTAATTCGAAAACTATTAAATTCATCCTGCAAAAATAAATTTGTTAAATATAACACATTTTAAACAAATAATAAAATATTAAAATAAATCAGAGATTAATTATAATTTACAAAAAAATAATAATGTATTGCTTTTAATTGTTTCACAAAAGTGTTATCAAAAAATTTCGATAAAAAGCTCTTGACGTAATATTGATACCTAATGATTGCAGGTCACCTTCAAGTTAAAAATATTGTTATAATAAAACTTCGGCTGTTTTTAAAGGAGTATCATTTGTCATACCCACTTCCTTAGCTTTTTTTCTAAAATCAGTTAATAAATGAAGGCACTTTCTTTTTCGTTTTTGATTAATTATCGCACGAGGGATGAATATGTTTAATTTATTATATATCATATATTAAATTTTATCGATGATTTGTCAGTTTGACTTAAAAATTTACTTTACCTCTAGTTATTATTCAATGTGTATCATAAATTTTCTGTAAAGAATGTCTTTCGAAAATTTCACAAAAACACTTCAGTTAAGTAATAAGCTCTAGTTATCAACGTTGTCTATCAATAAATTTTATGTAAGATACCATATTTCAACAAAAACTTTATATTATTATTGATAATTGACAACAAAATATGTTAAATTTTAGAAAATTCTATCAAGGATACAATTAGTTATCAATCATTAGTAGTTAAATCTCATTGGCTAGTTAGATAAAATTAAGCTTAACATACATTTTCTTAAATTTAATTTTCAAATGTTCGAAAATATTAATTCAAGGATAATGTTTTACATCAAAATAATGATATGGAATGTAAAAAAGTTTGTTAATAATATTTTTAAAAAAATGGTTAATATGATTGTTTTTAATAAACAAGAAATTTTAAAAACTTATACTCGTCAAAAGTTAATTTATAATGTTTTTATAATAATTATTAATGTAAACATATTCTAAAGATGATAATTATTCATACTTTTGAAGATAGATGACTTTTAATAAAAATAATAAATATAACCGTAGTTTAACAATATTTTCGTACTTTCTTACCATCTTTTATACTTAAAATTTTCAGACTGATGATACAAAAAGTACATCATATATGTGAGTTTTTTACTATAATCATGTTATCATCTTCATTTTATGTTTATTTTTTCTATCTAATCTTCTTAAAATGTAATTTTAATTTAATCACATTCGAACTATTTTCCTTCTATACAACTTAAAAATGAATATAGAACCAAACAATTTTTTTTCGATAATGCTAACTTCTAATTTCCATTCACGTTTCTATTACTTCCAAAATTTTTGCCCACAAAATAATACCTATACTGAATCTTTATTTTTTAATTTTTAAACTCAAAAGCTATTGAATCAATATTATTTTGTCAACAACTCTTTACTTTATGTTACATAACTTAGATAAACAATATTTTTTATGTTATTTTTGTACATCAATAAATATAACTCAAAAAATTAAACTGAACTTTAACAACACGAAAATTAAACATTATTGGTAATCTTTTAAATTGAAACACGAAAATCAAAAGTAGGAAAAAAAATCGGCATTGTAAGAATTCTAAAAGAATATTCTATTTATATCACTGAACTTAAGGATTCAGGAGAAAAAAAGACTGCTTATGAAACCCGATAACATTAAATTATCAAAAATTTTTTCTCAAAACATATGATCTTATTTAAAATTAAAATTTATCACATTCTTTGAATAGATGTTATCTATTTATAAATCGAAAACTGCATAAATATAAATTTTAAATTCATAATGTTATCTCTTGAAAGTTGAATAATAGATTTAAAGATAGAATAAAATGAATTAAAAAAAATGTTTTAAATTTTTATTTAACAATCGGATAATAATAAAATAATAAACTATATTTTAGACATAAAATTTTAATGATATGCACATATATATGAGAAAGAGAATTAAGCTGTATTACTATGTTTCAAGAGACGATCTAATAATTGTAGGGGTCTCGTTAATTGTATCTCAACCCAACAAGGTGTTTCTTTAATAACGTTTCTCGTATACCCAGGACCCCATCCTTTTACAAAACTAATACATATAGTACAACATACCCTTCTCAAGTCATCGACACCAGTACCTGCATGTTCAATTAATGATGGAGATATTATTTGATTTTGTGGTAAACCTGCTACTGCTCTAGCCTGTGCCAACACAGCCATCTCGGCTGATCTTGTTTGTTCACACATCTCTGCATATGCCCACTTCAAGTCAAATAACTTTCTCATTGCTCCACACAAAAATTTATGGACAGTTGAACCATAAACAAGATTATTCTCAAAATCAAGGTAATAACTCCTAACGAAAACAGCTTTTGTTGACATACTTTCTAAATAAACACAATTATCTGGGGTCCATTTCAGGCGGACACCTTTTCCAATATATAATCTAGCCTTTTCTGATGCCTCACAACGATGGACATTAGATAGAGCACCGATACAAAATCTTCCTCTCTTTGCATCAGAAGTATTCATACCACCATCAATAATAACTTCCGTTATATCTTTGGATACTTTAAAAGTTTCTCCAATCTGTGTATCTAACTCATAATAGCTAATAGAACACCAATGATCAGGCCAGGGAATTTGTGGTGTCACAACACGTGAAATATTATCTATAAATCAAAGGTACAACATCAGTTTAAGAAACAAAAAAGAGATAATAATAAAGATAAAATATCATTTTATATTATAAAATGTCAAAAAAATAATGTCTTCGCTTGATAAAATAATTAACTTACATCGGGCATATAAATTATTTTTTGCCTCTATATATCTTTCCTCATTAAATTCATTCTCAATACCATTCTTTATCCCATCTCTAGGGTAATCGGTATTCCTTATAATTGGTGTTGATAATTCTGTAACAAAATTACTTCCTCCTTCAGGGAGATGACTTAATATACCACTTGGTGTCTGATTCCTACCATACATCAAAAATGGTTCTTTTGTAGGTATCGTGTTAATTGGTGATACCCCATCGAGATTTGTATATTCTAAATTACCACTATTACTTCTTTTGTATGTTTCATTTCCCTGAGTATTTTTAATATCAATAGATGGTGACGTGGTCGATGGACCATTGACACGAAGATTTTTCATTTCTATAATATTAAAAAAATAAAATAAATAATATTTATTATTTTTCTTTATTGTTTATTTTGAGTGTATTTATTTTTTTTTAAATTTACCTAACATTGTTGTTGAGGAACTAGAGACAATTCTTTCATAATGATAAGGATTGATACATATTACTTCTTGGTTATCATTAGATACCTCACATATAGGTAGTTTTTGGAGTTCACTTTTATTAACGTTTGGCCATCTCCATATTTGAGCATAAACCACATGGGGGACTCCTTTTTTTCCGGCTACTTGTAATCTACCATCTAATGATCTCTAAAACAATTAAAATGATTTATTTTATAAATATATATATGTATTTTTATAATTTACCGGGATTGTTACACAGATTGATGGGGTCTTTCCAGCAGATGTTACTGCTGTAATTAGAGCATCCAACTCAGTTCTTTTGTCTTTCAATTTTTTAACTAAACTCTCAATTGCTTTTTTGACAAATTCTGGTTGTTGCCCTCCTTGTTGGTAGCATTGGAGGAACATGTGCTATCTGTACACAAGGATCATTTGATGTAGCCTGTTTTGAGGAGTGATCATAAGATTGTCTAGATTGTTGTTGAGGAAGTTGTGGTGGTTGATGAGATTGAATTGTAGTGGTAGAAGTTAATGGATAAATAGCTGGTGAATTATTATTTCCTTGTGTAGAATAGGAATATGATTGTTGTTGATTTGTAGATACAACATCTCTTTTATTAGTAGATGAGGTATAATAAGGACTATTTGTAGGAATAATATTAGAATACCATGAATAATTATTAAAATCATTTTGTGGATAAACAAATCCATTATTTTGAATTATATTAGGATTCACAATAGTTGTATTATTGTAGACTTCAATATTTATATTATTTTGATTACCATTAATATATAAATTAGAATCTCCGTTACATGTATACATATTACAACTACTAGTTGTTGGGTATGATGGCATTGCTCCTGAATAGTATGATACCTCTTGTTGGTTAGATAGTAATACTCTTTTGTTGGTAGGAGTATCTTCTAGTAATGTATTATCTTCAGTATTGTTAAACATAACAGTACAAGTATGTTAATATATATATATATATATACCTATATTTTACTTTGTTTCAAAATTTAAAGATTGCGCCAAGTTCCTTACTTATAGTTAGTTAAAAGGATAATATATGCAATTTTATTATAATGAAAGTGTAAAACTTTTAGATAATGAAATAAAAATCTTTTGCAGTTGTTTTATTAGAAATATAAAAAAAATTGTACCTTCAATGTTATATAGAATAGATAATTTCTAAAAAGAATTATAATATTAAAATAGTTAGATATTTTAAATGATATAAATATAAAAATTTATTAATTCTTTTGTCAAGGCCGTTCCATTTTATTAGCTTTTTCCAGATGAAGTATAATTTAAGGGATAATAAGCAATTGAGAGATAGTTTTTTCTTGTTGATAATAGATGTATCTATTTTATATAAAAGTATAAATATATGTATATATTCTTATAATATCAAAAAATGAACATTATTTTTTAGAACCATGATAAGGAAGAATTATTTAAAAAGGAGAATAAAAATGATAAGTATACCAGAATTATTGTGGTATATATTTATAAGAAAATGATTAACCTTTTAACAAACACACTACTTTTGAACTTCCTCATTGTTTTATGTATAGTCTTAATTGAATTCTCACATATCAATGCTAACTTTTCTATTACAAAAAAAAGAAATCAATTTATTTAAAAAAAGTCAGTAAAATTTTTATCATTATTTTTTATACTTTCTTTTTATTATCATTTACATATAATTGATGATAAAATGACCTATAATAGCAATATATGCTATAACAAAGTTTAATCTTTATGATGTTCTTCTTTTTCCTACCAAAAATTGATAAAGAAAATAGACAAAGCACTTTTAAGAGATACTATAGAACAAAACAAGATTTTTAGTTAAAAGTGTTCCCTAACCAATACATGTATTGTTGATATATAGAAATATCACATAAAATGAATGCCACACTATATATTTTTCCATGGCTTTTATAATACACAATATATAGTAAACTAACAATTCTATTTACATTTTATATGCATCTAAAAAGTGGAAAGCTTCATCAAAAAATAGTTTAAAGCTGATATGATAAGAAGAATATAAAGTGTTAGATATATACAATGGAAAAGGACCTCTGTCTGCGCAGGCCAAGAGACACATTGTAGTATACTTTAATATTTTTTGTGTAACTTCCTTCAGAAAAGTAAGAAGTAACTCTTTAAACTAATTTCCATTGATGATTTCTAAGCAAAAGTGCTTTAAGATATTACGTACCTGATTAAAGTTTACCTTATCTTACCATTTTTTATCTACTTTTTCAAAATATTTTTTTAACTACATTTATTTTATGTCTTTCTTTTTTATGAATAATGTCCTCTAGTTTTATACATTATTTTTATATTTTTTCTTCTATAGGTTTATAGAAAATTTAATAAATAACATTACTTTTTTTTCCTAAATGCTGATGATAGTTTTTTTTGTTAAGTAATGTATTGAAATTGTTAATATTTAATTTTTTTTAAAAGAACATGTATCCATATGTTTATATACGTACATTAAAGAGAATGTCACACAAAACGTTTTTTCAAGAATGTAAACTATAAATTATTGATAAAAAAATGTATTATATAAAATAGTATTATGTAGTGCTTTTACTATCAATTTTGCTGTCACATATATGTATATATATATCTTAAATCTTGCCACACATCTACGAGAGAGATAACTGGAAGGAGGAAGAAGGTCAATTTATTAACAAGAAACAGTTTTATTTCTGTTAAAACAGTACTCCATAATGGTGAATTAATTATTATATATTTGTAAGACTCTTTACTATATATTGTGATATAAATATATATTTATTTTAAATGATATTGATGAGTAAGTATTATACATTCAATATACATGTTGAATAGATAACTTTAAGCATAAAAAAATGTTTGTTATAATTATGAGAGTATTCCTTGATTCATGTATATAGTTTAAGTTATTTAATTATTAGCTTTAAGTTAATGTTTTATTTATCAATTCTCTAGGAAAGTATAAAAATATTATCTTTAATACTTAAATTTTTGTTTCAACAACTTACTACGTAATATTGTAATTATTAATAATTTAGAATATATATTTATTTATTTTATTTATATTGATTAGATTTTTGTTTATAAAACTTAACCACTTATCACGTGTTTAATTGTTATATTTCTATTTGTTTTCAAACTTTTTCTTTTTCTCCAAATAATAGTTATATTTCATGATGTAAAACTGAGGGTAAATGTAAAAGTGAATTCAAAAAATGACATATTCTATTAAAAATTTTTACGTTACTTTCATCTATTATCATACATTTTAATCAATATAGTGTATTTTTAGCTACATAATAAAAGTAATAATAATTATATATTTTTATAGAAATATATTTGAAAGGAAAAAATTTTTGAAGTGTATAATTTTTTTCCCGAGGAAGAATTTTTGTAATAACAAGTTAATTTTATTGTATATTTGAATGTAATTTTGTTTAGAAAGAATAGAAGAAAGATAAAAAAGATATTTAAACAAATATAATTAATATATTTTAGAGAAGTAAATCTTTAAAGTACTTTAGAACACTGATCAAGAAGAAAGGGCAATTATTTCAAGAATATATTATTATTAAAGATCATAAATTTCTATCTCAAGAATTTGTGATTTTTTACATTCTACAACAAAACTTTATTTATATCATCTATAAAAGAGAAGTTTTGTTAAAAAAAGTTTACAAGAAAACTTTAAGATCTAATTAAATTATTAAAGAAATATATTTTGAAGGAGAAAGTTATAAAAATAATTAAAAACAACAACCAATCAATTGGTATAAATTTTGTATAGAAAGGATAAAGGAAGAAGGGGAAATTTTTATCAAAAACCAGTCTATACTCTCTCTTCAGTATTACATATATTTTATTATATATATATACAAAATATATTTTAAATTTTAACAATATTTCATTACTAAAAATCAAAGTTTGAAAAATACATAATTTTTTCTACCTTTGGTTGGTCTTAAAATATATTGTATATATATAATAATAATATTTTTTCCTCCACCTAAAATATTACAATTTTTATAAGAGTGTTAATATAAACAAATCAACAATCCACAGAGAGAAGACATTTATTTCTAGCATTTTTTTTTTAACAAATCAAATATTAATTGTGGTTTGTTTGGATAGTTAGTTTATAATATTCTAGAAAAGAAAAAAAGAATATATTTCAAAAAGATAATTTCTACAAACTTTTACTTCCGATTATCATACCACCCGTAAAAGTTTATACTTTTATTTTTACTCCATTTGTTTATAAAGTCAGATGATTAGTGAAAAACATCAAAATTGAGTTCATATAAATTTATTTATACTTACTTTCACATACCAACCAATTACTGATATAACAAAAGAAGGAGTAAAAAAAAGTTATAATTTTTAAAATTATTTCGTTGATAAAAAAAAAGACTGATTTTATATTTGCTGATCAGGGGAAAAATTATTGTAGAGAGAGATAGACATACTAAATATATCGTATTAGAAACGAGAGCTAGAGAAATGAATACCAATAACGAAGTTAGTTTTATCGATATCATTTATATTTTATTTATTGTTGTTTCCTCTTTATCACCTACATACACTTTTTTATATCATTATTTTGTCTGTTAATCTTTGCATCTAATTAAATTAACATATTTTTTTGTATGTTATTCTAATTAAGAATCGTAAAGTATGACAATTTTATGGTATAAAAATCTTATTTATTCACTTAATTTTTATAGCTATATTTTTTTATTAGTATAGTATTATTATTGTTTGTAAAATTATTTTTAACATCTAAAAACTTGACTTTATTTAAGCTTTAGGTAATTATAACAGAGTTATAGATAGATAACTTTTTGTCACTACCTTAACCCTTGTTACTTTAAAAGATCTCTAAAATTGTAAAGTCATTTTGATGTAAACACATACATAGATATATAAATGTAGTCGTCCAAAATATTATTTGTACATATTAGTTATTATTATTATCATATCATTTTGTTTGAGTTGTTGAATTTAAACTTTTATTGTATTATATTTTTGCTTATCTATTTTATCAAAAAAAAACATACTTATTTCCTATTTATTTTAATGATATGTTCTTATTTGTTATTTTTTAGATTATCTACGGAGGCTCAGGTAGTGGTACCACTGAATCTGATGAACAAAGGGTTATGAGTGAAAAAGTACAAATGTTAGCTTCCAGTATTTACAAGGAGCTGGAAGTCATGATACAAACAAATGGCGAGGAGAGTGTTAAGGTAAGCAAAAAGATCTTCTTCCATCATAATTTCCCCTGTTAACATAATATTGTCATTACTTTTCGTAATGATGAAAATAAATTACACATATAAATAATGTTTTTAATAGAATCGTATAAAACAAACTTAGATGAATATTGACCTTTCAATTGAACAATAATAACAATTAAATTTTTCCTATATAGGAGTATACATACTTATTATAAATGATCGCTGTTCATCATCATAAATATATTAAATCTTTTGTAACATGATAGTTGGTGGCCAATTATTATATGTAGTGAAGCGAAAGTTTATTTTCTTTTGATCATTCTCTCTATTTACCCTCTATTAAATGATCATATAGTGAATTGACTATCAAAAGTGTACATCTTTATCAGTCATCATATCTAAAAGTTAGGTATTCACATGGAATCATTATTATCATGATACTGTTTACATATCCTTCGTTTTTTTGTAATCATAATTTCCAAACAAACATATCTTTTTTAACATAAAGGTGTTAGTAACTCTATTTGCACCTTTTTAGTTCCTTTTTGATGATATAGTATAAAGCAACTCTCTTTTAAAAAATACACACACAAAAAAGCGATTATTTGTTATCTATGTTTATATTAAAATATTTACTTTTCATGCTTTTTTTATCATCTGCCTTGATAATACTTTTCTCCTCTGCTCTTATCACATTATTATACAAAATATATACATTTTTATGGTTACAGAATTTAATGCCATTAGTTGTATCGATTCTGGAATCTCTTGATCTGGCTTACTTAGATAAGGAGGAACAGGCCGTTGAAATAGAGATGCTAAGAGAGGATAATGAGCAATTACTAAAACAGTATGAAAGAGAAAAAAACCTAAGGAAACATAATGATCAGAGATTCTTCGAGATTGAAGAAAGTCTTATGGATCAAGTAAAGGAGGGTGAGAAAAAGATAGAATCTCTTGAATCAGTAATAAGGATGTTAGAATTAAAAACAAAAAATGCTCAAGATCATGCACAAAGACTTGAGGAGAGGGAAGCAGAACAAAAGTTAGAATTTGATAGACTTCATGAACGGTATAATGATCTCCTGAGGACGCATATTGAACATGTTGAGAGGACGAAATACCTTATGGGTCCAGATAAATTTGAGATGATGCAATCGTTACCATTTAATAATGGAAAGGGAAGAAGTAATGCTATGACGATTAGTATGGATGCAAATAAAGTTCGTGGTATGGGTGATATTATATCAGCTGTCAATATGAGTCAAAGTACCCATGCTGATATGAATTTGGCTGATCATATTAGTAGTGAGAGAGATTGGCAGGAGGAGTTCGGGGATAATAATGACTTCCTTCAATCATCAAGAGATGATATTCTACCTATAGTTGAGGAGAGGGCTGAAGAGATTATTTTAGGTGATAAAGAAGATGCTAATGATGAAACAAGATCTAATGCCAGTCTTCCAGAAAGAATGTATGTTTTTTTATCCTACATTTCTTAAAATAATCTACAAAATTAACAATTTTAGTGATATCAAAGATGAGGCGGATGACGTTTTGTCGGCAGACTTAACTGGTAATTTATTAACTATTTCTTCTAAACTTTCAGATTTACACTCAATTTTTAACTTCATTTTTAACTATGTTATACTTCACAACTCAGTTAAAAAGTCAATTTCACGTTTTAGTATTAATGTCACAAATGGAGTTATACTTTTTTAACATTCACATACACTAATACTAATTTTTTAATTTTTTTCTTTAGGAAATTTGGTAGATCCTGCAGAGTTTGCATCAGCGGGTAAATTATCGTTCTTGATAGTAGTTTATAGAGTTTATATGGATATATCTTTTTTCGGTTTTAAGTGTGTTTTAAAATAAAATATTAATATTGTATATGATATCAACTCACACATGGTGTGTAGTTAAATGATTTTATATATACGTAGGGGTCCAAAATTAATATCCATATAAAAACCTTTGAGTGACCATCAATGGATTCACAAGTAAAACCACATAATTTTATTCGTTTCAGTTAATGACACATTCATTGGTGAGCAATATTTCTACCTATTTTATTTTAGCATTATTGTAACTTATATTGTAAAGTGTTAATGATTGTTATATATTTTGTTTTGTCTTTTTTTTGCATGGTGGTGTCTATTATTAAGTTATTGTTTTTGTTATGTGATATGATATGAGAAAGAGTTTTTGAATTAATATCTATATATACTGTTTTATTATAAAGAGGTTAATAATTTTGTTTTTTACAGGAATGGGTAAAGAGGTTGAGAATCTTATCAAAGAGAATACAGAACTTCTTGAGACTAAGAATGCTCTCAATATTGTTAAAAATGATCTCATTGCACAGGTTGATCAATTGATAAGTGAACAAGGAATATTGAGAGAAGAAATACAATCTCTTGAGATGTCTAAATACAAGTTAATTGAGAAGAATAAAGAATTAGAATCAGAGGTTAAGGAGTTAAAAGAGAAATTAAATAATAATGAGGATGATCAAGAAAATGTCCCATTAGGTCAGAGGAAACGTTTCACTAGAGCTGAGATGGCTAGAGTTATCTTAGAAAAGAACGGTTATAAAGAAAAGTATATGGAGTTACAAGATTCAATGAAATTTTTGGAAGCTCAAAGAAATAAAAAATTAAGTGCTGCTCAGGCTGCAGCTGCTGCCAATAACAAAAGATCTTTATGGGACTTCTTCTCTGGTCTATTCGTTCCTGATGATGGTTCTAATACAGCAAAAGGATATTACCAACAAAAACAAGTATCTAGACATCGCCGTTCCCTTGGTGATACCAGAGAAAGAAGAAGACGTAACATCTCTAGACCTCCAGATTACGATCCAGATCAGATGGAGGAAAAAAAGATGGCCGAAAGGAGAGAACAATACAAAGCCATCAGTAAACACATGAAAAAAGATGATGGTACAAGAGTTCAAGCATATGGTTGGAGTATCCCATCAACTGTTGACTCAGCCTCAACATCAGCAGCCATCCCAGTTCCAGTTTGTTGCAGACCACTAATGTATAATCATCCAACCCTCAAAATTTGGTGTGCATCAGGAGTGACACTTCGTGGTGGCAGAACCAAAGACGGTGGTTATATAATCGGTGAGTCAATTTTCTATTCCGATCCCAATTCTAGTATTGACTCAGATTCATTTACACCTCCAACATCTATAGCAGATAAGGTGGAGGAGCTTGACAATGAATTGAAAAACCAATTAAAGGAGAGCAGAGAAAATGAAATGTTAACTTGGGAAAGCAGTAGTTTAGTTTGGATTTGTAGTTCAAATGAGAAGAAGAGTCTCGTAACTATTTTGGATGCTAATAATCCTAATAATGTTTTAGAGACATTTAATGTTTGTGCCTCACATATTCTTTGTGTTTCTACAGTTCCAGGGGTTCGTGAAAATGACTACCCTAGTGATGATAATACCATCCCGATTAATGAACAATTTATTAAGGAGGGTGGTTATTTAAAAGATTTACCTGGTGATTTAAATGATTGTAGTAATTTCGGGGCTGTAGAATGGATAGGATTAAGAGTAAGTGAGGTTGATAACATTCCAACATACTGTAACATTGATGAGAAAGCCAGTCCAAGAAGGATACGAGATTTCAGTCTAAATGATACTACAAATTCAGTAAAAGGATCACTAAACGAAATACTAGAAGGTAAGTTTTGATTTAAGTAGTAAAAATAAATCTTTTTTCTACCTCTTTGTGTCCTTAGACAAAAAATTGAATACCATTCCTAAAAGAATCCTAGAAGGTGTACCTACATTATCATCAACTAAAGAGGAAGTAGAGGATAAGGTAGTTGACAGTGATACTTCTTCCTCTCCAAAAGGTGATCAAAAAAATCAAATGAAAATTAGTTCATCCATTATGTTTGCCGGTGCGTTTTCGCTTTCATTTTTCTTCACTATTATTATTTATATATATACTTATTTTTTGTTGTGTGCAAAGTTTTTGAAATATTTCGTCTTACAATTATATATATTAATTTATTTATTTACACAATTTTACTTGTCTAGTACTTAGTTTTGAAAACTTTCTATGTGTCTTTAATTTCTTAATTAATATTTAAAATCATTAGTTAATTTGTATTAATATCTTTTTTTAGATGAAGCTGATGAAGAAGTTTCAGAAAAGATAAATGAAAATGTTATGTCACAATTATCATCTCATATAAGGGATGGTTTGAGCAAATATGAAGGGGTTGGTACTATCTCAACTGTCCAACCAACAATGTGGATGGGATCTGAAAATGATTATATTTTTGTACACTCAGGAATTTCAGAATGGAAGAAATGTTTATTAAGAATAAAGATGGCTGATGCTGTTTTATCAATCCTACATTACAAAGGAAGAATCTTTACAGCAATGGCAAATGGAACAATAGCAGTATTTCATAGAGATTCAGAGGGCCTATGGTCAGCTGAAGGTTATCACAAAATTTCATTGGGTAAAGGTACCTCATCTGTTACATCATTAACTATCGTCTCTGGACGTGTATGGGCTGCATACAGAAATTGTGTAGTTGTTATAGATCCAAAGAATCTTAGAATAGAGAAGGTATTTGTAGCACATCCAAAACGTGATAGCCAAGTTAAAGGTATGCAATGGTTAGGTGATGGTGTATGGATATCAATTAGACTTGACTCGACTATAAGATTATTCCATGCTCATACTTATGAACACCTTCAGGATGTTAATATTGAACCATTTATTACGAAGATGCTTGGTACGAATAAATTAGATTTCTTGCATTTGAGGATTACATCTCTAGTCATAACAAATCGTAGATTGTGGATTGGAACTGGTACAGGTGTCATTCTATCAGTACCATTAAATGAGATTTCTGATGGCAAAAAACCAGAGGTATACTCAGATCCAACAACTGAAAGAGTCGCTGCAAGTAGTTTTATCCCATATTGTGATATGGAACAAGCCCAAGTATCTTATCATGGACATAAAGATAGTATTAGATTCTTATTACCAGTCCCAGCTGGATCAGCTCAACCAAAGATGGTTCTTGATACAGAGGTACGTAAACTTCTTGTAGTTAGTGGAGGAGATGGATACATAGACTTTAGGTTAGGTGAAGAGAATGAGGAGATAAATGGCAACGTTGGAGATGGATCTAGTCATATAGTTAAGCCAAGAGATATGAGTCATATAATTGTATGGGAAATGACATGTACCAATGAACCTCCCACCACGGATAAATGCGGTGTAGACACTTAAAAAATAAAAATGCATGTATTTTTTTTTTGTTATATATCGTTTAAAAATTTTATTATTAACAGTTCTTAAAGTTGTATATTATATTATTGTCATTTATGTGGATTATTGGAATTAATAAAATATTTTTTTTATTGAGAAATAACTTTTCCGTCATTCTTTTTTAAGTGGTTAAGTAAACATAATGTATGTTTTCCTCTAGCAATCAAAGCTCCATCTCTTTTTCTTCTAAATTCAGCCTCTGCAAAAGCCATGTTTCTTCCAATTTTTAATACATTCCCCTCAATAGTTATGTCTTCATTAATTGGTGCTGGCAAAAGATAACTTGTAGCTATTTCAACTGATACCATAGGAATATCTCTTATAGTTAAAGAGACTACTGTTGCTGTAACGATATCAACTAATGAAGCTATCTGTCCTCCGTGAATTGTATTTTTTCCATTAACATGCTCTTTCTCCACTTTTAGTTCATATAAAACTGAATTTTTATTTGCTCGTATAGGAATTAACTAAAAATTATATCTGTTATAAAGGTCTATTAAAAATATTTATAAACAAACTTTTCTTGCAACTCTGTTAAAATTTTCAGTACTTTTATAATGCTCTACATACTCGTTAATCCATTCTAAACATTGAGAATCATTTTCTTTGCAATCCATAGTTTTTTTTAATATAATTTATATAAGGTTAATATTAAAAGTAGAAAAACAAGTCTAAAATTGAAGAAAATTAAATAAAAAAAAATTAATTTTATGTAAAAATAAAAGATTAATTATATGGTGAAGAAAATTTAATGAATAAAATTTAAATATAGTGACATGGAACTTTGAAAATACAGAATAGTAATTTTTTAAAAGTGATAAACATAACATTGTATAAAGTGTATATACTATAAAAGGGTGTAATAAAATTGAAATAACTTTTTCTTGTAAAGAAATTTGGGTAAAGGAAATAAGTATTACATCAAGGACAAACTAGAAGATGGATATTAGTTAAAACTAATTCATTGAAAAAAGGTCATTATTAGAATGAATAAAAGTAATAGATACATTATTTTAAATGAAAGATAAATTTAAACTTTATAGAACATAAATGTTGAGTGAAAGGTAATACTACACAAATATAATTTCAGACATATTAATATTCATATATTTAACTTAGTCAAATATATGTATGATAATGTGATAATGTATTTGCAAAAATTAGATAAATATTTTGTCAAATTGTAGCATACATTTATTAGTAAATGTTTTCTCTCATTTAAAAGTGTTTTATATATTTTAAAATATGTATGATAAGCATTGATGATTAATATTCTTAATGTATATTATTAATTATTATAACCATATTTTAAATAAAAAAAAACCTAATTAATTATGTAAAAGACGGTATTGTTATATCATTCATTGTCGTGGTTCCTCTTCTATAATTGGTAGAGAATCAATCTTTTCACTTTCATTCTTATCTTCTTCTTCCATTATTTTATCTATAGTTATTGAAATGTCTGTTATAGGGTTTGCAGAATTTCTTCTAGAATTTTGTAAACTTGTACTTCCTCTTTTATTTGAATTACTATTATTTAAAATCAAACCAGGCACTATAAATTGAGATTTCCAGTTACCCGCTGAAATTGTTGGTGGTGCATCACAAAAACTTTGTCCTCTTTTTGTAAAAAATTTATTAAGTTTATTCACATTCTCCAGTGATGAGGTTTTTTCTTTCTTTGCATTGTTCAATATTTTTTCTTGAAAAAGCTTGTCTAATGAGTTGTCTGTAGCACTTCTTGGACGAGCAGCTCTCTCTGCTATTACTGGTAAAATACCAGCTCTCAATATTCCTAGTGTCGGTCTGATATCTTGACTTAAAGTTCTATTCCTTCTTACTTTTGGTCTTTCTTTTTTCTCCTCTTCCATTATTTGTGATATCTTTAATTCAATAACATCATCAAAAAGTGGTACTGAAATTGTTAGTAGCTCTATATTTCTTCTTAAACACCTAAATGTCTCCCATCCTTCAATATGTTCTCTCTTTAAACCACATGTTAATAAACTTTTCCAATTGACAGTTAAATTTTCTAGATAATATTCAATCTTTTCAACGACAAATAAGAATTTGTTTTGCATCTTTGAGTACATAGTACTGTTAACAACACTTAATAAAGCTAGCCCGAATAAAAATAGTAATGGTATAGCGGGATTAAATTCAACACTCTTATTATTGGGATAAACGTCTCCTAATCCTGTAAAAATAAAATTTTATTTTAAAAAATGTGTTAATAAATGGTGTGTTTCCTTACCAATTGTTGTCATAGAAATAAATGTAAAATAAAAAGCATCAAAGAAGGTTAGCCCTTGTTGGTGATTTTCATAATCAGCCAAAAAAATTACCAATGATACTAATAAGATATAAAGAATGATAATTATAACACTACCAATTAAAGGAAAGTCTTGATCATCGTCATCTTTAATTAAATATTTCTCAAGTTTAATTTGTATCATCAGCAAATTCCATGCTCTTCTGATTTTATGGTATAACCAATTGTAAATAAATATAAACCAACTGAGAAGAACATCACCTACATCTCCTAGAACTACTAGCATTAAAGGTATACCAATAGCAGCGTATATAATTGTAATAATTTTTCCAGCTACTGTTTGACAAGCAATGGTACCGTAACCAATGGATGTAAATAATGTCATTGAGTAAAATATAGCACTACTAAAGTACCATGTTAATCTTATATCAACTCTCTCGTATTTATGAAATGTTGATCCTGCATACTTATTTTCAACAATCAACAAATCTTTGTATGTTTCTCTAATCAAAAATATTGATAATTCTCTTTTTTGTTCCATTGTTATTGAGTAATTTTTACCAAGTTCTAAAACGCTTATTGCTAAATCATTTATCATATCGTTTATTGTTTCTCTATTTCTTTCTAGTGTCATTATTTCTTTATCCGACTCAAGATAGTAAAATATTAGACCACCTATTGTTGCATACAATGCCAGTAAAAGTACCAAAACATAATGTTTAATTCCTAATTTCTTTTGTACTCTTAAATATAGTTTTAACAAATAAATGATACATAGATTTTTATTTTAATTACCTTGCCATTGTTTGAAAAACTGATGGTCTTCCACGAAGTAACATATTCCTTTTTGTTAGAGCTGGATCCACAGCGATTGACTTTCTTCTTGCATAGCTATCGCCACTGCTACCCTGTATTCCTGCAGTAAATTCAACAATTGGAGAAAATAAGGCTTGGTTTATGAACTTTAAAAAATTTATATGTTATCTTAGAAAAGTAATATACCTGGATTGATTTCCTTCTCACTGAAGGTATTTCGTTAACGTTTAATAAATTAGCGGGATTTAGTAGTTGATTAGAATTAGATTCTTTTTCTTTGCTTGGATCCAAATTATAAAAATCATTCATGTCATTTTGAAAACTTTTATTAACATTTCCTCCTTCTATATCTTCAACTGTTTCAGCAAATTTAATACACGATTTTTTTCTTTTCGTAACTTTTTCACTAGTAATAACATTATTATTTCCCTCTTCAGTAGGAGAGTGATCATAAAAAAAATCTAAATGTGTTGTTTTTTCCTCTTCATCATCTATAACATCACCAGCAAATTTCACCATTTGATAAAACCACTCAAAATATTATAGAGAACTATTTTTACTAAAATATTAGAAATAACTTAAAAACCTAAAAATAAAAAAAATTTATTCTTTAGATAATAAGTAGCATCAACTATGGATCAAAAGACTTGTTATCATAACTTTTTTTTTATGATACCACTATTTCTTCTTCTCAAAAAAAAATTTTCACTTCACCGACAAATATAAAAGCTCATAAAACTGTAATAAAATTATAATGTTACATCATAATATTCGTACTACAGTTACAAAATATGTACAATTTTTTGATAAATACGATAGAAAATAAAAATTTTATTACATACATAGAAATTTATATATAATAAATGTTTTATTTGGAGGAGTTTATTAAGAATGATTATATGGTTATTATTTCATCCAGGTACTTTACAATTTATTTTTTTCTATGATGTTGGCATTTAACTACCAGATAAAAAATGACTTTATGTCTTTGATAAGAACTATTTATAGTTAGTTTTATCTGGTACATCAACACACATTTTCTGACTGGGATATTTTTAAGAATGACTTAAGATGTAGTAAAAAAGGTATACTAATTTGCCTTATCAGTATGTAGAGTGTTTATAATCTTTTTTGTCATGTCATTTTAATTTTTATTATTAGATACTAGATATCAAAGCATAGTTTTTTTCGAAATTTCATTAATTTCACGATTAATTTTATAGAATGATTCATGGTCTAGAATTGAAATTAATATTTTATCTAAATATTGTATAAATTTTAAAATCCTTTTATTGTTTTTGTTTATTTTATTAAAAAATCGTTAGGTTATTAAAAATTTATAAAAATAAATAACTTATTAATTTTACTACAATCCTGTGATCACAAAGGTCAAAATATTTCAACTATCACTGTAGTTTTCTGAATTGACAGGTATTCTTCGGTTACCATTAAATGATTGAGTTGGAAATTCATTATCTAATAAAACAAAACTGAAGCAGTATATTATCATGTAAAGTGATAAAATCAAAAAAAGGACAATAAAAGCAACCGATATCAAAACATGTGGCTGATCATTTAATTGACTAGAAAATATTGTTAAGGATAAACAATTTTTTTATTACCTTAAAATTTGTTCGTAACTTAATATTAATGCCGATTTGAGTTCTTCACTGAGTAAATGGGAATCTGGATGAATTGGATATTTGTAAAGGTGTTCTGTGAATAATGGCATGTTTTATGACAAAATAAAATATAAAAAAATTGCAAAAATCAAAAGAAAATGAATATCATAATTATTTAACTTTTTAAAAATATAATTTGAATAGTAATTTTTCAATAAATAATTGTAAATATTCAAACAAGAAAAATTATCCTCAACATCATATTTATTTCTTTTACAACATTCTATTGTCGTTTAATATTTTATTACATTTTATGAAGAATTGTCAAAATTTGTCTCATTTTTTTTGCAAATGCTTTTAATAATAATTTTCCGTTAAAAATCAAATGAAATATAATTTTTTAGATTTTATTAAAATATCATTATTTGTTGCATTATAAATATGATAAAATAAATTTTTTTTATTTTAATTTTTCATGATCAAAGTGTATTTTTGAATATTTTATGTAAAAATACTGAAAAAATTTTTAATATAATATTGTATAATTTTTAATCGTTTATTTTATACAATTCTTAAAGGCTTTTTTCTTATTATAAATTCAAATTTTAATAATATATAAGAAACTTCCAATATCCAAAATTATGACATTTGCCTTTTAAGAAATGAAGATTATTTATCTAATTTTGGCTTTCGCTATTCTTTGTATCAACGCTGATGATGATGACGAAAGATTTCAACCTTTTTATAGACAGGTATGGGGTTATTGTAATAAAGAAATATGCGTATCTACATGTGGTGGTGATGATATTGCAGAATGCGAGAGAAATTGGACTTTTCTACTTATTTTTAAAAACGGTTTATGTAGATGTTATCCTCGCCTGGGAATAGATATTCGTTAACATTTTTTTATTGTGATTACATTGTTTTGTAGACAAGAACGAAGATATTTTTAAAAAATTTTTACCAATGATTATTATATGAATAATTTCAAAAATACTTGAAAAACAATAGATTGTAAAAAATTAAGTATTTCTAGAATATCATGAGAAATGCTTATATATAATATATTTGTTTTTATAACATTTTAATATTTATTTGCTCAATTGTATCATGTTTATTTTATTATTAAATAATTTATATTAATAAAACATAATTATTGTTAATTAATTAAAAAAAACATCGACTATTTAGTAAAATTTATAATTTATTGTATTCTAAAAGAAATTTTTACAATCAAAAAATTAACTCATATTTTTCATACAAAGAAAATTTATTTGATGGTAATTTGAAGAATAGAATATTTGTAAAGTTAAACATTAACCATTTTATAAGTTAAGTATGAGTTTAAATAAATATTATTTTTCATAAAAACCAAATCTGACATTGTTAAAAATATTAATTAAAAATGGTGGACAGTAAATATGGATATTATAATAACAATATGTACACACAAAAGGACTCAAGTTCACGTAAAATGTAATAGATTTATACAATCTAATAAAAATTAATTTTCCTTGGTTCCTATCTATTTTTTTCACAATTTTTTTTTATAAAAATAAAAGCAACAAATAACGAAATAATAAAAAGTATTCTATTTTACAAAATTTTACTTACAATTTCTAACTAATGTTTTTTCTTCAAAAATATATCAAAATAAAGCATTAAAATTAATTTTTTTTATATAATTATGATCTTTTTTTAAAGATTGTTTTTAAATATCTCACAGTATATTTATTAGCACGTTTCGATAATTCAAATTATTATAAAATAATTTTTAAAGAATTATACTTATATGATTGACCAACATATCTTTATATTATCTTCCAAGATCATTTTTGTGAGAATGTTATAAAACACTATGTGATTTTCGTTCAAAGCTAAAACATAACTTTTAAATATCTTAACTTAAAATAATGTAAATATTAAAATAGCAATTTTTAGCTGATAATATTATAATGATTAAATAATTATTCTTTTTCATTTTTATATACAAGTTTTCAACTCATAATTGCCTGTAACTATTTAAAAGAATTATTTTTACTTAAAAAGTTAATAACTTTTTACGAAATGGACTTTTCTAATAGCGTATTTCATAAAGAATTATAATACAAGATTAGACTGTAATACGAGCAAAATACCATATAAAATGTTAAAATTAAATAAAAGTTAAATTTATTCAAAGTGTCAAAAATATATACTTTTTTTAACAATAAACGGTTAAAAATTATGCTCCAACCTCATTTTTTGTTAGTTTGCAACATTTCTGTTATCGTTTGATATTTTATTGCTTTCTGTGGAGAATTGTCAAAATGTTTCTCATTTTTTTGCGAATGCTTCTAATAATAAAGTTAAAATTTACCATATCTTTATTATAACACAGTAAAGCGTATATGATAAAATAGCAATCACTTGTCATGATAAGGACAGAACTTTCTAGAAAGAGTGACCATTTAATATAAAAACAACTATTGTCATAAAAATACTCAGTTAGAAAAAAGTCGCTTGTCTAGAAGATGGGTTGTATAATTATATGATTTAATATTTTATTATAATTTAATAACTATACTCCAACTTAATTAATAAATAAATTTTAACTATACTTTTCTATTAACAATCACATAAAGTATATTTTTTTATATTTTATATAAAATATCATTATTTCTTGCATTTCAAATATGATAAAATAAACTTTTTTATTTTAATTTTCCCTGATCAAAGCGTATTTTGAAATATCTTATGTAGAAAAGCTAAAAAAAATTTTAATTCAATATTATATTATTTTTACATGTTTGTTATACAATTTTTAGATGCTTTTTTTCATTATATATTCAATTTTAATAATATTTAAGAAACTTCCAATATCTAAAATTATGACATTTACCTTCTTAAGAAATGAAGTTTATTTATCTTATTTTGACTTTTGCTATTCTTTAAATCAACACTGTTAAACGTTTATAAGAACATCGTTATGTAAATATAGAAACTGTTTGTGATAAAGAAATGTGCGTAACTGTATGTCTTGATGATCCTAAGTCAGAATGCATATACAAATGGAGAGAATTGTTTTTTTGGATAGATATAGAAGTAAATTTTATACTCCCCCAAATTGCTAGTGAAATTAACTTTTTTTACTGTGATTACATTGTTTTGTGGACAGGAAGAAAGATATTTTTTTGAAAATTTTTGTCAATGATAATATGTGAATAACTTTAGAAATGGCTGAAAGTAAAATAGATTTTAAAACATAATGTATTTCAATAATGTTATAAAAAGTGCTTATATATTACATATTTGTTCTTTTTTCTTTTTCAATGTGTATTTACTTAATTTTTAAATTTATTTTATCATTAAATACTTTATATTTCTAAAATTTAATTTTTATTATTATATTTAAAATGTAAGATAAAGAGAAACTTAGATTAATTTTGTTTCAATTATTATTTTCAAATCCCGATATATAATTTCAAAATGTAAGAATTTAGTTTTTTCTTGGTCATTTTAAAAAAAAGTTCAAAATCTCAGACGTGGAACTTCAATTTCAACATTTTTTTTATGTTTATAATACTAGCGTCTTAGACTGTATGTGGTTGTAAAATATAAGATAAAACGAATAACTTTAAGAGGGTAAGAATAACACACCAAAACACGTTTAAGTAACTGTATCTCAAGAACGGAATTTCAGACAAAGATAATATTGCGTTTTTTGAAATCAACACATAAAATTACATATATTAAGATATAAAAAAATTTCAATATCGAAAATAATTTAATTACTCTCGATACCCCCTTAATATATATTGGGTTTTTTTTTCAAAATAAACTACAATTGGAAATAATTATCGTACAAATTGATCTACAAATTGTTGAATCCCTCTTTTAAACAACACTTTTAATGTATAAATTAAAGATCATATTCTGTTGATTTTTCGAAGATAACTTCTTTGCTGATAACTTATATTCACAATTAATGTAGAAAAACTTATGTTGTCAAATTCCTAAATAAGTTTTATGTTATATCGACTAGTTGAAGGTCATGTTGTTGCTTCACACCGGTAACGCGCAGTATTAAAAACGGAATTTTGCAAAAATGATGCTTTTCCGCGTCGTTTTAGTTAAATCCCATATCTTCGAGGCGCATCGTAAAAGTGATAATAAAACATTTTCTATTGTTGTTTTTACTAAAAATTAGGTATTATGCTTTTTTAGAAATTTACAAATTTTAATTTTAAAGGTCTTTTTCACCTCAAAAAACCTAAAAATGGTACTTTTTGGGACTTTACAGGAGCTACCATGAGATTTCAAAAAATATAAAAATTAGAATTATTCGAGTCCTAATCTTCTTATTTAAAAAATATTTTTTTTCAAGGGGATTTTGACGGCTCAAAAAAAAGTTATAAAGCAAAACGTTTACCTTAAAAAATACTATATTTTAAGGTAAAAATGATAAAAAAGTAGGTTAACGTAATTTTTCTTTTATTTTTATTGATATTAAAATACTTAGTATGTAAAAGCAAAAAAGTACAAAAAAAAATTTTGAAAATATTACCAATTCCTATAGAAATGATAACTATTCGCTTTTTTTTAAAAAACAATTTTTTAATTGTTTTGTGGTATTTTAAATTATTTAAGGAAAACAAATTGATTAATTCTTAAGCCAAGTTTATAAACTTTTAATTTCTTGCCCATTGAAATAACAAAAAGTCCCATAATCACCAATAAATCAACCATATGATCAACTAAATTTATGATATTTTGATAATACATTGTATTCTTTAGTAACAGTTGAATGTTTGTTAAGATTTTTCCAACTTTCAATGTAGATATTCAAAACAATTTGTTAATTTATCTGTAATGCATAATTACACATTATATAAAAGGCCCTAAGGCTTTTAGAAAGTTTACTCTTCTTTCTGTTTGTGCATTAGCTTATTTAAATTGAGCCAGCTAATTTTAAATATTAATTAAGCAAATTTTATTTTTTCCAAGTATCTTGAGATAGGTGGGTAAATCAAATTGTTAAAAAATTAATTGTTTATGTCTTTAAAGCTAACAATTGTTAGCATTTTTAGTCAAAAATCTCTATGTTTTAGTAATAAGCTTGTTGGCAATTTTTACAAGTTTATTTTTTTGCTTTTTATATTTGTTTGCATTCTTTAAAGGTTTTATAATATATATTTTTAATTTTAAATACATTTATAACTTAAACAAACTCTTTTTTATCATTTTTATCTGAAAATTTGGTACTTTTTGAGGTAAATTTACTTTTGCTTTATAACTTTTTTTCGAGTTGTAAAACCTCTCTTGAAAAAAAATATGTAATAGATAAGAAGATTAGGACTCGAATAATACTTATCTCAAAATTTTTTGAAATCTAGTGGTAGCTACTGTAAAGTCTAAAAAAATTCCAATTTTGATTTTTTTGAGGTGAAAAACACCTTTAAAATTAATATTTTTAAAAAAGCATTATACTTAATTTTCAATAAAAATGGCAGTACAAAATGTTTTAATATCACTTTTACCACGCACCCTGAAGTTACAAAAATGCATCTTTACCTGCAAAAATAGGCGAAAAAGCATAAAATCCGGTCATTTTACCGGTGTGGCCTGGCTTTATCCAAGTTTTAAACAAAGTTCGATTAGAATATTTTTTCTAAGAAATCCACAACTCACCATGTTTTATCATTTGAACAATTGCTAATTATCTTCAATTATATTAAGTTTTTCCACTATTCAGAAGTTTAATGTATTAATTGGCTTGTGAATAAATTAATTCTTTTTATTTTTAGAAACGTATTTTACGAAAGAAAACTATGCTAAAAAAACACGAAAGCTTGGTCTTTAAAGATAACTTAGCCAATTGTAGCCCAAAACATTTGAGTCTCAATTTTTCCCCAAAGTTAGAGAAAATACATCTCTTGACTATTAAATCACTACTAGTGAAAGGCAAAAGGAATTATAGTAAAACGATATTTTTATTCTGATATTTTTATTATGGTATAAATTCTTAATTTAAAATAACGGTTTAATAATAATTATTACAGTTTCAAAAGGTAAAGAAAAGCCAATTATTAAACTATTACTCTTTTATACATTAAGTATATTGAAAATTTAAACAATTATGGTGAATTATTTATCAATCGAATGTATTAAATGTTTAATAATGATATATTGGATAAAATTTAGCCAGTAATTCTGTTAACATAAATTTTGGGAGGCGCATAATTTCAAATAATACTAAAAAACTTTTAATACATTATATTCAAAAAGAAAAATATTATTACAAATTAATAACGATCTTTAATAAAACTATTATCAATTTAATTTTATAATAACAATTTACATTTTGGCTTTTAGATTATGACAATATAATAAATATATTTAAAGTTTAGAATTGCTAAAATAATTTTTACTACACAATAATTTTTTCAACTACTTAACTACTATTTTAACATTCTTAAAGTAGTTTTTACTAAAATCTGTAGATGTTTCACTTTCCGAATCATTGGTTAAAGAAGTAAATGTTTTAAAATCTTTTCTTTTTTATCTCAATTGACATAGAAACGCCTTTACGTTTGCCTGTATTTTTCTTGGAATACCACTCATACCATTTGATTCATTACTGTTAATCTCAAAAGATTTAGATTATCCAGAAGTGGATAATAACAATGAGAAACTGTTTCTGACTTTTCTTATTTCAGTCTTTTCTAACAAGTAGACATCCTAAAATAGTTATTAATATGCAAAAAAAACAAAAATAATTACAATAACTGCTATTAAAGGTGTTGAATAATTTACGGATTCCGTTAGAAAATTGTTATTGATTTCAGTAAGTGATGTAGCTTTTTTAGCTTCAGTACATCCTCTGATAGCCAAATGAAATTTCTTTTTCGTAAAAAAAGTTGTTTCAGTGGGTGTTTTATACATACATTTCAATATTGATCCAGAAACACTTTTTTTGCGGCTTTTATATAATTAAAGTCTCTTTAATACATTTTTTTTTGACATTAGAGAAATCATCAATGTCTATAAGTTTGCTAACATTTTCACCTAATTCAAATTTCATTTTTTTAATTTCATCAAAAGTTCCAAATTTTCTATTGCAACCAGTGTAATTTTAAAAAGTTATTCCTACACTCAAAAATTATTGTATCGAAATACACGGACCATTCTCTAGAATGAAAGGATACAATAATTAATTGTTTTCCATTTAATTTTACGTGTATACGTATATTAGCGTCATAAAAATTATTTTTCGTGATATATAAAATTAAAAATATATTTGGAAAAAAAAATGAATTTTAAAAAAATAGACTTCGAAAAGTGAGGGAAAAACTGACACTTTTCAAGAAATATCATAATTATCTTTTTTTTCCTTTGTACATAGAAGTTAATTATACAGTAAATAATTATTTTTTATCTTTTATTAATATGATTAATAAATTACTTTTTTTTATCGTAAGATTATACTGAAACATTAAAAATTATTTTATTCCAAACGTTTTTAAAGCAAAAAATTTTAATTTTTACAAAAATAAAACACTTTTTTAATAATATCTATATTAAATATTTATTTGTATAAACTTCGCTTTTTAAATTTAGAATTAAAAAAAGTAAGTAAAGTAAATACGATCTATATTTTTTAAATTAGAACATTGTGTTTTAAAAATAATATTACGTATAATACAATGAACACAAGTTGGTTTTCTCTACCATTAAGATAAATTGAACTACTATTTATGATTTGGTCACAATTATTTACAAAGGTACTATAATTGTCTTTTTTTACATACTTTTTTCTGTTGTAGCAAATGTAAAATGATTTTGTGGACTAGACTTTTGGTGGCTTTCTACATTAAATATTTTGACTGACGAATGAGTTATTCACCTGTAAATAGATAAAATAAAAACATCTTTAAATATGGAATTTCTATTAATAATCATTTAGAAAGTTTATAACTATTAGACTTTTAAGTAAAATATTTATCAATATAAGCCAAGGACATATTTTAAAATTAATTGAAATTTTAGAAACGTTTATTTAAATGTAGAAGTTTATTTGTACTTTAAAATTGTATTGTAACGCCCTCAGTAGGCGTTATTTAAAAGAAGATATAAATACTGAGGAAAATTCATACTTAACGTCATAATTAAAAATAGTAGAGATTGTTATAACTTACTATTAATAAAAGGTTTCATATTATATTTTATTTCATATTATCACCCGAGGATAGCATCTCGTTAAAAAAAAACTTATATTATAACATATTTTAACAACGGCTTATATTTCTATAGTTTTATTTACTATATTGTTCAAGTATTATATTTTTCAAATGACTTCTATTACAGTCTAATAAACTTGTTTTTATCTTATTGTCACTATGAAAATCCATCTGAACTTCAGTGACTTTATGATATTTATATTAAGAAAAATTTTAAAAATCTTATTTGAACAATATACTGAATTAGAAGATTAAAAAATTTCTTTTATAAAACAACTTTAGAAATAGCTTTGTTCATACAACGTTTTTAAATTTTTGATTGAACTACGTTGCAGGCGTAATATATATTTTTCTTTCTATGTGTAGTAATATAGTATTGAATTAAAAATGAAAAGATTTTTTTAATAACAATTGTAATTATTAGCATAACTTACATTTCTTTTATGGCTTTTTAAAATATTATTACATCCAATATCATCAAAGTATAGTATTAATGGAATCTTACTATAATTTATTTTAATATCAAATAGATTAATGTAATTAAATAATGTTTTTTAATATCTTATATGTTAGTCGTATTGATTAATCGTATTTGCCTAAAATAATACAAACTCAAAATCCATGTAAAACCTACAAATTGTTCAACTTGTCCTTTATTTACCAATGGTAGAATTAATTTATTAATATAGTTTTCTTTTTAATGAAACGTTTTATAATCTACAGATCTTATTAAATCCATAAAATTTAATTTTGCCTCTTACCACTTAATGATTTGTAAATAGTTATCTTTATTTATATGGTTTTTTTTGCTATAATAAATTATTTTTACCATCTTTATAATTGTTATTATGTATCTATTTTGCTAATATCACACAGATTGAATTGCAATTAACTGTATTAGGTTAAATATAACTTTAACATATCTATCCAAAAAAAATTAATTTAACATACATTCAAATTCATTTTATAATTTTATCGAATATGTTATTTGTATATGGATAATTTGATGACATTAAAAATCTAAGCGGTGAAATAAATTAAGAAAAAAATTTAACTTTAAAAATTGTTTCGACCAAAATGTAAAAGGAGTCAAAAAAAGAGCAAAAATGGTCAAAAAAGACGGAAAACGATACAATAATTTGTCAGTGTAGTATTATTTTATTCCACTTATTAAAAGAGTTTTTTGCAAAATTTGATCACATATAGCATTAAATATTAATCCTTTCATTTATTTGATCAAACATATAGAAAAATCAATTACTATGTAAATTATCAGCGAGTAAAGTTTAGAAAATTACAATAAAATAATAGCTTATTTTTCAACATGCGTAGTTAAACTATGAGATGTTTATTCTAATCGTTTGATTCCTCTTTTTTATGAATCTCAAATCCTTAATCAATTATGATATACAATATGTCTTTCACTATTAAAAATACCATTGTTAAAGATGAAATAATTATCGATTAATACAGGATGTATTATTCTTCCTACATTGTTTTCGAATTTTTAAGGACCAAAATTAAAAGACTTTCAAGTATACGTTTTATCATTTGTCAAAAAGATATATAATCTTTGTAAAAAAAAAAAATTAATTTTTAATAACATATACTGAATTTAATACAAATACAATAATTTCTTCTTCAAACGACATAACGATGTTAGTAGCATATTATGATAAATTGCAATTGGACTATATTAAAAAGGTTCAAAACCAAAAGAAGCTGAAAATAGGTGGAACATTAATTTAAATGAAAAATAATTAAAAATAACAGAATATGCTATAGAGGTGTAATAAAATCAAATTCTTTTAGTGATAATTTTTTTGATGATGATTATTTATTTGTCTTGAAACAAATGACTTTAACATTTTAAAGAAAAGTAATTTTTAAATAGTTTAGAAGGAGATTTGTCAAGTTTTAAACAGAAATGATTGAAATTTCAAAACTAGATGAGGCAGCCTCACTTCAAAAGATTCTTCATATTAAACATTTGCTAAAATTCAGGCAGTGAAGAGATGTTCATCTAAACCTATTCTTGTTTAAAGGTGCTACTATTGTTAGATACATTAGTTGAATTATTAGATTAATACAAGCTTCTCTGTTATATATAATTAGAATAGTATGATTCATCTAGGTAATCGTACTAAATATTTTAAATAATTTTAAAAAAAGAAACAATGATTTCATTAGCTTGAAAATTTATCCATGTGATATCCTGAATATTTTAGTGAAAAAAAATTAAAAATGTTTCTTTTGTAACCAACCTATGGATTTGATTTTCATAGTTTCAATGAGGTATGATATGCTTATATTAACAAAAAAATTAATGAAAAATGTTATAGAATTACGTTCAATAAGATAAATATTCATTTGATCATTTCAAACTTCAAAAATAAACTATTTAATTATTTATTTAAATAACCTAAATATTCAATGGTCTTGTTTAGTTGATCATAATTCAACTTTCAAAAAAAAGTATTTATACAACTAAACTGACACTTTTTTTATTTTTTTTTCTAATATTTATTTATTAGAATGAAGTTATCCTTTTTGGTTATTTTGATATCGATACTACATATTTTACAAAATGTAAGATGTTAATGTTAAAATTAATATTTTGTTTAGGTAGTCGAAAGTAAAAAATCTAAAAAATCGAAATTGAAAAAGTTAACAAAAGAAAAAGATGTGAGTACCACCATAAAAAAAATCAAATAAGAACAAACCAGGAAAAAAACCTAAGTCAGTTAAAAGGCCCAAGCCAAAATCAAAAACCAAGCGAAAAACAACATTCAAGCCATCACATAAACCGGGGGTACAATATATATCTCCTTATTATACTAAACAAAACTCAATCAAATATTATTTGGATAAACAACTCGAAAGCAAATTTGGGGCAATTATTGAAAAGCAAACTAGATATATAAGTTTTTATACATGCTTGAAAATAGAAAAAGAAAATTTTCAAAGTAAAAAAGTAGATATTGATATTGCATATTGTTCAAAAAATTATGTAAAATTATCCACTAAGAAAGGTAAACCTACAAAAGTGTGTTTGAATCATGACGTAACCAAAAATGAATTCCTTTTTTATATTGGTTATGCTCTTGGATTAGTACCAGAAATTACACGTAATGATAGTAGACTTCATGTAGAAGTTTTTGAAAAAAATATTTCATCAACATCTGATTATGAAAAATATTATAAAGTAAAAAAATATAGTAGTACAATTATAGCTAATAGTAGTTTTGACTATTATTCTAAGATGCTTTCATTTCCGTACTTTAAAAGTAAAGACAAGGAAAAAAGAATGTACACATTTTTATCTGATTTGGCTAAATATTATGAAAAAAATGTGTATATTACTGAGAATTTCATCTTCAATGATGTTAAACGATTATGGCATTTATACTGCAGTAAAGAATGTGGACCACCTGATTGTAGAAATGGTGGTTACTTTTTACATGGTTGTCAAAAATGTAGTTGCCCCTTACCATTTTATGGAGAAAAATGTGAGAAACTTTATAGGAACCATATAAGTTGTGGTAATACCCAAGAATTTATAGCAAACTCATCTAAATCATTTTATACAATACAAAATGCTAGTATTGTTTGTTTTTATTCAATAAAATCAAAGAATGGAAAGAAAGTGCACTTTAACATTGAAAATTTATATAAACCACATGTACAGGATTGTAATCGGAATGTAATCTTAATAGTTAAATATCGTGAAGACAAGGGTGCAGGAGGTCTTTCTTTATGTGGCAATTATACAAATATTTCTTTTCCTCCATTAAGTAGTGAAGTATATTTTATATATAATAGTATTGGAGGGGGTAGCCTACATTTTTCTATCAAAGAACAGTAATAAAGTTAAGTTAAACATGTTTCAGATTTATAAAGTAATCTTAATTTTATATTTAGAACATTTAAGAAATTATACTTTATAAATCACGTCTTTACTAACTTATTATAGATAAACTTTATAAAATATAACTAAAAAACTGTACCTTTGTTAATTGTATAAGCTAAAATATTTATTTGACTTACTCAGAAAAATTGATTAAGTTACACCTTTCACTTGATTGCATAAGAATATCCTTAATAGTATTCTTTTTTTTTTTAAAAAATTATTAAATACTTCAAAACACAAAAAACGGTAGTAATGATTGTCGAAAGTATCAATACCGATTTATTGCAATATTTTAAAGTGCTAATTAATAAATAACTATTCACAGGTAAAATTCGAGATTAATATACAACTAATATTATGGTAGTCAAAGTTAAACTATGAAAGTTTTTATATAAATTGTTTGATTGTTCTCTTGATAAGCTTAAAATTTAAAAATTGAAATATATAATATATTTCTCACTATTTTATTCACTATTAGAAAAAATGAAATAATTTTCAATAAATATTTAAAATCCATAATTCCTTATAATTTGTCTCTAAAATTTTAAGAACCAAAATTATAAAGATTTTAAACTGTACGTAGTTCATTTGCCAACCATCCATATCTTCCTATAAAAAGAAATACAAAATTATCTATATCAACATTTAATTTGATATCAATCCAACTATTTTTCTCCAAACAACATAAAGATGTAAGATTGTACTATGATAAATTGTGCTAAGTTAATGTTAAAAAAAGGATAAAGTCAAAAAGAACTGAAGATCATAGGTACATAAATTTAAATGAAAATCAATGAGATTTACAGAATATAATAATCAAAATATGTTTAAAGCAATATTTCAGTGGTAAAATTTTAATAACACTGTAGGATTTTGCCTTTACTTGTATTACATTAAATGGCTTTGACATATTTACAAAAAGTATGTTTTTTGTAGTTTAGAGAATGATTTTTCAAGCTTTTAACATAAATGAATGGATATAGAAAAATTCATGAAGTAGGGACACATCAAAGAGATTCTTTACTTCCTCCTAAAATTCAAACATTTTGGACCTGCTGATCTAAACATATTCCACTGAAAAGTGATAATATTGTAGGGTATTTTAAAGGATTTATATTTTAGAGAAAGCTAGCTTTCTAGTTAAAAAAATTTATGACACTTTCTCAATGAAAATAATTAAAAAAGAGCGATTCATGTAGGTAGTGGTATTAAAGATGTTCAAATGATTTGAAAAAACAATAAATATAGACATTGGTTTTTGGTAAGAGGTAGAAATATTTAAGATATCTTCTATTTTTACCTAGAAAAGACCAAGAAAGTAAGGGAAAGAATGTTCACTTCATTGAAGTGAAGTACCTTTGTATTTATAATTTATTTTCACAATGACGTAATGTGTGAAGTAAGAATGATTTCATTTCTGTGAAGATTTATTTGTGTAATATCTTATATATTTAGTGAAAGAGAATTAGAAGAATGTAATTCGTTTGCAAACAACTTGCAGATTTGTTTTGAAAAGCTCGGTGAAAAACGCATATATTTTATCAAATATTAGTAGGAAATTCTTTGTTCGACTTTAAAAATATAATTTAAATAAAACAACTCACTTTTACATTTTTCTTTATAAATGATTTTTTAATAATTTATAGAATTATAATGGATAAAAAATATAATTATTTACTCATTTCAAACTTCAAAAATGAAAAATTAAATTTTCTTTATTTAAATAATCTAGGTGTTCAATAATATTGTTTACTTGATCATAATTTATTTTTTAAAAGTATTTTTACGATGAAATACTAATTTTTTTTGATTTATTTTTTATAAATAAACTATTATAATGAAGCTATCACTTTTGCTTGCTTTGATATCAGCACTATTTTTTTTGCAAAATGTAGGATAAAAATCTTAAAAATAATGTTTCTATTTAGTTGGTTGAAAGCAAAAAATCTAGTAAAAAGAAAATACTCACACTTTCCAGAAGATCTCCTTATCCTATCAAACCAAGTTTCGTCAGTTATTTCACTAAGAGTGATCTCGGATCTAAATTGATTAAATCAATTGATAGTATATTATCAGATTTAAGTAGTTTTATATGCTTGCAATTCAAAAAGCAAAAAAATTTGGTAAAAAACAAAATAGGTATCAATTTTTATTCTAAAAAGGAATATAGTAAGGTAGAATTATCTTCAAGTGGTAAAAAGCCTACAAAAGTATATTTGGAAAAAAGTATAAACAAAAATGACTTACTTTTTTATATTGGTTATTCACTTGGATTAGTACCAGAAACAACACGTAATGACAGCAGACTTTTTGTAGATGTTTTTGAAAAAAATATCTCACCTCCAAATTTTGAAAAATATTATAAAGTGAAAAATTATGACAGTGAAGTTATAGCTAGTACTAGTTTTGACTTTTATTCTAAAATGCTTCCCTCTCAGAAATTTAAAAGTGTAAAAGGAAGATTAACATACAAATTTAAAGGTTCTTTGTTTCAATATTATGAAAAATACGTGTACAATACTGGGTTTTTTAGCTTCAGCGACGTCAAACGTTTATGGTATCTATACTGCAGTGAAAAATGTGAACCACTTGATTGTAGAAATGGTGGTTACTCTATAAACAGTTGTCAAAAATGTCGATGTCCTCCACCATTTACTGGAGAAAAATGTGAGAAACTTAATCCGAATCAAAGAAGTTGTGGTAATAAACAAGAATTTATAGCAACTTCATATAAATCATTTTATACAATAAAAAATATAAGTACTTTTTGCTTTTATTCAATAAAATCAAAGAATGGAAAGAAAGTGCAATTTAATATTAAATATCTAGATATATCACATGCAGATGATTGTAGTTCGGGTGTTGTACTCAGTGTTAAATATCGTAAAGACAAAAGTGCAGGAAGTCTTTCTTTATGTGGAAAATACAGAAATATTTCTTTTCCACCATTAAGCAGTGAAATATATTTATCATTTATTGGTAATGGAAATGATAATCTTCATTTTTCTATAAAAGAAGAGTATTAAAATTTAATTATACAAGCTTCAGATATATAAATTAAGCTAAAATTGATATTTAAATTTTAAATTTTATATATCATATTTTTATTAATTTATTAAAAGCCGATTTATTATAAATATAACTAAAAACCTGTGCTTATTTAAGTTATTGAATTTTCCTTATTCAGCTAAAGTAAGTGAATTACAGCTTTTCATTTTGATTGAATAAGAATGTGTTTTTTTGAATCATTACATTTAACTTTTTTTAAATGTGATTTGAAAGTTTCACACACATAAAAATAAATAATAGTATCTGCATTGATATAATAAAACATTTTGAAACATCAATTACTATGTAAATCATTAACAAGTAAGTTTAAAAGCTATTAAAATTAAATAACAACTAGTATTTGAACAGGCGTAGTTAAAAAAATGTTTATATAAATTATTTGATTACCCTTTTTAATGTACATCAAAGATTTTAATTAAATATGATGTATAACAGATGTTTTATTATTAAAATCAATATTAAAAAAAATGAAATAGTTTTCAAATTATTAAATAATGCATAGTTCTTTCTAATTTGTTTCTTAAATTTGCAAGGACAAAACCTAGAAAGATTTTCAAACGTATATTATTCATTTGGCAGAAAGTCACACCTTCCCTTGAAAAAAGAATACAAAATTACTTATTATTTATACTAACATTGAATTTGGTATAAATGAAATAATTTTTTCTATAAATGACATGACGATGTAGTAGAATATTAAGATAGATTGTAATTAGATAATGTTAAAAAAAATAAAAAAAAAGCTGAAAATTGTAGGCATGCACTAACAAATTATTGTATCGAAATACATGGACCATTCTCTAGATTGAAATGATACAATAATTAATTATTTTTTTCATTTATTTTTACGTATATGCGTACATTAGCGTCATAAAAATTAATTTTTGAGATATATTAAATTTAAAATTTTTTTTATTCGAACTATGATAAAACTTGATTTTTGATGGTTTGTCCTTATTTGGGTTTTTCTTATTTTCGGTAGGAAAACAAAAAAATTTAAAAGGTATTCACCTATTTTAAGTATATGGAACTGGCTAGAAAATATATGCAAATCATTCATATTTATTGATAAAATATATTATAAACACAAAAGTTATAATATGTTAGAGGATTTATGGAAATTAAAGGTATATAAAATTGAATTTAGTTTACATAAAAAGAAAGAAGAATGATATGTTTCATTTTACTTAAAAACGATTCAAAAATATTTGTTATTTAATTTTTACAATGGCATCATAATGAGTATACTTTCTTATTACTAAATTAAATGTTTAAAAAAATTTTAATTGATTTTTTAAAGTAATAAATGTTGCATTTGTAAGGTGTTCGTTAATTTGTTATATTTATGATATATTAATTTAACATATTTACCAATAAATAAATTCATTTAACGTACATTCAAATTCATTTTATAATTTTATCACATATGTTATTTGTACATGCGATAATTTGACGACATTAAAAATCTAAGTGGTGAAATAAATTAAGGAAAGAAATTGAATTTGAAAATTATATTGACCAAAATGTAAGATGAGTCAAAAAAGAGCAAAAGGGTCAAATGAGACGGAAAACGATACAATAATTTGCCAGTCTATATACGATTCCTCTAGTGACAATTCGGAATCTTTATCGGGTAGATAATATACTTTATTCATAGTAATAACACTTCTGTTGAAGGCTTTTATTACATTTGATTTTTTACATTTATATGAACCATAGTTATCCATCTTCTTGGGTTCGAAAATTATTTTATTTTTAGTTAATGTGTAAATGATGTTTGGCTTCTCCTCATTTTTTATAGAGAAAACTGCACTTCTTGAATAGAATTCTTCCATATAAATTTTATTTTGCCTGTTCAGCTTTTAATAAATATCTGAAGGTATAGTTTTTGTCTAAATTGTCCGATTTGATAAGATGATAAAATAAGTTTTTATTTTTATGTTTTTTTATTGAATCAAGAGATCCTATTGTAGGCAAGATATTAGCTTTTACATAATTTTTTAAATTTTTTATACACCTTATCTTGTCATAAACAAGATATCTAGTCATGTAAGAAGGATATATCGAACCAGATACAGATACTATATGAATACTCTTTTCATATATATATATATATCTTCTGCCTAGCATAAAATTTATTTTCTGGGTCCTTATTGCGAACTTTAATTGCTTCCATAATTCTTTCAGGCGTATAAATTGTATCTGTTTCTAAAAACCAAAGTGGTAATGATCCTGTTGGTTATCGGAAGGTTGACATTTTATCTTCTCATTTAGTGAGTTGATTGATCTTGACACTTCTATACTTTTATTGTCCTCTTTAAATTTATATTCAACGAGTAAATCCGGCAATGTTAGCTGTTTCAATCTCCCACATATAAATTCTTTTGTATTATAATCCTTCTTGTAAAAAGGCACCATTATATATGTATATTTATTTTTTTCAATTGAAATATCCGTTATCTAAATACTTTCTCTGGTATAAATTTTAATACTCCTTTTTTAAGTACCCACTCAATATAATGACAAAAAAAATTTATATTAACTTTACAGTATTGTACATTAGCTAATAATATCTTAATATCACTTGATTTGATAATTATCAAAACAACACGTTCAATCTGATGAAATTCATCTACATTATTTAACATAGCAGCAGTTTTATGCTTATCAAAAAAAATTAATCCAAGATCACACTGATGAATGTTACAATGGATATAATCATGCGTAATATTATAAAAAATTCTCCTTTATAATATCCAATAGTGTTAAAAATATAAAAATTACTGTCTGACGTAGGGCTTAAGTATTAACCACAGGGTATATGAGATGAAACTATTGTATTGCTGATTTGATTCCAAGAAAGATAAAAAATTCTAATTTCATTAAATATCACATTTTTATAACTTCTTTATTCTGTTTCATATTTCTCAAGTTTGTTAAGTTCTATGGTTATTGGCTTTTCATATTGTTCATATTCAGAATGGCGATAAGTATTTTTTCCAAAAATTATTCCACATTTTTGGCTAATAGAATCAGATCTAGTATCTTGAAAGATATTTAGTAAAATAGGAAAAAATTTCATTAACATTATAAAATAAATTAAATTACTTTAATTTTCTCTTTTTGAAATAATAAATTTTTTACTGAAATTTGCAAAAGTATATTACAATTTTTTTATTTTATCAATAGAAATATGAATAGATTTATTTTTGTATAAATGATAAGAATGTAAATGAATAGAGTGAAGTATCATTTTAATTGAAGCATTTTTTCTCTTAATTGTAGAATCATAATAATAAATCAAATAGTTAGTTATCATTAATTATTGTTTTATTAAAATAAAAATCTTTCATTTTTTTAAAATAAAGCAACGGGTAAACAGAAAATTTGCTTTGTTCGTTGCTGTTTAGATAAAGATTTGACACCTGAATTAATAAAACTGTTTTTTACTTAGACAATAAACTTCATTACAGTTTCATTTTTTATGTTAAACAGAGATCAATATAGAAATTTTTTTTCATTTGTTTTCATCAAGCTTCCATTAAGTTATAGCTATTTAAGTAATTAATTTTTTTTAAAAAAATAATTATTGGTTTTTTTGTTATATTTTGCTAGTTTATCATTGATATATATTGCATGGGTAAATTCACAGTAGCCTCATCTGGGGTAGTTTGTATTAACCTGTAGCTTGATAATTTATTAAATTTGATTTATTTATAATGGAACTAAAAATTACTACAAATATAATTATAAAGCTTTTCTTCAGTTCTTTTTTGAAAAAAGCATGTTTGTTACTATTTTTAAAACTATGGTAAAATAATTATAATTTTTGTGATGGAATTTTAACTGAAATTTTGTTCTTTATACATAAATACTTTTTAAAGTATGTTCGATACATTTTAATAAAAAACACCAAGGTTATCGGACCAAATATAGCATATCCTTTTTCAATAAGTAAAAGCATAATTTCAGCAAAATTAGAAGAAAAATTTCCTAAAAAAAGTTAAATTTTTTTTTAAATCTTGAACATACTTTGAAGCTTTAAATAATAATATATATTAATATACAATGTAGAAATTAAAGGCATCACTGTATGAAATATAATATTAGTTGTCATAGCTATTTCATTTGTAGAATTCCTTTTTAATGAAACAGATTTTTTTCTATCATTTTTCATCTTTATGATAATTACCACATTTAATATTAAGCTTATTATGGATCCTATTATTTGAGGCATTATATCAAACCAAGCAAACACATCTTCTTCTAATGAACCATAAGTATAGATAAGACTAAATTGTGGTGTTCTAAATATCAATTTTGAAAAAAACAGAGTGTAAATTAAGCAAATAAAATTAAAGAACACAATTAATATTGAAACAGCTATATTCTCAAAAATGGATATTTTTCTATTATATACAATAAGCATAAATCTCCAATATGTTATGATTAACGGAATCAGTGAATAAAAGTTATAAAGAAATAAATTAAATTGTACAAAAAATGTTGATATTATAATCACAGTTGTTAATTTGTATGTATAGAGTATGTAACAAAAAATATATTGTATAATTTTATTAAAATAAAAAAGGAAACCAGAAAAACATTGTAAAACAACAATATTTTTAACTCCTTTAGAACTTTTGAAGGGTTCTAATAAAACTGTAATGATAATAATTGATAAATTTATTGTTACACATATAGAAGATAAAATAATATCATCCAAAATATTGCTTTGTAAATATTTGGCGCTTGTTGATACTGATATTCCATAACGATTTGTACCATTTAAATTCATTTTTGAAAATTATTTTTATTTTGTATTAAACCACTATCAGGCAAAAAAAATTACCGAATAAATTAAATAAGAAAACTATTTAGATAATGTAATATTTCAATAAAAATTTGATAGTTCAATACTTTTAATAGAATAATTACCGCAAAAAAGTTTGATTTTACTAATAATGATAAAAATTTTTCTTTTATAATTAAAATATCAATTTTTAAATGTTATTTTAATATCATATCAAAGTTCATTTTCATAAATTTTAATTAAACATTTAGTAGTAGCTACAATGGCACTATAAAAAATGCCGCAAAAATTTTCCTGCAGTATCCAGGAAATCAGGTGCACCGTGCAATTAAAGGGAAACTTTTCCTGTAAATTGCGAGAAAAAAGTTTTTAAATTCCTATAATTTGCATGAAAAATTTCTTTTATCTAGGTAGTTTGAACTTCAATAGAAATAATATTTTTTATCATATTTGTAGATAAATATTTAATAATAAATATACAAGACAAAAATAACTGTAGAATTTTAATAATTTTATTAATCTAAGTGTTATATAATTTTAAAATAATGGTTAAAAATAAGTAAATATAACATTTCATAAATTATAGATAAAACACATAATCTAATCTTATTGAAACTTATGATAACTTCATTTACTATTACCACGGTGATTGTCGTAGTTGTAGCTTCAGTGGTTATTTCATTAAAAATAGAACCACTAGCAGTTTATGTCACGTTGGAAACATCTGCTGCTTTAGCATCGTTTTTTTGTAGCAGTAAGCACAAGAATGGCTAACTCTTCCTCTTAACAAAATTTTTATATAACAAGAATTATCAAAGTTATCTCAAATATAAAGTGTCTGCTTCACATTATCCTAAAGATACCGATCTGTAATAAAAAAATCTTTTATAAAAATAATATAAAAAGAATGATTTAATTTACTTTTGTACAATGGGCATTTATAATCTATAAAAAAATAAGATAGTACAATAAAAAATGACCAAGATTACTCTATGTATAAAAAATATTAAATATGAAAACCTAATGCTTCGAACTAAAAAATGCAAAAAAATTAAGTTAATAAATAAAAGATGATTAAACTTACATTTTACTAAATAAAAAATAAGTAGAAAAAAATCTGCAAAATAATAAGTATATTTTTATGATAACGTACAAAACACATGGACTTTATTTCAATGTTCTTTTTAGAATATAAATTTTTTATATATATTTTAATTGCATATATTTTTCCCACACTGGAATTTCCCTTCAAAATAAAACCTTGCAATTTTATTTTTAGCACTTCTTGGACCTTCTACAAATATTTTTCCGTCGATTAAAATTCTGGAACTATTTTTGTGTGATATAATAGGAGGTAATTTACTAACTTATTTTTAGCACTTCTTTGAATTTCTACAAATATTTTTCCGTCGATTAAAATTCTGGAACTATTTTTGTGTGATATAATAGGAGGTAATTTACTAACAATGAAATAATGATCAAATTCACATGTACCATCGTTTTTTTAGGTTGATTTTCACGATTATCGGACTTGTATTTTAATCTGGATCTTATCATGTCTTCAATTTCACTAATTGTATCCATAACCAAATGTTGGGAATCTTTAATTTTTTAATCATTTTATCTAAACACTTCTCTGTGTTTCTTTTTTCAATATTAAACAATTCTGGTATCTCTTGTAAATTCATTCCATCTATTTTTTAGAAAATTGCTAACGGACTTGCATGAAAAAATCAAATTATCTTCCAATTTTTTAAAAACTTTAAATGAATCATTGGGAGTACTTAAACTGGCCTCATTTGGGCTTGTGTATATGTAAAATATGCATACTAGTCGTATTTAAAACAATAAAACAAACTAGTATACATACTTCAAATAATATGTTCTCCTTAACATCAGTTGTTTTATCATATGATACATATTATATGTTATATCACTTATATGTTTTTAATTATACTGATTGGTAATTATTTAGGAAGCTGAAAAACTACAAAAAATTCTCATTAATCATCTCAAATTAGATAGGGATGATAAAAAATGATTTAACATCAAGTAGATTTAATGATTCAGAAGTACGTACACAATCCTCTTTTAGATGAAAATAGTATGTATATTTTATAAATAAAAACACTTGGGTAACACTAAAATTGAAATTAGAGAGTTATAGAAAATCATTAATAGTCAACACAGTTGATGCATCAAGGATTTGTTAAGACGTTTGCAAGTTCACACAAACTTGACTTCTAATAGAGTAATTCATAATATATTAAAAACAAAAAAATAGATTCTAAGATGAGCATAATATCATAAAAAATATCAAGATTCAATAAATATTACTCTATTTAAATAACAATTAAAATAAAATATATATTTAATTTATATAAATCATTATTGTTATAAATTTTTTATTTTTTACGTTTTACTGAATAAAAACGGTACGTAATCATTACACAATATCAATACTAATAATTTCCAATTTTCATCAGATTAATATATTATTATGTTCTAGCAAACAGTAACTAAATAAACATTGCATGTGTATTAAGTTATGTTGCTTTAGACGAAAGAATCATATTATTTGCTATAGTTTAAAGAATCAATAAGAATATTTCATAACCTTTTTTAATATCAATAATTAAAATCATTTGAATTTTCACAACATAAGAAAACAAACTTTCACCACAACACTAAATAATAATTAATATTTATTCACTTTTCAGTATTAATGAAAATAATTAACAATATATATATTTTGAAATTAATACACGCATGATAAGCCAAAATAAGTAAGGCAAAAAGTGTAAAAAATAACTAAATTTTGATTAAAATAATAAAATATATGGCGTAGGATAATAATATTATACATTTTTGAAGTAACTTTTCACATTATCTTGATTTATACATCTGATATTTGGTCAGGTACAAGATGCGTTTTATCTTTTTCTACTCCCATAATTGTACGTTGTGGAATTGTTGGACTTTTTAAAAGATCACTCCTTGGAGCTATTACATTGTAGGATGGCTCGATTACATGGTTTATATCATCTAGATCTGCTAGTGGATTTTCTACTGTCATTGGTGATATTGTTTTTTTGTCTTTTTCAATGTTGTTATCTATTACGGGGGTATAGCTTTGGAATGAGGTTGATGGTAATTCTATGTTGTCAGTAGCTTCAAGTTCGTATACTGGATTTGAAAATGTTGTACTTGAAGGAACTCCTTCACCTGTTGATACAGCTGTCAATGTTGCTGTTTGATACTCTATTTGTGTCGGTTCATTTTGCTTGTTTTCTAAAACAGGATTTGAGAATGAAATTACATTACCACTGAAAGAGACACTTGGATCATTTCCTTCCTTTTTCTTAAACAATAACCATTTCTTCTGGTATGCATTAATTGCTAAGAAAGCTATAACTCCCATTCCAATTAAAGCAATAATCATCAATAAAATTCCTATTAATGCTCCACTTCTAAATGATCCAATTAATTGCTTTGTAACAGAAGAACCTTTCTGGCAATATTCTCCTTCCATATCACCACAATCACATAATCCATTAATCATACAAATACCACCATTTTCACATTTACATTGCTGTGGCATTTCCAATGCTTCAACCTTTGGTGCAGAACATGTTTTACCATCACTCTGAAGGTTATCCCTTTGAAGACTACCCTCTGGACAAATACAATGGAAACCATTATTAGGAAGCTCAACACATAAATGTGAGCAATCACTCGATTTACATGATCCTTCTATTCTCTTCATATCTTTGGCAAATCTTTGTTGAATACGAACGGAATGGATATCCTCAAGAGAAGAAGCCAAAACATAAAGTCTTCCTCTACCAAATTTATCCTGAACGTATAAAGTTTTAGTTTCTTTACTTCCCCAATAAAGGTTATTCTCAAATACATCAACTGCATAAGGAGCTCTTCTATCCTTAACAATAATTTTTCTATCTGAACCATCAGGAAGGATTGAATCAATTTTATGGTATTTTGGATCAGCCCAATAAATTCTGTTATCTTTTCCTTCATCAATAGTCATACTGGATGGTGAGAAAACTAATTCTCTAGCAATTATATTTCTCTTTCTTCCATCCATGTCAGCACATTCTATTTTAGCATGCATACCACTATCAGAAAAACAAATTCTTCCAATTGATGGTATTGTTACGATTGCTGTTGGCATCTCAAGACGTGAACCAATGATTTTAGTGAAATACCTTCCATCATTTTTGGATACATAAATAGCACCAGTATTTTTTATTGGTTCAGACATTCGTTTTTTCCTAGCAATAATACTTGAGGTACTTGCATTATCATTAACAGTAGTAATATAAAGGTTTCCTGTAACATAATCAACAGCAATAGCTGTTGGTGTAACTCCAAGTGAAGCAAAATCGATTTCAAGAGGTTGTCCTGCATGACTTTGATTACCTTTAGGTAATGCAGATCTATAGATTTTCTTTTGTGTTATATCAATCCAGAACATTAACTCTCTTCTTGGATCAAATTCTACACCTATAATATCGTTTTCTCCTGTTGTACCAGCAGCATTTGCAACAGCATGCCTGTTTGTTCCTTCACCACCAGATAGATGTAATTCAACAATCTCATCATCAGCGGCAATAATAACTTGTGCTGGACCACCTTTGGCTCTGCAGTCTTTTCCTGACATTGCTCCAACAAATACAGAATTTTCATAATCATCTAAACATTTACAAAGATATCCACCTTTTGTGTTAAGACATGATTGTGTACATGTATTATTTCCTTTACATTCATCAATATCAATACAATCAAATGGATTATCTGGATCTGGTTGGTATCCCTCTCTACAATGGCAGAAGTAACCATCTTTAACGTCAGTACACAAGTGTCTACAACCACCATTGTCTTTTGATGATGTACATGTTTTACCTTTAGATTTAGCACATCCGATTTCATCACTACCATCACCACAATGATCAACATGATCACAAACATTTTCAATCTTAATACATTTTCTATTGGAACATTTGAATTCATCGGAACTACACTCATCATAACCAACAAAACTATCACACATATTAAGATGTTCATCTGAGAAGTCATTATCACCACAATCATTAATACCATTACATAATTGAAGTACATTAAGACATAATCTTGAATGCGTACATCTAAATCTCAGTGGTGGTAAACAAGCAGCCAATTTACATTCCTCATTAGTTTCATCAGACTTATCAGAACAATCAAAATCACCATCGCACTGGAATTTCTTAGGTATACATACTGAATCACCACACTCAAATTCGAATTCTGTGCATGCCCTCCTTGTTATATTACCATGGCAACTTGTTTCATCTGATGCATTGGGGCAATCTCTTCTCCTATCACACCATTTATGTTCTGGAATGCATGTACCATCTTCGGCACATTGTCTGTATCCCTCACGGCATTGTCGTTTATTACAATTTTGCTCATCTAATCCATCGATACATTGTATTGTACCGTCGCACACCTTACTTTCTGGTATGCATCTTCCGTCGTTACATCTAAATTCGGATTCAGAACATGGTCTTGATGTACCACCACATGATGGATCGGTTTCATCTTCATTATTACCACAATCATTCTCAGAATCACATTTCCATCTTAATGGTATACATTTTCCTGATGATGGGCATTTAAATTCACCTACATCATCACATGCCGGACATCTAGCAAGAACTTCATCAGATCCATCTCTACAGTCATCTTGACCATTACAGAATGCCCAATCTGGGATACATCTATAACTTGAAGCACATCTACTCCATCCTTTTTTACACTCAATATTAGCACATTCATTGGGTTCATCAGAAAGATCCCCACAATCATCATCATTATCACATACAAATGCCTTAGGTATACATTTATTATTACCACATCTAAATTGTTCTGCTGTACAATTTTTAGTCTCAACTTTACAAACTTTGTCATCTTCATCACTTCCATCGTTACAGTCTCTATCACCGTCACATAAGAAGTGTTTTGGTAGGCATTTTCCGGTATCTTTACATTTAAACATCCATGGATCACATGGTTTATCACATTCAACCTCATCTGAACCATCTCCACAATCATCTATTCCATCACATAAAGTAAATGGTCTTGTACAATTATGGTTCTTACATTGGAATTCACCTATTGGGCATACACGAACACCACAAATATCTGGTCCTGGTTCATCTTCACCATTTGCACAATCACGTTCTCCATCACAATACCATAATTTTGAGATACATTTAGCGTCCTCCCCTCCACAGGTAAACTGTCTGTCTGTACAGTTAGCTTGGCAACTTTTACCATCAGCTTGGAGAGTAAATTGATCTGGACATGAGCATGTGTATGAATCACCACCTTCTTTAATTAAACATAAATGTGAACATCCTCCATTATTAGAACCACATGGATTATCATACATTGGTTTAGCTAAACTATGAGTTATTCTAAGATCATTTGGAAGTTGTAGGGTACTTTCGAGGACTGTCTCGTTGGCACCAGTCCATTTGTCGGCTTTAATGATTTGTCTTAAATTCCAATCACTCCAGTAGATGAAGTCTTCAAAGACAACAAGACTGCTGACGTGAGAAGTTAATTTTGAAGCTAATTTACGTCTATGGGTACCGTCGAAATTCATAAAACCGATTTCGTTTAAGTGAGCATCACCCCAGTAAAGTTTGTCGGTATAGTAGTCAATTGCTAATGCATTTGGCCATCCAAGATCATTTTCAGCTATCTTTACAATTGGATCTTCCTTATCTGGAGAACCATCTAAAGCAACACGACCAATATATGGGGATAATGACCATTCTGAGAAGAATAGGTATCCTTTCTTTGGATGAACGACAAGAGCTTTAGGTTGTTGGATACGATCTCTTATCAATGTTCTACAATATCTTCCATTTAATTCACAAACTTTAAGTGATCTTTCCTGTCTATTAAGTAAGTACAATTTTCTACTAACCCAATCAACAGCAATACCTTCTGTTCCATAAACATTATGTCTTACTATTGTTTCGTAATCTTTCAATGGTCCATTAATTTGATTTATTCCAACTTTGTACATACGAAGTTTTCCTGAATCTAATAGGTAAACTTTATTCTCTACCATATCGATGTCAAGTGAAACAACATTATCAAAACCTTTTGCTATTAATTCAAAGTTTTTACCATCAATTGTTAATCTTCTAACATAATGTTTATTAGCTAATATCAAATATGGAACCTCTTCAGAATCAATTCTCTTACAACTCATCTCATTTCTACTAAGTTCATATCCCTTAGCACATGAACATTTATAATCACCAATCTTATTTTCACAATACTGCGAACATCCGCTTTTTCCTTCCTCACACTCATTAATATCAATACAAGATTTTTTATCTTTTTCATTTATTCTAAATCCATCGAAACATTCACATTTATATCCTATCGTAAGATCAGTACATTTTTGTTCACATAAATGACTATCAGATATCTCACATTCATTAACGAAACATGACGATGATTCATCACTCCTATCTTGGCAATCATAATTTCTATCACATACCTTCTTTTCATCGATACACTCACCACTGGTACAGGCGAATTGCCCTGCTGGACATGAACTGAAATCTATTCCTTCAGATGTTTGATCACCAGTACAATCTTTCTCATCTTCACCACCTTCACAATCGAAGTTTCCATCACATTTCCATCCTTTTGGTATACATTTATGATTACTACATTGGAAGAAGTCTGGTTGACATGCTGTGTAAGTACAATTACTATGTTCATCACTACCATCTAAACAATCAACATCACCATCACACTCCCAAGCAGCATGAATACAGTGTGAATTCTTACATCTAAATTCTCCTTTATTACAATCTTTTCTTGCAACTCCACATAATTCCTCTGCCTCATCTTCACCATTAGCACATGTTACTTCACCATCACACATCCATGATTTTGGTATACATTCGTATTTTGGTTGTGGTAACAAAGCATTTGACTTACAATGGAACTCCTCATTGGAACATGTTCTATTTCCACAGGCATGGATAGATGATTCATCAGAACCATCAGCACAATCAGATTCACCATCACAGATGAAAGCTTTTGAGATACATTTACCATTATTACATTGGAATAGGTACTCACCGACACAGATTTTTTTGCCACTACTATCAGTACAGTTGGTATGTGTCTCATCCCATGAATTTTCACAATCAGCATCTCCATCACATTGCCATGTCTCTGGGATAAGTCTTCCATTTGGACATCTAACGTAATGTTTTGGTGGTTGTTGATTCATACAGAAAAGTTTATTTTCATCGGCTTTGTCTCCGCAATCGTTATAACCATCACATAAATCTGCCGGTTGGATACATATATTTGTGTTTGGACATTTGATACGGACACCTCTACAGTCAATTGGAAGTCCAGGACATGTAGTTGCATTCTCATCTGAAGCATTTTCATCATGACAATCTAAGTGACCATCACATACTTTAGTTGTTGCATTGATACAATGTCCATTTCCACATTGGAACATTCCTTCTCCACAAATGGCTGTTGTTGGGCAATCTAACTCATCAGATCCATCACCACACTCGGAGATTCCGTTACATCTTAAATCTTCATTGATACAACGTCTGTTAGTACATAAATAATATTTCTCTGGACAGAAACGTGTATTACAGTATGACTGTTCCTCATCAGAGGCATCAGAACAATCTGATACACCATTACATGTATCGGATAAAGGTATGCATTTTCCATCTGAAGCACATTGGAAGTTATAGGGTGGTTGACATGAAGTTTGGTCATTTTCTCTTTTAACACATTGTGTTGGGTAATCTTCACCTGGTTGTTGTACTAATTCGTAATCATCAGCACAGGAACATTGAACTTTGGTGGCTGATAGGCCGATTTCTGTTGGTACTGGATGACATAATTGTGAACATCCACCATTATTTTTCCTACATAATTCAGCCGTATGAAGTGAACACCATTGGTTTCTTAATTTAACATCAGATTCCGATGAGAAAACACGAAGTGTTCCGGGGATTCTTCTGTCAGAAACTACTATTTCATAATTGTTTCCTGTATCTTTATCCATCCTAAATACAGCATTCGAGATTGGATCAGACAAATACAACCATTGATCCCAGATATCCAATGACTTAGCTCTGTACCCAGAAGCAACAACTCTCCTATCTTTACCATCATAACCAATAGATTCAATAACAAGTCTATTAACATCAGCCCAATACAAACGTTGATTTTTCATATCAACAGTCAATGCTGCAGCAAGTGATATATTTTCACTGACAAGGATTTCTCTATCACCACCAGCCATGTTTGCTCTCTCGATTCTTGGTGTATAAGCTCCACCAGAGGCTTTGTAACCGGAGTCGGACCAGAATATTAAACCAGAACATGGATCGAGGGTAAGGGCATATGTCCAATCACCAGTAGCTATAGATGCTAAATGATTTCCTTGAACATCGATAGCAAAGATTTTTCCTGTCCTTCCTGTGGTCCAGTAAAGTTTTTGTGAGAGCCAATCTAACTTGAGGTCAGAGATGTGTCTTGTAGCAAGGTCAACGGATTTCTTTTCTTTGTTTGGTGTTAATACCTGTCTTGATGATGATGGAAGATTCATTGGGAACCATGAAATATTGGCACCTAGAGGATTCTCCTCAACATAAAATACTCTTCTCAAATTAACATCAATATCAAATGTCTGGAGATTTGGAATAGTTGGTAGGTGATCTCTTAATGGAGGTGGTGCTTTGATATTAGGAACAAGATTATAATCAACTAATTGATCACCATCTGAGAATAATAAGAAACTTTCTGGTTCCTCACAACTCTTTCCTTTCAATACACCTCTGGAACAGGCACAATTTGGTGTTTGACTTCCTGGGATAGCAAAACATAACTGTGGACATGGTGCTTTTCTAAGGTTATCAGTTATATGGCAAGGTGAACTAGATTTTGGTTGAGATAACTGGTCAAATACAACAACATCCCCTAAATCTGGTATAGCAGCTGAGATGGTTGTTGGTGACATAATCATACTTCCTTGGACTGGTCTATTGCTGGCCATGAAAACTTTTTCTAGTCTACTATCAGTCCAGTACATATTTTGACCGAGGATAGTTATACCAGTTGCCTCAGCAATGTCACTTCTAACAAGTTCTGGTGTTCCACCATCTCCACGGACTCTGAAGATTCCATCTAAACCAGCATCAGTCCAGTAGACGTAATGTGTATTTGGATCAACAATAATATCTGTTGGTTCTTTTAATCCTTCATGAACAATAGCTTGTCTATTGCTTCCATCCAAATATGCTCTTTGAATTGTTGGTTTCTGTCCTCGATCAGACCAATAGATATACCTAGCTACTGGATCAACAGCTATAGATGATGGTGTCTCAGTCTTCGTAGTAAGGATAATTTTTCTATACTTTCCATCTAATTGACAAACCTCAATATGACTACGATCTGCATCGGCAGAAATGAAATAAAGATTATAATTAATCCAATCAACAGCGACACTCTTTATAACAAAGTTTCCGAATAAGTCTTTTACGATTTGTGTTATCTCTCCTTCACCTATTGATACACGTGAGATACCTTTATTTGAACCTTGAGATTCAGCTATGAAAATTGATTTAGTTTCATGTTCAACATCAATAGAGGTTATACCATTACCACCAATTGGTTGGATGGCAACACCCTTACCATTTGTGGTATCTAAAGGTATTCCTGATACACGTGTTTTTGTTGCTATAAGAAGGAATGAATCATCATATATACGACAACCATTACTTCCATCATTTATGTAACCAGAAGAACAAATACAAGAATATTGATTAAATTGTTTTGGTATACAAAGATGAGCACAATTTCCATTATTAATACGACATGGATGAGTAGTTGTACCTGATTGTGAAACTTTAATAGCTTTAAGATTATTCAAGTTTTCAATATCACTTCTGAATGTTTTAAATTCAACAAAGGCATTTGGATTAGTTAGATCACCAACAAAAATTTTGTCAAATGCTGAATCAGAGTAGAAGATTTTGTTGTTGATATAGGCTACGGCATTTGGTTGTTTGCCACCATCATTTAATACATAATGCCTATCTTGACCATCATATGATACAGAGGTAATTCTTCCAGCTTTAGATTCTGTATAATAAACTCTCTGTCCAATGGTATCCAAAGCAATATGATCAAGTTCTGTAAGGTCATTATTAACAATAACTAAAGCATTCTTTCCATCCATATCAGCTCTACCAACTTTTGGTGGCACAGCTCCATTACCGCGATCAAGCCAGAATATATATCCACGATCACTGTCAACAGCAATTGACACAGGATCAGCTACAGCTGTTGGACTTTGGTCATTTGTCAATAAAACTGCCTTATATTTTACATTACCACTAACTCTTAAAACTTCAATGTTTTGTGAGACTTTATTACCGATGTATAAGTTTCTACCATTCCAATCAAATGCCATACAGTTGTTGTCATCTGGTATTGTACTACCGTAGATTTGTGTTTTGTTGTTTGTGTTAATTAGTGTCTTCCAGATACTTCCCATGCTTATGACACTGGCGCCTAGTAATCTGGCTGTAGATGATTTTTCTAAATGATATATCTCTTCAGAAGTAGTATCAATATCAGCATCGTAAGCATTAGATAACCCAGCCATTGGGATTATACCTTGTAAAGCTGGTGTGTTATTATATGTTTTTTCTAAATCATAACCAAAGATATTATTCTTCTGAATAATCAAAAGGAAATCTTTATTATCCTTAATACAATTCTTCTTCGAGCCATCAAGTACCATACCAAGTGGACAGAAACATGTAGACTTGTTGTTTGGTCCAAGAAGACAAATATGACTACAAGTATTATTTTTACATGGATTATTCTCACTGGTTGGTTGAAGGAGTGGATGTGTTGCAACGACACCAAGAGCTTTTGAGAAACTATGTGATGGGTATTCATCAGATGTTCCATTAGAGTATTTTGGATAGACTTGTAATTTTTGTAATCTTCTATCACTGTAATAAATCATATCTTCAAAGACAGCTAAAGCATGAGGGTGTTGAACGTATTTGGTTGATGCAATTACTTGATGTCTTCCACTACCGTCGTAATTTACGAAATCTATGTAGTCTAGTTTTGAGTCAGCGAAATATACTCTGTTTGTTGTAAGATCTAATGCAATTGTATTTGGCCAATAAATTTTTGTATTAACAATAATTTTTCTATCACTTCCATCCATATTAGCTTTTTCTATACGTGGATTTTGTCCCCAATCAGTCCAGAACATTAATGCTTTCCTTGGATCAAGAGCAATACCACGTGGTTGATCAACATTTTCGTGAATAAGAATAGCTCGAGCACCTTCTTTGTCGAGATTTGCAACTTCAATAGTATTGAGTGATGAATCAACCCAATATAAATTTCTTCCAATCCAGTCAATAGCTATTCCTTCAGTTATATCGAGGCCTTCACTGATAAATGTTGTAATATTAGTACCATTAAGAGTAGCAGAAAATATCTTCTTCTCCCTAATATCAGACCAATAAATTCTCTCAGCAACTGAATCATAAGCAAGTGCAACAGCATTCTCTACCTGTGCAGCAAATGTTCTCCAATTATCAAGTTTGGAGTCAGACCAATATATTCTATTTCTATTAGATACATATATTCTCATTAAATCACGATTCTCAGCAACTTTACATGTTTTCTTGTCTTTCATAAGTTGGTAACCAGCTTCACAGGAACAATCATAACCATGTTTCTGGTCAGTACAGATTTGTGAACAAGATCTTGGATCAAGACATTCATTTTCTTGATCACATGAAGTTTTATTGACAACAATCTCACCGAATGGACATGAACAAATAGGTCCGTTAGGACTGTTGTGACATTTATATGAACAACCAGCTCTGTCGGCAGCACATAAGTCTCTTGAACATCTACCACCTTCATCAGTTCCACCGGGACAATGTTCTTTACCATCACAAAGTTGATGAAATGGTATACAAACATTAGGATCATTAATACATGGTGTATGTTCAAATGGACATCTTCGTGTTTGATATAAACTATCACTATTACATCCATTTTTAGGGTCTTCATCAGAACCATCTTCACAATCTTTTTGTCCATCACACAACCATGTTGATAAGATGCATTTTCCATTATCACATCTGAAATGATCTTTAGGGCATGTTTTGACACCACAAATGTTATTAGGTTCATCACTTCCGTCATCACAATCTTTTTGTCCATCACAATGCCATGATTTTGGTATACAAATACCAGATGTTACGCATTTAAATTGATTATCATTACATTTACCTTTTTCAATGAGACATGAATCCTCATCTGAACCATCTTGGCAATCATCTTGACCGTCGCAAAGATTCTTAAGAGATATACATTGTCTACTATTAGCACATCTAAATTGATCGGTTCTACATTGAATTGGTGGGCATCTTTCTTTATCTTCATCTGTTCCATCATAACAATCCTCATCACCATCACATAACCAATAAACTGGAATACACCTTGAATTTCCACATGAAAATTGATTAACTGTACATGTATGATTGTGACATAAAGTTAAATCTTCATCACTTCCGTCACCACAGTCGTTATCTGAATCACATTTCCATGCCTCTGGTATACATCTTTTATTGGCACATTGGAATTTCTTAGCTCCACAAACAGGTGCTTCACCTTCCTTACAATATTTTGGATCTTCATCACTGTAGTCACCACCACCACAATCATTATCTCCATCACAACCATACAATGAACTAATACAACGCTTTGTTATCTCACATTTAATAGTATTTTCGGGACATTTTATATCACCACTACATTTCTTACCATCTTCACCGATTTCATCTGATCCATCATCCAAACAATCAATCTCACCATCACATTTCCATTCCATTGGTATACATCTACCATTAGAACATTGAAAATGTGTTCCATTTGTTGGACAGGTAACTTCTGGAATATCATTAGTATCTCTAACACAAGTCAAACCATTATCAGCCAATTTAAAAGCATCCTTACACCCACATCTCTTTGTTATTTCACCCTCACTACCATTTGTGGCATTTTGTGGGATAGGGAAACAAAAATGTCCACAATCATGATTATGACATGGATGGTCAATTGACAAATCAGGTATAGGTTGATTTTGTTCGCTACATGCTTTAATGCCAAAAATACTTCTTTCTTCTTTACTGAAATCACGGATGACATTACCGTCACCACCTGTTTTTTTATTAATTACTCGGATGCTGTATGGTCTTTGATGAATGTAGTATAGATCTTCATCCATGATAGCTATTGATACAGGAATACCACCTTCGATGGGGACATTTTGGAAGTCGGAACCATCGAATTTGATAGAACCTATTATTTTGAGGAGTGAATCAGAGAAATATAGGCGATTTTCAATGAAATCAATTGTCATTGAGGATGGTCTACCTAATGAGGTGTTTCTAATAACAAGGCAATCAGTACCATCCATACTACATCTGTAAATTTTTGCTGGTCTTTCAGCTTCAGCATAAAATAGATATCCCTTCCATGGATGAACAACAATTGATACAGGATCACGTAGATTTGTCAATAATTTTTTATGTTCTAATTGATCAGCATTTAACAAACCTTGTTCTGAAACTTTTACTACTTCTAGTGAATTTCTGATGTTATCAATGTAGTAGAGTTGTTTTGATATCCAATCATATGACATTGATATTAAACCATCATTATGAGTAACCAAAATTGGAGCATTACCTTCACCATCTGGTTTAATTCTAAAAACTGTATTATCCATTATATCAGCATAGAAGAATGAATTTCCATGGACATCACATTCAACAGCAAAATACATACCAATCCTTCTTTGGGATGATGGTGAGATAGGAAGAATAGCCTCAGCAAGGGCTTTATTTGGAATTTTAGGATAAATACCACGAACAACCTTATTGGAACTAAATAGAAGGTAATCAATTGCTGGTATACATTTACTTCCACCAACGAGACGTTGTCCTATGGGGCAAGCACATTTGTAACCAACAGCATCAGTGGAGTCTGAGGAACTCAATACACACATTCCTTCACATTCAGAGTTTTTACATGGGTTATGAATTTTAACATCGTAACAATCAGATTGTTGTTCATTTGGTTGAGAGGAATAATGATAGGCGGTAATACCCATTGGGAAGACATTATTTTCTTTTTTTGACCAAATAATATCGGAGTTGGAACCGAATTTTTCCACTTTTATAACACCTAATCTTGTCCAATCTGTCCAGAAGAGGTTTTCATCGAATAATGCCAATCCAAATGGATGGGGGACTGAACGCATTCCCTGTGCAACTATTTTTCTATCTTTTCCATGATAATTTATACTTTCAACTCTATCAACTTTTGGATCAACCCAATAAACACGTTTAGCAGGTATATCAACAACGATACCAGAAACTTGATGTGTATGAGTACTAACAAGTACACGTCTATTTGTACCATCCATAGAAGCTCCTTCAACGTTATGTTGATTGGTGAAGAATAACTCTCCATGAATGGGATCTAAAGCAATATCTAGTGGTAAGACTAGACCATCAGCTATGAGGATAGTTCTGCGGTCACCTTCATAGTTTGTTACATCAATTCTTCTTGAACCAGATTCGATGATGTATAGATTTTTTGTTATCCAATCAACAGCCAAATTTCTGGGGAAAATTAAACTTTTTAAATCGAGTTTTTTTATTTTATCAATATCACCAGTATCAGTTAGGTCTGCAGAGAATACTGCATGTGCCAATCTATCGGTCCAGAATAATTTTTTATCACTATAATCATAATCAACGCCATATAAGAATTCTCCTGATGTTATTTTTTTAGCTTCTTCACTGGTGGAGTATGGATTAATTTTGTAGAGACCTTCTCTTCGAGCGACAAATAATCTCATTTGTTCAGGATCTGGAGATGTACAATAACCTCTCATAGTACTATTTCCACCATTAGGATCAGCAGTTTTCATTTTAAGTGTAAAACACCCACCTTTACATGAACATGTAAATCCAGGTCTATGATTTTCACATAATTGATCACAATACCCAAATTCACTACATTCATTAATATCTGAGCATGTTCTTTGGAATCTATCATCTAATTTATAACCATTAGGGCAGGTACATTTACCACCAGTAGGTGATTTAATACACCCAGCCTGGCAACCTAAAGTATGACAAAGATTTGAGCTACAATTTTTTTCATCACTAGAGTCAGGGCAATCACTGATACCATCACATAACTTAACTTCATCAATACAATGTCCTGAATTAGGACAAGCCCATTTATGAGGGGAACATTTATAATGTCCACAATTCTCCTCATCACTAGAATCCCCACAATCATCATAAAAATCACATTGAAACTTTTTAGGTATACATCTTTTATTTTTACATTGAAAATCAGTTACTTGACAAGGTTTAAATTGACAACTCTCTGGTTCATCACTCCCATCAACACAATCTTTTGTACCATCACATACCCATGATTTTTGGATACATTGAGTATTATCGGCACACCTAAATTGGTATTGAAAACATGCTGTATGATTTTCACGACATGAACTTTTTTCATCACTCAAATCCCTACAATCAAATATCCCATCACACATCTTACTGGAGTTGAAACATTGCCTTCCATCAGCACATTGGAAGACTGAACCATCATTATTATCACAGGAAACCGTTGGAGAGGGGCAATCTTTTTCATCAGAGCCATCAGAACAATCTGTTATATTATCACAACGTTGGTACTCGGCAATACATGATACTGAATGCCATTCATATTTATCACATTGCCATTGATCATTTTTACACCCTGGATGGGGACAATCTTTTTCATCCTCCCCATTCATACAATCCCCTGAACCATCACAACGCCACTCATTTCTGATACATTTCCCATCGTCACAACGAAATTCATCCTCATTACAGACACCGGCGGTTGTTGGACGAGCTGATGGAGGAAATGGAGAAGATGCTCCCTCTACTCTATGTGAACGACTAAGACCAGCTGGAAAAAAAATTATTAAACATTTCCAAAAAAAAAAGTAAACAAGTGAAGAAGAAATACTAAATATTTTTTGTAAAAATTCAATATTACCCTACCAAACACATTCCTTTAACATAAACAACACAAAAACTATTACTGTCATTAAAAAATGTTTATAAAGTTGAATTAAACATCTTAACATATTATAATGATATTTTTTAACACTATGAGTTTTGGTGTGGAGAAAAAAAATTAGAGTCAAGGTTGATTTGAAATTATTGTTATATTGTGATTGTGGTTTGTCGTTGTAGTTATAGTATAGTAAACATCTCCTAACAACTATTTTTGAGATTAAAATATTGTTTATATTTTGGAGAGAGATATTAAATGTCTTTTTAATTATTCTTTTATTTGTTAATAAATTTAGATATATAACCTTATGATGATTTTGTGAATTAAGTTTTTGGGAGATGGTTAAATTTGTATTTTGTGATTTGATAGTAAGAAAATGTTCAAATTGAGTGGTAAGAAGGTATTTATATAATATTGAACATTTGAACTATAAGTGTTTTAAGATAAAAGAGGTACTATCTTTTTTGCAGTAAGTGTGATTTAGTTAAAAAAAGAAGAAGTTCTCGTGATATACTTTTAATGAGCTATTATTAATGTTTTGTAAGAATATTTATATATTTTAGAGTGGTCATATAATGATTTACAATGAATATATGTATACATTACCTTTATTTTGATATAAAGTAAAGCAACTTGAAATATTAGTAATTATAAGGTTAAAAAAAGTTCTAAGTTATTTAAAAAGATAGTTTGTGTAAGGAAACTTGTGTATAATTGAATGATATTTTACGGTTATTAAAAACTGTACTTTACCCATCAATTATAATAGTGGTATATGCGGTAATTAATATGTTGATTTATTCATTAGTAAATTATCGATAAGACTAATTACGATCACATGAATGTGTTATTAATAAATATGAAAGGTATTTCGAAATTGTTGTCAAGAATTTACAATAACTAAAAATGGCTAATAAATTTGTTATAAAAACATAGAATGAAACGTGTTGATAGAAAATTCTAGTTATTTCAATATTTTCACCTCAAAGAATGGGGAAAGAAACAAAAACTCACCATGACCATTGTGAATAAAGATTGTCTTTGGCCTTTCAGCTTTAAATAAATTAAAATATACAAATAATAGTAGCAAAGAATATAAAAGTGTACTGGTAGCTGTTCGGTGTGGAGATTTGGCAAAAAGATAACAGTTTGCCATCAATGATCTAAAATTGATTAAAATAGGAATTTGTTAATTGATGAATCGAACGAAGATAGGATGTATATATTTATATATAGTATTTTCAAAACATCATGATTCATCAAGTATTATTTTTTTAGCATTACATAAATTATCAATATGTCGTTTACATGACATAAAACAAAAAATCAAAATTTGTAAAACCAAAGGATTACAAATATATCTTTACATAAATTCATAAATTAAATCTCTAATTTAGCGTAACATTAATTATATCTTGTTATTTCTAAAAATAGTTTATGTCAAATGTGTCTATTAGGTAAAAGTTTAGTATGTAATTGAATGTGAAATTTATTATGTTTCTAGATTTTTTATAAAATCTATAAATCTATGACCTTTTTTACCGGTCACCAATAGAGGAGAGATATATAATTGTATTGAGATAAAGAAGAAATAAAAGTTTGGGGTAAAAATATTTTAATTTCTTCTACAATACACATATTTATAAATATCCTAAAATGGAATAATCATATTTGAAAGAAAGAAAGTTTTGATTTATAATTTAAATATATTTTGTAAAAAAGAGAATAATAGAAGAAGGATAATTTTGTGTGAAGAAAATATAATTGTACTATAAAGAATATACAAAAGGTTAGAATAACAATTTTAGATTACTTATTTATGTTTAATGAATTAAAATAACATCTTTTTGATCATTATAATTTTTTTTATGGTTTTGTTTTATTGGAAATGCAATGTAAATGTAGGAAATAGTTAAATATATAACAATGTGATAAAATTATAGTAAAACTGATATTTAAAAAAAACCTTGAAATATATAAAATTGAAAAACAAAATTTTTTTGATGATAAATTATAACGTTTTGTTAAAATGATTAAATATGTATTATGTAAGAAAATTAGATAAAAATCTTGCTTTACCACATTTAAGAATCAAAACTTAAAATAAAACGATATCTACGATTACTTTATACTATAAAGATGAGGGACAAAATATAGATAGAAAAAAAAGTTAAATGAATTGTGGTTATAGAGTAGTAACAGGAAACTTCTATATAAAGGAGCTTGAGAAAAGGTATCATCGAAAGAAACTTAGCTAAGCTTCACTCTTCTTCATTAACCAGTGACCATCACTAATTACCAATAACCACTCCTTCTTTCTTAATATTATTTGTCTATCATCAGTTTCCTTACTACCACTTCATAATAATAATACAATTTGAACAATAGCTTTTAAAAGGAAGGGATTGTGAATAATAATCTTATTTTATAGATTATCTTAAATTATTTAAAACTAATTAAAATTATGTATTAAAACACTGATATATATGTGTAGATATTGACAAACTTTTGTACATAATACAAACTTTAAATATTAATTCAAAAATATTTCACACATATTGAAATAGTATTGTGGATTAAAAAAAGTAGGATTAGTTATATGAAAAAGAGATAACAACATATAAAAATATATTGACGTCTAATTTGTCTACAAAAAAGAAAAGATAAAAAATTTAATTATTTTATATAATGTTAATGATGATAATTAAAAAGACATACTAATACTTATAATTTATATGTTAATATTTTTATAAATATATTTACTTATATTAACGGATTAAAAATTAATAAAAAATTAGGGTGTTTGCAAAAATAATATTTTAATTTTACTGATAGTAAAAATAATATAAATATATAGTCTGCTTAGTTCAATGGAAAGTAGAACTTAAAAAATATTACAATAGAAGACAGTTCATTTTTGAAAGGGTTAGATAATAGAAAACTTGTTTTGGTGCTAAATTTTAATGATTAAAAAGAAATGGCGTTTGTATATTTATTGTAATATAGGGGAAATGATAGGCTTTGCCCCTAACAAACAGAACAATGTAGTGTGATCTTAAATTGTAAAGGTTATGATGTAAGGTAATTAAAGTGATAAAGAATTTAAATGACATTTATCAATTAGGCAAAGACGATTCCATGCCATAAAAATCAATCAATGTTACATTGGAATATTTTTAGATCCTTAATCATAATAAATCAAATTAATCCAAAATGTTACATAAATATATTACCGTTCCATAACTAATGCAGAAATAAGTATTACGTTATATATATTTATATAATTATAATAAGGTTACAAAGAAACAAATATTTAAAAAGTAATTTTATATTAAAAATTAATGAGGAGAAAGATAATATTACATGTTTTAAAGTATTATTTGTAGACTATTTTGTACTGTCATTTTAATTTAAATTTTCTCAAAAAAAGTCAACTGCGCGATCCAATTATTTTGAAGATAGGAGTATGGTGAACAAAATCGGGAAAGGTAAAAAGGAAGAAAATAAATTTTGAAGGAAAAATAATTAAAATGCAGGAGAATGACGATGAAATGGGAATATTGGTTATAAAAGATCAAGACAAATTGATTTTTGACAGGTAAATAAAATTGTACAAAAATACTACAAAAAAAATTTGTTGATGAGAGATATGTTAAATTGAATTATATTAATAGAAAAAATTAAATATTAAAATATAATAATGTGTAGATTATCTAATTATATCAAAAAAGATTTTTTATTAATACATCTAAATCAATTTAAGTTCTCCTTAAATCATTTTATGATTATCCACATTAGTATATATCAATGAGGTGCAAGAAAATGTATTAGGATAACTTCATCCTTGACATTAACCTAACTTTTACATATCACGTCATCTTGGACCAAAAATATGTACTTATATGATGGTACTCTTATACCAACTTTATTTTATATAATATTCTATAATTATTCTTCATTTGCGGTATAGCTTTACAGGTATCTTAAGATATCATCTCTTAAAAGAGGAAATATGACAAAGTCGTGAATGATATAGATATTTATCTTGTATTACATTTAAAATCAAGATAATAAAGGAGTAGCTAAATAAAAGAATAACTTCTTTTAGTGATCTCACAATTTTTTTTAATCAACACAAATAATTTTCTATATTTTTTACAATTATTAATAAAACAATAAAAAAATTGAAGAGTTTTAAATGTTTAATAACAATTTATTTATACAAAAATAATAAATGATTTTATCACGAACAGGTTTCAAAAAAGTAATATTTCTGAAATAGATCATCATCTTTGAAATAATTTTTTATGATATACGTATATGTTTCTATGATATAATTTATAGTGAGGCGGAGTTTTTAGAAAGAAGATTGATGAAATTTTTTTTTGAGAAATTAATAATTTCATAAAGTTTTTGCTTTGATTTTTTTAACGTTAAAAAACGTTAAAGAAATACTTATTGCTTGTGTCATCATTACGTTCTCCCATACAGTTAAGTTGAAATTGTTGAAGGTGATTAATATTAAGTATGGAATTGAAAATATCCATGATGAAATGTGGGTATTTTTTATATTTGATATATATATAGAAAGAATTTGAATTATCCCTGACCATTCATATAATCTGTTACCTTTTAAAGAAAAACTAAGATCTGGTGATTGATAAAAAATAAAATAAGTTGGGAAGTATAAGGAAAGTGAAATGAAAAACAATACAATATTTGGAGATATAATTAATGAGATTAATGAATAAATTAAGTATAAAGGTTGATAAAATAAACTTGATAAGCTAAACAAAACGATAAACAAGTTGCATGAAACTTTTCTAAAGATCCATCTATAAATTCTAACTATTCCATTGTTTATACTTAATATCTCCGATACAGTTATTAATGCCTCTCCTAATTGTTTTAGGCAATGAATAATAACAATTCCTAATACTAGTAAAACTATAGTACTTACAATTGAATTTCTAAAAATAAAACTAAAATATTATTAATATTATGTTATACTTACGTTACTACATAAAAAATTATTTGTAAAGACAATAATTTATATAGGTTATTGACATTGTAAGAAAATAAAACACCCATAAATGATAGTAGGAATGGAATATTTGAGATATTAAGTTTTGATAGCTCTTAATATTGTTAACCCAATATCAATTTTGTAGTCTAGTTCATATTCTGTGTGACTAGAGTTGCTGAAGAATGTTTTGGGATTTGATATAACAAAAAGGGTACCATCTGTTTTTGTGTTTCCATCGAAAAAATTAAACATTAACTTATTATTCATTGAAATTGATTGTTGATTCTCTGCTTTGAATAATAATTTTGACATTTCATTGTTTGTACTTTTTAATGTTATTTTGTAGATAAATTCTGGTGTAATAAATCGAATGGTAAAGACTTTAACATTTCCTGTAACGTCAGTAAATTTAATTTTTTCCTTAAGTATTGATGGATTTAATTTTTCTACATCATTGTTTTTGATAATTTTTATTTTCGCATCCTTATTTACATAGTAATCTTCCTCTTTTTCAATGACTTCAAGAGAAAATACATATTCCATCTGTCGACTATAGAAATAAGTTTTTGCTGGAAATAAATTTATCCTACCTTCCTTTTTTGATTTGTATATTAAAGGGAAACTTGAATCAACTTTTCCTATTGCAAAAAAATATTTTCCTTCATTTATCAATTGTTTTTCAACATAATTAAATACTTCATCTAATTTATCCTTCTCAATGTTGTTATAAGTGAATGTTGATGAATTAAAAATTGTTTGAACAAGAGAATTAAACTTTTTTGTAGATATGGCATTTTCAGGGATTGTTACATAGTCAAAAAATAATCTTGATATGGCTCTTTGTGCTTCATTACACCAAACTAAACATTTATGATCCGCCATTGACCAAACTCTATCCATTCCTTGATAACCAAATGTCAATGAATTATTATCTTTTGTTAGAGATTCTTCTATTAATTCATCCATAAATCCTCCGTGCATAGATATTACTGGTACAGTATTTAATGATAAAATTTTATCATAAATCTCAATAAAATCTCTTGTAATTTTTAATGGATGACCTTTTAAACTTGTACCCATCGTTAAAATAAATGCTACATTTTTTCTTAACCATTCTGATTCACTTAAAGCCATTTTTATAACAATCCCACCCATTGAATGACCCATCAAAATATACTTCTTTTTCCTTCTATTTCCATACAATTTCTCTAATTCAACCAAGCTATCAATCAAAAATTTTGCTTGACGTTTCAAAACACATTAACATCAAATATACTAAACTCCTCATTGAAATGGGTAGAAAACACATTAAACCTAAAAGGTGAATTCAAGCGTTCAGTTTTATTTTTGTAAAATCGACCCAATACTCCTAACCATCGCTCCATCAGCAGCATTTCCTGGAACAAAAACAATCGGTATACCATCAAAATAACGACTCTCAACCAAATCATGGAAATACCATCCTTCACCGTACAAGAAAAAACCATACTTCAATCTCTTATCTTCATACAATGACTAAAAACATAGTAACATTAATTTTATCCACCACCTTACATAAAATTTCGGATTCCTCCACATAGAAGTCATGGAACATGAATGTTTAAATTGTTGAAGACTAGTTTTGAGATCAAAAATTACCCATATTATGAATAGTATAAAAAATAATTTATATTCTCTATTAATGTTAAAAGACATTGATAAAAATAATTTCTCTTACATATGAGTGTATATTTTAAAAAATTATTACTTTATATTTATACCATAGCAATAATTAACGCAAATTTATAGGTCTAGTGTGCGAACGTTTTTCCAAGTTATAACAACTCGACATTTAAGAATAAGCTGAGATTAGTAATTAATTTTCAGTATGATATCTGCAAAGTAGGATATTACTTTTTTGTGTGTTAATCATAGGCGTAGAGGATGTTTATGTCTTTATCAATATATCAATAATTTTATGTAGAAAAAATATTATCTAAAACAAAAATATATTATTTTATATTTCCAGAATGAGTTAAAAATTGAAATTTATATTTTTTGATAGATGAAAATGGAAAGGTTTATAAACAACATAAATAAAATATTTGTAAAAAATAAATTGATAAAGAAATTTGATATAAAAAGTTTTTTAAACACTTTACTTTTTCATAGTGGACAATCCAATGTTATCTAATGCGTATATATAGCATTTATAAAGTGTTAACTAACCCAAGTTGTTATTGAAAGGGAAATTTGTTTAGTATGTTATGTATATATCTCAATACAGAAACACAAGTCAGGCATTTTTCTAAAATGGACTGACTAAATTTTTGGGCTGCAGCACCGGGGGATCCGGAGTTGCCGATGTTGTTATTTTCTGGGTCGTTTGTGGTTATTTTATTAATTGTTAAAGCAACCGTATGATGTGCTCCGTTTCTTCTTTCAGGATTTGTTCCTCATCAAAGAGGGGCTATCCTATTAGATCTTTGTTGTAAAGTTATTATCTTTAAATAACTATGGAATGTTATTTAATTTAAGATTAAATTAAATTGTGATAACGGAAACATTGGATCTTATTATTTAATTTATATGACTTACTATGACATTATACATTTAATTTTGTCCCCCTAATGGCAAATAAACATTTATAATTAGATCTATAAGTAAAGGGATCAAAAGTATTTGTAGTTAACCGGTATTTATTATCAGTATTATAAATTAATAAATATTGTTATTTTGTAAGTTCAACTAGATCTATTTTTTGATTTTTTTAAACAATTAAATCAAAAAATAGGTAAATTTGATAGATTTTTTATCTTCATTCAAACAATACTTGAAAATATGTTTTTGACTATCCCTTCAATGATAGGGAGTTATTTTAATTTTAAAATTTCAAAAAATCTTTAAAATGTCATCTGGCAAAGAAATAGCACTACAACAAACAAAAAGATACATTTTTTGTGATAATAATATTTTGTCAGCTTATATCAAAAAAATATTTTGTGATACTTAATTTTTTACTAGTAATTAAATGTTTTAGAACAGTAGGAAATAATAACAGATAACAAATATATTTCAACATATAATGATACTTTTAAAAGTGTATGAATCATTTTAAATTGAACATGAAGAATTTATGATGTCCTAGAATTTTTAAACAATCAGTTGGATTACCCTTGAGAATATATCAAATATTTTATTATTTAAAAATTTTTACATTGTTGGTAAATTGTATAAATAACTAAGTATTCAAATGATAACCAGGTGCAAAATACAATATTAACCTTATTCTACTGAATCACAATAAATTTTTTACATTTCTGTATTGTTGATTATTTTTATTATATTATTTAATATTTTCCAACCATTTTACATTGTGGAAACAAAAAGAAGTTTGATCTGTTTTTATTTATATTCGCAATAATATTATGTTCACATTTCTTTATTGTTTCCTTTGCAACAATGTTTGGATACTTTTTTTTTCAAACATCATGTTTACAAATATTTTTACTATCTTTTCCAAAAAATATTTATTTCATCATATGAATTATATTTAAACAAATGTTATAATTTAATATTATTTTATGAAAATTAATACTTTTGATGTATGTATTGTATAATCTTTATGAAATACTTGTTATTAACTTTTGTTAATTTTACCAATAAAAATGATAAACAATTTATAAGTTAAGTACAATTTTTTGATACATATAGGTGAAGACAAAAATTGGCTTTAAATAAAACTCTATGAAACTTTAGTTTTCTTTCTTTATATTAATAAACGACAATATTAATATTGACTTTTTTTGAAAGGTGACATAAAGAGAAGGATTGAGTAAGATACAATATTGTTTAATTTGTTACTTTTTTTGAAATTCTGTTTCTATTGTATCTTCGACTATTTAAAGTTAAGATTTTTTTGCTATTTATAAGTTATTGCAACATTTTTTTAAGTATATAGATATTAAAATTAATGAATAGTACACATGTGAATCGGAATCAAACTTTTCAATCATACAATACTAATACAACAAACAAATATAAATCAAAATTGAACTGTGATCATTCTTAAATAAAATATAAATTTATTAAAATAAGCATTGAAGAGTAAATGAAATGAATAGATTAAAATCATTGGTGTACTTTAATATCCATAATTATAATGTATCTAAGTTGTAACAATCAAAATTTATTAATCAATCATATTTTAAAAATTATTATTAATATTAATATTAATGATTAATAAATATAAAACTCTTAGAAATGTTTTATTATTTAAGTCAATATACATATTTTTTTAATATTTTATTGATAAATAAATATTTAGACGACAAATAATAATAATATTTGAAAGAAGCTATAAAACGAAAATGATTTGAAATATTTGAACAACAATTTTGAAACTTTAAAGATTTTTATTGTCTTTATAAACTTGCTTTTTATTATAAATAAATGCTAGATAAATTTAAACATATTAGAGAACTTTTAAAAAATTTTAATATGTTTTTTAAGTGATATCATAAAGATCTGTTTATGATGAATTATTATATTTACATAACTGATTAACGGATTATAATTAATAATCATTTAATTTTTATTACAAAATTTTAGTACATAAAATAGTTACATTTTATATTTATTTATTTATTTCAAGTGGGGTATTAAATTTACATCAAAAAGTGCATCATAAAGAGTCAAATTAACTAACGTTAAATGAAAATTGATGAAAAAATGAAGTGGGTATAATTTATTGTACACAAATCTTATTGTTCTTTGGTAAATGTTATTTGAATAACCGTAAATAATATTATTTAAACCCAATGAATATTTATAATTTTTTATAATCAATATATTGTATAATGTGACAAATTAAAATAATATATTTATCATTTTTGATTATTATTAATTAATTTATTTTTTATTAATACAAACTAATTGAGGATATATTTTTAATTGTGTGAAATTGATGAAGGTGGGCGACTATTCAACGTCAATACTAGTGTTGATTTATTTGAAGAAGATTGGTGTTGTTTTATCAAACGTTAAAATAGAGACGTAAGATTCATATGATGATTTAAGTATAAATATATAATAAAAATAAATTGTTTAAAATTTTTATATAAAGAGGTGTATACCAAGAAAATCCCTTTTTATTTAAGTGTTGTTTCTAATAAATTTTTTATTATAATCGTATCCTCATTTCAAATAATAAATTGGGATTGAAGATATGATAAGATTTTGTGTAAATAAAATATATCCACCTCTGCTAATGTGGAACAGCTACTACTGATAGAGTGGGCGCTTTTTAGTAATTTGTAATCAACTTGGATAAGCATATAATTGATATAGTAAGAAACTTAAAGTAAGTTGAAAATAAAATGTGCAAGAATCATAACAAAAATATATATATGAAGTAAATTACATTATCCTGGTAGAGAGAGGAAAATAGCAATTGATAAGTATTGATAATACTAAGAAAAATAAATTCACCCATGGGTTGAACAATATATTGCCATTCAATGGGAGACTCTGTAAAATGTTAACAATAAAGATTATTAATGACATTTGCTTTTGGCACTGAATAATGATAGAGGTATGTGACTTGCCAATCATCTATTTTCATTTTCAATTGACTCTTTAAAAATAAGTTATTTGTTTTATGCCATAGCTTATGTAACATCTCTTATTTATACTAATTTTATTTTCAAATCATATTGTTATTCTTAATATCATTAAGTTCTACCTACTAATTTAAGAATTTATAAATTGTTTAATTATATTTAATTATTATTTTTGGTACTTATAATTTTTCTTAAATAATTATTTTAGGTAAATCATGCCCGCTTCTGCTGAAACTGAAGTTGCTCCACAACCTGTCGGTAAGTCTTTGTTTTGTGAGTAGAAAAAACTAAAGAAATATCGAGAAAATAATATTAAACAAATTGTGTACTTTTATGTTTAAAAATTATATCTATAATACTAATCTTTTTTTCAAATAAATTTTTACCTCTCGCACAACTAAGCTTTTTGCTCATTTTTAACTGTTCCTGTTCTTTTATTCTAATAAACAAAATTGTAAAGATTATATTCTTTAAAACGTGTGCATGTTAATCAGCTTTTTTAATGAACTTTTACCTCCATGATAATATGATCTTCCGATATGTTTGTTAAAAAATAAGTAAGTCGTACTACCTTACTATTATTCTTTAATGAAGCTAACTACATAAATTATTTTCCCATTGCGCAAATTGAGATTGCAAACAATTGTGATACAATATAAAGTCTGTAGTTGAGGAATTTATTTTAACCTCACATAATATTTAAGTATTCCACCACTTTCATTTTTGTTATACTTTTATTTGTGTCGTTAAAGTGGACTCAATTCTCATTATTATATTGTCAGTTATAATTTACCATGCTATCAAATTCATTTGATAATTCACGTTTCCAAACATTTGGTATTGATCCTAATAATTATGGTCCTCAAATATATCACTGTGTTGAAAGGTCAGTACTATCTAATAGAATGGTCTCTTCAACACCTGATGGCATGGTTAGTGAAAAATGTCACCGCCAGATGACAGAAAACACGGAAAGTAAAAATTACATATCTGCTATATCAGCTACACGTCTACCGGCCGATTTTTATTCATCCAATTACCAAAAAGAACGTCACACAGTACCCTACATAGAATTATCACCTAGACAAGCTGAAGCTATAGCAAAAATTCATCCAAATAAAAAATACTATGATAACTTGACTGCTCCCACAGATTTTAAAAGTAGTACTACTTTCCCTGAAAATGTTAAGTATGGTAGATATCCTGAATTTTCTAAAACTACTAACTTATTAGGAGATGATAAAAAGACAAGCTTTTGTACTTCAGTACCATCTTTATCTAAACCATCCGTTGTCTCTTGTCCAACAGTTTCTATTCCTACATCATATATTAAAGGTAGAAATAATGAAGAATTAGCACATGATGATTTTTTTGATAGTAAAATTAAATTGAGTCCTTTACATGATAATTCTTTCATTTCTTTGCATGGTGAGTCATAATTGTATATTGTCAATGTAAAAAGTATTCTAATGTTTGTTCATTCTGATATATATGTTTACATTAACAAATATATACATATAAATAAATGTAGTTATACAAATAAGGTTAATAAATATTTTTTTTATTTTTAGAAGCTCAACCAAATGCCACAATGGAAACAACTGTTTCTGGTCCAACTCAAAAAAGAGTTGGACGCTGGACATTGGCACAACTCCGTCAAACCGATGGAATAATCCCATCACAAGCCGGTTGGAATAAGGGAGATTCCCAAAAACTTATGACAAACTTTGGTACACCCCGTAATACACAATTAAATGTTAAAGCTGAATGCTTAAATGAAATCCCTGAAGAAATCCGTCTTTTGTCAAATGCTGAAGTACGTCTCCAATCTGGTACTAATAAATATTGTTCTCAAAAAGGAATGACTAACTTTGGTTCTGGACGTGATGTTTGCCGTGAATCCGTTCGTGTAAACACTAACCCTGCTGATCTTCCTGAACTTCCTGAGGAAAAAATTCGTGCATCTGAAGGAATCGTTCGTCTTCAAGCTGGTACCAATCAATATGATTCACAAAAGGGAATGACTATGTTTGGTACAAACCGTCGTGAAACTTGCAAGATGCTTGATACTAAACATCCAGAATACGATCACACTCGCCCAGATCAAAGTGAAATTCCACTCCAAGCTGGTACTAACAAATTTGCTTCACAGAAAGGTATGACTCAATTTGGTACTAACCGTCGTGAAACCTCCAAAATCGTTGATGATAGACATCCTGACTATGATCCAGAGACAAGTATTGATCAAACCACGATTTCTTATCAAATGGGATCTAATCAATATGCTTCTCAAAAGGGAATGACATCATTCGGACAAGGACGTTGGGAAGTTCTTGACCCATCAATTTCATGGCAAAACCGTAAATCTCAAGGTATGGTTCGTCTTCAATCAGGTACCAACAGATTTGCTTCTCAAGCTGGAATGACCAAATTCGGTACCCCAAGAAACAATACATTTGAAGCTGAGGGTGGTGAACTTCCATATGAAGATATGAAGAAATCAGAAACTATTATACCATCTCAAGCTGGTTGGAATAAGGGAGATTCTCAAAAAGGATACACATCATTTGGTGCTCCACGTGACGTCAGAGGAAAGCATCTTAAACGTATCTGGGAATTGGAATATCCTGAAGAAGCTGAAATTTCACTCGACAAATTGTAAGGCATCAATTAATAATAAAATTATGATTTGCCTTCAACAAATACAATTATTTACGCTGTGTATTGACTAAACTATATGAAATAATTTGTGAAAGAATTTACATAAATGACTCATTCATTTGATTCTTTTATTTACGAAAAAAAAATGATTTATTTTAAAATTACAGTTTCATGCCATTGCTTTTCTTTTATATAAATTTTTATTTAACTTTTGATGCCATTTAAACAATTAAATTTTAGTTTTTTTATTAGAAATACTTTTCTTGTTTAACATCACTTTGTTTTGTTGAATTTGTTTCAATGGGCATTGTCTTATCTTGGCGTAACCAAAATCGGAGGAGTGAAATAACGTACATAATTTTTCCAGCAAATGCATATATAGTTGCATGGGCCATATTTTGGATATACCATTGACCAATTGAACCAAAGAAATATTTAGTATGCTCCATAACAGCATAATACCGAAGATCAACTTCTAAGAATAGTTTAAATTCTGAATATTTCATTCCTATCATATAAAGAAATGATAACCCAATTAATGTCTTAAAAAATGAAATATTTTATTTTAATATATAGTTACTTACATAATCAATACTTTCCCAAGAAGCATCTGCATTGACAACTGAAGTAGAAGCACTTATAATTGCTGGTATAAGTAACATCGAAGATGTGATCATGCATATATTTAAACAAAAATTATTAAAATTAATATTTTGGTCATCTTTTCCAATCTCTCTAAATGTATTTTTAGCATACAAGAGGTAAATTCCTCTACAACCAGCTAAAATAGGTGCAAATAAAAGTGAATAAGTATCATACTCCAAATTTCCAAATTCGAGCCATGACAAAGAAGCAAAAAATGCCAATGGACACAATAACCAATAATCATTTCTCTCAACATTCCTTTCTTGTTTCTTTTCTTTTGTATCTTTAGTAGTCACAAATAAATTCCAACATTTTAATATAACTACAGTTGTAATACAATCACAAATTCTTAAAACATACAAACTGCCATGTCTATTTCCCGAATGAACGATTGATGTTAAAAATGTTAATAATGTTTGAAATAAAGATAATGGTAACAATTTTTTAAGTAATGAAATAGAAAAAATGCTCAATTGTGATGTTTCATTTATATTTGATAACTTTGTTAGAATATAAAAAAAGATAAATGAAAAGAAATAATGCATAAAATGGAAGGTTAACGTTCTTAAATCCAATGCGTAGTATAGTGCATTATGACTAGCTGCTACAAATAAAGATGAAGTAGCGTTAAGAAAAAATAAAAAATATATATCTAATTTTTTTAAAGTTGATGAATTCATATAGTAGATTATAGAAATAACTCATGTAATTGTTTTAAAGTATTAAAAAGGTTATAAGAATGATCAGATAAAATAAAAATTTGACCCATTTTTAGAAGTATTTACTATTTAAATCTATGATAGAATCTTATTACATCTAATTTATATTAAATTAAAGTGCGAAATAATAAATAGAAGTCTAGTATATTTTATTCAATGGAAAATTATGTTTATATCATGAATACAATATAATTTTTAATATTTATTCTGTAGCTTATAAATACTTTTTACAATAAAAAAAATAATAATAACAATACTGTCTTTATTACAACTCTTTTCATCTTTCACTGTTATAACTAAATAGGCAAAATATGTGTTTCTTCATAATTTAAAGTAAAAATTAGTTTCAGATATTTTTTGCTAAGTAATCCGTAAAAAACTCTTGTTTGTATTTTTAAAACATTTTTATACGGAGAAAATTGTTTTTAAATTGGTAAAAAAATATTTAATCAGCTAAAATAAAGATCTTGTACCATTAATAGAAGGAAACATAATATTAAACGTATTCAAATATAAGCTGATTATATTACGAAACAAAATAAATGATAACAATATTTTTAAAATCAAAAATTAAACAGTTAAAACTTAATGAAAATAAATGAAATAAAATTCTACATAAATCTCAATCTAACTTAAAGAATTATTCTGTAACAAAATCTATTGTTCAAGAAAAAAAGAGCTTTATTAACTCAAATGTCAAATCATTGTAGGAGGAGTAACACTCAAAATGTGATTTTTGCATGCCAGTTTCTAAATATTAATGAAATAAAAATTTTTTATTTTAATAAAGTAATATTAATGAGAACAAATACAACAATTTTATCTACTATTGTATTTATATTTTAAAGAAGAAGGGTCTCTCAAAAAAAAACGACACCTTACTCTAATCGTTTACATTTTTATCATTTATGTAAAAAATTATTATTTCAAAATGAGAATATTATGTATTTTAACTTATTTCACAATGTTAGTGAAATTTTTATATATTCTATTAATTATCCTTCAAGATACTAAATCGGTTTCCAATGGCGATAGTGACAAAATTAAATTTGGAGAAGATACTTGTGTCCATCCTAATAGTAGAAAATATAAAGAAGAAATAACCATAAAATTTCATAAACTTCAGAAGTATAAAACAGAACATAAAAGATGTGTAAATGTAAAATTTTTATGAAATTAGATTTGTTTATCTTCCCTGGGATCATCTAAAAGACAGAAATGGAAAAGATTTTAATGATCGTTTTTGTGACCCAATGATAGAACATGAACATTGGGAATCACCTTTTAATGTTACTTTTACTACAGATCTTATCAGAGGAAGTTGATTCATGAGTACTAGTTATAGTATACATTCTTCTAACGTTCAATGGTGTGATTTTGGATTAATGTTTTTTGATGAAAAGAAAAGTTCTAATAACCTAAATAAAGCAAATATATATATTAAATATGATTGAGTATGCTGTTTTATTGCTTATTAAATCAAGTGATAATAAAATTATGCTTAGCATTAGAAAACACCATAATGATAACAGAAGATAAGGTTTGTGTCCTTATATAAATTGAGTAGATAAAAAAGGATTTTTTAAATTAATACCAGAAGACCACGTTAGAGAAAATGGATACTTGAAAGGAACATATTTCCATCTTCATATAATGGTCCCTCTTTATAAAAAAACTATAACTTAGAAGAATTTATTTGTGGAAAATTAAAACAGCCAACATTACAGGATTTATTTATTAGATATAAATTAAAAGAAGATGATTCAAATATAGACATAGTAGATGTAATCAATCCACCAAATGAAGAAGTAAAAGATCAATCAACTAATGACAGTCAACATTACTATCATTTTTGATATTTGAGAATAAATACAAAATCAATTTTTGATAGAAAATGGATTTAATGGTGATTTACAAGAAGGACTCAAAACAAAAATTCTGTGCTAAACAGAAAATATATATTTATAAATTGGATGAACTTATAAATCTTTCAAAAGATCTAGACATGAATACAGGATTGTCTAAAGGTGATATTTAAAAGAAGTATTAAATATAACAAAATGGAAAGTGATACACAAGCTAATATCTTACACACAACAAAGTCAGTGGATTCGATACAATAACATCAAAAAAGTGCTTTACTGGTTTATGAAATCAGAAGAATTTTACAGAACATTTATATTTAAATGTCTGTCAAATGTTGAAGGGATGAACAAGGCTTCTATGGATGAATTCTATTCACAAGAAGTGCTGTTTTTCTATTAAAAATGAGGAGAAGCCGAATTTCATCTACACTATAACTGAAAATGAAATAATTTTTAATCGCAAGAATATAGATCATTATGTTTTCTTATAGATGTAAAGAATCAAAAGTTACAAGAGTATTCACTAAAAATGTTATTACTATGGATAAAATATATTATTTACCAGATAAAAATTCTGAATTACCATTAGAGGATTCATCTTTAGGTAATAACAATAAGCAATACATTGGTTGTATAAAACAATACGTATGTCCTTGTAAAATTAAAAATATAAGGATTGAATTCAGAGAGAAAATCAAGAAATCTATAAATATTGACAATTTCTATAAAGTAACAAATAAAATATATATTAAGGGGAATCTAGTTATTTTCAAAGGCCTTAAGAATTTTCCTAAAATAATAATTAAATGAATATATCAAACGTTAATTAAGATAATCTTTTATACGAAAAAATAAATTTATTTTCATATCAGAAGAGGTATTGAAACTAAAGAAAAAGAAAGATGGTAATTGATTTTGTAAAAATTTAACACTTTAGTTACTAATTATGATATATACCGCTGTTTTATTTTGGATAATAATTATAATTATGTCACATTTAGTTGCTTGAAAGACCAAAAAAAACAAATAGTTCTTCATTGTGATTTCCTGCGTCTAAATCATCTATACTTTCTAAAAAAATAGCAATAAAAGGACCAAAGGGCATGAGTGGTATTAATTTGACTATTATATAATAGCATATAGAAATCCTGAACTTGAGAAAATCTTTTTTACATTTATGGAAAAATGAAAATATATTTAAAGATTCATTAATATTTTAATTTTATTATATAAGAGAAAATTTATAATTAAAACATGATAAAAAGATGTCTTAAATTTGGAAACTCTTGTCCTAATATTTTTATAACATTATTAGCAACTATCATATATTTTGTCTCCAAACATTTATTTTATTATATTCATACTAATTATGATAAGTAGTCCTATAAAGTAAAATTTATTCTTTATAAATATAAAATAACAAAAATGGGAAAAAAGTACTAACAAATAACAATGTTATTAGGTTGTTTTTTATCCAAAAAACAAAAAAAAGGGATAAATGTTTTGATTAAATATATTCTTTAACTCCATCACTTAAATAAATTGAATCTCTAGGTTTATCAACTTCATATTGGTGTAACCTGTGTTTCATGTTTAAAAAAACTGAGAGACTAGTTACACCTTGTAAATCTAATTCACTGAAATTCTTAATTACGGTAATTGTTCACTTTGTCATATCTTTCAATGTTGAATTACTCCAATTCTGGATCCCATTTTTATTAGAATTAAGCGAAAATATTTGTTCAAAGCTCTAATGAAAACTTTTTATGATGATAATCGGTGTTTGCAGTAGGAGAAAGTTTACGAAGAATCACAATACAACCATGAACAACATTATTTCTTTTCTCAAGGAATCTGGCTACTGTGTATATTTGAATATCAGTTAAATTATAGTGATTTCCTTTCAAATTTGTTTGCAAACCTATAATTTTACTTAAAGCAGATTTTTTCAACGTGTAATCGCAATTACCATCAATCAGATTTTCTTGTCCGTTTGAATTCAAACTTTACAAAGGAAAGATGATCAAGTAAATTTTTCATTGTTACTCTTGGAACAGAATCTGCCTTTATTTCTTTTGTACCATGCTTGTTCTTGTTAGGCGATTCCTTAGATATCTTACTATAAGTTGCTCTATCTTGTGGTAATTCAGTTATCTTTTGTGATAAACAACTATTGTCTACATCTTGCAAATTGACGTCTAGAGTATGTTCTCTATCTTTTAAAATAATAATAAAATTCTTATCTTCAGTTGCATATAACTCTTTGACTTCGTAATCGTTCCTCTGAGTAGTGACCACAATACTGTTTCTGAGAACGATATCATCGCTCGTATAACGAAAAATATTTTTGTAACGTTGTTTTAAAGAAATATGCATCAGTTTGAGATCCAAATTGTCACTCGAATCTTCATCAGATGATAAGAATTCCATATCCAACGTTTTATTATAAGACGTCACATACTCTTATCTGTAACCTTACTTTCACCAATAGTTGGAGGTTTACCGTTATTTTTAACAGTTGCTGGAGTACCTGAAATTCAAGTATTAGACAGTTATTATTAAATTCGAATGTCAATTGAGGTAATACATTTGTTAAAATTATGTACTTAAAAATTTTGCAGTGGAAAGATATTTTGATTTCAGTATATCTTTTAACTACCTATTGATAAGACAATAAATGTATTGAATTCTTTTTGAGACACTAATTTTTTATTACATATCTTAAGATTTTTTCGGGTATATTAGCACTTCCCGGAAAAAAATTAACATTCCTCCAAAATTTGATAGCACTTTCCTAGAATTTATAAGCACTCTGCTATAATTAAAATAACATTCATATAAAATAGAAAGTATTTTTATTAAAAAAACAACTCATTTAATTTCTCAAGAAAAAAGTCATCAACATGATCTATTTTAATTTTAAATCAATTTATTTAATTTATACTAAAACTTATTTGTTAAAAAATAAAGTGCTTACAAATTTTGAGGGAAAATGTTATTTATATGATTTTTAAGTAGTTTCCCTATTCCCGTGTTTAAAAATTAGACAAGATTTTTTTAAAGTACATTTTAATGAGTATAGTGATGTTGTACGTTAACTAAACGTTAATTGTTGTATAAGAATAAATTGGTAACAAGTTTTATTAATGGCTATTTTTAATTTATAATATGTTTTTTATTAATATGGTATACCGAAAATATATTAATGCTATATTAATAAGGTATTTAAGCAATCACTTACTAATAAAATTATTAGTTCAAATTTACCACAAAATGTCAAAGTTATACATTTCATATTTCTAATTGATTAAAGTTGCACCATATTTGAAAAAAATTTTCAATACCTTTGAGCTACGACAAAACAACGATTTAGTGATAAACTTTCTATTTACTTTTGAAATTGTTTATGGTTATTTTCCAGTCGTTATTATAAATTAAAAGGCATATTCTATAGTGAAAAAATTAAGAAATGCAATATTGTTTTTATTACAACTCTGTTTTAATATCATAATGCAAATTATTCAATTTTTAATTTTTTTAAATATTAATAACAAAAATTTTCAAATAACAAGCATATAAAACGAGTAAAAAAGACAGCATATATCTATCAATTATTATCTTCTTTTCACGTGAATTTAATGAAAATTGCAATATTTTTATTTTTTTACAATATTATCCAGACAAATGGAGAAATTATAAGAATTAAGAAATTTCCAAGAATATCATTTAGATTACATTTTGATTTTCTACCAGAAAAAACTGACACAGTAGAACGGATAAAAAAAATAAATGATACACTTTATCTTATAGAATATGAAAAACACTTTATCAAAAATTTAGCCTGTGATGTCAGATCAAGTTCAATCATCTCTCCAGAATTTCAAAAGATAAAGAAGGATAAAAGATTTGGGGAACCAAAGATTCATTTATGCAAAAGAAGTATAGATCTTTATGATGATAGACATGCTTGTGAACGTGGAGATATACCTAAAATTACTTATAGTAAACATATAGACACAAATTCCTCAATTTATTCAACTTACACATGTACTTTAGATGTTTATGGAAATAGTGAAAATAATAAAACTGTAACAGATCACAAAACAATTTATCTTTTTATTAGGCCAAAAAAAATTGAATCAATTGTTCACAAAGGATATAGTTCAGAGGTATTGAATGTTAGATGCATGAAAAATCGTATTACATCAGCCGGTAGACTTGTTTTAATCGAAGGTATTAAAAAAAGAGGGAAAAATATCATAGATGAAAAAATCCTATATGATATTGGAAATCTTAGTATTCCAGAAGTCCCAGAATATCATGTAGTATATAATGAAAAATGGATAGACTTATATTTTTTTAAACCAATAAAAGAAATATTAAATAATATAGAGATTAATTGTACTTATGATTATAGTAGAGGTAAACATAAACCAAATGGCTACATTATATCAACACATTATTTTAAAATAAAAAATGTCAAAGATAAATCATTAGAGAAGGAAAGATGGGAATCTTTTAGTCCAAAAAATATTGAAGACTCTAATTTTGAATGTGATTTAACTGAAAGTATGTATGATATAAATTTCTCGAGATGGTTAAAACAATTGTACATTGATAAGGGTATTAAAGTTAAAGATCCATATTGGGTACCAGTTGTTGATTCTGTAGATAATGATTTTGTAAGTTATAATTACCAATGATTTCTAAAAAATTTTAGGAACCATCAAAAGATAGCGTATCAAGTAGGATAAAGTTAAAAAAAGAATCACTAGAAGGGATGCCAGTGAATACAAGATCAGTATGGAAAGCTTGGGTTTTTTCCACATATTAAAGAAAACATTAAATGTCTTCTACTATTTTCAACACCTCTAATAAATGGCAGCATTGAAAATATTATTGATATCATAAGTAAAAATGATAGCTTACCTACTGAATTAACTTGTGGAAAAACAGATGATCAACCATTCAAATGGTACTATGATAATGAACCATTAAGTGAGGAAGAGTTAAATTCTGAGTACTCCTTACACTCGTCATCTTCAAATACATTATTTATAAAAAATTGTAATGAATTTACGAAAGGAAGCTATCGTGGATTTTCAAGAAAAGATCCTAGTATTAGTTGTGATTTTATATTCAAATGTGTAGATAAATACTATACTGTGAAAGATTTAAAGAAGATGTATGATGAGGAAACAGCTCAATATAATAATCCAAAAAGTTTATATGAGTTAAATTATAAACAATTTGGTGTTGATAAAGATGATGATCCTTATTTGATTTACAGACCACATAATGGAGTTAATAAATTAAAAGCTGTCTGGAAGGATTATATTAATTTTATTTTAATTATCTATGTAATACTATAATTTGAAAGATTTGTTTAATATACTAATTATTTTTTATCACATTAAAGTAGTCATTTTTTATGTATCCTTTTGAATAATAAGAATTTCGTATTATTATGAATGTGTGTTGCATAATTTTAAATTTTTTTAAAAACTTGAAATTCATTTTGTACTGCCAAATTTTTGTTTTAAAGGGTAATTCTTTTAGAAATCTTCATATCTCAATAATGGGAAATCAGGATCAAAAATTTTGTGCAGTCATGTTCTGAATACTAAATTATATATTTCTACAAATGTTTAAATTAAAATAAATATTTTAGAGACTAAAAATTGGCAATATTGTTTCCCTTTTTAGAATCCGACTTAAAGATGAAATAATAATGTACTGCTTGTAAAAAAAAACTAAGTATTGTATATATTTATTATTAAAAGTTTAAGATCGAAAACAATATTTCTGTTGATTTTTCTCCTCTAATACATGTTGATAAACAAACTTACAAATATTTTTTTTGTTAAATAGTTTTGTTATCAAATAAGATATTGGAAGACATCATACATGTTCAATCTGAATTTGGTATATATTTAAATTCTAACTTTTTCTGTAGTGCTGCAGTGAATGATGGATATTTCGGAAATTTTTTTGTCATGTCAACAATATTAGGATTTTTTCTAATACTCTTTTTTCTCTTTTTTGTACTATTCCTCTGACAATGGAAATTTTTAATAAATAAATAAATTGTTTCAATGGGATACCATAGTAAATTTGTTATATTTTTATAAAGACCAATCTCCCAAAAACGTTTCCAGTATATATGATGCTGTTTAGTCATTTCTTTTATGGAAAGAATAATAAAAATTGGTTGGAGAATTGGATTAATCATAAATAATATTGAAAATGTTTGAAAAATCATTGCATGTTGAGCTATATCAAAAGTTCTCTGATCATCAGTTGTTTCACCCTCAGATGTTAATAAAAACATATTTTTATAGTCATAATAGCCATTAGATATAACATAAGTTATATAACATCCTACCAGTGAATAGACTGATACCTTTAGATCTTAAAACAAAAAAACATATTATTATGATATATTACATCCTACTTGGGAGATTATCTATATCACAATCTATGTATGATGTCCTTTGTTCGAGTTTATAATACAGTAAAAATAATACTGTTACAAATGTATAGAATAATAAGAAAATAAAAGAGGTCCAGGAATGAATAGCAATTCCAATTTTAGCATTAATCAAAGAATCTGAATACTTACAAATTTGAAGGTAAGCTGTTTTTTGAAACTGCATTTGATAAAATTTCTCTGATGTGTCATATATGGAAATATGTGTAAAAATACTCGAAGCTATAAATGACTTTAATATAGCCAACCCTAAAAAACACAATCCAATAAATGTCGATGATAACTTATAGTAAGAGACGGAATGTTTTCTTCCTTTGTGTTTTAATATAAAAAGCATATCAGCAAATGTGTTTATCATAATAACAAAACCAATGATACAAGTCAACTTATTCATACTTCTAAATATCGTTTCTTCAATAGCAATTGTCACGCCAGATTCCTTGAAGGTGTATAAAAATGTCCAAACAAGAAGACTAAAAGTTTTATTGACCATACTTATCCCAGGATCATTTTCAAAATGTGATTCCAAGTTGTTTTTTAAAAAATCATTATAAAAATATGGACGTACATAATGGTAAATTTTCGTTATTAAGTATATTAAATATGCTCCAACAAAACTAGACATTAAGATTTGATTTTCACAATTTAATAACTTCCATGAATCTTTAAGAAGGACAATAAAATAAATATTGATAAATAGACCAAAAATAATTAAAATAAACACTACGATTAAACGATAAGTATTAAACTCCACAAAAATATAAAACATATTACTATTATTATTTTCAGTATGAAATTTGTTATCATCGCAAACAACTGATCTAAATTATAAAAAAATACACTTAGAATAAAATTCTTTTACTATAACTCACGTGGTTTTTTCTTCCCCATCATAAATAAAATAACATTCTTTTGAGAACAATTTATGTGCTTGAATTGCTGTTAATGCAAATGAATCAAGTATAAATGATGATCCTAAAATATGTCGTGCCTCTCGTAGATGTTTAATTATACTTTGATATTTAATGTTTCTCCTATGATTAACTGAATACTTATCATACGCAACAAGTTCATAAAGCATCTTTAAAGAATAATCACTTAAAGAAGGATAATTATAATCAGAAAATGCCTCAATGAAATGAGTTTCATTTCCTTGCATAAATGCGGTATAAATTATTGATAACAATGGCCACGTATCATCATTTTTTCTATCTTTAGGATTGTTGCAAATCGAGAAACCATATGAGTTATAAAAAATTTCATTATCAATACCTAAATTACATTGTGTCTTATGAAACTCAAATGGAAATTTGCAGTAGCGATATAAATTTTGACTTGATATATTGTAAAGCAATTCAAAGATAACTGTGCCCATTTGTTCTTTTAAATTAACAAGATCAATTGTAAAATTTTGGTAATTTTTACATTGATATATTAAACCTCCAAAGTAATAGTTTACAACGAATTCTCTATGTTTTTTATGGTAAATAGAGGCATTGTTAAATTTTGAGTGTACTTTTTCAAAAGTATAGTCAAATTTATGAGTAATAGAGCAACCGTGTTTATAATAAAAAAATCGATCTAATGGTTCTTTAGGTTTTGTTTCTGTTCTACAGAAAAAAGTTATATTATCATATAAGTCTTCAGATTTTTCTTGTAAATCTCTATAGTAAATATGTCTTTAAAAAAAAGTATAAAAAATACTTACTGATTACATTCATCTTCACTTATTATTGGACCACTTTCTGACATTACTTTTATAAAAAGAGGACAAAACAATAGAAAATATATCATTTTTGGTCTAAAAATATATAAGATAAAAAATTTTAAAAAATATCGTTGGAATTTATATATTTTAAATAGTTCAAAATTTTATTGCACTTAAAACTTCTTGGAAATTTGATTAAAAATAATAAAGGATTTTAATAACAATACTTTTTTTCTGGATGACTAAAATGTGTTTAAATAAAATATTTTTTTATACTAAAAACCAATTCTTATTTATAGAAATTTAATTAAATTTATTTGTTAAATTTATTCAACTTTTATTCAATACATCAATAAGTTCTAACGGCTTTATTTAATGACGTTCTAAATGATGGATACTTTGGAAACTTTTTTTCCAAAACAACACTTCTATTAATCTTTTTATTTGACAATTCTTTCATTTTATTTCGACACTCTCGAAAATTCAAAAATTTTAAAAATATATAGATATTAACTATTGGATACCATAACATATTTTTTATATTCTCAATAAGAGCAACTTCCCAAAAACGATTCCAATATATAAAATGTTGCTTTCTCAGTTCAACTAGTCGAAAGATAACTAAAATTGGTTGGATAATTGGATTGAGTAATTGTATTAATGACAATACTTGATATTTCACTGCATTTTTTGATATTTCAACAGTTCTATTTTCTCCATTTTTCCCAATATCATTTTCTTCCAATAAAACACAAGTATTAATGTAATCTAAAAATCCATGTGCTGCTATATATACTAGATACCCTCCGACCAATGTATAAACTGTTACTTTAAGATCTTAAAAGAGATAAATCAAAATAATTTTATCTAAAGTCTTACTTTCAATATCAGCAAATACCGATTTATCATTGGCAGATCTTTTTTCAAGTTTGTAGTGAAGAAAAAATATCATTGTTAATACGGTATATAATATAGCAAAAGTAATTGAAGTAAATGTATATATTCTCATTCCTAAATTTCCTTGATTCATTGAAATGGAATATTTACATATGTTAAGGTAAGCTAGCTTCTCTTCCTCCATCTTAGAAATTACATCTGATATATCAATCATATAATTATATGTAAATATACTTGATGCTACAATTAAAACTAGTATTGTTATTCCAGTGAAACATGAAGCTATTGATATTGGAGATAACTTATGACTTAATGGTATCCTTTTTATTTTCCTGGTTTTAATTTTAAAAAGTATACTAAAAAATGTATTTATCATGATAACAAAACCAATAATACAGGTCAATTTATTCATACATCTAAATACCGTTTCTTCAATAGCTATCTCAATATGTGTATTTCTAAATGTATACATGATTGTCCAAATAAGAAGACTGTATGTTTTGTTAGCCATACTTGGTCCAGGATAGTTATCAAAATGTGAATCCAATTCTTTTTCCAAAAAGTTGTTATAAAAATATGGACGAATGTAGTGAAAAATTTTTACCATTACTAATATTAGATATGCTCCAACAAAGCCAGTCATTAGCATTTGATTTTCAAAATCTAAATTTTTCCAACAATCTTTTAGCAGGATTGAAAAATAACAATTAATAAACAATCCAATTAATAAAAGGACAATTGCTATGATTGTACTATGATAATTGTATATAGTAAAAGTATGAAACATATTTTCGTCCTTATTTATTTCATTTGGATTTGATTTGTTACAGTGAATTCTAAAAATTTGTTTTTTTTTTAAATACAGAAAAATTTTTTTAAAATAGTTTACCTTCGCCATAAACTAGTTGTATTATTATCAAAATAACATTTACCAGAAAACATTTTATGTGCTTGAATCGCTGTTAGTGATAATGATTCAAGAACAAATGATGATCCTAAAATGTGACGCATCTCTTGTAAATGCTTTATTATTTTTTGGTATTTAATATTTCTTCTATATCTAGTTGTATATCCATCATGCACAATATTGTCGTATAAATATTTTATAGATGTTTCATATAATAGAGGATAATTATCACCAGAAAATGTTTCTATGATTTCTGTGGTATTTTCGAGTAAATATTTACTATAAACTAGTGATAGTATTGACCATGTTTCATTGAAGGATTTTTTGTCTCTATATAAACAAAGCTCAAAACCATATGTATCAAAAAATAATTCACTGTCTAAACGTAATCTACAACTTTTTTTGTGGTATTTTTTAGGATATTCACAGAATTGTGCTAAATTAGTACTCGATTCGTTATAAAGAAAATCAAAAATGTTTATCCCTAATTGTGTCTTAGTATCATTAACTGTTATTGTCACATTTGGATGTTTATTACATTCAAAGTATAAACCACCATTAATATAGTACGTTAAAAATTCATTATGCTTTTGATTATATTGTTTCAGTATTTTTTTATTAGAGTCTTTAAATGTATTAAGTTTATTTAATGAATCACAAATATGTTTGTGGTAAAAATATTTTTCAACTTTCGTTTCATTTCTGTTTGTATCTTTATGTCTACAAAATTTGGTAACATTTGCGAGCAATTGTCCTGCTTTAGGCATTAAATCACTGAGCGAAAAAATTAAGAAATTATTAGAACACATACCTGTTACATTCTTCTATACTTAATATAGGATCTTCAGTTGAGTACACTTTTAAAAATATACAAGTTATTAAGGCAATGTTAAAATTCAGATAAATTTTTTTGTTTCGTAACATTACAATAAAGAAATTAATAATAAATTGAAAACATTAAATTGAAAAAATAACACAATATTAAATATGTACCATTTTGAAAAAGCTAATATTTCATATTTTGAAAATCATATTACCTATAGATGATTCAAAAATTTCTTTACAATGTTATTTGATTTATGAATGAATAAAGGTATTTAAATGTCACCTTTTAAAAAATTAACAATATAAAATGTTATAGAAATTATCAATATTGTTGATTTAAGATAACAAATGTCATGAAAAATAAATTTTTTCCCATTATAATTAAATATATACATTTTGTCTAAACAGGTGAAATGTTTAACATTTTTTTAATAATAGTATTAAACAAAATCTACAAAAATACATTATATATCATTAAATTCAAAATCATGAACGAGACAAAGAACCTTTTAATTTTAAAATATATTCAATTAGTATTTTTCTAATTTTAAAAATATTTAACAAATGCGATAATTAAATAAAATATCAGTGAAGTAAAATCTAGTATATGTAGAAGATACTGTAATATTATATTTGTTTTATGAAGTTTCGTTGCATACATAAGATGCTAGTTGGTATACGAATATATAAATAACTTTTCATATAATTAATTAAATATACATAACTACGGATTATATATTGTACTGATTCATATACAAAATGTCCTAAAAACACTTATTCTTTAAGAATTTATTAATAATCAAAACTCCATAGAAGGCATCCCTTTATAAAATCTCCAATTGTTTAAAATACTATTATAATAAGATTTTTTTAGAGAAAAAATCTTTCAATAAAATGATACCTTAATCTATTCATTAACATTTTTATCATTTATGCAAAAAAAATCTATTCACATTTTTATTAATTCTAGCATAAAATTAAAATAAACATGCACAAATTTCAGTAAAAAAATTTATTATTTTAAAATGATAAGCATTAGAATAATTTACCTTATTTTACAATGTTAGTGAGATTTTTACTCATCTCGCTAATAATATTCAAAGACACTACACATGTATCTAGTTATAACAATCCTGAACATGGAACCATTCGGCTTTTCGGAACAGAGTTTTCAGGTCATTTTAATACTCATAAGGAACTAATTACTATAAACTTTAATAGTCTTGAAAAATACGAAACAGAAGAAAAGAGATATTTAAATGTAAAATTTAAAGAAATTGGTATTGTTCATATTCCCTGGGATAATTTTAAGCATGATTCTAGTGGTTTTGCTTTAAGATACGATTTTTCGAGACAAATTTACGACATCTCTTATGCTGTTGGATATTATGAAGGGAATAATTTTGATTATTTGAAGTTACATTATGTTTTATGCAACATTCGTCAATGTGATCTTGGATTAATGTTTTTTGTTAAAAAACAGGATGCTTGGGACTTAAATAATGTAAATGAAGAGCGCATGATTGAAAATACTGTTTTATTAATTATTAAGTCAAGTGATAATATGATGCTGTTGAGTACTAGACCATACCATAAAGTAAATATAAGAATAGGTTTATGTCCTTACATTAATTGGGTACCTAAAAGAGGAATATTAAAATTTAAACCGGAGGATCACCTTAAAGACAACGGATTTTTTGAAGAAGAAAATGGTTATGCACATATTGTGGTGCCTTTTTATAAAAAAAATTATGACGCTAAGGAATTTATCTGTGGGAAATTAAAACAACCAACAATGCCGGATTTACTTATTGGATTTACATTAAAAGAAGATGATAAAAATATAGGAATATCAGGAGTAGTGGATCCATTGAAGGAGGAAATAAAATGTGAATCATCTGACGACCCACGACACCATTACCATTTTGGTTATTCAGAAACAGACACAAATTATATGACTGAAAGAATAATGGATGTAATGGAGATTCGTAACAAAGGACTCAAATTACAAATTTTATGCCGGACAAAAAATATATATTTATAAATGGGAAAATATTGCAGGAGAATTAATAAATCATAATAAAATCATAAGATTAACGAATAATCCCGGTGTTGAAGAACTACCTTGTATAAAAACCTTAAAAAGTGATATACATGCTAATATTCTGCCTACAATAGGATCAGTGGATTCAATACAGAAACATCAAAAGAAAAATATTTTTTATCGGCTTCTCAAACTAAACGATCTCAACAAAATACATACTTTTAGATGTCTGTCAAAGGTTGAAGGAATGAATAAAGCTCATATGGATGAGTTCTATTCAAGAAGTGCTGTTTTTTCTATTAAAAATGAGGAGAAGCCGAATATCATCTATACTTTAACTAAAAATGAAATCATTTTTGACCGTGAGAATATTGAAAATTATGGCTCCTACAGATGTAAGGAATCAAAAGTAACAAGAGTATTTAACAAAAATATTATAACCATGGATAAAGTATATTATCTTCCCGATGAAAATTCCGAATTGCCGTTGGAGGAATTAAAAAATAATAATAAGCAATATATTGGTTGTGTAAAGCAATACGAATCTCTTGGTGAAATTAAAAAAATAAGGATTGAATTTGGAGAGAATGTCAGGGAACCTATAGATATTAACAATTTCTCTAATGGAACAGATAAAATAGACATTAAGGAGAATTTTATCTTATACAAGACATCTAAGGATGTTTTTGGAGTAATTGTCAAATGCATATATAAAACTCCGGTTGATACAACCTTCTACACAAAACGGGAAATTCACTTTCATATCATAGGAGGTACTGAAGCCAAAAATGATAAAAGACTTAATGAAATGAAAAAAAATACTGTAACTAAAGGTGGATGTAATACAACAGCATGGATTATAGGAATCGTAGCTACTGTTGTTTTGTTCTGCATTATAATGATTATTTTGATAAACGTACTTGTTAGAAAAGCTGAAAAAGGAAAAATTGGAAATAGCTCATCAATGTCACTATCATCTTCTAAGTCATCTAATCGTTCCAAAAATAACAGTAATGTATCAAGCGGTATGGGTGGTTCTAGAAATACAACTGCAGGTAGACGTAGAAGTCCTTATAAGTCAACTATTTTAAAAATTAGTAAAAATGGAAAAGGTTCTAAATCGTCTACTTCTTCAAGAGGTGTTACAAGAAATTCAACTTCCTCAAATGTTAGTAAAAGTTATGCTAAGAATTTTAAATTAGTAGCCAAATAATGGAAAAAAACATTATATGGTAAATTTTTTTTATCAATGATAAACTTTTTATATATTTTTTGTGAACAAATTAATTATAATTTAATTGTCAAAGTGTAAATTGTTACGATATGAATAAATTCATAGAAATTTCTTAAGAATTATTTTAATTTACGCACGTTTTTTTAATATGAGGTACTAATAATTTTTTAATAAGATATAAAATTATTCATCTTAATAAAATGATTCCCTTAGATTTATTATAAATATTTTTGTTAAATATAGATACTTAGATTTATTAAAATTCTACTATAATTGTTTATGTTTTAAACATACTACTTTAATATTAATAATAAAATTAATATACCTCCTTAAAAAAATAATCTCACATTTGTATGACTATTTAAATGTTGTTAAATAAAGAATATTATGTAAATAAATGCATTTATTTAATTTTAGTTACATTGATACGAAATACCTATCAAATCATCACTTTAAAAGATAAGAATTTCTATTTTGAGTTTATTTCATCTTGTATGCTACTAGAGTATTAATCTTGTCTTAGGTTTTAGCTCTTATTTTTTTTAACTATTTATAGTATATAAAAAACTTTTTTGAACTAAATTATATATTTAAAAGTTAAATTTTCTGAATAAGTTATTTAACTGTTAACAACGTCTTAGGCAATGTTAAAGAGATAAAAGTATAAAGAGGGATTTTGGTTGGTAGTTCTTTGTTCATAATATTTATTATTATTGTATAGTATATACTGTTATTGTTTTTAAAATGTTTGTTAATAAATAAATTTTTATAAAAATTACTACTTTATCACTTATTGTAAAACTATAACTCGAAGTACTAGAGTTACCACGACAGAAATGAAGTTGTTGGCAAATTACTGTTGAATTTCCGTATTTTTGTACCATTTTTATTATCTTATCTGTTTCATAACTCACAATTCCTTTACAAAGTGAATCAAAAGGTTCTTTACGAGAGGTAACTTTATCACAAATATTTACTATATTCTGAAAATTGGAATACATGTGAGTAGTAAATACTACTTACATTTGTAATATTTACTTGACTATCATTTAATAGTTTATTTATAAAATCAACAGTAACAGTACATCCATCGCATATAAAAGTTCCTTCTAATTTTGAAAAAAATGAAACAGATAGTAGGAAAAATATTAAAAATTTCATTATTTTTAATCACGTGTAATCAAAAATTATCTGGATATAAATACTAAATTTTTATCAAGAGATATACTCTTATCAATACATAATCATTTTAAAATGTCTAGATTATTTTTTAAACAAATATGATTAAATAGCATTTTAATGTAATTATTGAGATTTTTATAATTTAAATGGCATGTCGCTTAACTCTAAAATGTAGTTTATAGGGAAATTTACAAAAAAAAAATGATAAAAATATTAGTTAATAGAAGACGATAATATGATTCGTACAACAACAAATAAGAAAACTAAGTTGGTTATCATAATACCTTCTTTTTTAAGGCTAAGCAATTTTTATAAACAAGTATTTGACGATGTATTTTTTCATATATCAACAGGGATACTACTTTCATAATATTCAGAAAATAATTGCATGTTTTGGACCAAAGAAAGATGGTTATTTTGAAGAAAAAATTAATAGTTCAATACCTATAATTTAGTTTTCACTTGATGAAGATTACAAATAAAGCTCATTTCATAAATCTGATTCCAGCTTTAAAATTAAAGACATTTTGAAGTTTATTGCTTAACATTAAAAGAATTTTGCTCAACTGAGTGTCTTTCTTTTATATTTTTCAAAAAGAAATAGATTTAACTAAAAATGTGTTTTGGATAGATTGAACAATTATTATGATAATTGTTATAAATTTTTTTGGACAAAAAAATTCTAGTTCGGATATATTAGAAGTTAAAAACAATAATGTAAAGGTATGGCCTTTTGCTGGTGTCATCAAAAATATATCTTTTTACTAGCATTAATTTATATTTTATAGTTTCAAACAATTATAAAATCATTCATAATAAATTCAGATAAAGTAGTAGTTGTGACTAAAATTACAGAAAACTTAAATGTATCGTGAAATTAATTATTAAGTTAAAGTTTTGTACAAAACTTAATTTTATAAATATTAAAGATATTATTTAAAAACGATTTATGAAAATACTTTTATTGAATTCTAATTAAATTAAGTGTTAAAAATATATGAAAGTTACTTATCAAATCATCGATTCAAGGATGACAATTTAGTTTTTAATTTAATTTATTCAGAATACTATTAGGGTCTTTTTCTTGTTTCAGATCAAACTTCTCATTGTGTTGTGATTTTATTATCGGTATCACAAAAATCAGTAAATTTTTAAATGAGATATATTATATATTAAATAGATAAATTTTTTGAATCTGTTATTTGACATAGATGAAGCTCGATGCAAACAACTGTTGAATTTGAGTCTTTTTCTATCTTTTTTATTATTTCATCACCTTCACGAATAACATATTCTCTACATAATGAATCAAAAGGTTGTTTACCTGAAGTAACTTTATCACAAAGATTTGCTGCTTTCTAAAAATTGGAAAACATCTAAACAATTAATATTACCTACATCAATAATATCTACTTCATCTTGATCTAATAGTTGTTTTATTTCATCAACAAGAGCAATGCATGCATCGCATATAAAATTTCCTTTTAATTTTGAAAAAAATATAACAGACAGTAGGAAAAATATTAAAAATTTCATTATTTTCAATCGTGTGTAATCAACAATTATCTGGATATAAATATTTGGTTTTTATCAAGAGATGTACTCTTATCAATACATAATCATTTTAAAAGGACTAGATTATTTTTTAAACAAATATGGTTGAATAGCATTTTAATGTAATTATTGAGATTTTTAGAATTTAAATGGCATGTCGCTTAACTTAAAAATGTGATTCTTTGAAAAACTAACAAAAAAAATATGATAAAAAGATCAGGTGATAGAAAATATTAACATGATGTCTATAATAGAAAGAAATAAAAAAAACTAAATTAGTTATCATTATAGCTCTTTTTTAAGCTAACTAATTTTTATGAATAAATGGTCAAAAGATGTATATTCTCCTAAATTTGTCAAAAGAATACTTCTATAGTTTACAGATGAAACGCCAAGTAATGATCAAGGAAAGAGGATCATTTCGAAAATAAAATTAAAAGTTAAATAGCTATTAATTAGCTTTAGGTTAATAAAGAAAAAAAAGGTTTATTTTCTAAATCCGATTTTTAACTTAAAAATTGAAAACATTATGAAGTTTAGTACTTAATATTAAAATAGATTTGTTCCATTATGTGTTATTTTATATTTTTTAAAAATGTAGAAAAAGTCAATAAAAGTTTGTTTTGGATAGATAGAACGATATTATGATAATTGTTCGAAAATTTTTTGGTACTAAACAATTCTGATTTAAATACATTAGAGATTAAACAAAACGATGTAAAGGTATGATCATTTGCTGATGTATTAAATATATATATTTTCTAAGCTTTAACTTATATTTTATAGTTTCAAATAATTAGAAAATTCATTCATAATAAATTCAGATAAAGTAGTGATTGTGATTAAAATTACAGAAAGATTCTTAAATGTACCGTGAAATTAATTATTAAGTTAATGTTTTGTACAAAACTTAATTTTATAAATATTATTTAAAAATCGATTTAAGAAGATACTTTTATTTAATTTTAATTGAATTAAGTGTTAAAAATATATGAAAGTTACATATCAAATCATCAATTCAAAGATATGAATTTAAATTTGAGTTTAATTTATTCAGAATGTTATTGGAGTCTTATTATTGTTTCAGACTCGAATTTCTCAACGTGTTGAGATTTCACTCACGATATATAAAAAATTGAAACTTTTAATTGAAATGTGTCAATGATTTAATAGTTAACTACATTTGAATTTTTTTATTCAGCATAGATGAAGATCACTACAAACTACTTCTGGATTTGAGTCTTTCTCTACCTTTTTTATTATCTCGTCACCTTTATTTATAACAAATTCTCTGCATAATGAATCAAAAGGTTGCTTTCCTAAAGTAACTTTATCACATATACTTGCCAACTTCTAAAAAATTAAGGTACATATAAATAATTAGTATAACTTACGCTGATAATATCCGGTTCTTCATCATCTAGTAATTTTTTTACTTCGTTAATAACGTCAATACACAAACGACATGTAATGGTTTGTTCAAATGTTATAAGAACCTTCAAAATTAGTAGGATAAATATTAAAAATTTCATTTTCTTAGAAATTACATTTAGCAGCAGTTAATTTTGGATATATATACCAAATTTTTATCAATTGATGTACTTTTATCAATTTATAACCTTTTAAAAAAGTCTAGATTATTTTCTGAACTTGTTTAGTCGAAATTAGTTTCATCCAATTATCGAAATTTTTATCATTTAAGGGAGCATGTAACATAATTTTAAAGTGTGATTTTTAGACACATTTACAACAAAAAATGATAAAAGATCAGGTGATAGAAAATTAAATATGATTTTTATAACAAAATGTAATAAAATAAAAAAACAAATTTAGCTAACATTATAGCTCTTTATAAAACAACCATTTTAAATGACTATATAATCAAACGATGTATTTTTTCTTCCTAAAATAACTGGAATTCTATTTTCATAATACTCGAAAGAACCCAATATATTGACCAAAAAGAGATGGAGATTAAAAAAACTAAACAGTAACATTTTAGTTTGGTTTCAATGTTGTTAACTTTAAATAAAAAATAAAGTTTGTTTTATAGATCTCAATTTTAACTTAAAAATTGTAAATACTTCGAAGTTTATTGTTAAACATTCAAAAGATCTTTGTTCTATTAAGTGTCAATTCCTTTATTTATTCGAAAAAAATACATCATAATATTAATGCGCTTGAATAAATGAAGTAATATTATATTATTTGTTTTATAGTATTTTTAGACTAACAAATTTTAGACAGAATGTATTTTAAAGTTGAATAAATCCAAGTTCAGATATAGCTTTCGGCTTATATCATAAAAATATACATTTTTCGACATTAACCTTTATTTTCTAGTTTAAAACAACTATAAGCAGTGATTGTGATTGAAATTGTACAAAGAGACTTGTATATACTGTAGAATTTATTAGCAAATTAAAATTATTGTACAAAAATTAATTTATAAATATCAAAAATATTATTTAAAAAACGGCTTAAGAAAATATATTTATTGAATTCTAAATGAATTAACTGAGAAAAAATATATGAAATTTACATATCAAGTAATCGATTAAACATTAGAATTTAATTTTCAATTTAACTGATTCGGAGTAGCTTTAAAGTATTCTTATTGCTTTAGATTCGAGCCTTTCATCATGTTGAAATTTTACTTACGGTATCACAAAGATTAACAAATTTTTAATTGAAATATATGTATGATTTAAAAGTTAAATTTTGTTGAGTTAGTTATTCAACAAAAATAAAGATTATTATAAACTAATTTTGGATCTCCAAGTTGTTCTATTTTTTGTGTAATGGTATCAACTTCATGAACCATATATTTTTTACAAGCTGAGTCGTAAGGTTGTTTGCCTAAAGTTATTTTTTCACATATACTTGCTAATTTCTTAAAAATTAGGATATATATAAAGCTAGCATAATTTACATGATGGGTATTTATTTCGTTTTTATCTACATTCTTTATTTCATTAACGACACCAAGGCAGGACTCACATCTTATATATTGTTCAGATGTAAAAACAATCTTTAAGATTAGTTGGAAAAATATTAAAAATTTTATTTATTTGAAAATTATACTTAATAGTACATCATTTCAGACATATATAAAAATTTTTATCAAAAGATGTACCTTTATTAACATATAATCTTTAAAAAAATTATAGAATAATTTTTATATTAATATGCTCAAAAATAACTTAAATGTAATCATTTAAATATCTATCGTCTATATGTCATGTATTTTTATTCTGAGTGTGGGTTTTAAAACTTACAAAAAAAGGATGATTGAGAGATCAGGTGATAAAAAATTTCCATAACAAAATGAAATAAAAGAAATTAAATTAGTTGTTATCATAGCTCTTTATAAAGCCAAACAATTTTCTATGAATTAGTGATTAAAAGATGCATTTTTTTGCGAATCAAGAAGAAGACTACTTTCAGAATATTCAGAAAAAAAATGTTATATTATGACCATCTCGAAAAAATATTTTAAAGTCAAAAGATGTAACCTAATGTTAGATCGATGTATATAAATAAAATGAATTTTTTTTTGAACGTCATTCTAACTTAAAAATCTAAAAAAAAATTATAAAGTTTTTTTATTTAATAATAAAAAGAGTTTTACATAGTTTAAGTGTCAATTATTTCATTTTTCCTCATTTTATGATTACTCAATTTTTTTTATAAAATAAATAATGTTATGAAATAAAACTTTTATTAAATTAAATCAATTTAACTGATATAAAGCGTATTAAAATATACATCAAACCATAACTTCAAAGATGAAAATTTAATTTTAAGTTTAATTTATTCAGTATAAGTTTAGAATATTATTTGTGTTTTATATTTAAACCATATCTTGTAAAAATTTTATTTAAGGTTTCACAAAAATTAGTAAAGTTTAAATAAAATATGTTATAGACTTAATAAGTTTAATTCTTTAGAATTTGTTAATCACACAATGTGATTGTACGACAAATATCCTTTGAATCTTTTAGTTCTTTTATTCCTTTTGTTATGATATCAAGATAATTAACCATAATCTTCTCACAAACGGTTTCGAATAAAAATAAGCCCTCAGTAATATTACTACATAATTTTTTTAATTGCTAAAAAATAGGTACGTATAAATGATTATCATAACTTACATCAGCATTAATTTCTCCGGCTTGATTAGCTTTTTTTATACTATCAAAAGAACTAATGCAGGGATCGCATTTATTAGATTTTCCAAAGACAAAGAGAAAATTAAAAGTAAATAAGTAAATGATAAAATATTTCATCTTTTAAAAAATTATATTTATTATCAGATTTTTTCAGGTATTTATATAATTTTTGTCCAGACATAACCCAGTGACATATGAGTCAAAAAAATGTCATGCAACAATATTTTATCAAATTGAACAATTTGGTTATGAATAATAAAACAAATGAATCAAATAACATTTAAAATAAAGATATAAAGAAATGGAATACAAATCAAATTATCATTTAATTTAAAGCATGAGTTTTAAAATTTACAAAAATGTAAGTTTGAAAGAACAGGCAATAAAATATGATAATATGATTTCTATGACAAAAAGAAATCCTAATAATGTTTGCATAAAATAAACATGTTGGAGGTTAGATATTTGTGATTTATAGGCAGAATATTTTATTGTTTTGGTACGCACTTTTAATAAAGGTGTGTCTTATTTTTTCTCTAAAAGGAGTTACAATTTGATTAAATGAATTTCCGCCAGATCTTGAACTATCAGCAATAGTGTGTTCTTCTTCTATTCTAGAGCAATTTTCATTCAATTTTCTATTTTCCCTTTCAAAGGGCTTTACATCTTTCAAGTAATGAATTGTATCTATTTCGAAGTTCATTTAATTCTTATTCATATCTTTCACTAGATTCTTTCCAAAATTCTTTATATCTTTATTCATTTTAAAGCAGAACAAATTTAAAATCTATGGGTTGAGATTTCAGCAGCTTTTCCTTTTTTTAGCATGAGCAAATTTAATTTTTGATAAAGTTTGTTGTTGTCCATAATAGTAATAAAGTAATATTAAGTTGTTAATTTTAAAAATGTTTTTTATTTTTTTCCAAGTATTTAAAGAAAGTGATTAACAAATTGTTTATAAAAACAAAATTTTTTGAGCATAGCATTTCGTCAAACAGAGGTAATTTTAATGGCATTTTTGTTAAAATTCATTGTGCGTCAAAACATTGTAGTTAAACTTATAGTTAGTTTTGTCTTAACTATTATTTATTGTTAAAAAGTGATATCTTATTATTTAGAGACTATGTGAGATATTTGTTTGATATATAATGTTTGTTTATTTGCTTAAAATTAAAAAAACTTTTATTTTTATATGACAAAAAGTATTATTTTTTAATTTTTATGTTTAAAAAACTTGCTTGATATAGCTCCATAGACTTTAATAATAATTATAAGGAGTATAACATAACAAAAACACTTAAAAACTCATTCTCATTATAATTATATGATGAAAATATGTAGAAAATAGGAATGCAATTTACTTAAAATTTATTTTCTCTAAAACTTAACATAATAACAGCTCAAAAATCCATGGGTATATAGAAAGGAAGTAGAAGAACTTTATATTTTTTTTCCGGAACAAAAGCAACGGGACGTCAAAAAATATTCATAACCAAAAAAATTTTTTCCGCACAGGGCACTTTACCAAAACCGTATTTTTTAGCAAATCTACATAATTATTCAAATCCTCTGACAAAATTTTAAAGGAAAATATTAAACTTAATAGGTTTATTTATATTTTTTAAATTAAAAATTTTTACGTATTAAAGTGCAATTTTCTTCAACCTCGAGCTGTAGATAATGTTAACAATTTTAATAATATAAATCAAAATGAATGATAATATAGAAAGTTTTATTTTTATTAATGTATATAATAATTATTTTTAACAATCATGGATTATAAGTACTTTGGTTTAAAAACGGCGCAATGAGGTCAGAACGAATTACAGATCACCGATCCATGTTAATTGTTATATCGGGATTATTATAACGTTTTTGACTTTTTTATCACCTTTAATTTAACATCTTAAAATGCTTATCAATTACCACATATTCTATATAAATATATCAGGGCCAGATATTGCGTTTTTAAATTTTATGCATATGAAAATGATTTCATTTAAAATATTAATCTACATAAATATTTCTGAGGAAGATAATACACGTTTCTAGCATTTGGAAAAACTTTTCACACAAAGCAAAAACCCCACTACTATTCGTCTAACCTCCATACCTTTAATGCAACATTTACGTTTCTGGAAGAAATCTTATTATATGACAAATCATTTTATGACTAATAAAATATATTGCTTATATTTAAGTATAGTTAACGCCTACCCGATAGTACTACCTGTAAAATGCTAAATATGTCATTATCATAACTTTTTGAAATTCTAATAATTCTTTTATGAATAAATGATGGAAATATGTATTTTTTTATTTATAAAGAAAACTACTTTCGTAGTATTCAGAAAAAATCGTCAAGTTATAACAAAGCAGAAATAACCATTTCGAAAAAATTTAACGCTTAAAAGCTGTAACCTAATGTCATTTTGATGAAGATAAATAAAAAAATATTTGTTTTATGGACCACATTCTAACTTAAAAATATTATGAATTTTATTGCTTTATATTGGAAAGAGTTTATTCTGCATTAAATGTCACTTTTTCCATTTTTTTATAATAATCAATCTTATGAAAAAATACTTTAAATAAATTTTTATTGTAATAAGTAATAAAAGACGTATAAAAATTACACATCAAATCATCACTTTAAAGATGAAAATTTAATTTTAAGTATAATTTATTCAGTATATAATTAAAGCATTATTCTAATTTCAAACTTTAGCTTTTCATCTTTTTAAAAATTTTATTTACGATATCACAAAAAATATTAAATTTTAAATCGAAATAGATCATAGATTTAAAAGTTAAATTCTTTGGAATTGGTTAGTCAACAAAAATTAAGTTTCTGGCAAACTACTGTTGAATTTCCAAGTTTTCTTTATTTCTTGTGCTATGGTATTGATTTCCATATCTACATATTTCTTTCAAGATGAGTCTTAAGGTTGTTTACCAAAAGTAATCTTATCACACATATTTTCGAGTTATTACAAAATTGGATGCATGTAAATAATCAGCATAACTTACAGCAATGATTTGATTTTAATTTTGACTAAATTTTTCTATTTCGTCAACTAAACTAATGCATAGATTGCATAAAGATTTTTGTTTAAATGTTAAAGTGATTTTAAAATTATTAGGAAAAATACTAAGAATTTCATTTTTTAAAGCAATAAATAACAGCAGATAATTTCAGATATATATAAAATCTTTATCAGAAGGTGTACTTTTGTCAAGCATAATCTTTAAAAAAATTTGGATTTATTTCTAAATAAATATTATTAAAAATCATTTTAATGCAATTATTAAGATATTACTCATTCAATTGGCATGTGATTAAATTGACTTCGTTATCATTCGCAAATTGGTTGTTTTGTACTTCAGTATCAACCATTAGAAAAAGTTCATTGTAATAAGATAAGAGAAAATTGAGTGTAAATAAACGTTTTTATACAAAATTTTTTTACCTAGGTTTATTATCATAGAATTTAGTCATTATTTATTATTAAATTATCGTTTGCTGTTAATTGTTTTACTATTATTTTAGAAAGATAGAATTAAGAAAATTTAATTATAAAATTAATGGTAATTTAGAAGAATTGTTAAACCTGTGTTTGCTATCTTTATTCCAGTACTTAATTTCTTCACAACATTAATCATTAGGTTATGGCCTATCCTTCACTACCATTTATTGCACAATTAATATTAAATATTTTGTAAAAATATCGAAAACTTTTTCAGCAAAATTATATTAATTTTTAAAATAATGTAGTAATATTAAAACAGTGGATGATGTGCAGGTAATCTTGATCAAGCTAGGAGGAAGGACACGATCAAATTTGTGGAAGGACATGGCAAATATAATTAATAAATTTATTAGATAATACTTTTCATTAATGACTCTTTCTATAATAATTGTTTGATCTTATTTTTAATGTTATTGTTACAGGGGTTTTTGTTTGGTATAAACACCAGCAATAATATTTTATAATAAAAATTATTTTCTAAGCAATAAGGATCAAGGTATAAAACAAACAATTCAAAAATATAATGACGTCAATTTAATTTTTAGCGTGGGCTTTAAAATTTACAAAAAGATCATGTGATAGAAACAATGGTATAATTTCTACAACAAAAAAAATAAAAAGATACTAATTATCATCATAGCTCTTTTTAAAGCTAACCAATTTTTAATAACAAACTACTAAAAAGATGTATTTTTTATAAATTAACGAGGATGCTACCTTCATAACATTCAGAAAAAAATACCAAGTTTTAGACCAAAGAGAGATGACGATTTTGAATAAGAAATTATAATTAAATAACTGTAACCTAATGTAAAGATGATGAAGATAAATAGTAATAAAGTTTATTTTATAGATCTGACCCCAACATTGAGATTGAAAAAAACACAAGTTTGTTGCTTTATATTGATAAGACTTTTGCTCTATTAAATGTTGCTTCATTCATTTTTTTCTTCAAAAAAATTTTTTTTTATTAAAAATTTGTTTGAATGGACAAAACAACATTATATTGATTGCTTTAAAATATTCTTTAGATTAAAAAATTCTAATTCGAATATATTAGGCGTTAAACAAATCACTCAAGCATATGGTTTTTGACTTGTATTGCAAAAAATATCAATTTTTTGACATCAACTTATATTTTCTAGTTTATTCAATAATAATATAAATTTATTAATTCTATTATAGTAGTGATTATAATTATACAAAATCCTTGTTACAATGTAGAATTAATAAGCAAGTTAAAGTTTTGTATAAAACATAATTCTATAAATATCAAACTATTAAAGCAATGACGATTTAAAAAAATTATTATAGTAAAGTTTATTTATATAAGTATAAAGTAGATATACAATGTTAATTATGATCGTAATAAATTTAGTTGGTAATACATCTTTATTATTATTTTATTACTAAATAGGACAAAGATCTTTTATTTGTTATTGAATTAAATATATTACATGTAAAATCCTTTATTTGATGAGTTTTAAAATTTTTTATAATAATTAATGTTTTAAAAAAATACTTTTATTGAATTAAGTAGTATAAAACTTTTAAAAAATATATCAAATCATCACTTTAAAGTTGAGAATTTTATTTTAGTTTATTTAATTTAATAATGGAGTATTATCTTGTTTCAGGCTCGAGCCTCTCATCTTGTTAAAATTGTACTCATGGTATCACAAAAATTAATAAATTTTTAATCGAAATATATCATAGACTTAAAAGTTAAATTCTTTGGAATCATTTATTCAACAAAAATGAAGTTCATGACAAACCATTGTTGAATTTCCAAGTTTTTCTATTTTTTGTGTTATGACATCAACTCCCTCAACCACATACTTTTTACAAGCCATATCCAAAAATTGGTTACCAAAAAAAATTCTATCACATATATCTGATAATTCCTAAAGAATTTGTATACATATAAATAGTTAGCATAGCTTACTTTAATAATTTCGTCTTTATCTTGACCTAATTGTTTTATTTTATCAACAACCTCAATACAGGGCTGGCATAAAGGTTTTTGTTCGAATGTTAGAGTGATTTTTAAAATTAATAATAAAAATACTAAGAATTTCATTTTTTAAAACTATACATAGCAGCAGATAATTTTATATATATATATAAAATCTTTATCAGAAGGTGTACTTTTATCAAGCATAATCTTTAAAAAAATTTAAAATTATTTCTAAATAAATATGATTAGAAATCACGTTAATGTAAATATTAAGATATTACTCATTCAATTGGCATGTAATTTAATTTTGAGCATGAGTTTTAAAACATACAAAAAAAGGATGGTTAAAATATCATGTGATAAAAAATGATAATATGATTTTTATGGTTAAAAAAATAAAAAATCTTTAGAAGTCATAATTACAACTTTTTATAATGCCACTATCTTTTGTGAATAAACGATCAAAAGATATATTTTTTCTTGAATTAAGGAGGATTCTATTTCTATGGGATTCAAAAAAAAGACAAGATATGGATATAGAGAGATGTCCATTTAAAAATAAAACATCTAAATAGTTATAGTTTAGCTTGATGCAATGTTGATTATATTAAATAAAATAAGGTTTATTCTATAGATCTCATAATAACTTTAAAATTGATAACATTATGAACTTTATTACTTAACATTAAAAAGATTTTTTCTCTATTAAATGTCATTTCCTAAATATTTGAAAAAGAAATTAATTCTACTAAAAATTTGTTTAGAAAGATAGAGAAAAATTATAATAATTGTTTGGTAATATTTTTCAGACATAAAAATTATAATCTGAATATACTAAATGTTTAACTTAAAGATATTAAGATATTACCTTTCACTTTTATTAAAAAAATTGACTTTCTTTTGACTATCACTTATATTTTTAGTTTAAACCAATTATAAAATGTATATATAATAAATTTAGATAAAGTAGTCGTTGTAAGTAAATTATATAAAGATTTCTATATACACCACGGAATTAATTATCAAGTAAAAGGTTTGAATAAAACTTAATTTTATAAATATCAAAAATATTATTTGGAAAACGATTTTTAAAAATTATTTTATTGAATCATAGTAGAATAAAGGGAAAAAAAACATATAAAAAATATACATAAAATCATCAATTTGTAATGAGAGAGATTTTATAAACAGGAAATAGGAACGCCCTAAAATTAAGTATATTATTTATTTCTTGTATATTCTCCCCAATTTTATTATTATTGTATAGTGTGATGTAATAAAAGGTTGTGATAATATTTCTTTCTTTCGTTTTATATCTTTATTAAGAACTAATAGCCGCTACAACGAATTTAAAATTAAGAATTAAATTTTTAGTATTTTTTTGATGGTATAGTATTTGAGTATTATTCTCATTTCTGACTTGAGCCTCTCATCTTGTTGAAATTGTACTATCGGTATCTCAAAAAATTGAAAATTTTAAATTTAAATATATTAATGATTCAAATGTTAAATTTTTTGAGTTAGCTACTCAACAAAAATGAAGTATTCTGCAAGCTAACTTCGAATTTTCACATTTTTCCATTATTCTTATTATAGCTTCACCTTCACGAACAACGAATTCCCTGCATAATGAATCAAAAGGTTGCTTTCCTAAAGTAACTTTATCACATATAGTTGCCATCTTCTAAAAGCTAAGGTACATATAAATAATAAGTATAACTTACACTGACAATATCCAGTTCACCTTTAGCTATTAGTTCTTTTATTTCATTATTAAAGTCAATACATAAACGACATGTAATGGATTGTTCAAATGTTACAAGAACCTTCAAAATTAATAGGATAAATATTAAAGATTTCATTTTCTTAGAAATTACATTTAGCAGCAGTTAATTATGGATATATATACAAAATTTTTATCAATTGATGTACTTTTATCAATTTATAATCTTTTAAAAAAGTCTAGATTATTTTCTAAACTAGTATAATCGAAATTGTTTTGATCCAAGTATTGAAATTCGTATCATTTAAATGGCATGTAACATAATTTTAAAGTGTGATTTTTAGACACATTTACAAAAAAAATGATAAATGATCAGGTGATAGAAAATTTAATATAATTCTTAACAAAAGGAATTAAAAAAACTAAATTAGCTATCATTATAACTTTTTGTAAAGCTAACCAATTTTAATGAGTAAATTATCAGAAGATGTATTTTTCCCTAGATTACGGTAGAGATTATTTCATAGTATTCAGAAAATAGTGTTAAGTTATTTTCGAAGAGACATGATCATTTTTAAAAAGATATTATAAGTTAAATAGCTAGAACTAAGTTGAAATTTATTAAAAATTAATAAAAAAAAGTTTATTATATAGATTTGATTCCAACTTAGAAATTGAAAACGTTACAAAGTTTATTGCTTTAAATTCAAAGAGTTTTGCTCTATTAAGAATTATTTCTTTCATATTTTCTCATTTGATGACAACTGATTTTTTTTTCTAATAATGAATCTTATGAAAAAAATTCTTTTATTGAATTAAGTGATTAAAACATATATAAAGTCTATATAAATTTATCAATTTAAAGATGAGAATATAATATTAAGTTTGATTTATTCAGTATAGTGTTAAAGTATTATTCTCATTTCAGACTCCAGCCTTTATTTTGTTGAAATATTATTCGAAGTATCACGAAAGTAAGAAAATGTTTAATCAAAATACATGTAGTTCTAAAAAAAAACTCTTTCGAATTTGTTATTCAACAAAAATGAAGTTTTCTGCAAACTACTGTTGAATTTCCAAGTCTTTTTATTTTTTGTGCTATAACATAAGTTTCCTCTTCCACATACTTCTTACAAGATGAATCGAAAGAGCGTTTACCAAGAGTAGTCTTATCACATTTTTTTTCCATTTCCCAAAAACAATTTGAATACATTTAATAATTAGACTAACTTACTGTAATAATTTCATTTTTGTTTTCACCTAATTTTTTTATTTCATCAACAAAAACAATGCATGGCTTGCATAAAAGTTTTTGTTCGAATGTTAAAAGAACAATAAAAGTTAGTAGTAAGAAAAATACTAAAAATTTCGTTTTTTTTTAAAATTTATACTCAACTGCAGATTATTTCTGATATATATATACATATAAACTTTATCAAAAGATAAACTTTTATCACACAAACTCTTCAAAGAAAGTCTAGATAAATTTCAAATTAATATGATCAGTGATCATTTTACTGTAATTATTAAGATATTTGTAGTCTAAATGGCATGAAATTTGAATGATTTTGTTATCATTCGCGAATTGTTTGTTTTGTACCTTAGTATCAGCTATTTAAAAATGTTTATGGTAACAAATTAAGAGAGATTCAAGTGTAGGCCAACATTTTTATACAAAACAAATTTTTTTACCCTAGATTAGCTGTCGAACATTTTGATTATTGTTTAATATATCCTTTGCTGTTGATTGTTAATTATTTTGTTGTTATAGAAAACTAAAAGAGGAAAAATAAATGACAAATTTACTGTAATTTAGAAAAAATTTTAAGTTTCGTTTTCTATTTTTATTCCTGTGTTTTATGTATAAGAAAAAAATCATTATTTAAGATTTATCCTTGCAAAATCTCCTATCACACAATTAATATTAAATGATATGTATATATATCAAAAAATTTACAACTACACATGTATTAATTTTTACAGTAGTCTAGTAAGATTGTAAGTAATATGAGTCAGGGTACAAAAAAAACAATTCGTGAATGATAATTATGTCAATTTAATTTTAATCGTGACTCTTAAAACTTTAGAAAAAAGAATGATAGAAAGATAAAGTGATAAAAATGACAATATTATTTCAATAACAAAAAGAAATAAGAAAACTAAAAAAAGTCGTCATCATAACTATTTATAATGCTAAAAATTTTTTTATGAATAAATGATCAAAAGATGCAATTTTTCGTGAATTCAGGAAGAGACTACTTCAACAATATACAGAAAAAATATCAAGGAATGATCAAAGAGAGATGGTATTTTAAAAAATAATTAGAAGTTAATTGGTTATTTTTATTAGTGTCAAGTTAACAAAGATAAATAAATTTTATTTAATGGATCCCATTTTAACTTTAAAATTGAAAACATTTAATTTACTCTTAACATTGAAAAACTTTTACTCTATCTGTAAAATAAAAAACTAATTTGATATATTAACATCAGAGAATAAATTAACACAATTTATTAAACTCTCCTTTTTACACAAAAATTTTACAATATATAGACATTTTAACATTCGAAATTAAGAAAATATTTTTAAAACTTAATCTATTATTTAAAATATCTTTAATCAAAGTTCATAATTTTATAATTTTTTATATTCATTTTTCACTATCAATTGTCACTTCTTTCATTTTTATTTCCAGAATATTAATTTTTATCAGAAATTTGCTTGAATAGATATAACGATATTCTAATAATTGTTTTAAAATATCTTTAAACTATAAAATTCTAATTCGAATACATTAGATGTTAAACAAAAACATGCAAAGATATGGTCTTCGGTTTTCATTATATAAAGTATGATTTTTTTACATCAACTTATATTTTATAGTTTTAAACAACTAGAAAATGCATTTATAATAGATTCAGGCAAAGTAGTGAGTCTAATTAAAATTATACTTAGATTTTTATTACAATAGGGTCTTAATTAGAAGACTAAAATTATTTAGAAAACTTAACTTTATAGATATTATAAATATTAATTTAAAAATTATTAAAATATAAATTTATTAAACTCCTATTGAATCAAATGATAAAAAACATATGAAAGTTACACATCAAATCATTGATTTAAAGATGAGTATTTAATTTTAAATTAAATGAATTCAGCAAAGTACTAGAGTTTTATTCTAAATTCAGGCTTGAGGTTTTCATCATGTTGAAATTTTATTCACTGTATCTCAAAAATTTATAAATTTTTTATTGAAATATATTTTATAATATATTGTTAAATTCATCCGAATTAATTATTTAACAAAAACGACGTTCTCTACAAAATGACTCTGGATCTTTAAGTTTTTTTATATCTGTTATTATGGTACCAATTTCCTTCGCCACATGCTTCTTACAAAAGAAGTCCAAAGGTTGGTACTCCAAAGTAATTTTACCACATATATTTGACAATTCCTAAACAATTTAAATACATATATATAATTAGCATAACATACACTAATAATATTTACTTCATCTTGGTTTGGTAAATTTTTTCTTATTTCATCCACAGCACCAATGCATTTAAGGCATAAAAGACTTTTTTCGAATGTTAAAAGAATCTTCAAATTTAGTATTAACAGAAGTACTAAAAATCTCATCTTTCTTAAAGTTATACTTAATAGCAGACCATTTCAAATTTATATATATATATAAAATTGTTATCAAAAGATTAACTTTTATCACATAAACTCTTTAAAAAAAGGTCTAGATTGATTTCAAATTAATATGTTGAGTGATTAGTGATCATTTTAATGTAATTATTAAGATATTTGTAGTCTAAATGGCATAAAATTTGAATGATTTTGTGTTATCATTTGTGAAATATTTGTGAATTATTTGTTTTTTACATTAGCATAAACTATTTCAAAATGTTTATGGTAACAAATTAAGAGAAAATTAAATGTATACCAACATTTTTATACAAAATAAAAGAAAGTTTACTTAGATTTGATGTCATATATTTTAATTATTATTTAATATTAAATTATCTTTTGTTATTAATATTTCTCTATTTTAAAGATACAAATAAGAACAATAACTAGTAAATTAAAATTTTATGGTTCTTTAGACAAATTTTTCAACTGTCTTGCAATTTTTACTCCCATACAGTGTAATCTCTCAATAAGAAACCTCTACTTAGTCAACATAAAGTCTGGTCCCGAATTTTTTTTTAAAATTTCTATATGAATAAACCTCTTAATAAAGTACCTCCAAATAAAAAAAAACCTCCGAATAATCACGATAATAAAAAAAATCATATACATATTTGCATATATTTTAACCTCTAAATAGTTCTTTAGTCAACTAGAAGCATTAATTTACTGGAAATTTTTCTGAAATTGATATTTTAGAGAGTAATAATAGCCTGCGGTAATTTAAAATTGCAAGAATGTTATGATCTTAATAATAATGAAATCAGTGATTGTAAAAGTGATGAAAGTATTAATCAAGAAGAAACAATAAGTGAAATTTTTAGGGGTTTATATAACTTAAGAACCTATATTAAAAACAGATTTTTGTCTTCCCCTTATATCCCGTTTAGAGTATAAAATAGTAAATCATGTTACTAATTACAGTTCTTAATATTAGATCACACAATATTTAAAATAATGTTCCTAAAGGTAAATAATTATAATTAGACTATATTTGATAATAATTTTTTTTTGTTTTTACTTTATATGGCATTTTTTCTATTATTTAACATTGTCTAATAAATATTTATACACATTATTAGATTTTAGTCCAAATTATTATGATATATTAATTAACCTCTAAACAAGTAAAACCTCTAAATAGTCATCAAATTCCTTGGTCCTGGCAAGGCGCTTATTTGGAGGTTATACTGTATTTAATTTCTTGGCTCTAGAAAACTATCCATTATATTTCATAATTTATCCTTGCATCATCCTTTATCACCCAATTAATATTGAATGTTTTGTAGAAATATCCAAACCTTTATAAATGCACGTGTATTAATTTCTAAAATAATCGTTTAAGTTGACATGATCATTTATCTATTATCAATGATAATAAGATCAGTGACTATTTGTCTGTGAAAAAGCGTATCAACGATAAAACTTTCACTGAATTCATTACTCAGTTGAAAAATACTACTTGAACAGTGATAATAATATATCAGTGATAAATTTGTTTTTCAACAATAAATGATGATAAAAAATGCGATGTAGTATCATGAAAGATAATAATACAAAGGTTAACTTAACTTCCATTTTTCTGTATTAAGATTTGTAAAAAAACCCTTTATTTATAAATTATTCAAAACATGTTAAATATTCTTCAATTGAAAATAAAGTTTTTTTTGACAAATTACTAACAAATTTATTATTAGATCTTTAAAAAAAATATAAAAGTTAAAATAAATTTTACATTATTATCTCCCTTAATAAAGACCCATATTATTATTAGTAATTGTTGAAAAAATGAATTTATCACTGATCAGATTGTATGTTCCATATGATCAAAAAATTTGTTGAAACTTCATCACTGATAAGTTTTATAGCAAATAAATATTTCACTGATCATATTATCATTGATGATAGATAAATGATCACGTCTGCTAGTAAGATCGAAAGTGACAAGGGTCAAAATAAAAAAAGATAATTCACGAATGACAATTATGTCAATTTAGTTTTGAAGTGTGATTTCTTGAAAAATTTACAAAAAAGAATGGTAATATATCACGTGTTAGAAAATTCAATGTGATTTTTATAAGAAAATGAAATAAAAAGAACCTAAATTAGCTATTATCATGGCTTTTTTAAAGCTATCCCATTTTTAAATTAATAAATTATCCAAAGATGTGTTTTTGTTAAATTATGGGGGATATTATCAAAATGTATTTAGAAAAAGTCCCAGTGATGATTAAAGAGAGATGACAATTTTGAAAAATAAATTACAAGTAAAATAGATATAACTTATTGACAAGATATTAAAAATAAATAAAATAAACTTTATTTTATAGACCTCATTTTAACTTAAACACTTAAACTTTTAAAAGCTTATTGCTTTACATTTTATAGGATGTTTGCTCTAATAAGTATAAACTCTTTCATTTTTTTTCAAAAATTTATTTTATTAAAAATGTGTTTGATTAAATGAAGCAATATTATAATATTTGTTTTATAATATTTTTGAGACTAATAAATTCTAATTAGAATACATTTTGAAGCTAAACAAATCCGTGTTCGAAAATAGCCTTCATTTTTTATCATAAATGTTTTGACATTTACTTATATTTTCTAGTTTAAAACAATTATAAGCAGTGATTGTGGTTAAAATGTACAAAGATTTTATATATACCATAGAATTTACTAACAAATTGAAGTTTGTTATAAAATTTTATTTTATAAATATCAAAAGCTTTAATTTAATAACGATTTAAAACAAATATTTCTATTCAATTCTAATTGAATTAAGTGATAAAACAACATATGAAAAATATATATAAAATCATTACTTCAATGATGAGAATTTAATTTTAAATTTAATTTATTCAGTATAGTGTAAGAGTATTATTTCCATTTCAGACGTCAGCCTTTCATCTTGTTAAATTTTAATCACAGAATCACATAAATAAGCAACTTTTTAATTGAAATATATAATATAATTCAAAGTTAGATTATTCCAAATTGACTATTCAACAAAAGTGAAATTTATGACAAACTGATGCTGAATCTTTAAATTTTTCTTTATGTCTTTTGTTTTGGCAACAACTTCATGAACAATGTACTTCTTGCAAGCTGAGTCCAAAGGCTCTTCACCAAAAGTAACTTTATCACATATACCTGATAATTCCTATAGAATCTGGATACATATCAATAATTTGTACAGCTTACTTCAATAATTTTCGCTTTATTTTGTGCTAATTTTTTACTTTATCAGCAGCACTAATGCATTTTTTAGACATAAAAAATTTTTTTCAAATGTTTTAAAGAACCTTAAAAGTTAGTATTAAGAGAAAATTTAAAAATCTCATTTTTTAAAGCTATACAATAACAGCAGACAATTTCAGATATATATATAAAATTTTTATCAAAAGATGCACTTTTATCACTAATAATCTTTAAAGAAAATCTGAATTAATTTTTTAATTAATATGATCAAAAATCATTGTAATGTAATTATTTATATATTAGTCATTTGGATGCCATGAAATTTCGTTGCATCCTGTTATCATTCATGAATAGTTCGCTTTTGTACCTTGACCTCAAACACTTGAAGAGCTCGTGGTTACATAATAAGAGAAAATTTAGTATATACAAACATTTAAGTACAAAATAAACAATTTTTTACTTAATTTTATTGTCAATATTTTAACTATTATTTTATATTAAATTACCTTCTGTTGTTAATTTTCTTTATTATATAATGCTAGAAGTAGGAACAATAATTGGTAAATCTAATATTAATTTTGAAATATTTTGAAAATATACTTTTTTCTTTTATTCCTATATTTAACTTCTTTATTCTGGAAAATTATACATTATTTTATGATTTATCTTTGTAGTACCTTTTATTACACAATTAATATCAAAATGTTTTTAAAAACACCTCAAACATTATAAATATACACGTATTAATTTTTAAAGTAATCTAATAAGATCGAAAGTAACAAAAGTCAAGGAACAAAACAAACAATTCACGAACGATAATTATGTCAATTTAATTATTAGCATAATCTTAAAAACTTAGGCAAAAAATAACAGAGATCAGGTGATAAAAAATGGTAACACAATTTTTAATAAACAATCTTCATACAAAAACACAAATGTATAATTTAGGAGTTTATTTCAAAAATGTACAAAAATATCGTGTAATAAAATAATTTTAAAATTTACTTTCTCATGACACAGGTACCTGCGACTGAAGCAAATTGTGGGGCGCATCTGCAGGCACCCTCAAAGCACATGGCATTTGAAACACAAGCTGGAGCAGCTGGTCCTGCATTAATAGCACATGGAGCTCCCAAAGCTAAGACTGGAGCGGCAACTGGAACAGCAACTTGTGGTGGTACAACACCGTAGACTTGTCTTAAAACACAGACAGTTCCTTCTTGTACAAGTTCTGGTGGGCATACACAAACTCCAAGAGAACAGATTGAACCTCCAGTACATTCAACACCTGGTTGACCACATGGAGCACCGGGAATAGCTTGGGGAATAAGTCTTCCAGTTGGAACTGGAATAGCTGGCATTGGTGCTGGAGCGCATCCTACTACTGGAGAGTAGGCAACAGTTGGTTCAGCACAAGCACATGCACCTCTAATGCAGGAGGCTCCCCCTAAACATGAGGGACTACATGCAGGAACAGCTGGTCCTGCTCCGTATATAACTTGTCTTCTGATTCTTCCTTCTGAAACAGAATCTCCTTGAACTGCTGAAGCGAAGATCAAGGCAACGAATGTAGCAAAGAAAAATTTCATGATGATTTATCTAATAGAAGAATTACTTGTAATGTAATATTGAAAATAAATTTTTATCCTTAAATACTGATATTCTTAAAACTTTAATATTATATAAAGTTTATATCTAGTTTATAAACTAGTTTCTGCAGTATTAGCACTTTAAAGTAGAGATAATGCGCAGGCGCATCTAATAAGTAACTGAGCTAGTCAAGAAAGATTTTGGTACAGATGAGAAAGCATTGTATTTTAAGATTGCTGCAAGTTAAAAATTTATTTATTGTCAGGTTTTCCGGAACAATACCTACGAGTGTAGTTTTCGTAAAGTAATCTACTTAAGAAATTTAGGTATCTTATTTTAACATTTTTAATGATAATACATAAAAACAAACATATTAATAACATTCATTACAATCCAAAATTAGATTAAAAAAATAATTCGTGCAATGGTAATCGTAAATTTTGAAAATATAATTGAATCTCAAAAAATAGACAACATGTTACTTATTCATTCTATTTTTATTTTTGATATGTATAAAAATGTATAAATGGCTATTTGAAAAACTTTTTTCGATGTGAATTGTGAAAATTAAAAAAATTCAATGCTATTCATTCTGAAATTATCTAATATTCCGAGTCAAAGAATTCTTAAAGTATTCATTATCTATCAAATTTAATATGTTTAACTAAACTTATTACACAAAAGAATTTTACTTCACATTTTTATCAATTCAAAAAATTTTCTTTTTATAAATTCTTTCGTTATGTTTTAGTTTTTTATTTTTTGACAATTGAATTTATTTTTGTATCATTAATAATTTTTTAAAGAAGAAAATCTTAAATAATAGTAACAATTTGAGAAATTGCAGTAACAACATTTACTATTTTTTCCCTTATCATAGAAATATCGTAGTGTTAAACTAAATGTACTACTTTAAATATAATCGTTTTAATATTTTATACTGTATACTAAAAAAAATGAGTAGGTATTATTATTACTTTTGTATTTATCATTATTAGTTTTATCTCCTTTTTTGTTTGTTTTTGTAATCATATTTTTCATTAGAAATCAATTCTACTTATCTACGTAACAAAATTAATTTTGATGTTGAACAATTTTTATTTACTGTTTCAAATAGTTCCCGTTTATTAGTTCTAAATATTCAAAATAGATTTTATTATTTAGCAGAAAATTGCTATTATTATAAAAATGAGGTCTTTTATTTTTTTATATGAATAATTAAGTTTATGATCAAGAGTAAGGTGAACCATTAGTCATAAAACTTATTTCAACAAGGTTAAAATATTAAAAATAACAAATTATGTAGAACAAATCTCGATTTTTATTTGCTTATTATGTTTAATTGTTCATTGTGTTATCGATAATTAAAAATTATTATTGTCCATGTTTTGACATATTCTATATATAGAATTTTAAAAATCAATCTAAAAACAATGCTTTTTTGCTCCATTTAATTTCATAATTATATTTAATTGTTATGATAATTGTTTAGATTATTTTTTTATATGCATATTAATACAAAAAAAATGACAAGCAAGTGAACTGTGATGAAAAAAAATTAATTAATACCCAAAACTTTTATATTAACTTTTTGTAACTTTTTATATAAAATTTTTAATACAATAAACAAATATTTCAATGCATATTTATCGAATAAATAATAAAAATACTTTTTTTTCTGTAATATCATTTTCAAGGAAATAACGATAAAATATAATGAACCTACTAAAACTGGCTTTTGAAAATTTTTTAACTTCAAGATACTTTATTTATATTTTAAGAACTCTCTTAAGCTTTAATTGTTGAACGAAGAAGAAAAATTTAAACTTTTTATGAGTATATCTATAATAATACTATCATCTGAAATTGATCATCTAAAATACTTTAACAAATCATAAAAATATTTATAACAACAAAAAATATGTAAATCTATAATTCAATATAGGGAATAATAAATGTAAAAATATTAATTTAAAATTGTATTTATGTGGAATAGGCTATCCTTAATTCGAATGTATGCATGTGATATACTCTTCCAACTATTGTGTATATTTTAATTTTGTTACATTTTTGTAACCATATCTTTTTTTAAACAATTGAGTTAATAGATAGGGTTATTTGTTTTTGGTATCGTTTATCTATAGTGAAATATAATATTCTGACTAAATAAAAAAAAATTTTTTATATAAATATAATTAGTGGTGGTTTTGTTGAAAAAGTTTTTAATATTTGTAAATATACAGTAAAAGGTATGAAAATTTTACTTCCACGTAATCAAATGATTTTTTAATATAATATTCCATTAATGTCAATAAATTTAGAAGATAAATTTAATTATACTATCTTTATGGGATGGAAATTGTTATTTTTTATATATTGAAGAAATTTACATTACACTTACATCTTCAAACGTCATTACAATACATATTCTTTTATAATAAGTATACAAATACATTTCTCACAATATTTATCAATCAGTATCCTCTTATAACATTTTAATATGACTTGTTAAGCCACAACATCATTTTTGTAATCACATGTTTGTTCTATTATACATAAAACAATACTTGTAATTGTAGTGATTTCTTAATTCAAAGGTCACTTACAACAACTTTCGATGTTAACATTCTTCTTTACCAAAAGTATATTTAATTTACTCTTCACAAATCTAAGATTGAATATTTTTCACACGTGTAAGTGTAACACCGCGGTTTTTTCTTTTTTCTTATTGTACAATAAATATTAATCAATTTAATGTATTCGCATTAATTTTTTTTTCTTAAATACTTTCTTTTAATTATTTAACTTGTGTAATAATTTATTTTTTTAGAATGTGGGGGCGATTCGCTAAGAGAAAACAGGTAATCTTAGCCATAATTGCGACATCTCTTTTCTGGATTATATTAGATGTATTTCTATTATTCAATACAGATCTACCGGAAGGAAAAAGTTAACAGACCAACTGATTGAAACTTATTCTGCACTTAATAAATCAAAAGTAGTAAGAGGAAATAGAAATAAAATAGATTTAGAGGAGGCAAAGAATTCAATAATTGAAAGTCAATTAAATACATTATTAGCTGGATTAAGATTCGATAATGAAGGTCCTGGACAGGGTGGATCTGCCGTTGAAATACCTGCCGAGTTAAAAGCAAAGGAAAAAGAAATGTTCAAGGAGAACCAATTTAATTTACTTGCTTCAAATATGATGTCTATAAATAGGACATTACCTGATTATAGATCTAACAAATGTATAGAAAGAGCCAAAACATTTTCTAGCATGTCTATGAAAGAAGTTTCAATTATTATAGTTTTTCACAACGAAGCTTTCAGTACATTATTAAGAACATTACATTCCATTATAAATAGGTCAAACAATAATCTCATAAAAGAAATTATTCTCATTGATGATATGAGTGAGAAAGGTAAAATAGAATATCTTTTTTTTATAATCTTATGAATTTGATTATTTCTAGATTTTCTAAAAAAACCATTAGATGCTTATCTTAAAAGACTACCAATTGAAACACATCTCGTTCACTTACAAGAAAGAAGCGGATTAATTAAAGCTAGACTTGTTGGAGCTAAAATGGCTAAAGCATCTATTCTGTTATTCTTGGATGCTCATGTTGAATGTACAGAAGGGTGGTTAGAACCATTAATTGCCAGAGTATCTGAGGATAGAAGAAGAATTGTTGCTCCAATTATTGATGTTATCTCTGATAACAATTTTGATTACCTCACAGCATCTGCTGATGTTTGGGGTGGATTCAATTGGAATATGAATTTTAGATGGTATCCTGTTCCGGAGAGAGAAAATAAAAGAAAAAATTATGATGAAGCTGCACCTATTGAAACTCCAACAATTGCTGGTGGTTTGTTTGCTATTGAGAAGCAATTTTTCTATGATATTGGAGCTTATGATCCCCTCTTTAAAATATGGGGAGGTGAAAATCTTGAGATATCTTTTAGAGCTTGGATGTGTGGTGGTTCTTTAGGTAATTTATAAATATGTAGGTAGTATAAATATTCTTTTTATAGAAATTGATGTTTGTAGTAGGGTTGGCCACGTATTCAGGGGCACAACACCATACACCTTCCCTGGAGGTACAGCAAATATCATTTACAGAAATGCTGGAAGGACAGCAGATGTCTGGATGGATGAATATAAAGATTTCTTCTACAAGATGGTCCCAAGTGCTGCAAAAGTTGAACGAGGTGATCTTTCTGATAGACAAAAACTTAGAAAAGATCTTCAATGCAAATCATTCAGATGGTACCTTGAAAATATATATCCTGAGGCACCTATTCCATATGATTTCATATCATTAGGAAGTGTCAAAAACGTCGGAACAAGTACATGTATAGATACAAAAGGTAACAAAAAAAATGGTAATCCTGGTTTAGTTAATTGCCATAATCTTGGTGGAAACCAACTTTGGACTTTTTGCAAAAGAGGTAAATTCGCCAATGATGAAAGTTGCATAACACACCCCTCAAGTGTTATGAACTTTGATAAGCAAGCTAAAATTGAACGTTGTACGATTGCAAAGATTCCTGCAGATAACCAAATTTTTAAATATAATAAAGATCTACAAACTATAGTACATGTAAAAACTGGTGATTGTTTAAGAGCTGATAATGATAAAGTAATATTCCGTGAATGTGATGAAGATGATGTATATCAAAAGTGGGAGGTTGAAGGCTACAAAGAATAAAGAAATACGTCATAAATGTTTTTGTTTATTTATGTATATTTATAACTAATAGATAACTATATGTAATTTAATTTTATATAAGTATAAAATTGTATATAAATAAAGTTTGTACTTTATTAATTAAATAAATTTAATATATTACACCTACTTTCTGAAATTTTCTATATATAAGCACTTTTTATAATTTTGTAAACATTTTCTCATCATTGTAAAAATAAATTCGTTTATAATTGTAAGATTAAAAAGATTAATTTTATCACAAGTACAAGATACATTAAATATAATATTTATAAAATCATTTCATTGACAAACACAATAATAATAACTAAATTAACGTCGTTAAATTTATTTGTGTCAACAGGATTAGAACGATTTGAGTATTAAATTCACTAGAATTTACCATAGAAAAAGTAGTTCCTAAAATATGACAAATATTATACTATTCATAAACATCTTCGCGTTCACAGATAAGCTTAAAGACATCTCTTGGAGATTTAAGTTTTTCTGAAACTTCTTGTGAAATCTCAAAACCGAATTCATCCTCAAGTGCCATCATTATTTCAACATGGTCAAGAGAATCGAAACCAAGATCTTCTTCAAATTTTGCATCTAGTGATAATTTATCTAAACGGTCTTGTGGAAATCTATCCCATGACTTTATGGCTTTTATTACACGTTCTTCAACCTAAAGTTTTTCAATAAGAATCAATCAATTAATTACAAACACGTACCTCTTTAAATGTTAACTCTTTTGGAGGATCAAACGGTCCAAATACTTCTCCCTGTGCCCATCTTTTTTGAATGTTAATTATTGATGGAGTAAATTTTACTATTGGTCGGAAAGCAGAACTATATCTAAGAGCCACACTACCTGATCTTAATACCGATGAAATAGTTCTACGCAACATTATATCTAGGAAACATTCAAATCAGAAGTAAAATAATAAAAAAACGAAAGAATCCTTTTCACGCCTTATCAAAAATTAGGTAAAAGAAATTGCAGATAATTACCGCTCGAAGGGAAAATATTGGAGAAACGATTTATTTTAACAAAATTAACAATAAGACAAGACTGTAAATTAACAAATTTATTTGTGTTGTTTTCTCATTTGGTTCATGATATTTTGAATTTCATCACGCTTCTTCTTGGCACGGAGATGAGTTCCAACACGGGCTTTTGTAAATTTGAAAGCTTTCTTATCACGACTAAAATAAAAAATAATTATAAAAACAAAGGGGAGGGGTGACATACGAAACACGAAGCAATTCCATCATACGGCGTTCATATGGAGCGAAACCAGTAATTTCACGGACGAGCTCACGAACAACCTTGGTCTTCTTGGTAGCAGCACCGCGTTTGCGGTTTTGTCTAAGTTTACGGACGTTCTTGGTGACACGGACGCCTTTCTCAAGACCTATAGCTAATCCTTCAACGGCAGAAGATTGAACCATACTTTAAACCTGAAACAAATTATAAAAATTTAATGATAAAACGTAATTCAAGATAGTGATGGTGGTTAAAACCGGTAATTAACACGAAAAAAAATAAAATACATTTAGATATAAAAAAATTTGTACATTACTTAAACATAGCACGTTTTAATGAACCGAAAATACGATATGAAAGTTTGTCTGCAATTAAAAAAGAAAACTTAAAAAAGGCAATACTAGGTATCTCCCTCCTAGCAGGTGTGAAATTATTTAAATACCCTGAAATAATAAAAAACGGAAAAAGAGAAGCAAAAATGCAACCATTTATAACGGTACTTTCGGAAAATGTTGAAGCAAAAGCCAAGATTGCTCCGAATCCTACAAAATAAGGCCATGAATTTTCGATTGTTGCTATTCGCCGTTGTGCACTCCAACCCAAAGCCATCCAATAGTATTCAAAACTATACAAAGAGTTAAGTAGAGACGAATGTATGAAAATAAGAATATTATTTATAACTACAGGAAATGGGAGATATTTGAGCAAGACAGTTTGAATGTTAAAGACAAGTTCAAAAACAATTGTAAATATAAAGTCAGCTGCTTTAACAGAAAATGGTGAAGAGTCACAAGATATAACACCTCTATATCTCAATGCAGTGTTTGAAACATCAGAGTGCCATAAGATACTTAGGATACGGGTAAATATTATAGGAACACATCCAATCAAATGTATAATTGTGGTCAGAACAACCGTCAATTCAGATCCATTAGCTTCAAACGATTTAAATGTCTCACAGATATATTGAATAACAGTAATTACAAACACAGAAATTAAGTTATAAGATATGATCTTTAGGATTCTAAAAGATGACCAGAGAAAGTAAAAGTATTATAAATAGTAGTATCTAACCTTTGCCAGATTGGCATATTATTTACAGGTACTTCATCGGATGGCTTTCTTAGGCTGGTGACATCTTTCTTCTCAGCTTCTACTCGACGTCTCTCACTTAATACTGTCCTCACTTCTTTTCTTTCTTTAATCTTGGGTCCATCATGAACTACTCTGTCAAGCTCTCTAATCACCTAAATATCATAATAAACATAAAAACCCAACATTTAAAGCTTACAAAAAAACCCTTTACTGAACCTTTAACACCTTCAATTAAATCCCAAACAAATACTCGAAAAAAACTTATGGCCATGTATTAGCTTAGAAAAGATATAATTAAAATATATACAGATTAATGAGTTAAAAACAATATTTAAAGGTTGAAATATACCACCAACAAATCAGGTTAGCTAATTTTTAAAAATAAGGAAAAATAAATTTCCAAAATATCATTGAATAAAATTGTGATCACTTCTCCAATACCAAATATATGACCGTAATATTATCTTTTCGTTGCGAAAGAAAATGGGGAAACATTAACTGAGTATCATTTTACTTTCCTGTTAACTTTGGTTTTTCTTTTCTCCAAAATTTTTGAGAATTTGTTTGATGTTAAATATTTTTAAAAGTTTAAATGTATCCTTGACTGAAGTCGTTATTAACACTGATTTAAAGACTAATTTATTTGGAGATTTTTTTTGTTTTACTTTTTTTTTCATTTTTTCCCTATTTTATAACGTAATAACATAATTGTTGTAGGGAATAAAATAAAAAATGTCCGGCCGTAAAGGAAAGGTTCGTGAGGAACAACCAGTCATCAGCTTGGGACCACAAGTACGTGAAGGAGAAATCGTTTTCGGTGTTGCACATATCTATGCTTCATTCAACGATACCTTCGTCCACGTTACTGATCTTTCAGGTAAATCTACATCATAAAAACTATTTCTAAAAAAATTGCCACCTTTCCAGGAAAGGAAACCGTCATCAAAGTTACTGGAGGTATGAAAGTCAAAGCCGATCGTGATGAATCATCCCCATACGCTGCTATGCTTGCCGCTCAAGATGTTTCTGAACGTTGTAAGATGGTTGGAATAAATGCTCTTCATATTAAACTTCGTGCCACAGGAGGAACAAAAACTAAAACACCAGGACCAGGAGCTCAATCTGCCCTTCGTGCTTTGGCCCGTTCTGGAATGAAAATTGGACGTATCGAAGATGTTACCCCAATTCCATCCGATTGTACCAGAAGAAAGGGAGGTCGTCGTGGACGTCGTCTTTAATTTTTTATTTGTTATTTGTTTTATACGCAGAAGTTTTTTCATAAATGGCGTTTGTTGAATGATTAAAGTTTTGTATCATAGTTTTATTAAAATATTACTCAGTTTCCACTAAGTTATATCTTTAAATTTGTTAAGGTATAGTCATTTGTAGTGTTATGATATCTTTTTTGCGTTCATTCAAACAATTGAGAAGTTGTTCTACAAAGATTCCTTTAATTAACAGAAATTTAAGTAAAAAAAATGAAAATCATTTAGAGAAATTTATAAAAGATAAGATTAAGGTTTCTGGGCCTATAACAGTATATGAATATATGCAGTTGGCTAGTGGTAGTGCTTCTGGATATTACAATAAATTTGACAAAGACAAAGTATGTTAATTAATTTTTCTTCTATTTTTTTTGAAGTTTAAAATATTTGGTAGTAAAGGTGATTTTATAACTGCGCCTGAGGTATCCCAAATATTTGGAGAATCTATAGCTATTTGGATTTACTCCGAATTATCATATACAGGATGGAAAAATGAATGGCAACTGGTGGAGTGTGGTCCAGGATCAGGGAAATTAATGGGTGATGTTTTATCATCACTTAGAAGGTTTGATCCACTACGAAATTTGTCAGTACATTTATTGGAAGTTTCAAATTCTCTATCAGAGGTACAGGAAAAAACACTTTGCGGCTCAAACAGCGAAATCATTCATGATAAAAATTATTATAGGCATAATAAAACTTTTGACGGCATAGATGTTTATTGGTACAAACTGATAGATGATATCCCTGAAAAGTTTTCAGTTTTTGTTGGAAATGAATTTTTAGATGCATTACCAATTCATCAATTTCAAAGAAATGAAGACAATAAAAAATTCAATGAAATTTACATTAATCTTAATGAGAAAAATGAATTAGTTTTCATGAAAAGTAAAGGTGCAAATCTTCATACAGAAGGAATGATTCCTGAATATATAAAAAATCGAGATGCAATAAAACAATATGAACTTGCTCCTGATGCTGGGGCATTTATAACACAAATTACACAAAGGTTTGTTTTAATTTTATGTATCTTCTTATGTCTTTAGGTTGATTTATGATGGTGGTTTTGGATTGTTTATTGACTATGGTCATAATGGTGAAAGACAAACATTTTCATTACGTGGATATAAAAATCACAAAGAAGTAGAAAATTTACTAGATAATCCAGGTGAATATGACATAACAGCTGATGTGAATTTCGAGTTTCTAAGGAAACTCGTGGAGAATGATGCACTAGTTTTTGGGCCAATAACACAAAGAGATTTCATTCTTCGTTTAGGTGGTGGAATGAGACTCAAAATGCTCCTTCGTGGACTTGGAAAAGATGAAAAAAAAATGGAACAATTATTTGATTCATTTGATGTACTTGTAGGTACAGAAGATCAACAAATGGGTTTGAAATTTAAGGCAATGAGTATATTTCCAAAAACGTTAAAAGTAATTATAGACAAAAGGGGTGGTTATCCTTTGGCTTTTGAAAATTAGATGAACTTTTACAATAACTATTTTTTTTTAGATTTTTAAATAACACTTATAAATTAATATAAATTATTTTACAAGATTCATTAAAATATCCTGTTTTTAATTGCTAAATTATAAAAATTGTGACCTAAATTTATTTAAAAGGTTGTTCAATTTTATACAGTAATTTTAATTTTTAAAACTAAATTTAAAAAAATTTAGTATTTACAGTTAATAAATTTACAAAGAAAATAACATAATTAATAGAAAAAAATGTAAACAATTTCATTAATTAAAAATTAAAATATTGGAGGCAAATCTGGAGCAAGATTGATTGTATTCGTAGAATTTGTCTTCTGAGTTTGGGGTTTTCCCCATTTAACAGAGAGTCTTTTATCATTGATAGTCAAATTATTAAATGTAGCTGCCGCTGCTTTTTCAGCTGCACTTCTTGTACCAAATGTAACAAAACCACATCCTTTTTCTGGTAAGACGGTTACATTTGTAATTTCTCCATATTGGTAGAAATTATCTCTGAGATCATCTTCATCTACGTCAATCAAACCACCGATATACAGAGTTGTTATAGTGATATCTTCTGGTGGTATTAACTTTGGTAAAGCATTAGCTTTATTTAACAATTTAGATGCAACAGGATCGTTTTGTCCATAATAACGATCCTTAATATTCTGTTGAGATAAAGGATTATCTGGATCTTTTGGCATTTCATGACGATATGGACATTCATCACCTCTTTTACACTCTCCTTTAACAAAAAATGAACATATATGTGACTTATTACGATCATAGTATGGTTGCGTTCTTGCAAGTTTTGTTAAAATTGTATTTTTTCCATCATCAATAATCTGACCATATGCTCCACCAGGTGTTGTCCCATCAGTTAATGACAAATTTCTTTCCTGTTGTTGAAGGTAAAATTCTTTATTAGCACCTTCCTTTGGCATGTTGTCATTAACCTGGAGAATTTGATCACGAACTTGAACTGGAAGACCGTATTGAAGATCCAACAAACATGTTTGACAGACATTCTTCAGTTTTGCACATAACTGACAAATTTCAGTACTTTTATATCTAGCACCACGACCGGGAAGCCATCGGAATGATGTAAAAACACGAGTACAAACTTTGCATTCCGAGGAATTTTTACTTTTCATCTGGAATATTATATAAGTTTTAAAAAATTCAATAACTTACCATTCTTCCATAAGGATTTGGACCCAAACATGTTTCACAAATAATTGGAAATTCCTATAATAAATAATTAAACATATTAACCACAATAAACATACCCCTGTGTCACTTTGACTTCTTATATTGTAGTTACCTGCAGCACGGTAAGCCATAGCAAATGATAAAATAACTTATTCTTAAGAAGTATTTATGAAATATACTAGCTTGACTGAAACACTGGAGAATTGTTTTTTTTTCAGAGTGATACTTGTACACAGTCGTGTTGAGACCATACTTTTCTTGAAAGATTTTTATTTTTTAGAAATAGTCCATTTTAAATACATTGCACTTAGATATATACTTTTGTATTATAGTTTGGTTCGTATAAATTTTTTAAATGCACTTTAATTAAGTTTATTTGTGTGTTGAGTAATTTTAAGAAAATGAGTGTTAACTTTTGCTTTTCAACTAAGTAAATGGAAAATGTTTCCATCCTTTTTATTAAAATACATTCTATTTGGTTTTATAGATCTTAATTGTTTTAATGATTCACTAACTCTTAAAATACTTTAAAGAAAAAAAAATTTATCACGATTTCAATTTAAATTAATAAACATTAACATATAATATACACAATAACAAAAATTATTTAGTTTAATAATGTTTAAAATAAAAATTAAAAAAAATACTATTGTACATGGAAATCTCCAGCATAACTTTTCAAGATTTCTGGATTTTTCGCCAACTCCAAAAGCATTGGATCGTCAAAGAATTTAACAACAGACACATCTTCACTTAGTCCTTTTCTTCTTCTAGTTTTGATCATAAATTCACGAGCCAAAAATGGAGCTGGTAAAGGTTCTAAAGGTTTTATACAAATAGATTTATCTAAAGGATCACCAGGGACAATTTGCCAGTGGTTAAATGTAGACATACAAAATGATTGTCCTTGGGTGTGTGTTCTGAGATCAGTTTCAAAACCAAATGAATCAATTACGGGAATGTATGCATTTAATACATATAAAGGTGATCCAGGTAAGGGTGAGTCTTTAGTAACGTGACCTCTTCGTTTATTCAAAACTTCATAGACGGCAGGGATACAATCTCCTGGTGCTACAACTTCAACTAAATAGTATGGCTCCATCAATCTTGGTGTTGACATTAAGAATGCAGAGTAAGCTACACGACGTGAGGTTGGAATCATTTGTCCACCACCTCTGTAAAGAGATTCTTTAGCGATTTCTGCATCCATTATCTTAAATTTAACATTTCTTATTGGTTCTTCACATAATGGTCCTTCTCTTGTTGCCCATTGGAAACCTTGGACAATACTTTCCTTAACACATCCTAGTAAATCTTTATCCACCTCTGATGGTAATGTATCATCACACAAAATATTTGGACCATTATTATCAGGTCCAAAAGCCCATATTGATCTAGATGCTAAAATATCCCAATTATATTTTTTCTCAAAGAATTTTCCTAGTTTCTTCTTATTCCACTCAATATTAACTTCTTCCTTTTCTATATCTTCAGCAATACCTTCCTCCAAAGCTTCACAAAACATTGTTAATTTATTTCTCTTGTTAGGTGTCTCCGCAAAACATTTCATTTGTGATGTCTCAATTACTGTCTCACAAAATGGTACAACTGGATCAGCAACTTTTATATCAATTTCCCAATAAACTTTTCTCATATCGTGCATAACACAATCCATGTATAATTCACCAGTTCCTAAAAGTACGTGTTCTCCTGATTCTTCTACTCTTGTTGTGAGTAGTGGGAATGATTTGTTAACTTTTCGTAGGGAGTCTAACATTTTTGGAAGTTCTGATGGATTAATAGGCTCAATTGCTAATTTCACAACACTTTTGGTGTTAAATTTCAATGGTCTGAAAATATATAATTCTTCTTTTATATTAATATCCATAATTGTTGATGTCTTCATAATTGGTTCATCAATTCCTTCAATTAGCACCCAATTTCCTGCTGAAACACTAGGAACTTCTATATTATATCTACCCATACAAATGTATAATTTCCCAACTGTCATTACTCTCGAATCTTCCTCATCCTGAATACTATAACGTTCTCCTAGAATCCTTATACTCTGCCCAACCGTTAATGTTCCACTAAAAATTCTTCCAAAAACATGAAAATTAATTGCATCAGTAGTCGTATAATTCTTAACAGTATTAATAATCAAAGGACCCTTAGGATCACATTTATCAATCGCCCCACTTATAAGTGTCTCACCCGGCCCTGTATAATAAACCTCTCTCTTAGTTATTCCATTCTTCAATGGAGACTTAAAATTTTTTACAACTAAATCAACAAATGCAGTAAAGTCACCAAAGAATCTTTTACAAATTAATGAAATCAATGGTCTTATATTCATTTTTTGTTCTTTTTTAGTTAAGTGAATTGATAGCTCAGCCATGATACTAGAGAGTGTTGTATCGACATCACCCACAACTTGAGAGAATATCTTGTAGATTGGTTCTAAGATAAATTGAACGAATGTCCTTGGACAGTCTGGGTATGGCGATTTTCTTACGAATTTTCTTGTTTTTGGATCCATGTAGATGTCACCCCATAAACGTTTACTAAACTCATCGGCGTTTACGTTTGCTGTTTTAGCGTAAATTTGAGAGAACGTTAGTGTGGAGAAACAAATATTGTAACGGGAACTTGCAAAAATTACGTTATTTAACAATGGTGACATTACTTGGACATTCTCATCATTTGAAAATGTTTGAAGGATAGTGTTAATTTGATCCAAAATGAAACGTAATTTAAGATAAGCATCATTTGGGTGTAATTTTAATTCCAATATGAAACGATCAATTTTGTTTATACACACTGTGATAGGTAATCTCTCCAATACTGCATGTTTAAGGAGTCTTTCTGTATTCATCATTACACCTTCATGGGCATCAATAACTACCACAACTCCATCTGCGACACGAAGTGCAGCAGTAACTTCATCACTAAAATTCATATGTCCAGGGGTATCAATAATATTTAGAAGGTAACTTTTTTGTCTTGATGTTTCCATTATCAAAGACATTGGCATAGATTTTATGGATAAACCTCTTTGTTGTTCAATATAAAGAGTATCCGTGAATCTAGTATCTTTATCATCTGCTCTAACAAAATCTGGATGTGTTTGTTCAATTAAACAATCCATAAATGTCGTTTTTCCGTGGTGTAAATTACCAATTATCGCGACATTTCGCATCAATTCTGGGTAATCCATCATATCAACGAGGAATTCTTTTTTAAATACAGTATTTGGTAAGTTATATTCCTCGGTTTTGAATTTTCTTTGTCCTACTGGCTTAACAATTGGTTCTGTTAATGGTTGTGCATCTTCCTCCTCAACCAAAATTTCAACACCCTCACCGTACACTTCAACGGCTGATGGATAGTATTTCTTATCTTCATGGAGGACAACCGCATTTGAGATATTTCGATGCTCATCATCTTCCATAGTAACACCGTCATTATCATTCTAAAAATTAATTAAATTTAGTAATAGATAAAAATAAAACATACATCTGAATCGGAATGATCTGATTCCTGGCGATTTAACTGATCATTATTATCTTCATCATCATCAGAATCCAATTCTGGTCCAATATAATTTCCGAATTCATCATACAAATCCTCATCCATGTTAAGCAAATAGATTTAGTTGTAAAAAAAGTTTATGTGTTACTTTCTAAAATTTAAAAAATGCTAGTTGTGGTAAAATGTCACTATGTTGGCAAACATCCTGTAGAGAATGGAATGTAAAAATTCCGCGTTATTGTGGAAATTATTTAGAATGGATTTTTTAATTTTATTTCAATTTCTTTTATTAGTATTATTATTTTGGTAGTATGATAAATTATATACCTTTGTGTATATTTAAACCAATTTTATTTTTTATTATTCTTTGTTTTCAGTGTGTTGTAAAAAAAATTCTAGATAAATTTATATATCAATTTTAATAAAAATATGATTCTTATTATTGTAAATGAATAATTTTGAGAATCCTACTAGAAATAATTATTTTTCTAAGTAAAACAATAAAAAGTTCTTATAATCTTTATCTCAATGTTAGTCAAAACAAAAATATTCTAAATTCATTCTTTAATTGAAAATTTTAAAAACAAAAAGCAGATAATTTAATTTCAATGGATAAAAAATTGTTTTGTTAAGTATACTAATTTATTTATTAAGAGTAATTTAATTATAGCATTAAATAAATGTGACAATCAATTATTTTTTGAAGATTAAGCAATAAACACGATAATGAAGAACGTGAGTAACTTGTTTAATGTTTATTTTTGTAGAGTTATAAAATTCTATGTAGACAAAGTTTAGTTTTTTTGTGACAATATATACTGGTTTGAATAAATTTCTGACGGAATTAGATGGTTCCCTTACTAAATTTGTGACGTTACTTTTAAACTTGTATTAGTTAACTTATTGTTTAATAAAAGCACATTTTCAATATTTACGTGTATTGGTCTTTCTTTCACAACTAGACTCAACTTATCTTGATAACCCTTTATTATCCCACTCTTGAGATTAAATTGGAACGTGTGTAACTATGCAAGTGTATGAAAATGATTAGCTGCAATAAGTTCATCGTACAAATAAATCAGTAATGGTCACAACATATAAATATATATATATATATTATGCCTACAGTATTATTTTAGAAGATGGTCTATTCGGCCACCAAATATTCTTGTCTCTTTAACATTAATATAGTACAAGAATAAATAGAGGTTAAAGTTTGACGGAGGACAAGAGTGATTAGACTTCTTACGGTCAACCTTCTTATTTCATTGAAGTGGAGCTCTCGTAAAGCAAATATTTCGTGAACACACCCTATAACCCAACCCAATGAAAATGCTTTATAACTTTGGCAACTCATCTTGCTTAGAAGTTATATTCGATCTAAGTAAAATACCTTGAAGGAATCAGTAAATAAAGTGTAGTATACAGAAAACTATTATTATTTTAATTTATATATAACCCTTATTAACATTCCCTAGTGTGCTCAATACTAATATTAACTAAATGGTTCGAAAATATTTTTTCCAAACCATCATATTCCTTCTTTTAGGTCAATCTGTTTCCTCTGGACTTGTATGCACATATGCTTCATGTTCAGACTCAAATCCATGTTCAACGGGATCTTGTAATAACGGATATTGTTGTTCATCATCATCATCATCCCAAGCTACACCAAAAGTTATAGTTATTCCACAACAATCATCTTCAACATGTAATGGTTGTAATAATAACAATAATAATGCTTTGATGATCAGTTATTGTCCTGGAGGTGGACAATCAGCAGGTCCCTGTAACTCAGGATACTGTAATTCAGGATACTCTTGTGTTAATAATAATTGTTGCCCATCTGCCTCTGCTCCAGCTACTATCACAATTCAAAGATGTCCAAATGGTCAAGCTAGTGCTGGTTATTGTAATAATGGAGGTTGCTCCTCTGGATATTCTTGTAACTCAGCTACTAATTTATGTTGTGCTATTGTTACTGCTACTTTCGTCTGTTCCGATGGAACCCAAGCAGCTGGAGGTTGTGTATCTGGCCAATGTGGTACTGGATATACATGTAAATCAGGACTTTGCTGCGCAGAGACCACAGATAATGTAAAATGTCTTGATGGAACAGTCGCTATCGGAGCTTGTATCAATGGAAACTGTGGTGCTGGATTTGTCTGTACCACTGGTAATATTTGCTGCCCAGCTGTCTCAGCCTCTGTATGTAATAAAGGAGGAAAATCTGTTGGACCATGTGTTAATGGATACTGCCCAAGAGGTATGTATTGTGATGATTTAGATGGAGTTGGTGAAGGAAATTGCTGTACTACATCTCCAATCACTTGTTCATCAACAGAAAATATTGGATCATGTATTGGTGGAAGCTGTCCAGATGGTCATTTATGTGATACAGATAATGAATGGTGTTGCCCAACTTATGATACTGCAGCCACTAATCAAGTTGGAGAATGTATTGACACTGCTGATGGAGCCATCTGTCCAGATGGTTTCGTTTGTGGTCTTGGTAACTTCTGTTATGCTACCAGTGATTATAAAGCCGATTGTTATGCAATGAATTCTATTGGTATCTGTACCATAATTGGAGACACAAGAGAATGTCCAGATGGTTATACTTGCTCAGGGTATGATGTAGCTGCCGGTACAACTGGATATTGCTGTCCCACAACAACAGTAATGAGAGCCCGTAGACGTCATCCAGGACGCAAAGTTGAATCTTTCCTTAGTCAGGTGCTAATGCATGATAATGCTAAAGGTGATATTGATGGACCAGCTGTTGAAAAACTCGCCAATTAAAAAAATTCTTAATATTTTATATATAATTAATATAATATACCGATAACTTATTTTATTAATGAATTTTATTGTTTCTTAATATTTTATTTTCAAATTCGACGAAAAATTGTAATTTTAATAGAGATTTGTTAATTAAAGTTCTATTAATAAATAATTTGATTTTTTTTTTGTTTTTCTTATACCATTTCGTTTACCTTTCTAATTGAAAATAAGAATTATATTGTTTTACATAAGAGAGTAATTGATTAATTAAAAAAAATACTTTAAAATCTTATTTTGTTGATTATCTTCGCACCACTTGAATCAATTACTTTCTTTAAAAAGTCAAATATAATATTATAGACCTTATAACTACAAGTAGTTTTATTTTGTCAGTTTAACATTAACAACTACTTTACCTTCCTTTATATCAAAGACATTCTCAATCAACTTAATAAATCACTTCGTAATGGCTTTCATTCTTTTGTAATGCTGTTGATAAAAAGAATCTTTATGAAGAAGAATTTAAAGTAATAACTGGTATATTTTAGAAAATCGTGAGGTAAATTGTGACTAGTTTAATAAATAGTATAGATAAATTTTATGTACTGTTTTTAATTGTTTTGAAATGTAATTATCTCTATTGACCGAGAGTAAAAGTTATGAAAGTGTATTATAATTTATGAGATATTATAAAAGTTATAATATTTTATCTTAATATGATTATATTTAGAAATTTTAATTCGTAAGACACTTAATATATGAATACAACTTCGGGAATGCAATTTTTTTTAAATATTCAATTGAATAATAGAACAAATAATGAAATTTATACATTTTTGAAATATAAAACGTCTTTTGTAATCTAAAAAATCGAAATTTTATAAAAATTTAACTTTCTTACACGTATTGTTACAAGTCTTAATCTAGGAACATATTTTGCTCGATAAAATTATAACTTAAAAATGAATGAAGGGAAATTTTTACCATTTAAATTTTTGTTATATTTAATAAAAAATGAACATTATTGTATTCATAAATGAAACTTTTTAATATCTTAAATGTCATTATTTTCATAAATACTTTTAAAGATAAATTAATCTGAATGATAGAAATTGATAAAAATATTTTCTTCCAATATTATTTAAAATAATTTATCAATAGTCTGTATAAGTAAGATAATTTTTTCTTACAAACAAAACATCATTAAAATAACACAATGATTAGTTTTACTTTAGATGACTAAAAAAATCAAATACCAATGATATTGACTAAATTTTGTTTTAAAATTAACAAAATTATTACTTTTTAATGGAATTTTTCCAGAGAAAAGATATTTTTAAGTGATTATTCAAATCACTACTTTTCTTCAAATCATTTTATTTACCATGTATATTCTCTTTTTGCTAAGTATTAAAATCTATAAAGGTTTAATTTAAAGTATAATTGTTTACCAAGAAAATTATCAAAATTATAAATATTTTTACAATTCCTTTTTCATTATGTTGAGTAAAACAATGTACTCTATCAACCAAACTAAATGATCATATATCTCATACCATTATCATCTCTTACTTTACCTAATAATTCTTCAAAAATTTCCAATACTTTAAAAGCTTAAACTCTCAAATATAAAAACAAGATCTTATTACTTCTCTTAAATTCTATACTCAATTATGCTTATATGTTATTTTCAAATGTGTCTGTAGATGAAAAAATTTGTATTAATTTTACTGCGCAATTGTCTTTATTAATATCAATAATATGTTTACTTTTAAAGCCATTGCAAAATGAACTTTCTTTCCTCGATTTTTCGATATCAGTTAATAGTATATGATAGTATAGATCAACATTATATAATTATTGAAAGGGAATTTATTTATTAGTATTTAATACTTTGATACAATTTTAAGAAATTGGACACTTAAAGTAGTAATACTTATTATCCGTTATTACGTATACCTTGTATAATTTGTGGATTTGTTTTAGCTTCAAAATATTTTTGTAAGATATATTTTTGCAATATTGTAATGTTTTTGAGGAAATTGAAAAATTAAACGGTATAAAGATTAAAATATAATTAAATATTGAATAATATATTCGTAAAAATAATACATTTTTTTTGAATGAATTAATTTTGATGAAGACTAATATCAATGGAAAATGTAAAATTAATTGCAAAAAATATGTGCAAGATTGATTAATACATAATATTATTTGAAATATCTTAATAATTTGTTGCTAAAAATTAACTTTGATGTTTACTCTATCTTATACCATAACAATTAATCATCTTCCTTTTTTTATATTTGAATTCAATAATAATAGGAAATTACTTGAAATTGTTAATGTTTTATGAGGTATTTGAATTAATTTCAGAATATTCTTTTTTGTTAATTCGATATTTTATGTTCAAAAATAATTTTTTATTTTCTACTTAAAAATTATTAAATAATTAAGTTTTTTTGCAGATAACCAATCTCAAAATAAATAAATTGTAAATATAATTATTTAATTTATACAACGAGAAGCTCAATTAATGTGAATTTATATTTGAACTAACCAATAAGCAAATACTTCTTGTCTTAATTTAAGAAATTATCAAAAATATTCAAAACAAAGTATAAAAAGTCATGTTTGTATAAAAAACATCAATAAATCTATCTTTTTACCGTTTGTTTTTACTTTAATGTTTGGTAAATTTATAACAAAACTTTTATACCATTATGATAAAAAGAATTCTAGCATTTTTGATGCTTTTAAAATTCGAGAAGTTGGTGATTAGAAAAGAATGTTTTTCAAGAAGCATAATAAAACATCTAAATGTACATTTTGACACAATAAACTTAATACAAGAATTTCAAAATAATATTTTTTTATAGTTTCTGCTTTAAATTTCAAAGAATGTTAGTGAATTGTTTGATATTTTTATATATTAAAGCTGAATTCACTTTTTAAACAATATTTCTCTATTTTATAATAAAAATAATTGCATTTTTTAGATTTTAAAACATGACATTCATTATTTCCAACATTATTATAAAGAAAAATGATACAAAATAATTGACATATGGAAATATGGAAACAATTTTGATTAACATAACAAAAAAATAAAAGAGATATGCAATAAAATTCACAATTGGTGTCAACATATTTACAATTTAACTAATGCTATAATCTATAATCAATTTTTTGAAACATTGTAATTGATAAAATAATAAACACATTTGGATAATAAAGTAATGGCATCTCTCAAAGAAAAAACATCATAATAGTTAAATAAATACTCCTGAAATTAGTATGATAGAATATCATAATAAAAATTAAATTTATATTATGTTTTTTTTACATAAAAACAACTTAAAATGACAAATATAATCAAGTTGGATAACATAAATTAATATATTTTAAAATATTTTGCTTTTTCAAATTCAAAAGTGATTTGTATAAAAATATTTATTATTATTTTTAACACCTCATGAGCTTATAATCTTAGAAAATTTTGAATAATAATATCAAAAAAATGTTGATATAAAAATATTTATAAGAAATACTAAAAAGATTGCTATGAAATAATAAAAACAGATTTTACGAATTAATAATAAAATATAAATCATTTCGATTTTGCAAATTCAATATGTTTATATCATAATTAAAAAAATATAAGAGATAATAATAAATCAACTTTTTAGCAAACTTTAAATTTAAGAAATTTATAAAAAAATCAAAAGTTTAATTAGAAATAGCTTTTATAAATTTCTTTCTAAAAATTACAATTCATAAATGATGATAAAATAATTATCCGGTATTTTAAGAAACACGATTTCACAACAATTATTCTTTGAGCATTTTAATCAAAAATCATTTGCCTTTTTTAAGTATATGACTGTTTATGGTTAAAAATTCAAATAACAACCAGTCGATTTCAATAAGAACTTTTATTTTAAAACTAAATACATCTCTACAAAATATTTACTGAAACACGATATTTGCCCCAAAAATTTCCCACGTTAACAGCAAATAAATCACCAACATTTAAAAATTCAAAAAATAAAAATAATCCTACTCATTCAGTATATTTTATAAAGAACTTATTACAATAATACAATTACAATATTTATTTTTAACTTCAAACAAATATTTTATTGAACATTCAATTTATTATATAATCTAGTGAATAAAAAAGCATAATTGATTTTCAAACGAAAGTTTTCTGTAAATAAATTTTGTTATTTATACCGTAACATAAACTGTAATAGGGTGATTTTTGACAAAAAAAACCATTATTACATGTATCGTATTTCTCATAACTTAAAACCATACATATTTATTGTTGCTGTTGTGGGGGAAATTTTCGATCTTCAGGAATAGCCTCATCTGGAAATTCAAGCTCCCATATTCTTTTAAGGTGCTTTCCTTTAACATCACGGGGTGTTCCAAATCCAGTCATACCCTAAAATTATTGTTATTTGAATCGTTGATAAAGTTTTTAATGTACAATGTTTTAAAAGTAAACATAAAGTTTTTTTATTAAGAATAAAAAACTAACTCTTTGTGAATCGAATTGATTTGTCCCATATTGAAGAGGTACAATAGCATCAGTTTGTCTTAGTTGAGCTAAGGTAAATTTTCCATTAGCAGTTCTTCTTTGACCCTCTGCTGTTTGTGGAATATTTGTTGCAGCGGCAACCTTTAATGCTGTAGGATCCATTGGAGCAGACATATTTTTATATGATAATAATTAGTAAAATAAATCTACAAAATAAAGAATGATCTTTTAACTATAACTATAGGTATAAGAATACAATGAATATAAATATAGATAAATGAAAGACATTTTATATGTAGACAAAAAAAATACGAATACTAGAGAGATCAAAAGATTTGAATCAAATTTTATTCATTTAATATCATTATAAATATGCTTTTATATATTATCTTATAAAATTAAGGAAGCCCCTATGACATATAATAAAATTTTGTCAGGGTGGAGGTATAAATGAGTTTACACCCGATTCGTCAATATTTGAAAATCAATTTTAAAAAATTTTCAACGTTAACGTTACTTTAGAAGCATTCTAAAGTGGTTAGGTAAAGTATAAAGAATCGGATAAACTAGATTTAAGATTAAATTGATTTATTTATTTTATCTAAATTTATACAAATCAGCTTCAATAAAACAAACGTTTCTCGCTTAAATAACAATTATAAGTTAGATATATCTGTTAATTATAATTGAAACATAAGCAATACTTTAGCACGTCTATACATTTATCTTCCATTTACATTTCTCAAAAAAATATTAATTAGATTTTTCACTATTTGTTAAGGACCGAAATTTTTAAAATCTTATTCTTTGTTACTTTAGATATCTATTAGTTTGCCTAAATAATATATTAAATTAAAGTTAATTAATAAACAAAAATATTTTCTAGTATTAAAAATATATATATAATACATCTTTATTGCAATTATAAAATGTTTTATAATAAATTTTACATAATAAATAAAATAGGAAAATATAATAAAAATGTTTAACGCCATTAAGAGGAATGATACTTCATCTTCTAAACAATATTTTAAAATTTCATTTCTCTTATAACAGAAATACGAGATACATCTTTAAAATTTAAGATTTAAAAAATATAACTATACCCACTTATACGTAACTTAATAAAACAAAACTTGATAACTTTTCTAACATTTTTAAACTAAGCAAATTTTTAAGTGCACTATTTTCTTTGCCTGTTTTTTTCGTCTGATTACTCATCAAACAGAAAAAACCACCATAGAACAAAACTTATTAATCCTACTTCTGTTACAATATCATTGAAATATCGAGAAATCACATTGTGTATCAGAAAAAAAATCTTTCAAATAGTCAACATATTATTTAATTAACTTAGGAAATGTCTCAATAACTATTAACTCATTTAAAAGCGTAGGATGAATGATGATTAATAAACCTTATACAATTAAATAATATTTATCATTTTATATTCTTTTCTCAGAGTAAATTATATACAGCTATGAACATATGTACTACATAAATATTCAAAACATATATTTAACATCAAGTGTCTGATGTTGTAGAAAATGTAAAATTAAAGAAATGTCAAGAAGAAATCCTTCAAATTTTATTTAATTTGCTATAAAAACTCAGTAATTATTTATAAAAAAAAGTTTACTAAAAAATAAATTATCTACTGTATTGAACGAATAATAATTTAAATTATAATGATAAAACATAAATGTTAATTTATATGAAAACAAATATGTTTTTTTTTAATTTCGATCAGTTGTTTTATAATTTTATTTGAATAATATTTTTATTATTTTCAAAACTTGTCTGATATATAAACCTTTTAATCAGCATAAATTCAAAAAAGTATTCGATGAAATGTTAAATAACATAGATTAATAACTAATATGATCAAATCATTCACGGTAAAACTCTACCTTAAGATTGGTTACTTATTTTCTACCACAAAAATAAATTTAAAAACGTCAGTTCAAGTTCTATGTATTACGATAAGAAATTTTACCCACTGTATTTCACAAACATTATTATGTTGAAAAAAAATTGTTTATATTATTTACACATGTACCCTCATTTAAGATATGAGAAATTGTTTTATAACAATCAAATAAAAAGTATTAAACATAATTCATAAGTAATTTTAGGGCTTTTCAATTTTAAAAATTGTCAGAGAAGTATTGTAGAAACATAAAAGTTACAAAAAAATATCCTGCACCTTCATAATATTTTACTTGAAAATCAGTGACAATCTAGATATTAATGTATGATTTTTAGATAAAAATTATTTTATATTCGCTTTTAAAGAATATTTTCTCAATTATTTGCTTTTGTCAAAAAACTTTTCTTGTAAATTTAAACTTTTATTTAAAAATTATGCATCCTATAGGATTGGAATAAAAAAATCACTATGATTTACTTTTCATATGTTTGGAGATGTATTTAAATTTGATATATTTGGAGAATAAAGTCGAGTCAATATAAATTTTAATTTAGACTTCAAAAATTAAAATAACAAAAAACTTCTATTGAGAAGTTTGTTGTATTTTAGTTAGATAATTAATGTGGTTTTCACCATCGTTGAATTAGATACATAAGTTAATATTATATAAGAACATTAATCTTAAGTAGTTCTTATAATTGAATACTAACGACTTAAAAAACTTTATGGTGTAAATAAAAAAGAAATAAGTTTTTATTCTACCAATAAATAGACACACTATAAAAATATATTATATCATAAATCAATTCCTACAAAAAACTCCATAAAATAATAAAAAAAATTAGCATAACTGATTTTCCAATCACATTTTTATCACTACAATTTTGATTTACAATTTTCAAATTCAACTTTACCAAAGAATAACCGTTGTCATTTGTAACACCAACATGTAAATCCTCAATTTCTTCTCTCACACTACTAACAAATAACTGGACATAATGGCAGTAAGAATCATGCTGTGACATATTTTTTAAACTTTGAACGACCACATTATCCTCCTTATCATTCAAATTTTTAAACAGAACATTACTGATTTTTGAAGATGAATAGTATTGTTTACTTTCACCCGGTTGAAGTATTGTACTTCTTAATATCCATGTGATGGAAGGATAAGAATTTGCACAAACTTTTACCTGAACATATCCACTTTTTTGATAAAATAATCTACTTTCCACAACATCAACTGACTGCAAACCAATAACACGAATTTTTGATTCAACTCTAAACAAAAATAAAATTATATTTAAATAAACAACAAACCCTGTTCCTAAGACTTGATTAGTTAAAGGATTTACAGCTTCGCATTTGTAATATCCGGTCATTCTAACATCTCGTACTTCCAATAAACAATTTGAATAAGATAAATGCCCCTCACTACCAACACTACAATCATGAGAATACTTTAATTGGTCACATTTGATACTCTTGTACACCTCCCTATCATCGTCGCTTTGGTATCCATTATCAGGTAAATTATTTTCATTCAAAACATTTGGTGAACTTTTAAATTTCCACTTAATATTTACTACTCTTGGAAGTGACTCAAAAAGACAAGTAAAATTAAGTAATCCTTCATTTATCTTAACATATAATTATAAAATTATTTATTTAAAGTCTTACCCTATAAATACCACTCTGGGATTTACCATTAGATTTAAGCAATCGTACCTTACATCCAAACTTAGAATTTTCACAATTTTGATAACATTCGTCACTTTGTTTTGAGAAAACAACTATATAAATTAAAATAAAAGATAAAAAATAAATTATGTTAGTCATAATTAACTTTCCAAATATTACTTTTATTACGCTTCAACATACTTATCAGTGGAAATGCATTAATATTCTAATCAAGGCATATCTTATTATCAAATTGTATTTTATTTTCAACTCTTACTATGATTAATGTTGGGACATATTTGCATTTGATAAACATTACTAATAAAATTTTCTTATCAATTACACTCCTCAACATGTTTCTCCTTATACTTACTTATTTTGAGATTTCTTACTTATGTACAATTTTCGTATAATAAAAAATAAAACACACAAATTGTTATAAATTTATATATCATTAATTTTTATGTGTTATAGAATTATTTAATTCTTCCTTTTTATAGTTTTAAATTTTGTAAATGTTTTAAGGATAAATTTTAGTAAAAAAAATCATTGATAAGTGTTCTATGAAAATGCTTTTTGATATGTTATTTATTATAATATTATCTATTTTTGAAGAAATTTATGTCGAAGTGAAATATATAACATTATATTAATTTCTTTTACCTTTATCATTTTGTATCATTAGTCATTATATTTGTAACAATATATAATAATAATTATTAATAATTTTGTCTACTGTTACTAAAAATAATTTATATTCTATGTATGTCCAACATCTTCTATCCCCACATTCAGTTTACATATAATATAAACAATTACTCTTGGTCCCATACTATTTGTTTATCAAACCGTTACACCTTAATAAACCTGTTTAGGTCAATCTGTCTATTATTTTGTTTTACCTTTTATCGATAAACGCTACACAATATATTTAATATTCCTATCATCACTGGTCCATATGTAACTATAAATGTCCTTTTACACTACATTTCTATTTTCTCCTGTAGGTGTTCATCAACCTAGATACAATAAAGGAAGACTATTTTATTTTTAATAACAATACTAATCTTTAAAGCAATTGATTATTTTTATTATTTCTATCTATATATCTTATTTATAAATATAGGTTCCTTTGGTAAAATTAAACAAACTATTGGTTTATACAAGTGTTTAATATAAAAATGTACAATATTATATTTTTAAATTGTATATTTCTTAATTCAACTATTTGACTCATTCGTAATATATCACCCTTTCTATTTTATTTTTATGATTTTTTTAAAATAATTATACAAATATATGAATGATCTTTTATATTTAATGAATAAAATATGGTATTGTTATTAAAATTAATCATTAAATATTTAGAAATATTACTGTCATATTATATATTTTTTAATAATAATTGTAAGTAAACGTTCCTACTTAACTTTAAATATAATAATTTATTAAAAATTCCTAGTGTACAATAATATAACTCTCCTGTTACTCATTGATCTTATTAAATTCTAAATGCAAACAAAAATCATCCTTACTATGTCATTGAGTTCAATTTGTTATATGAGATTTTTATACAAATTTAGGTCTTAACTTTTACTTTATTCAGAATAATAGGAACATATTACACAGGTATGCTTAGATATATATTGAAGAATGTAAACAATCATTGAATAAATGAGAATACCTACGTTTTATGTTGTTTTGACGCATCACCTCTTAACAAAAGTATTATGAGAATTTTGTACAGCAGAATGATAAAATTCATTCTTATATATGTGATGACATAATCTTATAAAAGACTGTTAAAAAAATAGATGTATAATAATTAAGTATACAAAATGAGTGATCACTCCTACATTATACATATTATTATTTATATCATTATGTTTTACTTATCTACCTTTTGCTTTTGTCAAGAAAAATCATTACTTATAAATTAATAATTAATATTTAATCATTTTTATTGTATTATTTTAACATATTATATGTTATTTTGAAGAATAAATAAATGATTGTGTATACTTTAACAAATTAAATTATTTATTTGAACATATTTTTTCCAATTCCAGAGATATAATATATATTTTATTAAATTAAATTAAATTAATTGATATGATTGTCCGAGACCTATATTATATATTCCCAACATGCTTGATATTAGCATTTTTTATTGATTATACAAACAGTCAAGCTTTGAATGATCCAATTACACAATATATTGAAGGTAGATTAGGAAATCGTAGAATATTCTGGTGTCCCTCAGGATATGGTTATTTAGCTTATTGCCCACAACCAACTGATTGGGACAACTACAATTGGTGTTGTACCTGGCCATACATGGGTAGTTGGAAACCATCATGTTGTCCATTTGCTATCCCTACAGGTGCAGTTGTTGCTATTATCATAGCTGCTATAGTTCTTTTAGCAGGTAAACAAATAAAAATTTAATTGTCAGTAAACATTTTTTTATTCTAGTCTTAATTGGTATGAGCTGTTGGTGTTGTTATTGTTGTCCATTATATAAACAATTGTATGAATATGAAGATGATCCAAGTTATGAAGGAAGATAGATATACTTTAACGATGAAATTCTAAAAGGTGCCGTAATAATTTACAATCTTAATTTATAGATAATATAAAAATGATCTATTTATAAATGGATCATATCTTATATGATCCTACGACACATATCAATTTAATATTAACTTCCAAGCATTTCTTAAAACACAATTTCATGATATAACTATATATTACATTTATCTCATCCAATATTTTTTACCTAGTAAAAAGTTAATCACCTTCTTATATATATATAATTCAAATTTTTATTTGAAAAACGTAAAATTATTATAAAATATATAAAAGAAGATAAAGTTATACACTAAAAGATCCTATATTAATTATTTCCTACTTATATAAATGTCATATACTTCCAGCTAATATTGTAAACTTATTTTAAATAATCACTTCTATATTCATGAGATTTTTTATCTTTATAATTGTTAAAAATGAAACTTATAAATTGACATTAATAAATAATTTTTTTACAATCTATTGCTTTTTATGTATTTTTTTTTATTTTTCTAAATGACATTATAAATATTAATTTGAGGGAACATTTTTTAGTTTTGTTATTTTACATCTCTATTTGTCAAAATACACGAAATATTGTATTTATCATGTGGTGTAATACAATAAAAAAATAATGCTATATAAAATTGAAAATTACTATTAACGCATCATCTACACCATTTTCATAGTTTTTCACTTTTACTACCCTATTATACCATTCTAAAATAATAGATTAAATGTTAACAAAATAACGATAATCACAAAAAAATTTTTATATTAATATAAAATAACCAAATTGTCTTATAATGGAATAATTTATACCATGGAAACAATAAGCTCCTTTTAATCAATTCTAAATTATACAATTTAATATTTTTAATGTTTAACATTTTAATAACAATATTAATAAATTATTACATCGTGGCTACGTAATATTGTATTTAATATCATATTCTAATATTACTAATAATATAAACAGACATTTTATTTTATTGTATATCTTATTATTAAGCAAAATAAATAGTATATAAAATCAGTAAAATTAAATATCAAACAATGTTGATGGAGCATTAGCAAAATAATTTGTTATCTTCGAATAAAGTTTCTATTTTTATATATAATATTTAACGTTATTAATATATTAATGTACAAAGTTTTAACTTAATTTTAATAGAGAAAATTTACTAATTATATTAAAATTTGTCATTTTCTTTTTACTTTTAGTGTAAAATAATTGTATAGAGAAATTAACTATGGGTTCTGTTTTGTATGATATATTTAAAAAAAATGTTGATAATTCGAATTATTTACCAAGTGCTAACAATATTGAAGAATCTGGTGTAAATAAAAATGATACAACAATACTTACAGATAATAAACTTAATTCTAATATACATAACCATAGCAAACCAAATGGCCTAAACAACAATGATATGATTTTCCTATTTGCCACACTAACGGCATTCCTTTGTGCTTGCTGCCTTTTGATGTCATGTACAAACCATTATTTAATTAAAAAAGTTATGAAATTAAGACACGAAAGGAGAGTTAGAGAAGAAAATGAACAAAATATAAACCAAGTTTCTGTTACTGAAACATCAAAAAAAGTATATGACATTGATATCAAGAAGTCATATCTTGACACAGTCGATTAATTCTACCAATAACTATTAAAAATATTTAAAAATAAAGATTTATTAAATAAAACTTATAATTGTGAACAGAAACCATATCCACAAAAATAATAAAAAAAACAAATGATATATACTTATTGGTACAATAAGAAAATACCAGATCATCAAAAATAAGAGAAAAAACCCATTATTCTATAAAAGAATACAACATTCTTTGAAAGCTATACTCAATCCTGACGACGGGCACGAACCTTACGTTGGCGAACGGCTTCTTTAGGGGACTCTTGGGCAACCTCCTTCTCAGATACCTCTCCATCAGACTCCTCATTTTGAGAGGCACCCCCATTTTGAGTCTCACTACTTTGTAACTCCTCTTCTAGATCATCTTTTGTTATAGTAACAATTTTGTCATCCTCCTCAGAGCTGCCACTTAATTGTTCGTCATTTCTGTGTTCTTCTTCCTCCTCTTCATCATATTCTACTTCCTCAATTTTCTCTTCTTTATCTTCTTTCTCATATACCATAGGTGAAACATTTGTCTTTCTACCGAATAAATAAATACCACCAAATATAAGTGGTAAAAGTATACAAAGAGCATATACAACCCATAAGTAAGGTTTATCTTCTGTAGCATCAATTAATTGTTTAAAGAATCCAGATTGAGGACTTGTTGCTAACTCGAATTCTTTTTCTTTTTCCTTAGTAATTGAGAATGTCTCTTCAGCAAATTTTTTTGCAACCTCAATGTCGTTTGTGATAATGATATTATCAAATAAGATTTGTTTTGACATTGTCCAAAGTTCAATTCCAACTGCTGAGAAAGGCAACATATCTTCGAATGGTTTTGGAACGAAATAATCTGGATTCTCAATAAGTCTTGGAGACCATACTCCCTTGAAGTTTGGATTTGGTATTCTTGGTTTCTTCCATTTTCCTTTGTAATTTGGATTTTGGGATTGTAGGTTGAGTCCATTTTCCACATCCACTGATACCTTCGCAACGTGGATTCTTAATTAAAGGAGCTTCCCATTCTCCATCCATATCATCATCCCAATCATTTGGTTTTACTGCCTCTGGATTTGAAATAAATTCATTTTCATCCTCAAGCCAATCTGATGGTTTGACAGCATTTGTATCAACAATAGTCTCTGGTTGGTCTTCATCCCAATCATCTGGTTTTGTTGCAGTTTCGTCAATTATTGTTTCACGATCATCCCAATCCTCTGGCTTCTTATCTTTTGGATCGTGGATTTCTTTTGGTGGAGTTAGTGGTGGAACCATATCAGTCAACAAATCTCCACTGACTTGAACGACATTATCAATAAGTATTTGATAGGTATTATCTTTATTAATAACCAAAGTGTATAGATGACTTTTTTTATCATCGAAAATACCACTTGGATCCTTAAGTGCTAAAGCCTTTCCATTAGCATGCTCAGATACTGTCTTATTTTTTGGATTTTCAAATCTAATAATAAAATGAACTTTAGCAGTAGTACCACATTTATCAGGTCCAAACAAAATTGAGTAAGGAGTTTTGTCATTAAACAAAGATAAATCCTTTTCAGCACCCTTTACGAGTAACTTCAAATACCCACCACCACATTCTTGTCCTTCCTCATATAATACTTCGTATTGAATAACCAATGAATCTTCCTTGAAAGTAAAAGGTTTCCTCATTTTTGTTGAGATTGCATGATGCTTTGCCTTACTTTTAACAACTAACTTATAATCTTTTTGTATTAAAACATTAGTTGGTTCTGCAATATCCCACAATCCATTAAATTTAGAAATATCCTCATCAACACCTTCCTTTTTAGCTTTCGAAACTATCCATGTGTTTTTTAATTGCTCTTTCCCAGTGAAATATTCAGCCAAGTACACATTATCTGGAACGTTTGGTTTCAAAAATTTTCCAGGTTCAAATGAAGCGCCTCCCTCTTCATCACAATTTACATGAGAGGTAAAGGCAAAGATGAAACAAAAAATAAATAAATTAAGCTTCATACCTAAAAAGATATAAAATTATTTAAGAACTACAAATACAGGTTTTTTTTATGACGAGATAAATATTTAATAAAATTATAAAATAAAAAGCATTATGAAATTAACCAGCTGACCACAACTGATATAATATTGGTAAAATGTTTATTTGCTTAGCAACTGGCCACGTATTAAATGATACTCGGAATATTCTAGAAGGATAGTTGGCAAATTTTCTTCAGTAGGGAAGATGGGGCTATATATTTTTTAAGCTTATATTTTTTGTTAATATTGTAGTAACCCTTAGAGTTATTTACAAAAATTACTTTAATTCTTATTACATTTATTGTACCTAAAAATTTCGTAAACGATAAATTTGAATATTATTTTTCAACATAACAAAATAGTAAAAGTATTGAGTAAATAGGACACCTCATACATAATATATAATAATAACAAGAGTAAAAATATTGTATTTTATTTGTCATTCAAACACGCATTTGTGGGTTGTGGTAAATTTTTTATCGAATCGTATAGGATAGTTTTATGTTTAACAACATGTAATGTAAATACTACTTTCTGTACTATTTATAAGAGTACAACTTGAATTAGCATTGATAAACCAATTATTTACAAGATTATTTTATATATGAAACTAAAACTTTTATTCAGAGAAAGTTTTTGGAAATTAAAACATATACCTAAATGTATTTGCCTTTGTTGTTTAAAATGAAATGGTATAATTGTTTTTATAATATTTTATAAAAATGAAAGTTTATATAATTAAACGGAAGACTTTTCTGATATTTTGTGGTTTGTACGTATAGTTTGTAACATTAAAATATTTATTTGATTCATTAAATATACTTGAATATAGAATGCTAGATGTATGGACATAATATTGTAGTGAATAAGGAAATTTCTCAATCTGAATAATACACAATGCTTCCTGATAGAAATCGTAACCATTTTCAAAGATTGTTTAGATGTTTATAACTTTTGAGTACTTTTTAAAGTGTGTTAATTATAGATTTTGTGAACTTTTTATCTCATACTACTAAATAACTGAGTTAAAATTTTAGAATTTTTGATGATTTCAATATGCTATTATATTGTATTCAATATATGTACACTTTAATATTGTTATTAACGGTGACTATGACTTTGTAAAATTGCGAAATCTCGGATTTTTAAGTTATGGATTTATTTATCATTTTTTCAAATCAAATAAGTTATATAATTAAGAGAGAAAATAAAATGATGTCACGAAAACTGCTTTATTAAATCTTTTAAAATTTCAAAATGGCAATTCCTAGTAACCATTAGAACTTAAAATTTATTATTTAAGTCTAATTACCTTTCGGCAAAAGTATTTTTTTAATTAATAGTATAAACTGACAAAAAATATAGGCTTAAAAAATAGAAATGTTCATTGAAATTTCAAACAACTAATTAGACAATTCATTATTTTCATAAAACTCCTATTTTTAAAAAAAAAAAATTTTTTTGAAGTAAGTCCACTTATTTTTAAATATGCTTCTTTTCGACTACGAATTCGTTTTCTCTAATTATCTAATCATGCATTCTTTTATAATTTTTAACAGCTAAAAAATACCATATTTAAAAAAATGTAAATAATAAAATTTGGAATATCTTTTTCATTTTTGAAAACCCTTATTACTCTGAAATCATTGGGCATGTAATTAAAAGGAGTTGCTATACACAACTAAAATTAAAAAAAAACAATATTTTTTTCTATTAAAATTGTTAATAAATTAATCTTTGATAAAGATTTGTATAATAATTTATTGGTACTTGTTTATAGACCAACACTATTTGATTTTCCATCAGCTACGGATTTTTTAATGCGTTTTTTTAGTTCTTTTGGTATTAGACATAAAATTACATCTTTAAAACTTCCTACCTTTACAGATAAAGAAAGGTAACATTTGCCAATGACCGATGTATGATAATTACAACTAAATTTATGGCCATTACAAAATGTTATTGTTAATAAAATATGGATTTAATGTAAAATAATAACTTTAATAAATTCATTTATATACAATACAATAAAATTAAAATTTTATAATATTTTATAAAAAAAAATAAAAAACTACGAATATTGATAATTAAATAATTTTTATTTGATTACGTCATATTTTGTAGTAAAGTAAATAGATAAAGGATTTTTTTTAAATAACTCACTAGTTTATTATTTATCGACCTCTTAGATTTCAGAATCTATTTTAGAAGATTGATATAAAAATAGAAAAAAAATTCGTTTAATTTTTTGCATTCAATAAAGATAATTTATAAAATATTTTATAAATAATACTGTAACTTCTTTTATAAATTCAAGTAAAGTCACAATATTAGAATATGGAAGTTTATTTTTAGATTTACGAAATATGAATTTCTAAATTTGGACTATGGATTCTTAAAAATGGCCTAATAAGGACTATGCTAATTGTTTGATTAGAACAGTTTTTGAAAAGCCCATTCATTTTTGATAAAATAATCACAAAACAATTATTAACTATCTTAATTTTTAATCATTAATAATCTGTTAATTGTGATTGTGGTTTGTAAAATTGCCGAAATTTTAATTTATTAGTCATGAATTTATTTATTTGTGCTTCAAAATAAATATAAAATAAAGAAAATTAAAAGAAGTCACCTAAGCTACTTTTAAAAATCTTTAAAAGTTTATAAATGACACTTCCGTATAATCGTTAGAGAAAAAGTAAAAATATATCCTTACAATGCTACATACGTTATGTAAAGTATTTCTTTTCTTTAAAAATATAAACTGACAAAATTATATGTTTAATCATAAAATAATGTTAGTTAAAATTGGAGCAAGTGTTTAAACATTTCATCCTTCTCATATAATGTTTATTATGTGCCAAATTCCTTGTAAAATCACTCCACGACAATCTTAAGATTGGAGCATCTTGACTACAGATTTTTTTTCTATTCTTAGTTATGATACATCTTCTACCATAGTTTTTAACAGCTAAAAATTAACATACGTTAAAAAATGTAAGTAATCAAATAATGATTACCAGTTTGACTTTGTAAAATCCAAACTCCTGAAAGTCTTTTTGACTTATAATTAAAGGCGGCTGCAATACATCTCTAAAAAAAGAAATGATTTTTTTTTCTAAATCTTCTTACTAAATCTTTTTGTGTTAAGGATTTTTTTAACAAAGAATTTGTATTTGTTAATTGACCAACACTTTGAAATCTATCAACAACAGTTTGTCTTTGAAGGTTATATCTTAAATTTTTTGGTATTAGACATGTAAATGCAGATCTATAGCTTTCTTCCGTTATAGAAAGTAAAAGGTAACATTTTTTATTAAAGAATTTTAAAAAATGTTGACAACTATATTTATAACAATTGCAAAATATAACTGCTAAAAATATCAATTCAATATATAAGAATATTTTTAAAGTATTCATTTTTATAGAATATTACAATATAAAAATTAGCAATATTTTATCCTAAAAAAATGTGAAATAACAAATATTGCTGATTAAATAATTTTATATTTGATTACAACATTTTTTGTTCTAAAATAAATAAATAAAGGGCTTTTTTAAATAACTCATTACTTTATTTTTTTATCGACCTCTTAGATTTCAGAATCTGATTTTAGAAGATTGATATAGAAATAGGAAGAAAATTTATATAATTTTTTGCATTCAGTACAAATAACTTATCAAATACTTCTGAAGTAATACCACATTTTCTTTTAGAAATTCAAAAATATGTCACACAAGTAAATCTTGAATATTAATTCTGTGCTTTTCGAAATAAAAATTACTACAATTAGACCATAGATTTTTCAAACGTACTTTTTAAATATTAGACTAAGTTGTTTAATTAGAACAGTTTATGAAAAGACCATTCATTTATAATCTAAAAATTGCAATACAACGATTAAATAGCTAACATTTTATCATAAATAATCCTGCTAACTATAAAATTGATTTGAAAATTACTGAAATCTCAATTTCTAAGTTATGAATTTATTTATAATTGTTTCAGAATAAATATTGTAATTTGGAGAAAACTTAAAATTACGATAGGTGCATTTAAAGATGTTTATAAACTTGAAATTGACGCTTCCGTGTAATTGTTTTGAATAAATGTAAAAAAATATATTTAAAGTGCTGCATATTTTATGTAAAATTTTTCTTCCAATTAATAGTATAAACTGAAACAAATTTAGCCCTTTTTATAGAAATTTCGTCCAGATCTTGAGCAACTATATGGACAGCTCATCTTTACCATAGAAATTTTTTTACTTCCATAAAATGGTGTAATAATACTCCGCTTTTCTCTTTCGATATCCAAAAGTGTCAGAGCGCTTTCGTTTTCCATAATTATCTACGTCATATTTTTTATTAAAATTTTTAACAGCTAAAAAATTATTAAATTTAAAAAATGTTAATAATAAAAAATGTATTACCAACTTCACTTTGTAAAATCAAAACTCCTGCGAGATTTTTGGGTTGGTAATTAAAGCCAGCTGCTATACATTTCTAAAAAAAACAATATTTTTTTTATTATTAATATTCTTACTAAATTTTGTTTTGTTAAAGTATGTTTCAATAAAAAATTAGTTTCTTTTAGCAGCCCAACATTTTTGAACCTATCAACAGCAGAGTATTTGAGAAGTTTATATTTTAACTCTCTTGGAACCATACATAACAATCCGTATTTATAGTATTCTTCTGTCACAGAAAGTATGATGTAGCATTTTTTATAAAATATATTGTATTTATATTGGCAAATAAATTTGTAACTATTTCAAAAAAGTTACTGTAAAAAATATTAATTGAATATGACATAATAATTTAAAAAAACTCATTTTTCCATAATAATTATCAATATAAAATTTAACAATATTTTATCATTGAAAAATTGAAATCAATAAATTTTGCTAATTAAATAATTTTATATTTGAATATACCAGGAATTCATTCAATATAAATAGATTAATAATTTTTCAAATGGCTTATGATTTGATTTCTTATATATTTTTATAATTAATTGTCAATGTATACATGAAACGAAAAATGCAACGTTAGTTATTTTGACGTTGTTAGATTTAAAGTACCCTTGTTTTAGAAGATTGTTTAAAAGTATTTATTTACATGTTGATAGATTTTTTATCAAGAATAACTTATCAAAAGATCATTTATATACAATAAAACAATTACCACTCAATGATTTAATAGCTGAACTTTTATCATTCATAATTTTATTAACATAGACGATGACTTTTAAAATTACCGAAATCTCAATTTTTAAGTTATGAATTTATTTATAAATGTTTTCAAAATGATCTATGTAATTTATATTTGAAATAAAATCAGAAAAACTGCTTTCCAAATCTTTAGAAATTTCTAAATAACATATCCGTGTAATTATTGAAAATAAAAGTAGAAAGATATTGTTACAATGTTACTTACTATTCTAAAAATTTCCTTCCAATTTATAGTATAAACTGAAATAAATTCAGATTTAACATATAGAAATTTTATTCACGTCTTGAGGATCTAAGTAGACACCTCATCGATGTCAATAAATTTCTTCTTTTATTATATGTCCTTAAAATACCCTGCCTTCTTCTTTTATATCCAATATTGTCATAGCGAATTCGTTTTCCATTATCATCTACGTCATTTTTTCTATTATAATTTTTAACAGCTAAAAATTATCATGTTAAAAAAATGTAACTAAAAAAATATAAATTACCAACTTTACTTTGTAAAATCAAAACTCCTGCGAGATTACTTGGTTTGAAACCAAAGGCAATTGCTAAACAATACTAAAATAAATAAAATTTTATTTTTTATTATTAATATTCTTACTAAAACATTTTTTTTTAAATTCCGTTCTAATAAAGCATTAGTAATTTTTAATAGACCAACATGTTTGATTCGATCAACAAAGATAATTTCTTGGAGTTGAAATTTTAAATCTTTTGGTATTAAAGATAAAAACATGTATTCGTAGCTTTCCTCCGTAACAGAAAGTATAAGGTAACATTTTTTATAAAAGAATTTATAACGATATCGACAATTAAATTTATAACAATTGCACAGCGTTACTGTTAAAAATATGAATTTAATATATAATAATAGCTTTAATAAATTCATTCTGATATAATATTATTACTATCAAAATTGGTTTTATTTTATGGTAGAAAATTACAGGTATGCTAATATAATAATTGTATATTTGTTTTTATCATGAATTATTATAAAATAAATAAATTAAAATTCTTTTTTAAACAAATTATGGTTCAATTTTTTATATACCCTTATTATTTATTGTCGGCGTATGAAAAAAATTAAAAATGATACGTCGGCATTTTTGACTTTCTAGATTTCAGAATCTGATTTTAGAATATTGGTTAAAAAATAGAAAGAAAATTTGTATAAATTTTTTGTATTCAATGAAGACAACTTATAAAATATTTCAAAAAAATCCTATAATTTCTTCTAGAAATTCAAATAATCTCACAAAAGTAAGATGAAATCTTAATTTATGGTCATACGAAATAAGAATTACTAAATTTGGACTATAGATTTTTCAAAACATTTTATAAAGATTAAACTAATTTGTTTAATTAGATCAGTTTATGAAATGACCATTCATTTATAATATAACAATTGCAATACAATTTTCAGATAGCTGAATTTATATTATTTGTAATTATATTAACCGAGAATAATATTTATAAAATTGTTAAAATTACAATTTTTTAGTTATGAATTTATTTATTACTGCTTAAAAATAAATAAACTATATAACTAAGAGAAAAATAAAATGAACCATGAAAGCTACGTTAAAAATTTCAAAATGATATTTTCATTTAATCATTGGAAATTAAATTAAAAATATATCCTTATAGTACTTTATACTTCTCGTAAATGTTTTCTTCTAATTAATTGTATTAACTAAAACAAAGTTAAGTTTAACGTATGGAAATTTCATTTTTATCTTGAACAACTTATTGGACAACTCATCTTTCTCAATGAATATTTTCTTCTTTTAGTAAATGCGTTAAAAAGAGATAACCTTCTTCTTGAATATTCAGGATACTCATTTTGAATTGATCTTCCATAATGATCTACAAGATATTTTTTACTATAATTTTTAAGAACTAAAAATGATCATATTTAAAAAATTGTAAGCAATAAAAAAATGATTACCAATTTGACTTTGTACAATCCAAACTCCTGCAAGCTTCTTTGGCTTGAAACCAAAAGCAACTGCTATACATCTCTAAAATAAATAAAATTATTTTTAATCTCAATATTCTTACTAAATGTTCTTTTGATAACCTTTGACTGATTAACAAATTGCTGCTTGTCAATAGACCAACACTTTGGAATCTATCAAAAATAGTGTGTTTTAGAAGGGCATTTTTTAAATCTCGTGGTATTGTACATAAAAATATGGATTTATAGCTCTCTTCTGTTACAGAAAGCAAAAGGTAACATCTTTTACTAAAGTATCTAAGACGATAATGGCAAATAAATTTATAACAATTAAGAAGTGGTACTGTTAAAAATATAAGTTGAATATATAATAATAGCCTTAATAACTTCATTTTTTAATAATATTATCAATATAAAAATTAGCATTTTTTATCATAGAGAGTATGGAACAACAAATATTGCTAATTAAATAATTTTATGTTTAATTATATCACGGATTATTTCAACATAATTTGATTAATAGTTTTTTTTAAAAAAACTTATGATTTAATTTTTTTAACCAAAATATACTTTTTAATATATTTATTTGTCTGTTTAGTTTTTTTACTTTAAAATCATACTTATATAGTTGTTTATTTTTAATTTAATCTTCGGTTTTGTTTAACTCAAAATTATTTGATCTACATTTTTTTGTAGCCTCCCTTACTCAAAAAATATATTTAATTTCTCTTATAACTTTTTTTTAAATATTTTTATCCTATTAAAATATAACGATTGTTTTTTTAGTTTATTTTTATATGAAACATGAAATTTAACAAAAATTTATTTCTATATTCAATTATTTATCATTTCAATTGTTTTTTGTAATAGTTACAAATTTAGTTGTAAATATAATAAAATGCGTACGAAAAAATGTGTACTTTGATGCTTTCTATATCGGAACCGCAATATTCAGAGATATTTTTACCTTGTTTACCGAAAAATTTAAGAAGCATTTTAATGAAAACACTTGCATTTGAAAGACTTCGTACTGTTGGTGTTTTAAAAGTTTCTAATCAAATATTAAATAAAGGCTTGACCAGAAGAATTTTAGTAAGGATGCCCATGTAAAAAAAATAAAATTTTTATATTTTAGGGAAGTGTGGGTATGATGTTTAATTATCTAGGGAACCATCTTCAAAGAATCTATCTTTTTCAATCTGCACAAGGTAAAATAAACTAAAAATTTTAATTAGGCGAATTATTTTAGCAATGTTAGAGTATAAGAAGCATTATGATGCAAATAATTATGGTCGTAGAATTAGTGGAGGTAGTATTAATCGTGGTAGTATTAATGGTGGTAGTATTAATGGTCGTAGTATTAACGGTCGTAGTATTTTCAATTAGTAGAAAAAGTTTTGGAAGTTAAAAAAAGCCAATTTCATAAAATATTGCTAATACCACTACAAAAAAGAATCTTATTAATCGATTTCATTTTGTTTAACAGATGAACAAAATAATCTATCGAAGTTTCAAATTTTTTATTTAATTATTTGTTTTCATACTTTTCGTGACAAAAATCAATTATTTATTAACTTTATAATGTTAAATATTGTTAATAGATAAGTTGATTGTCCAAAAGTGAGTTATATAAATTAAGATATTGAAATAAATTTTAAAACCTTAAAAGTTATAATTTATTTCTAAATAAATTTCGTCAATTTTCATATTTGTTAAAAAAGTAAAAATTTAAAGTTGTAATTTGATAACAATTGAAAATAAAATTGTTTTACTAAAAATATTTTTTTAGTGAGGTTGATTTTTTAAATTTTTTCATTAATAATATTTAAATTGAATATTTGAAACTGTTAAATTTAAGAAGCTTGAATTCTTTTTATATTTTAATCTGATTTCCAAGATTAGTGTTGTGGAAACTTTCTGAAAATTCCAAAACAATCACGATTTTTTTATCTTCATATAACTGAATTATCCAAGACAAAGTAATGACATATATGTATATCAAATTTGTATGTTGACTTTCTTATCGAACAGCCATCCAGCGATTAACTCAAAAAATTTGCAGTTTTTAGCGTTTTGACCACAATTTACTCACCTATGAAAAAAATATATATTTCGAAGTAAATGTTGGAATCTACCCACACGCAAAATTTGAGAGTTAAAATCTGAAATCTAAAAAGTCATAAATGCTAAAAATCATATTTTTTATTTCTTGCATATTCTGATAAATAGTTTAGAAGTATTAAAAATCAGTGTTGAATCCTATTTATATAAGACTTCAAAAGAAATATAAACATAGATAATTATTTTAGCAATTTTTAAATAAAATTTACTGTAACATTTTTGCAATATTATGATAAAATATATAATTTTGCATGATGTGAAAATTTTATCTTGTTTTATTAAAATTATCATGGATATTGATGTATAATTTTGACAATTTTTTTGATAAACATTAACTACAAAATTTAAATATTATGTAGTTATAAACATCTTTTTCACAAAAAAAATTACAAATACCACACTTGAAAGTTAGTTATATTAAATTTGTAGTTATTAAGAATGATATTGGAAAATAAAAAATGTATCTTGACATAAAAAAAATGCGATCATTTAAAATATCTTGACACCTAGATGTATGTTATATATTTTGTTTAATATATGCGGTGACCATTATAATATTATCACTAAAATTTACTGTTATCATTAATGTTAATTTGCACATATTAGATGTTATAGAATTTTTTAAAATTAAAAGAAATTTTACCTTTTGTTTATGTAAAATAGTAAAATATCTTTCTAGTCCTAAAAATGAAACAATACTTTAGAACAACAATTTATTTTAAATATAAAAGCAAAAACTCGTGTTATCACAGATTTATAATTCTTTCTTATTTTTTGGAACAAGTTTCTTTGTACTTCTTAATTGTGGAACTTCTTTACCGTAATGTTTGATAACTTTCTTCATTGTATTAAAGATATGAGAGGGATTTGAATAATAATATTTATAGTTTTTGTATTCAGCTTTCTCATTAACAAAGTCCTCTAAAACATCTCCTCTTTTGTCGAGGAACAAAACTCTTGGAGAGTAATTTCCATCAGGCTTATATTCCTCCTCATGAGGTTCTTCCTCATCTTGTGTATTGGTCATAACAAAGAATTTAGAGAGTGTTGTAAATACTTTTTGAGCATTTTTTTGTTTGAAGATTTTTTTAAGGTTTTGACATGCTTGGCACCATTCCTTGTGAATTAGTAAGAAAATTGGTTTATTTTGTTCCAAAGCTATCTCTACGGCATCATCCCATGGAACCCATTCAATTTCATCACCCCATCCTATAATCAATTAATGTTATATTTAAAATCATTTAAAAATTTACCTCTCGACAAAGGATTTTCCTTAGTTTTTTCAGTATCAGCATTTGTAATAACAAAAATAGATAAAGCAACAAAAACAATTCCAACAATATACGATTTCATGATTTATAATAAATAAGGATGAGATCTCTAAATTTCTTATTATAGAAGTTAAGATACACGTGTAGATGGGAGGAGTATAATTTCCTAATTCACCTTTTTCTAGATATCCTTTTATATTTCCTATCAAAGATACATCTATTGCGGAGTTATCAAAAAATTTAATACATAATGTCCTTGACCATTCTGGAAAGAGAAGTATTATTATTTTATAAGTAAATGATGTTAGATAATAACAAACGCAATGTATAGGTTAAACAATACAATTTTCTGGAAATTCTAATTACATGCATTATATTAAATTTTGAATTTTAATTTTAAATGAATTCAATAAACAAATAATAAAAATTACATTTTGATTTTGTTAACAAAAATAATTTTAAAGAAAATTTTAACATATATCTATCTTTTACATTATCAAAGTAGATCAACTCATGAGATACGTCTTACAAAGATTTTTTTAAAAACTAATTTGGACAATGCAACCACCATCAAAAATCCCTTTAAGGACAGAATATTTAAATATTAACAGTGGGATGACACCAAATCAGTTTGATTTTAACATTCAAGCGTGTTTTCCGTACTCCTTTGAAACACTGGACATGGAAAAGAAAGAACCTTTTATCTACGATGACTTTTCAACACCCAATCGTTCACGAAATCATCCTTTAAATGTCGGTAAAAATATATTTTATGTAAATCCTGGATATCTTTCCGAGTATTCAGTTTATTTTTCAATGTTTTTTAATAATAAGGGGAATGTTGACAAGACACTACTAGATAATATTGAAGGAAATGATTTCTTAGAGTTACTTAGAGTTTTACACTACTGCCCAATTAGAAAACCAATCAGTAGTATGTTTGTTTATTTTTTAATTTTAATTTCGTTTTTTAGATTCTAATGCTATGCTATGCTTTAATCTAGCAAATCTTTTTCAAATCAATACACTTAAAAAAGTATACTGAAAGATATATAAATAGAGTAATTAATAAAACAGATAATGTTGCAATCCTGGCTGATATCGTTACTCATTTAGGTGTTTATGATAATACTTCAGATTCCTATTTTTTAGCTATAAATAGATTAGTAAAATTGGAGGATGACAAATTTTGTTGTTCTGATACCTGGAATCATTTATCTTTGGATGCTTTTGATGATGTCTTGTCATTACGTTATCACTATAGAAAATATCGAAAATTAGGTAGATTTTACGAAAGGATAAAAGGTTGGATAAGTAAAAAACACGTGGATGTTGGTTCTTGCTAAGCATTTATGTCCGGTTAATAATTTTCTTTTTTTTTGTAAATTTGTATCAAATAATATTTTGTAATGTTTTATTAATAACACTATTTTAATGAGATATTTTATGTACTTTAAAGCATTTGATTTTTACATATTTATGGAGTTGATTAGTGTAGTTTAATTTTTTTAATCAATTAAATTATTGAAATTTTTTAGATATGTGTTTGTATTCACAGTAATTATATCTATATAATAACTTTTTGCAGAAGATAAATCGGCACGTACCGAATTAGTTTTATTTTAGTGTTACTATTCTATTGCGCAAAAATTTATCAGACAATTTTCGTTAGCAGAACCAATTTTGGATAACTATAAAACAAGAGTAAGTTAGTTATATTTTGATAGAACATGGAATCGTTGATAAAAGAATGTGGAGAAATTAAGTCAAGGCAGAAATTAATTGATGTTCTTAAACAATCAAGAAAATTATTACCATACAATTCCTCGTTTTCTGTCACTCTTTTTTATACGGAATTACTTGAACACTCATTCACTCCATCTGTACGTGCATTTTTAACTTCATCCGAAGTTGATAATCTCCTATATAGTACCTTTTTACTTCGACCAAAAGAAGCTATTGAAGTTGTATCTCTTGCATTAGGAAATATTTCTGAAGAGACACACAATACTAGTTTTAAATTTGAAAATACTATAGAGGTTTTGAGACTGCTAATGAAATCAGAGAAGTATTTGTCTGAAATTCTTGAAAACGCATCAAACGATTCAGAATTCAAGTTGTGTATAGATAATCTTTTAAGTATTCGTATCAAAATATGCAACTTAAAAGGTGTCTTTAAAAAACACGATCTTATTAGTAAAATATTGGGTGATTTAGAAATGTTTTACGAAAATATTCCATTAATATTATGGAACATAAAAAGATCTCAATTTTGTTTATATTTTTGCTTTAAAATTAGTCAATTTAACGAAGAATTATGTTGTAATGCTGTAGATAAGTTACTTGAATCTGTGGGAACAGATAATATTAATGATATCTTCAAAAATTATTGTGATTTACACACTAGACAATATAATTATCTTTTTATTGTATTGTTAAAATCTTTTTTTGTTGTATCTCAACTGATATGTATGTACGGAAAAGGAAATGTTGGAATAAAAGAAGCTGCACCTTTAATAGTAAGTGAATTAATGGTGGATATTACAACTTCAAATGGAATTAGAAGCTTCAAGAAATTTATTTGTGTTATAACAGAATGTTTATCTCCACAAGAATATTTGAATTTAGTAAAATCATTTTTAGAAAAATTTGAAAATCAACTGGATATGCCGGATTTTGTAACTGTAGCTCAGTTATTAAATATTGTTACTGTTTTAAAAATAATGATTAGACAAATGAAAGATAATGAAAAAGAGGATATCAAAGATCATATTCAGAACTTTGTGATGTGTAGTTTTAATTCAATGCTTAGTGCAGATGGAAATAGGAAACAAATTACATTTCACTTTATTTCATGGTTCATAGATGAAACGAAGTGTTATGATGAGAAATTCAAAAAGATAAAAGATTGGGAAGATGAAGACATTATTAAAAGTTGGGAATTAACGTTCTTGGAAAATGTTTTTAAGGATTATGACGTAGAGGAAACAGCTTATACTCCAAAAGTTATGCCGACAAAAGTTGACAATCCACCAATTATTGAGTCACCTGAATGCTTGGACAGTGATGACGATGATTTGCCGTCATTTTTAAAAAAATCAGATAAGGAATCCTTTAAAAGAGATGTAGATAGTGATGATGAGACAGAGGAAAAATACAAGGAATTTCACTATATAATAGATTGTATAAATGAAATTTCAGATACCAATGATCGTTTAGTGTTTGTAGGAGGTATAAGAAGTTTAGATTTATTACTTAAAAGAAAAGCTCTTGGATATAAAGAATTTGGAACAACTATTTTGAAAATGTTTATACATCTACGAAACAACTATTATTTTGAAGAATTTGAGGTATATTTTTCTAAAATATATTAAAATATTTTTTTTAGGATTTTCGAAAAAGCATTTTAGTATCTACGTTGTCTCTGAATTCACATTTAATAGTATCATTCATAAGGCCATTGTGTAATGAAATATATTCCGATTTTGAAAGATCATTGTGTCTTGATGTTTTAAATTTGACAATGAAAAATATAAAGAGTAACGAACCGGAACTTTTTCACAAAATAATGGGTGAAGTGATTTCTACTTTGTTATGTATTTTTAATAGAAATTCATTGATAATGAAAGATATAGAAGACAACCAATCTTCTGTAGTAAAGATTCTACTTACAATAAGTGATTTACTGATTCTAGCTGAAAACACACCACAAATTATAACAATTGCTACAAAGATTTTTAGACTTCTGAAAGTTATACGATCCTACAATAAGCAATCATTCAATACAGCATGCATGACTGTATATATTTCATTAACAACTTCATGTACTCCTTCTGTTTTAAAAGATTCTTTGGGAGGAGAATTAGAAGAAATACAATTATGGGTTGGTAGCATGATCAATGATGTGAATTCCTTACTAAATGAAGAAAAAAGCATGTCGAGTGAAGAGAAATTTACACAAAAAGATTATGCATATCATTTAGTAAAAAATATCCAATTAATTTTATATAACAAATAAACTATTTAACTTGTATAATTATAATATTTCTCTTTATTACTTAGAAAAATTCTTACTTTTAGAATCTAAATACCTTCTATATTCTCCAACACTCCTCCAATGAGCATTACGTAAAATAACTTGTGGACGTTTCTGCTTTAAAAATTCCATTGCTATATTAGGAAGGTAATCATATTTTTTCACAAGATAACACATAGCAATTGTTGCACTACGGGTTCTACCTGCTTTACAATGAACATATACACTCTTTCCTTCATTATTTACCTCCTCTATAAATGAAACGGCATCTACAATATTTTTACGCGATGTTGATCCAAAAAAATCAGTCATTGGGACATTGTGGAATTTAATATTTTCTTTAGACCAGTCATCACCATCCATTGAGTTGTAGGAAATTGCCAATTCAAATGGTTCCGTACAGCATACAACTCCACCAACGTTTTCTTTCTAAATCGTTGAGATTAGTAATTTTACATTATGAAATATACCTTTAGATCTTCAACCATTGATTTAAATGGTAAAGCACCGAGGAATAAGACCATCATCAATCCTGTTGTACCATGGCCATTTTGTTGGTTGAGCATAATTTTTAAAAATATTATATGCTAAAGATGGATAGAACGCTATATAACTAAACATTTTTTAAAGTAATGAACATTACAATTCAAATTCAATTTTTTTCGTACAACGTATTTCCAAATAGTTTAAAAAAAATTCTTTGTGAGAATTTTGTGTTTAAGTTAAAATTTTTATTAGAATGGTAATTATTTTTGAAAATATAGGAAAATTGCTTTTTATTCATGAACGATTTGTATATACTAATAGGGAAAGAACAGATGAGATATTATAAAAGATAGGAAAAATTGAAGGAAATATTTATGAAAATGATATTAGAATCACCACTTAATTTTCTTCTTTTATACGAAGTATTTTTTTTAGAAGTATAAATAGGAAAAAATTTAACATTATATTGTACAATAAAGAATGGTTATTGGGTTCCATATAGCTTGCTAAATTAAACAAAATTTGTTTCACATAATGTTTTAGAAGAAATAAAATATAAGTAGTAGGTAAGTTTAAAAGTATTTTAAATTTGAAAAAATCTGCCATTAATAACATAAATTAAACATTGTTTTATAATTTCTGATAGTGAAAAATTTACTTTATTTTTATTATCCTCTATAAAAATACCTAAGTTCATTATTTGCACACAGAAGACGTAAAATATAAATTTTTGAATTTTTAAAACATAAAAAATAAATAATTTCAATGTTTATTTATACTTTACAAGTGATTAGTTAAATTTTTACAAGTTCCATCTAATTGATGAATAAATTTTACATTGAAAAAATCATAGTTTATTCATTAGTTTTTAGAATAAAAAATATATTTTCAATTTTCATCAAATACACTTCTAAATAAATTGCATTATATTTAGCTGTAAACTTTAAAATTCAGCATCATAGTAATCTGTTTTTCCTTGTAATCAAAGTGATGGATATAAGAAAAAACGATGAAATTAACAATAATATATAATGAATTTTAATGTCTATTGAATTAAATAAATAACCAAAATTCAAAGCAGTTAAAATTGTGCGCAAGTAAAAATGATTACTTTTTCACTGGTAGTTATCATTTTTTTGTAATTTTAATTTATTATTTTTAATAATGATTTAAATTTTTATTATATTAATTTATGATAAAAGAATCTTTTTTATACCTTTAATGTGATAGATAATAAATATCATTGTTTGTAGTTTATATTATATTAATGTATTTTTTAATATAACCGGTATAAACATTAGGGGGAAATTTTTAAGAGAAGTATTATATATTGTATTTTCGATTATATATATTTCAGAAGATTCATAAAAATCGGACATTTAATTGTTATTATGAGTCTTGAGGATTCGCTTGATTCGTTTAGTTCAAATGGTTCAGGTGTTGATAGTAACAATAATAATGGTGTAAAGAGAGTCCATTTTATACGTACGCTTGAAAATTTTCCTATTTTAAATGGTCCCTTCAGAGCATGTGGTATTTCAAATCCCTATCGCAGTAACAGTTGTTCCGGTTATAATCTATGTCATAGCTGTAGTGAAAAGAAACTCATTATGGAAAATGGCCATATTTCTAAATTTCACATGGATTTCGGAGTAGGCTATTCTTTGATTGTATATCCAAATGGTAAACTTGGGGAATCTAAAGACCACGTGTCAATATTACTACAATTTGACGAACTTGCTTATTTGAAAATAATAGCATTATGCAAGTTTTCTATTTTAAACGTGAACGGGAAAGAGGAATACAAATCAGTAACGGGTGTTGAAAAATTTGACGCAAATAAAAAGTCTTACTATCTTCAAAGATTCATTGATAGGAGAGATCTATTCCAAAGACAAAGCATACTTTCACCAGGTAATAGACTAACAGTTTGCTTTGAGATTTTCTACGTTTTTTGTGATGATGTTAATACCTCTGCTGTTTTAAAAACAACTTATATCAAAGAGCCCTTAAATGTATTTTTAAACGATATGAGTGGAATACTTAATTCATCAGAGTTTTACGATTGTACTATTAAAATTGGTGATGTTAAAATAGATGTTCATAAATGTATCCTTGCTTGTAGATCGGAAGTTTTTCATGAAATGTTAAAAGACAAATCAACTCAACATGAATTAGTTACAATTGAAATAGAAAATTTTACTACGGATGCCGTAAAGGAGATGGTAAATTATCTATATACAGGAAGATCACCAAAAATAGACGAAATGCCTTTTCAAATGTTGGATATAGCTCAAAAGTACAAATTAGAGGGATTAAAAACAATTGCAACGGAAAGTTTATTTAAAAATTTAAACGTTGAAAATGTTTGTGAGTACCTTGAAATAAGTGAGCTATGTTCGGCCGAAATTCTTAGAGAATTTTGCATTCGATATATTTACTTAAATGCTAGGGAAGTCACTAGAAATGAAAAGTGGATCGCAATCGTCAATTCGTATCCTTTATTAATTGATAGAATCTTTAAAATTGCAGTTAATGCTGACTGATTTTAATGTTCAAGTAAAGTCCTACAATAGTTGCACGGAAAATCAATTTGATTATAATATAAATATGTTTTTATGTATTTTTATTCTATTATTGTAATTTAATTAATAAATCTAATAAAAATAAGTCTAAACTATATATCTTAATAATGATTCTTCAAAATTATGTTAGTTTAATTTTTGACAATCTCTAGTGATGTAATCATCCCACAAGGTATCTTGCTTTTACTGTTATTAGTTTTTTTCTTAAGCGTATGATTTTACAATGAAATTAAATTACAACATAATAACCACCAATTTATATCATCTGTAAAGAAGGTTAAAAATGAAATCCAAATTAATACGATATTTTTGAATAAACGTTTATGTTGTTTCGATCAGGTTAATAGATGCTTCACAAATATAACATGTAAAAGTGATTTTGAAAAATGATTATTAGAGAAAAAACATAAATTATTTTGTTATAAAGAAGTCATATTTAACTTATATTATTTTATAAAAATATTTTTTAAATAACAATTTTACAATTAAAAATTGATGCATAACCTTAAGTTTAATAAATCTTTATTTTAGATTTTTGAAAATATTTAGTGAATTTCTGTTTTTATTTAACATCGTATTATATTATGGGTTGATATTGCAAGGTTCATTTTTAAAAAAATAATAGTAAATTTTGAAATAGTACATTATACAGTAAAAAATGATTATTGGGTCCCAAATAGCTTGCTATATAAATAGAATTCGTTTCACAGTTTGTGTTAGAAGAAATAAAATATAAGTAACAAGATGTTAAAAGTACTTGAAAATTGAAAAAATCTGTTATTGGTAAATAATTTTAATCATAACTTTATTATTTATGATAATATAATTAATTTTAATAGTATTTAATTTAGAAACACCTTAGTTTATTAATTGCGCTCAAAAAAAAACATTATAAACTTAGAGATTCTTAGAAATTTGAAATACATAAAGTTATAAACTCAAATGTATATTCGTACCATATAAATGATAAGACATATCTTTACTACCTTAAGCTAATATATCAATAAATTCTTTCATGGAAAACACATCTTTTATTTTACTTATAGAGAATAAAATATTTTTCAAGTTTCGTCAGCTGAATTTTTAAAAATTTGCTCTGTATTAGCTTTGAACTTTTAAATTAAGTATAATAATAGCTTGTTTTTTCGTAATTAAAATGATTGGCATAAGAAACCAATGAAATTATAATCATATATAATGAATTGTAATACCTATTAATTTTTAGTGACTAACCAAAATATACAACAGTTAAGATTGTTCATGAATAAATAAAGGCTACTTTTTTATATACAAAGTTATGCTTTTTTATGACTTTTTAATTTATCATTTTCAATGATAAGATTTTATTTCATTCTAGTCTAGAAGAAAACAATCTTTATGATAATTTTACTATTATAAAAATTGATATCGTTTTAATCAATATTATATAAATGTAGTTTTGAATATATAAGTTATAAAGTTTAGTGGGAATTCTAAAAATAATTATTTATATATTACATTTTCAATTATATATATTTCAGAAGAATTTAGAAGAATCAAACGGTTCAATGGATTCAAAGAATTTCGCTGTTTTAGAGGATTTAAATGTTGATTGTAACACAAAAAATACTATTATTAAAAGGGTCAGTTTTATATATACTATAGAAAATTTTCCTATTTCTGAGGGATATTCTTCAGTATGTGGTTTATATAATTATAAAACTGGTGAAAGATGTTTGTATGGTCAAAAATGTAAAAAATGTCGCGAAAAGAGATCACATTTTAGACAAAGGCCATGTTTCTAAGTTTGAAATGAATTTCAATGTATTATGTTTTTTAATAATAGATCCAATTGGTTGTTTTAATATTGAATCTGGTGATGAATATGTATCACTTCATCTAAAATTTACAGGATTTAATCGTATGAAGATAAGTAGCATTATGTAAATTTTCTATTTTAAATACGAATGGAAAAGATGAATATAAATCAGTAGTGGGTATAGAAAAATTTAATGCGTATAATAATTCTTATTATCTTGAGACATTCATTAATAGAGATGATTTACGTAAAAGGAAAAACATGCTTTTACCCAATGATAGACTGACAGTGTGCTTTGAGATGTTCTATATTCTTGATTATGATATTGACTGTTTTGGCATTTCAGAGAATATCCCTATTGATGAGCATTTGAGTGTACTTTCAAGTGACATGAGAATAATGCTTGATTCACCTGAGTTTTACGACTGTATTATTAAAGTTGGGGATTCTGAAATAGGAGCTCATAAATGCATTCTTGCTAGCAGATCAGAAAATTTCCGTGAAATGTTAAAAAACAAGTCCTCTGTATGTAAATCAGATGTTATTGAAATAAATGATTTTCGATTGGAAGTTGTAAAAGAGATGGTAAATTATTTATACACAGGAAGATCACCAAGAGTAGATGAAATTGCCTATTGAAATGTTGGAAATATCTGAAAAATATAAGTTAGAAGGACTAAAACTGATTGCAACAGAGAGTTTATTTAAAAGTTTAAATGTAGAAAACGTTTGTGATTATCTTGAAAAAAGTGAACTATGTTCAGCTGAAATTCTCAAAGAATTTTGCATTCGTTATATCTATTTGAATGCCGAGGAGGTCGTTAAAAGTGAAAAGTGGAGAAGAGTCTTCAATTTGTATCCTTTATTAGTTTCAAGAATCTTCAATATTGCAGTTCATATAGATTGATTTTAATGTGACAAAAAAGATAATACAAACAATGATAAATAAAGTCATAATAATTATTTTTAAAATCTATTTCTAAATTTTCTAATCTTTTATTGTGATTTAATTTTTAAATTAATAAAAATATTTTGAAACTGTTAATCTCAATAATAGTCCTTTTAAGGTATGCTATATCTATTTTCGACAGTCTTGAGTGATATAAATATTCCACAAGCTATTTTCTTTTTGTATAGTTTATTTATGTTACTTTATAAGTAAATCAAAAATTCCAAATCCACGAATCGGTTATTCTTGTTTTTATTAAATGATTTACCTGGAAATCAGATAACAACATAACAGGTACTAATTTTTAGTAATTGTTAAGAATCTTAAAAGTGAAAAAAGTTAATACAATATTTTAAAATTGATTAGACTAACAGATGCTTGATAAATACAGCACAATAAAGTCTTTTTTAAGAAACAATTTTTAGAGATAAAATATATGTTATTTTGTTATAAAGAAACCATATTTAATTAATATTATAGCAAATAAATATTGTTTAATACCAATTTTTACAATAAGAAATTGATATATAATCTTAAATTTAATAGATCTTCTTTCATTTTAGATTTTTACAAAATTTTGTTAAACTTCTTCCTTTATTTAATATCGTACATTGTTAGTGGTTTGATACTACAAGGTAGATTTTTTAAAAATGTTTAGCGAACAAATTTGTAGTACTTTATTGCACGATAAAAGACCAATATTGTCTTGATATTAGTCTTCTAAATTAATTAAAATTTCTTCCACAGATATGTTCAAAAAAATAAGATATAGGTAACAAAGGTGTTAAAAGTATTTAAAATTTGTTATTGATGATATAAACTGAAAAGATTTTCAAATTTATGATAAAAAAATTAGGTTACAATGAGATTTAATATAGAAATACCTTGGTTTATTAATTGCATACAAAAAAACCATGGTAAATATAAAGATTTTTAGAAATTTCAAACAAATAAAGTTATGAATTGGAAAGGTATATTCGTACTTTATAAATGATAAGATAGGTTTTTTTTATTACTTTCAGCTATTGGATAATGTAATTCTTTTATGCGAAACATATTTTTTAACTTTTAGAGAATAAAATATTTTTTCAAGTTTTGTCAACTAGACTTTTAAAAATATTTCCCGTATTTAGCTTTAAACTTAAAAATTCAGTATCATAATGCTTTTTTGTTATCAAAGTGATCGGTGCAAGAAAACAATGAAATTATAGTTATATTAATAAATTGTAATATCTGTTAATTTTAGTAACTAACCAAATTTTAGAGTTAGTTAAACTTATTTACTGAGACAACAAAAGATTACTTTTCCATCAGTAAGTAATGGATTTTTGCTATAGGTTTTGAATTTGTCGTTATTTAGGATGACATAAATTTTTATTATGCACATAGAAATTTTGATATTAGTAGTGTGGCATAATTAATTTTTTATTTACGTTCTAAGATTTTAATAAAAAAATTATTTATTTTTACAAAATATATGTGGAAGGAAAAATTTAAAAAAAAAGTTCTTTTGTTGTTAGTAAAAATGAGTAATTTAAAAACAATAAAATACATTGTTACAATATTTTCAATAAATCATAGATACTTCAATGGCTAAAAATATATATTTACTGAGTTTGAATTCCTTAATTTCTCATTAAAAATGCTGTAAAAATAGCTTACAAAATAAAAAAAATTGTAAATATTTAAAGGTAAATGATTAACCTTGAAATAATAAAAATTTTTCCAATTAATATGAAATGTAGATAATTTTTAAATAAACTTTTTAAAACTTCTCTTTGCAATCCTAGGACCCCCTAGAAGGAATTACTGGATTCTTAATGTAGCGATTTATTTTATGTTAAGACGTTTTTTTATAAATTAGTTACAATAATTAAATATAATGCGATAAATATAACTAAAAAACAATAAATAAATGATTTCTTTGTTGTGACTGCTGAAGGAAAATAAATGCAGAAACATTAGTTTAATAATTTTATAAATTGTAGTGAATATGCAACACACAGAGACAATCTCATCATTTTCTTTCCCAAAAGCATTATTCAAATTTAACTATTTATATCATTTTGTTTCCTATTCAATCATTTTCTTAACTAAAAAATCATTTTGTTTTCTATTTAATCATTTTGTTACCTAAAAAATTATTTTCTTCCCTGTGCAATCATTTTTTTTCTCTGAAAACTTTTATTTTGAATAAAATTAATTAAAAATATTATTTTGTTAATATTATCTTTTCACGTTTATTAGCTTAACATAAACAATTAAAGTATAAAACATTCCAGATTAACAGTCATTGAGGATTACTACTGTATTTTTGAAATAATTAATTAAAAACCAAAGAAGAATTCCAGAAATTTTTTGTTAATGATTTTTTTATTGTTAGATAGATTATATACTTCAAAAGCTTATGTATGACAGTTTATTTTGTTTGAACAATAGAATATCAAAAACTTTATCAAAATAAGTTGTTTAATTCTAATCGTAAACTTATTTGTATAAAGCATGCTAAGCTAACTGAAGAGTATAACAATATAAATTTTTTACAAAAAGTAAAAAAGTTATAATACTCAGAAATGTGATAATATTTTAAAGGTAAAAAAACAGTCTTCATAAAAATGTTCATATCTTTATTCTGATTATTTATAAATTTTATTTCAAAATAAAAAGTTTTTTATATAAGAATAAGATTAAGCTTTACAATAATTTATTTCAAATGTAGATATAAAATGTTTAATTACTATGACCAATGATAAAAAATATATTTCAAATAAAAATATTCATAGTTTTAAATCGCATATTGATATGAATTTAATATAAAAAAAATATTTTTTAATTATTGTAAGTTATATTGTTATTAAAATATTTTATGATCAATTATACATCCAAGAAAAAACATGATTTCCTAGAAAGAAAAATAATTTGTTGGAAAAAAAAGATTTTTTATAAAAGAAAATGATATTTTGGGAAAAAAAATAGTTTTTTAGAAACGTAAATGATATTTTAGGAAAGAAAATGATGAGATTGTCTCTGTGTGAATAGAAAATGGTAAAAATTATTATAAAGTATTAATTTATCATTATAAATATATTCTTAACCATATAAGTTAGTTGAATTTTTTTCTTATTTAATTCTGTGAACATTGTAAATTTTGAATTTTTATTTGAAAATATGAATATATATGTCATAAAATGAGTCATTTCGGAAATTTTCAAAGGTAAGATTTAGGCACAACATCTTAAATAGTTGATATCTTTGATTTCTTAAACGGTGATTCATTATTCTGAAATGTCTGACACAATCATCTTATTTTATGCATAGCATTTATTGCCTGCCTTCTCAATTTTATCGCTTATTTGTTTTGCGATAACCAACTTTTTTTTGTTACTGAATATTCTTATAAAGATAGAATTCCTAAATATTTTCGCAATTATTCAAAATTAATTTGAGTTAATAGTTGAGTATTAAAAATTCTATCTCCCTAAAATTTATCTATTTACCATATTTGGAGATAAAATAATTTCTTTGTTTATTAATTTAAAAGAAAATAACCTTTTTTTATACTTTTTATGTTTTAAGAAATGATAGCGTTGTAATTTATACTATATTAATGCAATTTTAGATATATAAACTTTAAAGTTTAGTGAGAATTTTAAAAATAAATATTTGTATACTAAATTTTCAAATATATATATTTCAGAAAAATTAGAAGAATCAGGGAGATAAATGGATTCAAAAAATTTAGCTTATTCAGAGGTTTCAAATGTTGATTGTAACGCCAAAAATATTGTTATTAAAAGAGCAAGTTTTATACGTATTATCGAAAATTTTCCTATTTGTAGTGGATATTCTCCAATATGTAATTTATATGATTGTAATACTGGTAAAAAGTGTGGATATGATCAAAAATGTCAAAAATGTCGAGATCAAGGTCGAATTATAGATAATGGTTATACCTCTAAATATCAATTGGATTGCAATGTAAAGTGTTCTTTAAGTATATATCCAATTGGACATGTTGGTATTGAATCTGATGATTATGTATCACTTCATCTACAATTTACAGGATTTAATCGTATAAAGATAGTGGTATTATGTAAATTTTCTATTTTAAACCTAAACGGCAAAGAGGAATATAAATCAGTTGTGGGTGTTGAAAAATTTGATACAAATAAAAATTCTTACTACTTTGAAAAATTCATTAAAATAAATGATTTACTTGAAAGGAAAAACATACTTTTGCCCAATGGTAGACTAACATTGTGTTTCGAGATATTTTATCTTTTTTGTGATGATGAATATGTTGCTGATGTTTCAGAGGCAACCCATATTGGAGGACCTTTGAATATATTTTTAAACGGTATGAGTAAAATGCTTAATTCATCTGAGTATTTTGATTGTGTTATTAAAGTTAGGGATTCTGAGATAAATGTTCACAAATGCATTATTGCTACAGGATCAGAGGTTTTACGTTCAACATTGAAAAACGAATCCACAGAACATAAATCAAATGTTATTGAAATTAACGATTTTTCTTTGGAGGCTGTAAAAGAGATGGTGAGTTATTTATACACAGGTAGATCACCAAAAATAAATGAAATTGCTATTGAGATGTTGGAAATAGCTGAAAAATATAAGTTAGAAGGACTAAAAATGATTGCAGCAGAAAGTTTATTTAAAATTTTAAGTGTTAAAAACGTTTGTGAATATCTTGAAAAAAGTGAACTATGTTCAGCTGAAATTCTCAAAGAATTTTGCATTCGTTATATCTATTTGAACGCCGAGGAGATCGTTAAAAGTGAAAAGTGGAAAAGAATTTTCAATTTGTATCCTCTATTAGTTGCAAGAATCCTTAACGTTGCAGTTTATATAGATTGATTTAAATGTGGCAATATGATCGTATAATGGTAATATGGAAAGACAGTATTTTTTCGAATCTATTATTGTAGTTTAACTAATAGACTTAAAAGAAAATATTTTCAAACTATATATCTTAATGATGATTTTCAAGACAATATTAATATAAATCTTGACAATCTTTAGTGTCATAATTATTCTTCAAGTTATTTTTTTTTATAACTTGTTTATGTCAATTAATGATTAAGTCAAAAATTCCAAATCTTCGAATCAGTTATTCTTAATGGTGCTAATTTTTATCAATTTTGAGGAAACTTAAAATGAAAAACTTTATGCAATATTTTGATGTTTATGTTGTATTGATCAGACCAACAGATGTTTAATAAATGCAACATGAAACAAGTGGCTTTAAGAAAAGATTTTCTGAAAACAATGTATATTATTTTGTTGTATAGAAATCATATTTAATGTCTACAATTTTAAATAAATGATATTATATGTCAATATCTACAATTAAAAATTTATATAGAAACCCAAATTCAATAGTTCTTTTTATTTAAGATTTTTACAAAATTTTGTGAACTCCTTCCTTTATTTAACATCGTACATTTCTAGGGATTTGATACTGCAGAGTAGATTTTTTAAAAATGTAATTGAAAATTTAAAAACACACTATTGTACGTTAAAAAATGATTATTGTGTCTTGATTAGTTTGCTAAATTATTTAAAATTTGTTAAATACAATGTGCTTAAAGAAATAAATCATAAGTAACAAAGATGTTAGAAGTATTTGAAAAATAATGAAATCCGTTATTGTTAATATAAATTAATTACGATTTTATAATTTATGATAAAAAATTAATTTCCAATAGTATTTAACATACAAATACTTGATTTATTAATTACAAACAAAAAACATGGTAAGTATAAAGATTTTTTAAAATTTGAAATAAATAAAATAATAGATTTGTAGTGCAAAATTGTACACTATAAATGATAAGATATATTTTCATCACCTTCAGATAATCGAAGATTAAATTCTATTTCGGAAAATCAATCATTTTTCTTCAATTTTTTGTAGGAGAAAATATTTTATCAGGCTTTGTCAATTATAGTTTTGAAACAATGTTATGTTTTTGACTTAAAAAAAGTGATGTTCTTATCACGAAATAAGTTAAATAAGATGATATAATTAAAATAATTGTTTGTGAAATTTCTAGATGATTGGGATAATCTTTATATATAGTAAACAATCATCATCTTTTTTATCATTCCCAAAAATTTAATTTAACTGTATTTCATAATTATTATTTTATCATTATCACCCCTACCCTGCTTTGTTATTAATGTTAATTTATTTATAGAGGCTAAACTGTTATTAATAATTGTCAGTACAGAAGTGCCTGAACCTATTTTAAAAATTATTTATTAGCATATATATAGTAAGTATATTTTATTGTAATTAATTTATTGTATCACTACCTCAGGCGCTATGTATAATTTAATTTATACTATTTTGAAAAATTGTAACGTTGTGTACTTTGTTGAGCTTGCTACCAATAAAAAAATAAATTTTACTTATGATATATTGTAAAATCTTTCAATTTTTAGTGACTAATCAAATTATACAGCAGTAAAAAATAGATAATGAATAACAAAAGATTACTTTTTTATCAATAAATAATGATTTTTCTTTATAGATTTAATCTATCATTTTAAGTGATGACATAATTACTTGTTTCACTCTAGTTTTAGACGAAAAATTTTTTTTATAATTTTGTTATTATAAGAAATTATATCGTTGTAATCAATGTTTTATTAGTGTAGTTTTAAACATATTAGCTATAAAGTTTAGTACGAATTATAAAAATGATTATTTATATGATAAATTTTTATCTGTAAATATTTCAGAGTGTTTATAACAGTCAGAAGATTGGATGGCTTCAGTTAATTTAGCGGATTCAGATTATTTAAATGCTGGTTGTAGCGTCAAAATACTGCTATTAAAAGAGCCAGTTTTTTACGTTCTATAGAAAGTTTTTCTACTCTTGATGATGTTTTTCTACCATTTAATCTAGAAATTCCTCTGTCTGCTAATTGTTGTTGTGCTAAGGAACTTTGTCAAGAACATCGTGAACAAATCATCACAGAAAATGGTCATACTTTTAACTTTGAACTTGATTCCAAAGTAAAAGGTTCTTTTGGTATACATCCATATTGCTATGATCGTGAATCTGAAAGTTATCTATTACTTTATTTGCAATTTGAAAAATTAAATTGTTTAAAGATAAGAGCGTTATGTAAATTTTCTATTTTAAACACAAATGGGAAAGAGGAATATAAGTCAATAGTAGGTGTAGAAAATTTTGATGAAAATAAAAATTCCTACTGTCTTCAAAAATTCATTGAGAGAAGTAATTTACTTAAAAGGCAAAGCGAACTTTTGCCAGACGATAGATTAACAATATGCTTTGAGATATTTTATCTTTGTGATGATATAACTAATTATAGTCTTTCAAAGGAAATCCCTATTGAAGAATCTTTGAATATGTTTTTAAACGATATAAGTAAAATGCTTTGTTCATCTGCGTACTACGACTGTATTATTAAAGTTAGAAATCATTAGATAAATGTTCATAAGTGCATTCTTGCTGCTAGGTCAGAAGTTTTCCGTTTAACGTTAGAAAACAAATTGACTGAACATGAATTAAATATTATTGAAATGAACGAATTTCGTTTGGAAGTTGTAAAAGAGATGTTAAATTTTTTATATACAGGAAGATCCCATAAAATAGATAAATTGGCAATTGAGATGTTGGAAATAGCTGGAAAATATAAAATAGAAGGACTAAAAACGATTGCAGCAGAAAGTTTACTCAATAGTTTGAATTTAGAAAACGTCTGTGAGTACCTTGAAAAAAGTGAAATATATTCAGCTGAAATTCTTAAGGAATTTTGCCTTCGATTTATTTATTTAAATGCTGATGAGATCATTAAAAGCGAAAAATGGAGTAAAATTGTCAATTTGTATCCTTTATTAGTTGTAAGAATCTTTAATATTGCAGTTAATAAATGTTGATTAAAAAAAGAAATAAAACCATACAATAATATCATGGAAAGTCGGTATAATTATTTTTAAAACCTATTTTTATATTTTCTAGTCTATTATTGTGATTAAATAAATAATGTTAATTAAATATATCCAAACAAAATATCTTAATAGTGATTCTTCAAAATTATGTTGGTTTAATTTTTAATAATTTCTGGTGATATAATTATTCTACAAGATGTTTTATTTTTATTATTCTTGATTATGTTCTGTTTTTTATGATTTTAAAGAGAAATGAGATAGCAGCAAAATACCTGCTAAGTTATAACAATTACAAAGAAGGTTAAAAATGATAACAAAGTTAATACAATATTTAAAAAGAAATATTTGTGCTGTGTTGATCAGGCCAAAAGATGGATGAGAAATGTAACATAAAAAAGTGGTGTTTAAGAAATGATTTTTAGAGATAAAATATATATGATTTTGTCATATTAAAAAATAATGCTCTATTTCTATTATTTTATTTTAATATTAAAACTAATAATTAGTATAGAAACTCAAATATGATAGATCTTCTTTATTTTATATTTTTGCCATATTATTTGAGCTTCTTTCATTATTTGACATCGTTTATTTTAGAAGTTTATACTACAGGGAGGTTCTTTTAGAGTATAACAAAAATTTTCACATTATACTGTGAAATTTAAAATGATTTTTGTGTTCTACTAGCTTTCTAAAGTAATCAAAATTTTAACCATGGGTTGCCTAGAAGAAAAAAATAATAATAATGTTAAAAATTTTTAATATTTAATAAGATTTGCTATTAATATTGTTGATTAAAAACGATTTTGTAATTTCTACTAGTGAAAGATTTTAAATAGTATTTAATATAAAAATATTTAGTTTTTAGTATTTGTATGTGAAAAATATAATAAATATAGAAATTTATCTTTCAAAATTTGAAATACATAAAGTTATGAATCGTAATAGATATTTGCACTTTGTATTTGTCTTCGTAATTATCGCTCTATCTTTTTTATTTTAATGTTCTTTAATGATAAATTACATTTTTACAATCTTCAACTATTTAATGTATCAATATCACCTTTAAAAATACAAATTTTTTTTATCATTTTTTTAGGGTAAAATATATTTTCAAATATTGTCCATTATACTTTTTAGAAATTACCTTGTATTTAGCATAAAAATTTTGAAATTTAGTATCATAATAATTTTTTTTGAATCGAAGAAAATAAAAGATTAATTTTGATAAACGAATAATGATATTTTTTTATAGATCTCTAATTTTTTTAATAATAATATAAGTTTATGTTAATTAAGTTTAAGAGATGACAATCTTTTTTTATATGATACATAGCTCGAGGTTGGGAAAAACTGCATTTTAATACATAAAAACTTATTGTTTAAAAGTATAAATAAACCTCTTAATTTTAATATTTTCTTTTGAAATTTTGTCAGATGATTTAAATAATTATGTAGATTTACTAATAAATACGGTTTTTGTAAAAATGGCATATATAGAAAAAAAATTTTTATTTGTGAATATTTTTTAATGTATCAGTTACTTTTTTCTAAAAATTTTATATATCATATATATCATTCTATTACATCCCCTCCACATACCCATAAATTTTTAAGTTGATCCTCCGCTCTGATTTGAAGAAAATAAATTTTTAGTAAATTTGTTATATTTGTCACATATTTTCATCATATATTTATAATTATTATACATTTTTAATGTTTTCTAACGTTATAAAACTATCAAACTATTTCTATTGTAATTTAAACCAAGACAAATAAATTTATAAAGTCTATAAATCAACAAATATTATTTTTTGACATTTAAGGATAAATCGTTTTTTTTAAATTTTAAACAGACTAGTAAATATTATTTGTTAGATAAATATCAAATACAATTTTTTAAAAAAAAATTCTCACTTTTAATATACTTTAAAATTATGAAACTACTTAATTCTCATTGTAAACTATTTGTTTGAGTTAATAGTGAGACCTAAACAGTTGTTCAAAGTAAGAATGTAACATTCTCTTAGTAAAATTATCAGTTATTTTTAACCATAGAGAAAAAATAAGAAATTAATGCCAGTTAAAGTTAAGCATACAGGAATGATTTAAAAAATTTATTTGCCGAACAATTTGTTAACCATGTTTCTTAACGTTTTTAAAATCAGATAAAAATATGATTTAAGTCAAAAACCTCATTATTTTGGAACTTTAAATTCAAGAATTAATCATTATTTCTCAAAATTACTTAAACTTTGGTTGTAATTCCAATACGTAGGTCATCTAAGCACAAATTACTTCATCAAGGAACTTAAAATAGATTTTTTCATTATAATCTTAAAAATTTAATTGAAATAATTATCTTTCGACCATATTCTTATATAACATAAAATAATTTACTGTTTTGTAGCAAAAAACTAATATTTATTTAATATTTTTACATTTTATAAACTTATATAGCATTATTGTAAATACTCTAAAATAAATTAAATCAATGTTTTACATATAAAATAGTACAAAAAATCCTTATTTACCATGTTTTATGACATATTTTTTTTAAAAAGATTGAAGTTACTAAAAATTAATTTTCTCCTAATCAGAGCGGAGGATCGATTCAAAAATTTTTTGGTATGTAGAAGGGATGTAGGAGAATGTTATAAAAAATTTTTAAGGAAAAGTAACTGATACATCAAAAAAATATTCACAACTAAAAAATTTTTTGCCATATATGTCATTTTTACCAAAACCGTACTTTTTAGTGAATTTACATATTTATTTAAATCGTCTGACAAAATTTCAAAAGAAAATATTAAAATTAAGGGGTTTATTAAAGCAGACAAAAATTATTTTTAGAGTAAAAGTTCAAGTTTCCGACAATACGCACAAACCTCGATCAGTGAATAAGATATAATATTTTTTAGTTTATATTTATATAATTTTGAATATATCTACCACAAAGTGTGGCAAAATCGTTAAAAGAAATATCTAAAGGTTATATTTTCAATTATAAATATTTCAGAAAGTTCATAAGAATCAGTGGATTTAATGGATTTAAGTACTTTAGCAAATTCAAATATTGATTTTCAGAACAAAAATAATGTAAAAAGAACCAGTTTAATGTGTACAATAGAAAAGTTTGATAGTTTTGGTCGTTTCCGTAGACCATGTGGAAGATATTTTGGTTTTCGAGCTAATAATCGTTGTTCATCCGACGATCTATGTGATAATTGTCGTCAAGTAAAACTTATTGCAGAGAATGGTCATAATTCTAACATTGAAATGGATCTTAAAGTAAAGTGTTCTTTAAGTATAAGTATATCGCCAAACAGTCCTAGTGCAATGAATAGAGATTATGTATCACTTCTTTTACAATTCAAAGAATTTGGCCATTTGAAGATAATAGCATTATGTAAATTTTCTATACTAAACAAAAACGGAAATGAGGAATATAAATCAGTGGTTGGAGTAGAAAAATTTGATGCAAATAAAAATTCTTACTACCTTCAAAAGTTCATTAATATGAATGATTTACTTCAAAAGCAAAAGATACTTTTGGCAGATAACAAACTAACAGTGTTTTTTGAAATGTTCTATCTTCTAAGTGATGCTGAATATACTTATGCTGTTTTAGAGAGAAGCCGTATTGAAGGGCCTTTAAATATGTTTTTAAACGATATGAGTAAAATGCTTTATTCATCCAAGTTTTACGATTGTATTATTAAAGTTGGGAATTCTGAGATAAATGTTCATAAGTGCATTCTTGCTACTAGGTCAAAAGTTTTCCGTTTAATGTTAGAAAACAAATTGACTGAACATGAATCAAATATTATTGAAATGAACGATTTTCGTTTAGACGTAGTAAAAGAGATGGTAAATTATTTATATACAGGAAGATCACCGAAAATAGATAAGATGGCTTTTGAAATGTTGGAGATAGCGGAAACGTACAAATTAGCAGGACTAAAAATGATTGCAACAGAAAGTTTACTCAATATTTTGAATTTAGAAAATGTCTGTGATTATCTTGAAAAAAGTGAAATATGTTCAGCTGAAATTCTTAAAGGAATTTTGCCTTCGATATATTTATTTAAATGCTGATGAGATCATTAAAAGTGAAAAATGGAGTAAAATTGTCAATTTGTATCCTTTGTTACTTGATAGAATCTTCAAAATTGCAGTTTCTAGAAAATGATTTAAATATGCTAATAAGATCATACAATAATAACATAAAAATTCGGTGTGATTATCTTCATAATTTATTTTAAATTCATTATTGTGGTTTAATTCATAAAATTAATAAAAATATTTTCAAACTATACATACTAATGTAGATTTCCAAAATTATGAGGGTTTAATTTTTGACAATCTTTGGCGATATAATCATTCTACAGGGTATTTTACTTTTGTTATTTTTCTGTGAATTTTTTACTTTATCATATAATTAGGAGAAAATGCCAAACTTTAAAGTATGATCCTCATATTTAATTATAATTACAGTAAAGTAAGGATTTTACCATTAGAGTATGATTTGGTAAATAAAACATAGAGATCAAATTTATACAAGAACTATACAACGTAGAAATAGCTAAAGTTTTGGAAGGTATTTTCACAATTATCTTGTTTGAGAAAAATAGTAATTTAAAATTGTAGATATCGAATTTTAGAACGAAAAATTTTGTTATATATTTAATTTTTTTATTAACTCACTAATAAAAAACATGCTTTGACATGTTAACTGTTAAAAATTTTTTCAATAGTTGTCAATATTCAAACTTTTAATCACAACATATTAGCTAAAATAAATTATAAATATGCACTGTTTTATGTAAACAAAAATAGTATACGAAGAATATCCAAAAATAAATATGTAATCTTACTTTCTATAAAAAAAGAGTACTGAAATGTTTATTTCTAATTATTTAAATTGTTTTTAACAACATTTATTGTTATTTTTTGATACTTTTGTATTATATATATCAAATATGATTTTCAGCCAATACTAAAAACATTATTGTACGTCAGTATGATTTTTTCTAATCATAAAAGGTGATATATTTTTTTATTTTTTTTATATCATTACTTGAATTAATGAAATACATTTTGCCTACTGAAAAGGGAACCTTAACCGAAAAGGGTTGAAGAAAATCAATATTGAAATAAAAATCATTCTCTATCATAACATAAATCAATTGATAGATCTTTAAATAACAGGGAACTATCATCTGGTCAAAAAAGAAGAATGTCGAAATTAAGAAAACAACTAAACGTATATTCTTCAGATGTAATAAAAGATTTCTATATATAAAATAAACGATCAAGTACAAGAAGCAGTCGACGAAAATCAAATGAGTTACTAGGAAAATCAAGTCTAATTAATAGTTTCCGAAAATTACTTTTATCAATAAAAGAATCAAATCCGTCTATTGATCAATCACTTCAATGAAGTAAAAGCTTGCTAGATTGCAATTGTTTTGGCAAATTATTAAAGATTTTAAAGCAAAAAGTATTTTTCAAAATAAAAATTATTGAAGTTACTATTTTTTTTAATAATTTTATTTATATACTGGTATATAGTTGAAACTAAAGAAAAATTTCTTTAACTTATAATCTTCGAATGTACAAAGCGGTTTAAAAAATACGCTACTAGATTCATCGTTAGTAACTTTTTGTTTATATTTTACATAAATGAATGATATTATATCCATTCAATAGATTCACTTGTTTTCTACAGCATATTTCAATATCGCTTTTGAATCTTACATTAAATAAACGTTTTAGATGTTTATATAATAGAAATTCTTGTTCATACATCTTAATTAAAGAATTGAGCACTCCTTTTATTATAAATAATATTTTTTATTATAATATTGTAGTCATTTGATATCCAAAATTCTCTTCTATAAAGTATTTTAAAGATCCATAATTAGAAATTAATTTTTGTTAATGTCAAAGACGTTTTTAAAGTGCACATTTTTCTACAATTTATTAACAACAGTAATTTTAAAAAATCAAACACGATGTTGATGATAAATAGTAATAAACACTTTAAATTTTAAAAAAAGTATAATAATTGACTATATAACATAAATATTTAATTTTTATTTTTTCGTAAAATATTTAAAAGTTGTTAAAATTTATAATAAATTTTTTTAATTTGAACAGAACACATAATGTTTAATGTTTTATAATTTTATTTATTATGATTTCTAATAATCATTTTTTATATTTTATAAAATAGAAGTTAAATTATCAAATAATTATGATATTGTAAAAAAATTTTAAAAAATTATGACTATTTTTGTATAGATGGCTTTTTTTTTTATTTTTTGATAAAATAGTACAGAAAAAAACCATATCAATATAAATTTTTCTATACTTAAGATTAAAAACAATTTTTAAATATGTTGTATAAAGCAAGTAAAGTTATTAAATTGATATTAAGATTATAAAAATTCTGTAAATCACAAAAAAGTTAATAAAAATATTGTGCAAACTGTGATGCGTGTTTTTGCCCACTCTGTATATTATTTTTAACTATAAGTTTTGTTCTTAATTGATCAGTAATATTATTATAAAGATAAGATAGCAATAATGATCATCAAGAAAATTGGTATTATTAATAAGATGAAATCATTTTTTCCAAAAATTTCAAAATAATTCTATATAATGTATGGTATATGGATTGTCTTATTCAGATATACATAAGATGACTTCATCTACCATGCATAGAGTTGCTAAGTATATTACCAATATGAAACAGTACAAGAAAGAATATTGCTAAATTTTATATTAAGACAAATATTTAGAAAATAGAAGGAGTTAATAAAAAAATGTAACATTCCTTCTTAAAAGTTTTAATACTTCCATCATCTTTGATTATCTTTTCTTGAAGATATTAAAATTTGTAAAATGTTGTATAATTTGTAATTTGGGTTTAATCTTTCATTAAATCTAGTATTTTAGCTTATATAGAATTTTTCAAACTTTAGTGTATTTATCAAAAAATAAAAGAGAGTAAATAAATTAACTATACTTATCTTTATTATAGTGAATAGATTAATTTAAAAACAATTTCTTTTTTATTAATATTTATCAATAATTTTAAATTCTAAAAATCTTATAAAATATCTTGACAGGTTAAAAAATTATTGAATCTTATAAAAAAATCATAACATACTTTTTTAAAATCATAAATCTTGATAAAAAATCAAAGCATTAAAAATTAAAGTTGTAGTTTTTTGTTAATATAAAATATTCTAATCAAAAATCTCATGTTAATATAAATACCAAAATTTAAAAAATATTTAAGTATAAAAAGACAAAAAAATTTATTCTTTTCATAAGGATTCAAATGAAATAATTGATTGCTTTTATTGTATTAGTTATTGTTATTTTCGTGACTATAAATACAAGAAAATCCCGTCCTCTTTCTGGTCCATCAGAATAGCAAAAAATGGAGTGGAAAGACACTATTGGACGCTAAAACAATTGCTAAAGCTGCAACAAAACTATTTTATAAGTGTGGGTATAACCATTTCAAATTTATACGTAGCAATGGCAAAGAAAAAAATTGAAGGTATATGGAGATATAGAGCAAAATGTTATGCAAAGAGATATAATCTATGTCAACCTGTATGTAGAAAAGGTAAAAAATGTAAAAAGGGAGGAGAAATTAAACTTATTTATTGCAAGAATCAAAAGAATTTAAAACTATATTTAAAGATGAAATAAGTCACAATAATTTAAGATTAAATGTTACTAAACTTGAAAATTGTAATTTCTGTGTTTTAATAATTCATAATTAAGTATAAACGCCGTCTCCATTAACGATTCTTAAGCCCTCAATAGTTCCACCAAAAAAGAAAAAAAATATTAAAGTAACAATAAATAAAGAAAAATAAAAAATTCACGATCTAGTTTGGTAGGATACAAAAGTGCAACTACATTTTTGAAATCACAAATAAAATCTGCTCAATGAAAATTTATATTTCTCGACGGTGGCTAAATTTTTTAAAAATTTCATATTTATAATTGCTAGTAAAATAAGATTTAAATATTTTTGTTTTTAGATAATTTGTTACTTTACCGTTTGCCTCTATAAGTTACAATTGTAGATATAAGAGTTGGAGAAAACTAAAGTTATTATTTTACTTTTCATGACACTATAATGTAATACTTTTCACTGGTAGTAACCAAATTTAATTTTAGGTAGTTATTAATACTACTGTGCTATTATAATGTTTATTATAATTTGTGATAAGTAATTTTGTGTAATTCGTGAGCAGAATCCTTCTCTTATATTATAACTTTTACAGGTGACCACGTTTTACATTTATCTCATTGTAACGTTATTGTATTTTTCTATAAGTATAGTCTACAAATTAATTATAAAGTAAATACTTATTTTGATGTCATGCTATAGTATAAAATTAAAAGCATGTATAATATAAGAATAATAATAATAAGATAATTAACTTACTTACTGGACTGCGATGATAATTTAGATAGTGATTAGTCCTAATAAAAAAATGAGGAATTTACTATTTCTCAATCTATTTATATAGGAATGTTGCCATCAAAATGTAGATATAATTTCACTTTTCTACTTATCAGTATGAATTCCCTGTGCAGTGGTTTCAAATATATCTATTAAACTAATCACAAATGATGCAGGATATTAGACAAGACTATAGACTAAATTGTTCAGTAGATACAATAAAACAATTGAATACGATTAAGGCAAATAACTTAATAAGACATTAGTAAATATAAATTAGTGATTTTGGTGTGATAAAAATACAGATTTACAATAAATAACTAGCATAATTATGAAGTGGTAAGAATTCAATAAATTTCACACCGAATAAATAAATAAAAAGTAAACATTAACTTCACATAATATTAATAGTGAGTAAGAGTCATCCTCCGTACCAGTTGCAGCAATAATTAATTTGGGTCCTCTTTTACCCGATTCACATGATGTTTGAATTGTCGGCCTTTCTTAGATGTCAAAATCCATGTGTCTCTCTCTCCTCCTTAAGAAAAACCCTAGTTGACATTCTTTAACGTGTTTCTGTGATAAGAGTGTCCTGGTAACTGATCTTTTGATATAGACTTTGCAACCGGGTGTGAGAGTAGACAATCTGGTTGGTTCCTTCTTTTCTTGATCGTTCAACTGTTCCCGAATTCTAACCATCACCTCCTTTGCGATTTTAAATCTGACGAATCTTTGTAGTGTCGTTTTCTCGTAGTCTACCAAATTTCTGGTATTGGTAGAAGTATGGGAATTCTTCGATAATCTTGGAGTCCAACCGTAAAAGATATCATGTGATGTTCTACCACTTTCTGGGTGAATAGAAGAGTTGTATATGAAAGTTAATTTGAGCAACAGCGCATCCCACTTATTGTAATTTTGTTCTTCAATGGATTTTGACATCAGCTGGTGGAGCGTTCTAAACGAGCGTTCAACGGGAGAATGGCTGGTTTGCTTGTATGCTGTTCCTTTCTCCAATGTAATGAAATGCTTTTTGGCGAATTCAGCTAATTTTTCCAGATTCAAAGCATTTTGCCCTGTCTGATTTCAAGTACATAGGAAAACCAATGCGACGGTAAATAATTTCCTATAGAGCTTTGATTATGCTATCTGTCTTATATCAAGAATAAGACATGTGAATATATAACAACTTAAAGTATCAATAGTAGCTAATAGTGTGCATTACCAGAAAGGGACTTTCTAAATGGTCCACACACATCCATTGTGAGACGTTCAATTGGAAAATATGAATATATGGAAGTCATTTTGAATTTTCAAGCATGACGGGAATCCCTCTCCAAGCACACTTTACATTTTTTACAGTACTCACGATATTCTTTGTCAATATTCTTCCAATTATACCTACGACGTAGTAGTGGATATGTTTTGTGATAAGACAAGTGTGCCATTTCATCATGTAATTGCTTGAAGTATTCTTTCTTTTGTTCTTCAGGTAAGTTATCAAATTTTTGTGATTTTAAAGCTTAATTTTTTCAGAAATAGATAGACGATTGATGTAAGCAAGACTTGATCTATCCGCTAAAACATTTTTACTTCCTTTTATGTACTTTATGATGAGATAATAAATATTCAACTTGTTGATATAAGAATATAGCTTATGATCCAAATTATCCTTGATAACATATAGTAAAGGTTAATATTCTGTCAATACAACAGTAGAAGTATTGATAATCCATTGATGGAAATATTGACATGCTTTAACGATGGCTGTAAGTTCTATGTACAATGCAGGTACTCTCTTCTTTTTAGCAAGTGATCTCTTGGAAAAATAGAAAATAGGCATTAGTATGTTGTTGTGTTGTGAAGATTCTTGTAAAAGTATTCAAGCGTAGCAATAATGACTTGCATCTGTTACAAGAATAAATGAACGAGACATATCAGACAATTGAAGTTTTGTAGACTTAACAATAAGATCAATAATTTTTTTAAAGGCATTTTGACCTTCCAAAGTGTATTTGAATTGAGATTTTAAACAAGCAATCATTTTACCAAGTGGTTTTTGTAATTCAGCAAGACGAGGTATGAAGTATCTTATATAATTCACTTTCTCTACAAAACGATGCATTTTGGAATGTGTATCAATATCACAATATTCTTTCATAGCTTAAATTGTATGATCCGAAAGAGATATGTCATCGCTATCAAACTTGAATCCTAAATATTTAACTTGTTTAGATGCAAATTGGCAATTTGATTCATTCAACACAAGATTCATTTCACAAATTTCAATGTAATAGATTACGTACATCTTGGATATGTTGAGAAAAAGATCCACGTGTAGTGACAATCAGATCATCAATGTAAGCCACAACATTTTCGAATTTACGAGTAGTCTTATTAATTAAACGTTGAACAATTGAACTGGCTGGTTTCAAACCATAAATAAGACAAGTGAATTTATAAGTTTTGCCATTAAGAGTAGCAAAACCTAAATACGGAGAACTTTCTATCATCAAGAATAATTTGTGTAAAGAATTGTCAGAAGTTTTTTCAAGAGTACCAATCACCGATAGATAAAATGATAAAAATTTGTTTAAGAGTAGGTGATGGATAATGATAATTTTGTAACTTTGAATTTAAAGGTTTACAATTTAAACAAACACACCATATACTATCTTTATTCCTGGTATAAACCAAATTTTGTAAATATTTAACACAGAAATCTTCCTTAGAGGTGCCAGAATTAAGCCACTGAGAAATTTGCTCTTCAACAATAGGAACTTGATAACTTGGTAGAAAATATCTTGGCAATTTAGGCAAATTAGAATCAATAATTTTTAATCAGGCCGCCAACAACTTTGATAAACTAATTCTATTTTTATCAAAAGAAATAACATCACTGAATTCATTTTTAAGGCTTTCAATTTCATTTTACTGCAAATTATCATCAATAGACATACTAGCAATAACATTATTCATCTCAGGTTCATTCTTGGTTACGGATAAATGCTTCAATGGATGATCACAAACAAATAGAGACAAGTTCTTATAATCAATTATCATCACTGAAGCATGAATGACTTCAGATCCAATTATTATGGAGTAACGAGGATTTTGGAGATCCTTAACTTCAACAACGATAACATTAAACCATACATAAATCATTTTAAAAATCTTAACTTCGTATGATGTGTATTAATCGTTCTCCAGTTTTCACCATTAGCTAACTTTAAGTTTATTGTATCGATATTGAAAGCGATGAATCCAGTTTAACTTGCAATAGAATGTTTGATAATAGTAACATCAGCACCAGAATCAATAAGTGTGGGATAAATACGATCATCAGACATTTCAACAGGAACAATAAATAGAAGGTTTTAATTAGCATTACATATTATAGCATTTGGAGATTGGTTCTTTTAGATTTTTTTAATTGAACAATTTACATTTTTGATTCCTTTGGAAAGTTGGGATTTTTGGGTTTTACATCGAATACAGTTTTGTCAGACATAGGGTTAACAATAGCAGACTTCCCAAGATCATTGAATGTTTGTGGTGGAATGGTGTTAGTCTCCTCATCAGTCAACTCCATAACATTTGCCTTCATTCGTTTACCTTTATCATCCAGAGTGATTTTGTTAACTGAGTAATTCTGCATTTCAAGAAGGTGCTTTATCATGCGGTTTGTTTCCATCTAACTGTGCAACGATATCGGAATCATTTGAAGTTATAGCTCTGATTTCATTTTAAAATTTATTGTTGATTTGGACAGCTTTACGGGCAAATTTGTTTGTTCATTTATTGGCGTAGTGTCCTTTTTGGGAACACTTTCTACATGTAATGTGGATTTATCTTTAGAAGCAGTAGGTTCTTTGGTAATAATCTTTCTTTTCCACGTCTTTTACCAATAGATGAATTAAGTAGGCGATTGCTTGTGTCTAATTCTGCAAAAAGTTCTTCATAGGATCTAAAGTTGTTCCTTGAAGTAATGAAGGGTTTGGTTAACTGCGATATTTGAATATTCAGTAAAGCATCTTTTAAAATATTAAATGATATTTGTTTGACGATCTCTCCAAGTTCTTAGCAGCTGGATATAAACTTGTCGACGTTGATGTTAAGTTTAAATGACCATTGGCAGGCAATTGCTGTCTGTCTACTGATCTGACCATTGTACTTGTTTAGTAGAATTTTCACGTAGTTTGAAATAGGTGTCAAAATAAAATGCAGGAAGTTCATTTATACTTTCAGTTATCTCGAGAGGTAGACATGCTAACGTGAGGTTGATTTTATCCTCCTCCTCCACTATCTTATCAAGTTTGATACATTTCTCTAATTGTTTTATCCATGGTTCAATATACTTCCCAGATTTAGGATTGAATCGTTCTAAATAAGATGAAGCATGCATATCAATTGAATCATCAGAAGCAGGACCGTCATTCCTAATAAATTTTAAGTGCGTACAGGAGATCAAATACTTCTTGGCCGTGACGTACCAATTTAGCGTGATCAGCTGTATATCCCGGATAGGTTAGTTGACCGAGTAGAAGAATGTATTCTACAGGTATAGTAGGATTAAAAGAGTTGTAGACGTTATAGATAGCCTTGAACTTAAGGGCAGTAAATTTATCAAGATTCCTTTGATTTCACAAAAGAATCAAATATATTCTGGAGTTTTATTTTAATAGGTTAATACGCGACTAGTTATCAAATTATTCAGCATTCTAACAGTAGGGTAACTAGGGTCAGTAAAATTATAGGTTTAAGTAATTCTCAATCCAAGCAAGCAGAGAATCCACAAAACAAGCAATATCCACAAAACCAAACAGAATCCACAAAAAAGAACAAGCAAACGTAGAAATTTGCGATGTCCAACTCAACACGCAACTTCCGAAAATAATAACTTTTTTTTTACTACGTGTCCCAATAAATATATCAAACACCCTTGATCAGTAAATATTTATTTTAGTATTATGCAATACTATAATAACAAGAATATGTTTAATATAATAATAATAAAAAAAAGATAAATAACCTACCTACTGAACTGTGATGATAATTTAGATAGTGATTAGTCTTTATAAAAAATGAGGAATTTACTATTTCTCAATCTATTCACATAGGAATTTTGTCATTAAAATGTAGGCATAATTTCATTAACATCATATAAATTTTTACTTATTTATAGTTGAACAAAATAAATTATCATTTGAAATCTTTTTATTAAGCGTTCATTACATTCTTTATTTTATGTGCAAATATGATAGTAAAGCATGTAATATCATGAAAAATTTTCTTTCTCGGAGAGGCTTTTATTATTTAATAAGTATACATAGGTTTACGAACAGGCTCAATCCAGATTTAATATTTTTAAGATTCGAGTTCTTCCTTTTTGTAAATTCGTATGCAAAAATCAACTTAAAAATGATATATTTTAAAGCTTACATCATTACATAGAAAGTATTCAGAAATGGTGAAAAATTATATATATTGATATGGTATTTAAAGTAGTTTTTGAGATACACAATTTTGATCGAAAAATTTTAGAACCCATAAAAGCAGCATATTAGAGATATAAAGTTAATATTTGACATGTTGAAATATATCATCTAGAGTAATTGTTTAAGAACATATAAAAGAGATCTAAAATTTCTGCTTACCTACTTTGTTCAAATTTTTTAAGATAAGCTTTTTAGTTAGTCATATTTAACATTATAAATCATTTTATTTTTTATAGCTGTTTTATTAAGTTTGTAGTCACTCTGTTTTTTTGAAGATTGTATGATTAGCTAGAAATTATCTTGCCTATGTAAAAACTATAGTTTTCTTATTATCAAATGAACTATTTTAAAATGTGAAATTGAATTATTTGAGAAAAAAAATTTTAAAATGGCCAAATTATTTTTGTCCTAAAAAAGTCTTGAAAAATAAAAAAATTTTTTAAGTGTAGTAAAAAAATGGGATCAGTTGTTTTTTCTACGTTGTATATGTTTAATATCTTATATTTGCAAAATATATTTTTCTCAAATTACTACTACAATAAATATTTTGATTTGTTATCAACTTTTTAAAAGTAACTATAATTTATTTTCTTGAATATTTTTATCTTCATCTTAAAATTAAATGGAAATGTTACACTTTATAGCGTGATATTTACAACATATTATAAAGACAAAGAAGTAAGGATTTTATTGACGAAGCAAGATTTCTGTAAATGAAACATTAAAATCAAATTCGTTGAATAAACATACAACCTAGAAATAGAGAATCTTGTTTGGTATTTTCATAAATATATAGTGTAGGAATAATTAGCAAATTTAAATTGTAAATGAAGAAAATGGAAGAGATTAAATTGCTCACGTAATTAATTTTTCATTTATACAATAAATCAATAAAAACACGTAAATTGAAATTGTTAAACATTAAAAATTCTTTAATAGTTGTTAATGTTCACATTTTTAATTAAAAAAAGAAACTAAAATAAATTATAAATATTCACTATTTACACTAACAGAAATATTATACATAGCATACACAAAAATTGAAATATACTTTTACTTTCTCCAGAAAAATTAATTAAGTGTTATTATAATGAAAGACTATGAATCATAAGAATCAAATAAATAAGCAATGTATAAGGCTTCAACGGAGACACCTCATCGTCTAGAAATGCAAAAGAAGAATATTTAACCGTAATCTTCCCTATTAAATGTGTTAAAAGGTTTTAACTCATTTACTTTGATTGTATCTTTTATTTTTAAATAAAACTTTTACTTTATATAAAACCACTAAAAAATATCGAATTCAAAAGATCCTTCTTTAGAGGTTCACAGGACTACAGTGTTCAGTAAAAATTGTTTAAGATTGCATATTACAAGATATATCTTTATTTTCTGAAACTTTAACATTTTATAAAAAATACACTTTTCAGTTCTTATCACATAATTAATTTATATTAAAATGATTGTTTGCAATCATATTAAACTACATACTTTCTTTAATTTTTTACTATATTAATAGAATTGGTTACATCCTCTTTAACTCCTAGAAGCCATATCTAGTTTAGAAGTGATAATAGAAATTCAAGAAGAAGCTATATTTCTCCATTAAGGGTTAGAAGATTATACAGAAATAATGAAGAACCATTTATTAGAAATGAACAAAGAAAAAATTTATATATTGAACGCAGACGACAATATTAAGAAAATGTCAATAATTATCGAAATGCTTAAAATAGACGAAATGGAAATCAGCGAGATTGGAGCATTATTTTTAGCTAATTATCAAAAATTTTAAAACAAAAGTGTTTTTTAATAAGTACCAAAATTACTATTTTTTCAAAACTTTTTCTTTCAATTGTTGTGATATAGTTGAAGCAAATGTAAAATTCTTTAACTTATAATGTTTGTATGTAATCAAAATAAATACATCTAAGTTGAGCGTTAATAACTAATTTTTTACTTTACGAAATACCATTGTATTAAACTCATTTCAATTATCTCAGTTGTTTTCTAAAGATATTTTTGGATCGCATTTGAATATTAAATCTAATGAAGATTATTGGCATTTACAAAAGTACAATTTTTTTCTATCGATTTTTAATATGAGAATTAAATATTGTTTTTTTTTAGAAAATGATACTTTTTTACAATATTATGATCATTTGATATCCCAACTTCTTTTCTATATATCATTATAAAAATCATAATTAGAAATAAATTATTAGTAAATTTATAGACGTTATTATTGCGAATATTTTCAACAATTTACAAACAAGAATAATTTTAGAAATTAAAAAAAATACGATTGTAATAATGAATTCCATAAAAATTTTAAATTATAAAATGTTATATTTAACATGATAATATCAATATTTGCTCTTCATTCTTTCGAAAAATTATTTAAATTTGTAAAATTTATATTAAATCTTTTTTACTGTGAACAATAACACGTAATGTTTAATAATTTGTGATTTTACTTATTATTGATTTATAGCAATAGATCATTATATATTTATAGAAAACAAATTAATATATCAAATTGTTATAATTAGCAAGATGCAATGAGAACGTTTTTTAAAAACATTATTTCACTAAAAAAATTTAGTTGAAAAATGTAAATCTAATATTCATGTCTATAACTTTTTAATGAACATATATAATAATAAAACAGATATCATCTTCGTAATCAGCATAAAAATTGCAATCTAATGGTATAAAAAAATTTTTTGGGCACTTTATTAATTATTTAATATTCTTCTTAAAAAATAACTATCAAAAATCGGCTTGATAAGATTTAAATAATGGCTACAAAATGAACCATTAACCATGCTCATAGGTATTCTGGAGATTTCAAAAATATTATTTTTTGTCGACAATTTAGTATTCCAAAAATTGATAAAAAAATTTTAAAATTTAATAACTCGACTTTGAAGAAAGATATTAAAATTTGCTTGATTATATTATAGATTCTTATCTTGGCTACAAAATGAGTTATCAACCATCTCCATTGGTGGTCTGGGGGCTTCAATAAATATTATTTTTTGCTGTGAATCAAATTTGGCAACTTTTTAAAGAATTTGCACTATTTTTGCAAACTTTTTGTTTTAAAGCATTATTTGGAAATTTTTTTTTAAATGAGCAATTAATAAGACTATTATTAACTAAAAATTTATAATTAATGATGTTACATTTGTGTAAATCCTTATTTACTAAGATATACCAAGGGTTATTAAAATTAACTTTTGGTCCTCAAACAAAAATTTGTTTACTCCCTTTTAAGAGTACTTGCACTTTAAATTTTAGGGTTATTATTTCAAAAGTAGAATCATCATGTTTGATCCTATATATGCACAAATTTTTAAGACAATGAGGCAGTTTAAATTCTTGGTCATTTTTTATTGCACCTTGGTAGTAATGTAAAAAAATGTAAAAGTGAAAAACGTTTTAATAGTTTTTGCGAAGATGATTTTTTATCTTTTTTATTAAAAAGATTTAAAAAGACATTAATATAAAATTCTTTTTATTTAAGATTCAAAAGATATCAACAAATATACTGTAGAAAGCAAGGAAAACTATCGAATAAATATGTTTTAATAAAATTCTGTAAAAGTACAAAAAAAAAATTATAAAACATTTTTCGCAATCTATGACAATACTTTGACCAATCCTGTATATTTATATTTATTGTATCGATTTTTTCAATTTCAAAGAGAATTTCACTCTCATTTAGACTAATTAATAATTTTTATTCTAAATCTGTTTTATTATTGTAAAATAAAAAACTAATTTGATATAATTACACCAGAGAATAAATTAACAAAAATTTATTCAACTCTTTAACTATTCGAGTAAACCAGTGCTAACATCAGCACTAAGACTTATTTTTATTAAAAAATTATACAATTTATAGACTTTTTAATATTTAAAATTCAATATAATATTTAGAAAATTTTTTTTCTAAAATTTATAATTGATAATTCCATTTTTTTATATTATTTAATATTCATATTTTCAACTTATATTTTGACGGGTATAGTGATTAGAATTATTAAATCTTTTAAAACGATAGGAAAATTTATTTTTAAAAACCATAAATCTTGAACAAAAATCATAGTCTTATTATTATTGCAGATTTATGCTAATATAAAATATTTTGGTCAAAAATCTATAATATATATTAGTATAAAAATCTAAATATAAATTGTCAAACAATTACTTACTTTAATGGAATTTAAGATGAAATATTTGATTATATCAATTGTTTTTGCCATTGTTATTTTTGTTACTATAAATGGAAAAAAATATCCTACACTATCAAAACTGACAACAACAACACCGAAATCACCAAGTTGGCAAAAGTGGGAAAGACCTCTTTATTTTGCTGAAGAAATTGTTAAAAATGCAATGGATCTATATTATAGTAAAACAAAAATATATTTCAAATTGGTATATATAATTGAAGAAAAAACGAGATTTATTAAACGTTTATACAAATATAGAGTAAAATTTTATGCTACAAGATGTACCTTAAATAAACAGAAATATAAAAAAGGTAAAAAATATCAAATTACAATTGCTAGATGCGTAAGAACATATACACCATTTCAAACTATACTCATAATTAATAAACGTGAAAGAAAACTAAGGTTAGAAGTAACTAATCTTGAAAATCCTAAAAAAACATTAAAGAAAATATATAAACGACCAGCAAATGTGATTAATAAACCTATAGAAGCTTTACTAAAAATGATAAGGAAAAATTTAACAAGCAACGAATGATGAAAAATAAAAAAAATCATAATCAAGTTAAACAGAAATAAAAACCTTAATTATATTTTCGATATTTAAAAAAAAAACTATCTTCAATAAAATTTATATTCACCGACGTTTATTAAATTTTTAAAATATTTCTTATTTCCCTTTATCTATAGCTGTACAAAATAAATTGTCGTTTGTAATCTTTTTAATAAAACATTTTCCGTAAATAATTGTAATAATTTTCGATAATATACAGGTAGAATTAAATGTACCATTCCAGATTTAAACGTTCACAATTCTATTTTCTTTACAAATGTGATGTTATTTTAGTATCATTTAAAATTTTTTTCCAAGGAAAATCTTAATAATTTAATAAAGTATGCTTAGGTTTTCAGAAAAGTTGGATCCGAATTTAACATTTTCAAGAATCAGGTTCTTCCTATTTGATAATTTGTGTAAGAAAGTCTATTTAGAAATAACATACAGAAAGAGTCTCATCGTTTTCTTCTCTGAAGACATTTTTCAGATTTAATCATTCATATAATTTTTTTCTCTATTTAATAATTTATTTTCTATTTGATAATTTTCATTTCTATTAAATCATTTTCTAAAAAATTTAAATTTTGATATAAAGAGAAAAAATATACATTTCATGGAAAAAAATTATTTTTCGGAAAAAAAAGTTTAATAGAAAAGGAAATGATTGGATAGACAAAAAGAAAATTTTTTTAGGTAATAAAATGATTATTCAGGAAAAATAATAATTAGATTGTCTCTATGTGACCTTGAAACCTTCCACTCGGTGATAATGTTTTCGTGTGGAAGTGATAACTTCAATCGTTCTATCTGGTTATATAAAACAAAATATTAATATAACTAGCTTTTATTAAAATAATATCATCAGCAAATATAAGTAATAGATAATTAATTTAACAATAAGTTCAAGTGTCAGCTGTCCATCTTTCTTTATGAGAATAACTGATTCTTCCTATCTTATTCTTCCTTTTAATACTCTTTGTCTGCTCCTCCTAATGCCCCTGCATTACAGTGAAGACTTTTTAAAATTTCTACTGGCACATATAAAGTACACAAAAAATATTGAAGAATGACATTCATGTTATTTTGGTTTATAAAATATACTTTAAGATACACGATCATGATAGAAAACATTTAGAAAAAATAACAATAGGTAAAGTGAAAATATAAAATATACATTTTTCTTTTGGGAATCTATTTTTTAGGAATATTGTTTAAGAATATAAAAATGGGTATTAAATTTGAGTTTGTCTTACCTTGTTCGAGTTCCTCAATGAAAGATTTTAAATTATCATTTGTAATATTATCAATCATTATATTTTTTATAGCTATTGTATTGATTTTGTAGTATTTTGTTAATTTTTTAAAGATTACACAAGCAGTTGAATATTATTTGTCTATGTAGAACATAATATTTTTTTGTTTTTAAATAAATTGTTTCAAAAGGAGAAATTGAATTATTTGCAAAAAAATACATTTTTAAATATGATATTGTTATTTTTAGGTAAAAAGAGTCTTCAAAACAGTAAATCATTTTAGTATTATATATAAAATAAGATAAGTTGTTTATATTGTGTTATATATGTTTAATATCTAAAAAGCTCAAATATAATTGCTTAAAATTATTACTGACAATAAATTGTTTAAGTTTTTTGTGGATTTTTTGGAAGTAATTACATTCATTTTATTGAATATTTTATTTTGATATTAATATTATGAGAACATGCTGTATTTTAAAATATGATACTTTGAACTAATTAAAAAATAGAGAAGTAAAGATTTTACAGTTGGAGCAGAATTTATGCCAATGAAACATAGACATAAAATTCATAAAAGAACTACGTAACATAGAATGGAATAAAATATTGGGTTGTAATTTAACAATTATCTAGTTAAGGATTTATTAACAAATTTAAATTGTTAATAGCGAAAATTTTTAAAAATAAATTTTCCACGTATTTAATTTTCAATTTATACAACAAATCAAATAAAAAAACACGTGAGTTAACATATTAAACATTAAAAACTCTTCAATAATTGTTAATATTTAAATATTTATTTACAATACATTTCTTAAGATACTTAAACAAAGTTGGACAACCAAAAGACTATTATTCACTTTTTATACGACTAAAAAATACCTTTAGGTAAAATATTAAGACATGAAGTATTAGCTTAATATTTATACTCTAAGTGTTTTTATGTCATCAGAAACTTTTCAACCATGATTGTCTATCTCAAAAACTACTTTATGAAACCATACTGATGTATATATTATCCTTCACAACTTTCAATTTCCAGTTCTTTTCTTAAATAATTAATGATGTAATTGAAAAGATACAATAGTAATATTGATTATTAAGGAAATTGATATAATTAATAAGATGTAATGAATTTTGACAAAATTTTAACTTGCTTCTACCTAATCCATGGTAGATGGATTGTTTTTTTCAGGTATACGTAATATGATAATATGTACGATGTACATTGATGCTAAATACATTATAAAATAAAACAATACAAGAAACAATATTTCTAAATTTAATATAAAATAGAAATTCAGCATAACAGAAGTAGTTTATAACAAATATAAAATTATTTTAAAATATATCATTATTCATATTTTATATTCAGAATATTTAAAATTAACTTTTATTACGATATTCACTTGTATAATAGAAAAAAGTTATAATATTTCAACCATTTTCGATTGTTCTTTTTTAAATAAAAAATAAAAGTTGAGTAAACTCTGTTTAAGAAAGAGAAAGAAAAGGATGATATTGTGACTAAAAGGGACTATAAATAACCTGGAAAGTCATGGACAATATCACTATTATTTTATACATATACTAACTATTATTTTATAGAATCATCAAAAATAAATAAAGATCAGGTGGTTCACTGGTTGGAATTTAGAAGAAATTTAAAAAGATTCTAAGGTATTTTAATTAATAATTGTTCTTATTATTTTATTGTTTTAAAGATCGATAAGACCAATAAATAAATTTTACTGTTGTTAATTGGTGTTTAAACTGTGATTTAGGTGTAATCTTTTATTCAATTTGATATTAGTATTCATAAAAAGTTTTTTTGACTTTTGTTTGTTACTAAAAAATTAGAGATAAATTTAACCTCATTCATCTTTAATATAACGATTTGATCAACTTAAAAAAAAATTTTTTTAAAGTAATAATAAATAATTTTTAATTAAAAAAATCTTTCGTCATATATTGAGATAAAAAAAATTAAAATTGTTACATCTTTTAAAAGATTTTATAATGTATTTTTTTAAAACCATGAATCTTGATAAAAAATCAAGCATCAAAATAAAAGTTGTATTTTCATGTTTATATAAAAGATTTTTGTAAAAACCCTCATGTTATATAAATACTAAAGTTTAAATACAATTAAAGTATAAAAAGGCTAAAAAATTTGTCATTTTCATTAAGATTCAAAATGAAATATTTGAGTATTATTATTGTATTATTTATGGTCCTTTTCGTGACTATAAATGCCGGTAAGAAAAAAAAAGAACGTACTACTCCTACTACTCGTCGTACTAAAACTCGTCGTACTACTACTCGTGATCCAAAAAAATGGATAAAATGGGGTGGAAAAAATCCTTTAAATGCAGAATATATTGCTAAACAAGCAACAAAACTATTTTTCAAATGTGGTTATAATAATTTCAAATTTTTAAAAGTGACGAAAACGGAAAAAAGAATACTTTTAGGTACATGGAGATATAAAGTAGTTTATAATGCACAAAGATGTGAAGTAGTTCAAAAACCGAAACCTGGTAAAAATAGGAAAAAAAGCAAAAAACATAAACCAGAAGTAGAAATTAAGTTTGAGAAATGCCAAAGGGGTCATAAAGTATTTCAAGCTATATTTAGAGATAATGTAATTCACAGTAGTTTAAGATTAAATGTTACCAACATTGAAAATGGTAATTCATGTGCTCTAGTAATTAAATATTAAATCTATTAACGACTTCTAAAACTGCAACACCTCCACCTATAAAGAAAAAAAAATTAAGGTAACAATAGATAAAAAATAATAACAAAAAACATATTCTAATTTGGTGGAGTAAGAAATATTCATTTGTATTTATGAAATCGAAAATAAAATCACCTTCAAGAAGTTTATTTCATCGACAGTGGCTAGATTTTTAAAAAATTTCATATCTATGATTATTTAAAATTATACAACATAGATTACTATTTCTAATTTCTATATAGAACGTTTTATAAATAAATATGGTAATTTTTCAAAATTATTTAAAGATATAATTAAATGTACTATTCCAAATTTAAACATTTGTAACTTGAATTTTTATGTCCAAAGATGATATTATAAATTAAAATATAATGGAAAATATTTTTCTTGGAGAAATTTAAATAATATTAAAAGTATAGATAAATTTTCAAAACACTGAAACAAATTTAATATTTTTAAGATTCCGATTCTTCTGATTTTTTGATTTGCGTGGAAAAATATACCTAAAAATTAGATTTTCTAAAAATTTACATTAGTTCAAAGAAGTTTTTCAAAAAATGATAAAAAATAATATATATTTCTATGATTCATAAAAAGATTTTTGATATACTCGTTTAAAACAAAAAATTTTTGATGCTCCATGAATACGCAGAATAGAAATAAAAAAGCTAGTATTTTCCAATGTAATATGTTATTTAGATATATTTTTTAAGAGTATAAAAATGGATCTTAGATTTTTGTTTGCTCCACCTTGTTCGAGTTTTTCTACAATGGTTTTATAAATAACCTTTTGTATAATTATAAATCATTTTATTTAAAACCTCATTATTGAATCTGTAGTATTATACTGACTTTATAAAAAATATATGATTAATTGAATATTATTTGCTATAAAGACACAATGTTATTTTTATTTTATAATAAATTGTTTCAAGTTAAGAAGTTCAATTATTTGCAAAAAATACATTCTTTATTATTGTAAAAGCATTTTTAGTCTAATAAAAGATTTAAAAAATAACAAATTATTTTAGTAATTGTGATGGAAATAAGATCAAATGTTTATTCTGCGTTGTATATGCTTAATATCATAAAAAAAGTTTCAATATATTTTTCCAAATTACTACTACAAAAAATATCTTGATTTACTATTAATTTTTTAGAAGAAATTACAGTACGTTTTATTTGAATATTTTTTTTTATCTAAAAATTAGGTTAAAATACTACACTTTATAGCGTTATTCTTAAAACTTATTGTAAAGACAGAGAAGAAAGGGTTTTACAAATGAAGCTAGATTTTTTTAAAGGAATATTGAAATCAAATTTGCAGAAGATTCGTATAATTTAGGAATTTGTTATGTTTTTAACGGTATTACCATGATTATCTAGTTTAGAAATAGATAGAAAATTTGTATTGTGAATAGGTAAGTTTTAGAAATTAAATTTCCCACATATTTAATTTTTAATTATTACAACAAATAAATAAAAAACACGTGAGTTAACATATTAAACATTAAAAACTTTTCGATAATTGTTAATATTCAAATTTTTTTTTAACAATACATTTCTTGGGATACTCGAACAATGATGGAAATCAAAAGACTATGATCCACTTTTTATATAATTAAACAATAACCTTAGATAAAATATTTAGAGATACAAAATATTAGCTTCATATTTATATTCTGTGCGTTTTTATGTCATTAGAAACTTTTCAACTATGATTGCCTATCTCAAAAACTATTTTATGAAACCATAACCATGTATATATCATCCCTTACAACTTTCAATTTCAAGTTCTTTTCTTAAATAATTAATGATGTAATTGAAAAAATGCAATAGTAATATTGATTATTATAGAAGTTGATATAATTAATAAGATGTAATAACTTTTGACATAAATTTCAAAATACTTCCACTAAATCCATAGTAGATGGATTGTCTTTTTTTTTGGTATACGTAAATGACAATATGTACGATGCACAGTGATGCTAAATATAATATATAATAAAACAATATAAAAAAGTAATATTTCTAAATTTAATATAAAACAGAAATTCAGCATAACAGAAGTAGTTTATAACAAATATAAAATTATTTTTTAAATATATCATTATTCATATTCTTTATTCAGAATATTTAAAATTAATTTTTTTACAATATTCACTTGTATAATAGAAAAAAGTTATAATATTTTAACCATTTTCGATTATTCTTTTTTTAAATAAAAAAAAGTTGTTATGTGTGTGTTTAAACTGTGATAAGGATAATCTTTTATTAAATTTGATAATAGAATTCATAAATAAGTTTTTTTGACTTTAGTTTGTTACTAAAAAATTAGAGATAAATTTAACCACATTCTTCTTTAATATAATGATTTGGTCAACTTAATAAAAAATTTATTTTTTATACGTAATAATAAATAATTTTTAATTCTAAAAATCTTTCGTCTTATTTTGAGACAAAAAAATAAAAATTGTTAGAACTTATAAAAAATATCATAGCATATTTTTTTAAATTCATAAATCTTGATAAAAATCATAGCATTAAAAATTAAAGTTGTAGTTTTTTATTAATATAAAATGTTTTAATCAAAAAACTTATGTTTATATAAATACCAAAGTTTTAAAACAATTAAAGTATAAAAGAGCTAAAAATTTATCATTTTCATTGGAATTCAAAATGAAATATTTCAATAATATTATTGTATTAGCTATGGTCATTTTCGTGACTATAAATGCAAGAAAACGTCCTTGTCGTACTACTCCTCGTCGTACTACTACTCGTGATCCAAGAGAATGGGTAAATTGGGGTGGAAAATATCCTTTAAATGCACAATTTATTGCAAAAGAAGCAACAAAACTATTTTATGAGTGTGGTTATCACAATTTCAAATTTATAGAAGTATATCAAAAGCAAAAACGATTAATTGAAAAATCATGGAGATATAGAGTAAGATATTTGGCAAAGAAATGTAATAAGTCTATAGTAATAAAAACTTGTATAAAAAAAGGTAAAAATAAAAAAGGTTGTCATAAAGAAAACCAAATTAAGCTTGTTGATTGCTATCATGCTGCGATACCGTTTCAAGCTATATTTAAAGATGATGTGCATAACAATAGATTAAGATTAAATGTTACTAATCTTGAAAATAGTAATTCATGTGCTTTGGTAATTAAATATGATTTCCATAATTAACTTCTAAAACTGCAACACCTCCACCTATAAAGAGAAAAAATACTAAAATAACAATAGATAAAGAAAAATAACAAAAATCATAGTCTTATTTGGTGGAATAAGAAATATTTTTTTTTATAAAATTGAAGATAAAACCACCTTCAAGAAATTTATATTCAGCGACGGTGGCTAGATTTTCTAATTATTTCATATCTATGATAATTTAAAATTGTTCAACATAGATTACTATTTCTAATTTCTATATAAAACGTTTTATAGATAATTATGATAATTTTTAAAAAAATTTAAAGATAGAATTAGGTGTACTATTTCAAATTTAAACATTTTTAACTTTGACTTTTTTATGTCCAAAGACAATATTATAGACTAAAATATAATGAAAAATATTTTTCTTGGGGAAATTTGAATAATATTAAAAGTATAAATAGATTTTCAAAACACCGAAAGAGAATTTAATATTTTTAAGATTCGGATTCTTTTGAATTTTTGATTTCGTGTGAAAAAATATATCTAAAAATGTGATTTTTTAAAAGTTTACATTAGTTCAAAGAAAGTTCTCAAAAAATGATAAAAAATTATATATATTTCTATGATTCATGAAAAAGTTTTTGAGATACACGTTTACAGACAAAATTTTTAGAAGCTTCATGAATACGCAGAATAGAGATAAAAAGTTAATATTTCTCTATGTAATATGTGATTTAGATAAATAATTAAAGAATATAAAAATGGATCTTAGATTTTTGCTTGTCCCACCTTGTTGTAGTTTTTCACCAATGGCTTTTTAAATAACCTTTTGTAATATTATAAATCATTTTATTTAAAGCCTCATTATTGAATCTGTAGTATTATACTGACTTTATAAAAAATATATGATTAACTGAATATTATTTGCCTATGAAGACAAAATGTTATTTTTATTTTAAAATGAATTGTTTCAAATAAATAAGTTCAATTATTTGCAAAAAATACATTCTTATATATGGTAAAATCATTTTTAGCCAAAGAAAAGTTTAAAAAAATAACAAATTGTTTTATTTATTGTAATGGAAATAAGATCAAATGTTCATTCTGCGTTGTATATGCTTAATATATTAAAAAAGTGTAAATATATTTTTTCCAAATTACTATCATAATAATTTATTCGATTTATTGTAAATCTTTTAAAGAAATTACATTACGTTTTATTTGAATATTTTTTTTTTATCTAAAAATTAGGTTAAAATACTACACTTTATAGCGTTATCCTTATACTTACTGTAAAGACAGAGAAGAAAGGGTTTCAAAAATGTAGCTAGATTTCTGTAGAAGAAACATTAAAAATCAAATTCGCAGAAGATCCATATAATGTGGAAATTGGTTATGCTTGGAACGGTATTACCATGATTATCTAGTTTAGAAATAGATAGAAAATTTATTTTATGAATAGGTATGTTTTAGAAATTAAATTTCCCACATATTTAATTTTCATTTATACAACAAATAAATAAAAAACATGCGAGTTAACATATTAAACATTAAAAACTTTTTAATAATTGTTAATATTTAAATTTTTGTTTATAATACATTTCTTGAGTACTCGAACAAAGTTTGACAACCAAAAGACTATGATTTACTTTTTATATGACTAAACAATACCCTTAAGTAAAATATTAAGACATATAAAATATTAGTTTATGTTTATATTCTGTGTGTTTTTATGTCATCAGAAACTTTTCAACCATGATTGCCTATCTCAAAAACTACTTTATGAAACCATAACGATTTATATATTATTCTTCACTATTTTTAATTATAAGTTTTATTATTAAATAATTTATGATGTTATTGAAAAGATACAATATTAATATTGATTATTAAGGAAGTTGATATAATTAATAAGATCCAATGATTTTTGTCGAAAAATTCAAAATGCTTCTACTCAATCCTTAGTAGATGGATTGTCTTTTTTTTGGTATACGTAAATGACAATATGTACGATGCACAGTGATGCTAAATATAATATATAATAAAACAATATAAAAAAGTAATATTTCTAAATTTAATATAAAACAGAAATTCAGCATAACAGAAGTAGTGTATAAGAAATGCAAAATTCTTTTTTAATATAACAATATTCATATTTTATATTCAGAATATTAAAAAAAAATTTTATAATGATATTCACTTGTATAATAGAAAAAAGTTGTATTATTTCAACAATTTTTGATTTTATTTTTTAAAAAAAAGTTGTTAAGTGGTGTTTAAAATGTGATTTAGGTATAATCTTTTTTTAATTTGATATTAGTAATCATAAAAAAGTTTTTTTGACTTTAGTTTGTTATTAAAAAATTAGAAATAAATTTAACCACATTCATCTTTAATATAATGATTTGGTCAACTTAAAACAAAATTTCTTTTTATACGTAATAATAAATAATTTTTAATTCTAAAAATCTTTCGTCATATTTTGAGATAAAAAAATTAAAATTGTTAAGTCTTATAAGAAATATCATAACATATTTTTTTAAAACCATGAATCTTGATAAAAAATCATAGCATTAAAAATTAAAGTTGTATTTTTTTGTTAATATAAAAGTTTTAACCAAAAATCTTCTGTTTATATAAATACCAAAGCTTAAAAACAATTAAAGTATAAAAAGGCTAAAAATTTGTTATTATCATTAGGATTTCAAAATGAAATTTTTTATCACTTTCATTATATTAGCTGTTGTCATTTTCATGACTATAGATGGAAAAAAAACGAAATACACCTCGTACTACTAGTCCTCCTGGTCCACCAAAATGGAGACCTTGGGGTGGAAGACATCCTTTAAATGCAAGACATATTGCTATAGAAGCAACAAAACTATTCCTTCAGTGTGGTTATCACAATTTCAAATTTTTATATGTATATGAAAAGCAAAAAAGATATATTGCACCTGCAATGAGATATAGAGTAAAATATTTTGCACAGAAATGTAATAAGTCTATAGTAATAAAAACTTGTATAAAAAAAGGTAAAAATAAAAAAGGTTGTCATAAAGAAACCCAAATTAAGCTTGTTGATTGCTATGATGCTGCGATACCGTTTCAAGCTGTATTTAAAGATGATGTGTGTAACGATAGATTAAGATTAAATGTTACTAATCTTGAAAATGGTAATTCTTGTGCTTTGATAATTAGATATGATTACCATAATTGACTTCTAAAACTGCAACACTTCCTATAAAAAAAAATATTAAAGTAACAATAGATGAAGAAAAAAACAAAAATCATAGTCTAATTTGGTGGAGTAAGAAATATTCATTTGTTTTTATGAAATTGAAGATAAAACCACCTTCAAGAAGTTTATATTCATCAACGGTGGCTAGATTTCTAAATATTTCATATCTATGATAATTTAAAATTTTACACAATAGATTACTATTTCTAATTTCTATATAAACGTTTTATAAAGAATTATGAGAATTTTTTAAAATAATTTAAAGATAGAATTAGGTGTACTATCCGAATTTAAACATTTGTAACCTAAATTTTTGATTCCAAAAATGATATTATAGACTAAAATATAATGAAAAATATTTTTCTTAGAGAAATTGTAATAATATTTAAAGAATAAATAGATTTTCAAAAGACTGAAAGAGAATTTTATATTTTTAAGATTCGGATTCTTCTTTTTTTGATTTTGTGTGCAAAAATATACCTAAAAATTAGATTTTTAAAATTTACATTAGTAGAAAGAAATTTCTCATAAAATTTATTAAAAATTATATATATTTCTATGATTCATGAAAAGATTTTTGAGATACACATTTACAAAAAAAAAATTTTAGAAGCTTCATGAATACGCAGAATAGAGATAAAAAGTTAATATTTCTCTATGTAATATGTGATTTAGATAAATAATTAAAGAATATAAAAATGGATTTTAGATTTTTCCTTGTCCTATCTTGTTCGAGTTTTTCAACAATGGCTTTTTAAATAACCTTTTGCAATATTAGATATAAGTTTATTTAAAGCCTCATTATTGATTCTGTAGTATTATACTGGCTTTATAAAAATTATATGATTAATTGAATATTATTTGCTTATGAAGGCACAGTGTTATTTTTATTTTCTAATGAATTATTTCAAATTAAGAAGTTCAATTGTTTACAAAAAAATACATTCTTATATATGGTAAAATCATTTTAAGGCAAAGAAAGATTTAAAAAATAACAAATTGTTTTAGTAATTGTAATGGAAATAAGATCAAACGTTTATTCTCGTTGTATATGTTTAATATCATAAAAAATATATCTTTCCTAAATTACTACTACAAAAAATATCTTGATTTATTATCAATTTTTTAGAAGAAATTACAGTACATTTTATTTGAATATTTTTATCTTTATCTAAAAATTAGGTAAAAATACTACACTTTAGAGCGTTATCCTTATAACATATTGTAAAGACAGAAAAGAAAGGGTTTTACTTATGCAGCTAGATTTCTGTAGAAGAAACATTGTAATCAAATTTGCAGAAGATCCGTATAATGCACAAGTTTGTTATGTTTTAAATGCTATTACTATGATTATCTAGTTTAGAAATCAATTAAAATTTGTATTGTAAATAGAGAAGTTATAGAAATTAAATTTCCCACATATTTTATTTTTATTTATACAACAGATAAATAAAAAACACGTGAGTTAACATATTAAATATTAAAAACTCTTAAATAATTGTTAATAATCAAATTTTTATTGAAAAAACATTTTTTGAGATACTCGAACAATGTTGGACAATCAAAAGACTATTATTCACTTTTTATATGACTAAACAATATCCTTAGATAAAATATTTAGAGATACAAAATATTAGCTTCATATTTATATTCTGTGCGTTTTTATGTCATCAGAAACTTTTCAACCATGATTGTCTATCTCAAAAACTACTTTATGAAACCATACTGATGTATATATTATCCTTCACAACTTTCAATTTCAAGTTCTTTTCTTAAAAAATTAATGATGTAATTGAAAAGATACAATAGTAATATTTTTTAATAAGATAATTGATATAATTAGTAAGATGTAATGAATTTTGACAAAATTTTAACTTGCTTCTACCTAATCCATGGTAGATGGATTGTCTTTTTCAGGTATACGTTAGATGATTTTATCCACGATGTACGGTAATGCTAAATATAGTATAAAATAAAACAATACAAGAAAGCAATATTTCTAAATTTAATATAAAACAGAAATTCAGCAAAACAGAAGTAGTTTATAACAAATATAAAATTATTTTTAAAATATATCATTATTCATATTCTATGTTCAGAATATTTAAAATTAACTTTTACTACGATATTCACTTGTATAATAATAAAAAGTTATAATATTTCAACCATTTTCGATTGTCCTTTTTTTTAACAAAAAACAAAAGTTGTTAAGTGCTGTTAAAATTGTGATAAGGATAATCTTTTATTAAATTTGATATTAGAATTCATAAATAAGTTTTTTGACTTTAGTTTGTTACTAAAAAATTAGAGATAAATTTAACCACATTCATCTTTAATAAAATGATTTGGTTAACTTAAAAGAAATTTTTTTATATTTAATAAAGAATAATTTTTAATTCTAAAAATCTTTCGTCACACATTTAGATAAAAAAAATTAAAATTGTTACATCTTATAAAAAATATCATAGCATATTTTTTTAAAATCATAAATCTTGATAAAAAATCAAGCATCAAAATTAAAGTTGCTTTTTCATGTTTATATAAAAGATTTTTGTCAAAAACCTTATGTTTATAAAAATATTATAGTTTAAATACAATTAAAGTATAAAAAGACAAAAAATTTGTCTTTTTCAATGGAATTCAAAATGAAATATTTGAGTTTTATTATTGTATTATTTATGGTCATTTTCATGACTATAAATGCAAAAAAACGTCCTTCTCGTACTACTACTCGTGATCCAAAAAAATGGATATATTGGGGTGGAAAAAAACCTTTAAATGCAGAATATATTGCTAAACAAGCAACAAAACTATTTTTCAAATGTGGTTATAACAGTTTCAAGTTTTTAAAAGTAAAGAAAACAGAAAAAAGAAGACTTTTAGGTACAATGAGATATAGAGTACAATATTTAGCACAGAGATGTGAAGAAGAAAAAGTATCGAAACCTGGTAAAAAAAACAAAAAACGTAAACCACAAATAGAAATTAAGTTTAAGAAATGCTATAAGGATAAAAAAATGTTTCAAGCTATATTTAGAGATAATGTAATCCACAATAGTTTAAGATTAAATGTTACTAACCTTGAAAATGGTAATTCATGTGCTTTAGTAATTAAATATTAATTCTACTAACGACTTCTAAAACTACAACACTTCCACCAAAAAAGAAAAATAACAAAATCATAGTCTAATTTGGTAGAGTAAAAAATATTCTATTGTTTTTATGAAATTGAAGATAAAACCACCTTCAAGAAGTTTATATTCATCAACGGTGGCTAGATTTCTAAATATTTCATATGTATAATTATTTAAAATTTTACAACATAGATTACTATTTATGATTTCTAAATAAACGTTTTATAAAGAATTATTATAATTTTTTTAAATTATTTAAAGATAGAGTTAGGTGTACTATTCCAAATTTAAACATTTGTATCTTAAATTTTTATGTCCAAAGATGATATTATAGACTAATATATAATGAAAAATATTTTTCTCAAAGAAATTTTAACAATATTAAAAGTATAAATAGATTTTCAAAACACTAAAAGAAAATTTAAAAATTTAAAAATTCGAGTTCTTTTAATTTTTTGATTTTGTGTGCAAAAAAATACCTTAAAATTAGATTTTTAAAAATTAACATTAGTAGAAAGAAAATTCTCATAAAATGATTAAAAATTTTATATATTTACTATGATTCATAAAAAGTTTTTGAGATACACGTTTACAAACAAAAATTTTTAGAACCTTCATGAATACACAGAATAGTGATAAAAAGCTAATATTTCTCTATGTAATATGTTATTTAGATGAATTATTTAAGAATATAAAAATGGATCTTAGATTTTTGCTTGCTCTACATTGTTCGAGTTTTTCTACAATGGCTTTATAAATAACCTTTTGTATAATTATAAATCATTTTATTTAAAACCCCATTATTGAATATGTGGTATTATACTGACTTTATAAAAATTATGTGATTAATTGAATATTATTTGTCTATGAAGACAAAATGTTATTTTTATTTTCTAATGAATCATTTCAAATTAAGAAGTTCAATTATTTACAAAAAATACATTCTTTATTATGGTAAAATCATTTTTAGCAAAAGAAAAGATTTTAAAAATAATAGATTATTTTAGTAATTGTGATGGAAATAAGATCAAATGTTTGTTCTGCGATGTATATGCTTAATATCATAAAAAAATATACTTTTCCTAAATTACTACTACAAAAAATATCTTGATTTATTATCAATTTTTTAGAAGAAATTACAGTACATTTTATTTGATTATTTTTATCTTTATCTAAAAATTAGGTTAAAATACTACACTTTAAAGCGTTATCCTTATAACATATTGTAAAGACAGAGAAAAAAGTGCTTCACTTTATGGAGTAGATTTCTGTAGAAAAAACAATGAAATAAAATTTGCAGGAGATCATATAATGTAAAAGTTTGTAATGTTTTGAACGGTATTACCATGAATATCTAGTTTAGAAATAGATAGAAAATTTGTATTGTGAATAGGTATGCATTAGAAATTAAATTTCCCACATATCTAATTTTTATTTATACAACAAATAAATAAAAAACACGTGATTTAACGTATTAAACATTAAAAATTCTTCAATAATGGTTAATATTAAAATTTTTATTTACAATACATTTCTTGAGATACTCGAACAATGATGGAAACCAAAAGACTATGATCCACTTTTTATATAATTAAACAATAACCTTAATTAAAATATTAAGACATGTAAAATATTTGTTTATGTTTATATTCTGTGCGTTTTTTTGCCATCAAAAATCTTTCAATTATGAATGCCTATCTCAAAAATAATTTTATGAAACCATAAGGATGTTGATATTATTCTTCACCATTTTTAATTATAAGTTCTATTCTTAAATAATTATGAGGTTATTAAAAAGATACAATAGTAATATTGATTAGTAAGGAAGTTTATATAATTAATAAGATCCAATGATTTTTGTTAAAAAATTTCAAAATGGTTCTACCTAATCCATGGTATATAGATTGTCTTTTTCAGGTATACGTAAGATTATAATATTTACGATGCACAGTGATGCTAAAATATAATATATAATAAAACAATATAAAAAAGTAATATTTCTTAGTTTAATATAAAACAGAACTTCAGCATAACAGAAGTAGTTTATAACAAATACAGAAATTTTTTTTAAAATATATAATTATTTATATTTTATATTCAGAATATTTAAAATTAACTTTTATTACTATATTCACTTAAACAAAAGAAAAAAGTTCTAATATTTCAACCATTTTTGATTGTTTTTTTTTAAATAAAAAATAAAAGTTGTTTAGTGGTTTTTAAACTTTGATTTAGGTCCAATCTTTTATTCAATTTGATATTTGTTTTCATAAAAAAGTTTTTTGACTTTAGTTTGTTACTAAAAAGTTAGAGATAAATTTAACCACACTCATCTTTAATAAAATGATTTGGTTAACATAAAAAAAATTTTTTTATATTTAATAAAGAATAATTTTTAATTCTAAAAATCTTTCGTCACACATTCAGATAAAAAAAATTAAAATTGTTACATCTTTTAAAAGATTTTATAACGTATTTTTTTAAAACCATGAATCTTGATAAAAAATCAAGCATCAAAATAAAAGTTGTATTTTCATGTTAATATAAAAGATTTTTGTAAAAAACCTCATGTTTATATAAATACTAAAGTTTAAATACAATTAAATTATAAAAAGGCTAAAAATTTGTCATTTTCATTGAAATTCAAAATGAAAAATTTTATCACTTTTATTATATTAGCTGTTGTCATTTTTATGACTCTAAATGCCAAAAAAAGACCTAAACCTCCTACCACTACTCTTCCTGGTCCACCAGAATGGAGACATTGGGATGGAAAATCTCCTTTAAAAGCAAGATTTATTGCTCAAGAAGCAACAAGACTATTTAAAAAGTGTGGTTATAATAATTTCAAATTTTCGAAAGTAATAGATACAGAACAAAGAGAAATTTTCGGTACAAAGAGATATAAAGTAGTATATATAGCACAGAGGTGTGATATAGCTCAAAAACCGAAACCTTGTAAAAAAGGTAAAAAAAAAAGTAAACAAGAAGTAGATATTAAGTTTCTTAAATGCTATAGTGATTATAGACTATTTCAAGCTATATTTAGAAATAATATAATCCACAGTAGTTTAAGATTAAATGTTACCAATCTTCAAAATGATAATTCATGTGCTTTGGTAATTAAATATAATCCCCATTAACGACTTCTAAAACTGTAACACCTCCACCAAAAAGGAAAAAAAATACTAAAGTAACAATAAATAAAAAAATTAACAAAAATCATAGTCTAATTTAGTGAAGTAAGAAGTATTCATTTGTTTTTATGAAATTGAAGATAAAAGCACCTTCAAGAAGTTTATATTCATTGATGGTGGCTAGATTTTCTCATTATATCATATTTATGATAATTTAAAATTGTTCAACATAGATTACTATTTCTAGTTTCTATATAAACTTTTTTGTAAATAATTATAAGAAGTTTTTAAAATAATTTTAAGATAGGATTAAGTGTACTATTCCAAATTTAAACATTTGTAACTTTGACTTTATGTCCAAAGACAATATTATAGACTAAACTATAATGAAAAATATTTTTCTCGGAGAAATTTGAATAATATTAAAAGTATAAATAGATTTTCAAAACACTGAAAGAGATTTTAATATTTGGGTTCTTCTGATTTTTTAATTTTGTGTGCAAAAATATACCTAAAAATGTGATTTTTTAAAATTTACATTAGTTCAAAGAAATTTCTCAAAAAATGATAAAAAATGATATATATTTCTATGATTCATGAAAAAGTGAGATACACGTTTATAACAAAAATTTTTAGAAGCTTCATGAATACGCAGAATAGAGATAAAAAGATAATATTTCTCAATGTTATACGTTATATGATATATCATTTAAGAATATAAAAATGGATCTTAGATTTTTGCTTGTCCCACCTTGTTCGAGTTTTTCTACAATGGCTTTTTAAATAACCTTTTGTAGTATTATAAATCATTTTATTTAAAGCCTCGTTATTGTATCTGTAATATTATACTGACTTTATAAAAATTATATGATTAATTGAATATTATTTGCCTATGAAACACAGTGTTATTTTTATTTTCTAATGAATTATTTCAAATTAAGAAGTTCAATTATTTACAAAAAATACATTCTTTAATATGGTAAAATCATTTTTAGCCAAAGAAAAGATTTAAAAAATAACAAATTGGTTTTGTAATTGTGATAGAACTATGATCAAATGTTTATTCTGCATTGTATATGCATAATATCATAAAAAAAGTGTAAATATATTTTTTCCAAATTATTACCACAATAAATGATTCGATTTATTAAAAATTTTTAAAGGTAAATACAGTACATTTTATTTGATTATTTTTAACTTTATCTAAAAATTAGGTTTAAATACTACACTTTAGAGCGTTATCCTTATAAAATATTGTAAAGACAGAAAATAAATGGTTTCACAAGTGGAGCTAGATTTCTGTAAGAGAAACATTAAAAATCAAATTCGCAGAATATCCGTATAATGTAGAAATTTGTTATTTTTAAACGGTATTACCATGATTATCTAGTTTATAAATAGATGGAAAATTTGAATTGTGAATAGGTAAGTTTTAGAAATTAAATTTCCCGAATAAATAATTTTTATTATACGACAAATAAATAAATAACATGTTACTTTACATATTAAACATTAAAAATTCTTCAATAATGGTTAATATTAAAATTTTTATTTACAATACATCTCTTAAGATACTCGAATAGAGTTGGACAATCAAAAGACTATTATTCACTTTTTATATGACTAAACATTATCCTTAGATAAAATATTTAGAGATATAAAATATTAGCTTCATATTTATACTCTGTGTGTTTTTATGTCATCAGAAACTTTTCAACCATGATTGTCTATCTCAAAAACTATTTTATGAAACCATAACCATGTATATGTCATCTCTTACAACTTTCAATTTCAAGTTCTTTTCTTAAATAATTAACGATGTTATTGAAAAGGTACAATAGTAATACTGATTAATAAGATAGTTGATATAATTAGTAAGATTTAATGAATTTTGACAAAATTTTAACTTGCTTCTACCTAATCGATGGTAGCTGGATTATCTTCTTAAGGTATACGTAAGATGATAATATGTATGATGCACAGAAATGCTATATATAATATAAAATAAAACAAAACAAGAAAGCAATATTTCTAAATTTAATATAAAACAGAAATTCAGCATAACAGAAGTAGTGTATAAGAAATGCAAAATTCTTTTTTAATATAACAATATTCATATTTTATATTCAGAATATTAAAAAAAAATTTTATAATGATATTCACTTGTATAATAGAAAAAAGTTGTATTATTTCAACAATTTTTGATTTTATTTTTTAAAAAAAAGTTGTTAAGTGGTGTTTAAAATGTGATTTAGGTATAATCTTTTTTTCAATTTGATATTTGTTTTCATAAAAAAGTTTTTTGACTTTAGTTTGTTACTAAAAAGTTAGAGATAAATTTAACCACACTCATCTTTATAAAATGATTTGGTTAACATAAAAAAAATTTTTTTATATTTAATAAAGAATAATTTTTAATTCTAAAAATCTTTCGTCACACATTCAGATAAAAAAAATTAAAATTGTTACATCTTTTAAAAGACTTTATAACGTATTTTTTTAAAACCATGAATCTTGATAAAAAATCAAGCATCAAAATAAAAGTTGTATTTTCATGTTAATATAAAAGATTTTTGTAAAAAACCTCATGTTTATATAAATACTAAAGTTTAAATACAATTAAATTATAAAAAGGCTAAAAATTTGTCATTTTCATTGGAATTCAAAATGAAAAATTTTATCACTTTTATTATATTAGCTGTTGTCATTTTTATGACTATAAATGCCAAAAAAAGACCTAAAACTACTATTCCTCCTGGTCCACCAAAATGGAATTCTTGGAACGGAAAAAGTCCTTTAAATGCACAATTTATTGCTAAAGAAGCAACTAGACTATTTTATCAGTGTGGTTATTACAATTTCAAATTTATAAAAGTATATCAAAAGGAAAAAAGACTAATTGACAAAGCATGGAGATATAGAGTAAGATATATTGCAAAGAAATGCCAGGAATCTAAAGTAAAAAAACATAGAAGAAATGGTAAAAAACATAGAGACGATATAGAAATTAAACTTGTTCACTGCGAACGGTTTGAGAAAAAGTTTCAAGCTATATTTAAAGATGATCTTAAACATCGCGATAGATTAAGATTAAATGTTACTAATCTTGAAAATGGTAATTCATGTGCTTTGGTAATAAAATATAATTACTGATAACGACTCCTAAAACTGCAATTCATCTACCAAAAAAGAAAAAAAAATTAAAGTAAAAATAGATAAAGAAAAATAACAAAAATCATAGTCTAATTTGGTAGAATATAAAATATTCATTTGTTTTTTTGAAATTGAAGATAAAACCACCTTCAAGGAGTTTATATTCATCAACGGTGGCTAGATTTTCTAATTTTTTCATATCTATGATAATTTAAAATTGTTCAACATAAATTACAATTTCTAATTTTTATATAAACGTTTTATTAAGAATTATTATAATTTTTTTTAATTATTTAAAGATAGAATTAGGTGTACTATTCCAAATTTAAACATTTGTTACTTAAAATATTTATGTCCAGAGATGATATTATTGACTAAAATATAATGAAAAATATTTTTTTCGGAGAAATATGAATAATATTATAAGTATAAATAGATTTTCAAAACACTGAAAGAGAATTTAATATTGTTAAGATTCCGATTCTTCTGATTTTTTGATTTGTGTGCAAAAATATACCTAAAAATTAGATTTTCTAAAAATTTACAATAGTTCACAGAAGTTTCTAAAAATATAATTAAAAATTCTATATATTTCTATGTTTCATGAAAAAGTTTTTGAGATACACTTTTACAAACAAAAAATTTTAAAAGCTTTATGAATACATAGAATAGAGATAAAAAGCTAATAATTTCCTATGTAATATGTTATTTAAATATATTATTAAAGAATATAATAAGAGGTTTTAGATTTCTGCTTGCTCCACCTTGTTCGAGTTTTCAACAATGGCTTTTTAAACAACCTTTTGTAATATTACAAATCATTTTATTTAAAGCCTTCTTATTGAATCTGTAGTAATATACTGATTTTATTAAAAATATATGATTAATTGAATATTAATTGCTATGAAGACACAATGTTTTTTTTATTATTTAATGAATTGTTTCAAATTAAAAAGTTCAATTATTTACAAAAAATACATTTTTTAATATGGGAAAATCAATTTTAGTCTAATAAAAGATTTAAAAAATAGCAAATTGTTTTAGTAATTGTAATAGAACTAAGATAAAATGTTTATTCTGTATTGTATATGCATAATATCATAAAAAAAGTGTAAATATATTTTTTCCAAATTATTACCACAATAAATGATTCGATTTATTAAAAATTTTTAGAGGTAAATACAGTACGTTTTATTTGATTATTTTTATCTTTATCTAAAAATTAGGTTAAAATATTTCACTTAAGAGCGTTATCCTTATAACTTATTGTAAAGACAAGGAAGAAAAGGTTTTACTTATGCAGCTAGATTTCTGTAGAAAAAACAATGAAATAAAATTCGCAGGGGATCCGTATAATGTAGAAATTTGTTATTTTTATTTTTAAGCGGTATTACTACGATTATCTAGTCTAGAAATAGATAGAAAAATTGTATTGTAAATCGGGAAGTTTTAGAAATTAAATTTCCCACATATTTAATTTTCATTTATACAATAAATAAATAAAAAGCACGTGAGTTAACATATTAAACATTAAAAATTCTTCAATAATGGTTAATATTAAAATTTTTATTTACAATACATCTCTTAAGATACTCGAATAGAGTTGGACAACCAAAAGACTATGATCCACTTTTTATATGATTAAACAATAACCTTAAGTAAAATATTAAGACATAAAAAATATTAGTTTATGTTTATATTCTGTGCGTTTTTATATCATCAGAAACCTTTCAACCATGATTGCCTATCTCAAAAATTATTTTATGAAAACATAACGATGTATATATCATTCCTCACAACTTTCAATTTCAAGTTCTATTTTTAAATAATTAACGATGTTATTGAAAAGACACTAGTAATACTGATTAATAAGATAGTTGATATAATTAGTAAGATTTAATGAATTTTGACAAAATTTTAACTTGCTTCTACCTAATCGATGGTAGCTGGATTATCTTCTTAAGGTATACGTAAGATGATAATATGTATGATGCACAGAAATGCTATATATAATATAAAATAAAACAAAACAAGAAAGCAATATTTCTAAATTTAATATAAAACAGAAATTCAGCATAACAGAAGTAGTGTATAAGAAATGCAAAATTCTTTTTTAATATAACAATATTCATATTTTATATTCAGAATATTAAAAAAAAATTTTATAATGATATTCACTTGTATAATAGAAAAAAGTTGTATTATTTCAACAATTTTTGATTTTATTTTTTAAAAAAAAGTTGTTAAGTGGTGTTTAAAATGTGATTTAGGTATAATCTTTTTTTCAATTTGATATTAGTAATCATAAAAAAGTTTTTTTGACTTTAGTTTGTTACTAAAAAATTAGAGATAAATTTAACCTCATTCATCTTAAATATAATGATTTGGTTAACTTAAAAAAATTTTTTTTATACGTAATAATGAATAATTTTTAATTCTAAAAATCTTTCGTCATATTTTGAGATAAAAAAATTAAAATTGTTACGTCTTATAAAAAATATCATAACATACTTTTTAAAATCATAAATCTTGATAAAAAATCAAGCATCAAAATAAAAGTTGTATTTTCATGTTAATATAAAAGATTTTTGTCAAAAACCTCATGTTTATATAAATATCAAAGTTTAAAAACAATTAAAGTATAAAAAGGCTAAAAATTTGTCATTGTCATTGGAATTCAAAATGAAATATTTTATCGCTTTTATTGTATTAGCTGTTGTCATTTTCATGACTATAGATGCTAAAAAACGTCCTTCTCCTGCTACTGCTCGTCGTACTACTACTCGTGACCCATTAAGATGGCGATATTGGAATGGAAAAGAACCTTTAAATGCAAAACATATTGCTAAAGAAGCAACATATCTATTTTATCAATGTGGTTATCACCATTTCAAATTTATAAAAGTATGTAAAACGGAAAAGAGAGAAATTAATGATTTTTGGAGATATAGAGTAAAATTTACTGCAAAAAAATGTAAGAAGTCTAAAGAAGTAGAAACTTGTAAAAAAAGTAAAAAAAGTAAAAAAGGTAAAAAAAGTAAAAAATGTAAAACACAAATTAAGTATTATAATTGCTATGAGAAGCGGATTCAGTTCGAAGCTATATTTAGAGATAATGTAGTCCACAATAGTTTAAGATTAAATGTTACTAACACTGAAAATAATAATTCATGTGCTTTAGTAATTAAATATTAAATCTATTAACGACTCCTAAAACTGCAACACCTTCACCAAAAAAGAAAAGAATATTAAAGTAACAATAGATGAAGAAAAAAAACAAAAATCATAGTCTAATTTGGTGGAGTAAGAATTGTTCATTTGTTTTTATGAAATTGAAGATAAAACCACCTTCAAGAAGTTTATATTCAACAACGGTGGCTAGATTTTCTAATTTTTTCATATCTATGATAATTTAAAATTGTTCAACATAGATTACTATTTCTAATTTCTATATAAACGTTTTATAAAGAATTATTATAATTTTTTTTATTTAAAGATAGAATTAGGTGTACTATTCCAAATTTAAACATTTGTAACTTGAATTTTTGATGTCCAAAAATGATATTATAGACTAAAATATAATGAAAAATATTATTCTTAGAGAAATTTTAATAATATTTAAAGTATAAATAGATTTTCAAAACACTGAAAGAGAATTTAATATTGTTAAGATTTGGATTCTTCTGATTTTTTGATTTTGTGTGCAAAAATATACCTAAAAATTAGATTTTTTTAAAAATTTACATTAGTTCAATGAAGTTTCTCAAAAAATGATAAAGAATTATGTATATTTCTATGATTTATAAAAAGACTTTTAATATACTCGTTTAAAACAAAAAATTTTAAAAGCTTTATGAATACGCAGAATAGAGATAAAAAACTAATACTTCTCTATGTATTATGTTATTTAGATATATTATTTAAGAATATAAAAATGGATCTTAGATTTTTGCTTGTCCTACTTTGTTCGAGTTTTTCAACAATGGCTTATTAAATAACCTTTTGCAATATTATAAATCAATTTGTTTAAAGCTATTATAATGAATCTGAGGTAATATACTGACTTTATAAAAATTATATGATTAATTGAACATTATTTGCTTATGAAGACACAATGTTATTTCTATTTTCTAATGAATTGTTTTAAATTAAAAAGTTAAATGATTTACAAAAAATGCATTCTTTATTATGGTAAAATCATTTTTAGCCAAAAAAACGATTTAAAAAAAAACAAATTGTTTTAATGATTGTTATGAATATAAGATCAAATGTTTATTCTGCGTTGTATATGCTTAATATCATAAAAAAGTGTAAATATATTTTTTCCAAATTACTACCACAATAAATAATTCGATTTTTTATTAATTTTTTAGAAAAAATTACAGTACGTTTTATTTGAATATTTTTATCTTTATCTAAAAATTAGGTTAAAATACTACACTTTAGAGCGTTATCCTTATAACATTTTGTAAAGACAGAGAAAAAAAGACTTCACTTATGGAGCTAGATTACTGTAGAAGAAACATTTAAAATCAAATTCGCATCAGATCCATATAATGTGGAAATTGGTTATGCTTGGAACGATGTTACTATGATTATCTAGTTTAGAAATCAATTGAAAATTTGTATTGTGAATAGGTATGCTTTAGAAATTGAATTTCCCACATATCTAATTTTTATTTATACAACAAATAAATAAAAAACACGTGAGTTAACATATTAAACATTAAAAATTCTTCAATAATTGTGAATATTCAAATTTTTAATTACAATACATTTCTGAGATAATCGAACAAAGTTGGAAACCAAAAGACTATGGATCCACTTTTTATATAACTAACAATAACCTTAAGAAAAATATTAAGACATATTAAATATTTGCTTCATGTTTATATCTGTGCGCTTTTATGTAATCAGAAAATTTTCAACCATGATTGCCTATTTCAAAAATTATTTTATGAAAACATAACGATGTATATGTTATTCTTCACCATTTTTAATTATAAGTTTTATTATTAAATAATTTATGGTGTTATTGAAAAGATGCAATAGTAATATTGCTTAATAAAGAAGTTGATATAATGAATAAAATGCAATGATTTTTGTCAAAAATTTCAAAATGTTTTTATCTAATCCATGGTAGATGGATTGTCTTTTTCAAGTATACGTAAGCTGATTCTATCTACGATGCACGAAAATACTAAATATAGTATAAATTAAAACAATACAGAAAAGCAATATTTCTTAATTTAAAATCGAACAGAAATTCAGCATAAAAAAAATAGTCTATAATAAATATAAAATTATTTTTAAAATATATCATTATTCATATTCTATATTCAGAATATTTAAAATTAATTTTTTTTACAACATTCACTTGTATATTAGAAAAAAGTTTTATCTTTTAACCATTTTTGATTGTTTTTTTCAAATAAAAGTTGTTAAGTGGTGTTTAAAATGTGATTTAGGTATAATCTTTTTTTAATTTGATATTAGTAATCATAAAAAAGTTTTTTTGACTTTAGTTTGTTATTAAAAAATTAGAGGTAAATTTAACCTCATTCATCTTTAATATAATGACTTGGTTAACTTAAAAAAAATTTCTTTTTTATATGTAAAAATGAATATTTTTTATATTTAAAAATCTTTCTTTATATTTTGAGATAAAAAAATTTAAATTGTTACAACATATAAAAAATATCATAACATATTTTTTTAAAATCATAAATCCTGGTAAAAAATCAAGTATCAAAATAAAAGTTGTAGTTTTCTATTAGTATAAAATATTTTAATCAAAAATCTTATGTTTATATAAATTCTATAGTTTAAATATAAATGAAGTATAAAAAGGCTAAAAATTTGTCATTTTCATTGGATTTCAAAATGAAATATTTTATCGCTTTTATTGTATTAGCTGTTGTCATTTTCATGACTATAGATGGAAAAAAACCAAAAAAACCTCGTACTACTACTCCTCCTGGTACACCAAAATGGCGACATTGGAATGGAAAACAACCTTTAAATGCAAAACATATTGCCGAAGCAGCAACAAGACTATTTTATAAGTGTGGTTATGACAATTTCAAATTTAAAAAAGTATATAAAACGGAAAAGAGAGAAATTAATGGTTTTTGGAGATATAGAGTAAAATTTACTGCAAAAAAATGTAAGAAATCTAAAGAAGTAGATACTTGTAAAAAAGGTAGAAAAGATAAAAAAGGTAGAAAAGGTAAAAAAGGTAAAAAATGTGAAAAAGAAAAAAAAATTATTCTTTATGATTGCTATAAGAATTCTAAAGAGTTTGAAGCTATATTTAGAGATAATTTAGTCCACGATAGTTTAAGATTAAATGTTACTAACCTTGAAAATGATAATTCATGTACTTTAGTAATAAAATATTAAATCTATTAACGACTCCTAAAACTGCAACACCTTCACCAAAAAAGAAAAGAATATTAAAGTAACAATAGATGAAGAAAAATAACAAAAATTATAGTCTAATTTGGTGGAATATAAAATATTTATTAGTATTTATGAAATTGAAGATAAAACCACCTTCAAGAAGTTTATATTCATCAACGGTGGCTAGATTTTCTAATTTTTTTATATCTATGATAATTTAAAATTGTTCAACATAGATTACTATTTCTAATTTCTATATAAAACGTTTCATAAATAATTATGATAATTTTTTAAAAAATTTAAAAATAGAATTAGGTGTACTATTTCAAATTTAAATATTTGTGACTTAAATCATTTATGTCCAGAGATGATCTTATAGACTAAAATATAATGAAAAATATTTTTCTCGGAGAAATTTGAATATTATTAAAAGTATAAATAGATTTTCAAAACACTGAAAGAGAATTTAATATTTTTAAGATTCCGATTCTTCTTTTTTTTTTGATTTTGTGTGCAAAAATATACCTAAAAATTGAATTTTTAAAAGTTTACACTAGTAGAAAGAAAGTTCCCATAAAATTGATTAAAAATGATATATATTTCTATGATTCATAAAAAGAATTTTTATATACACGTTTACAAACAAAAATTTTTTTGAAGCTTCATGAATACGTAGAATAGAGATAAAAAGCTAATATTAGCCTATGTAATATGTATTTAGATGTATTATTTAAGAATATAAAATTGGATCTTAGATTTTTGCTTGTCCCACCTTGTTCGAGTTTTTAAACAATGGCTTTTTGTTAAATTTTAAATTACATGTCCGTATAAAATATAATTTATTTGACCTTTCTAAATGTTAATTAGTTACAAAATCGTGATAATACCAAGGCCTATAATAATATAAAACAATAATGATGATAAAATAACTTACCTTGGTATCAGGTTAGTAAATCTGATTTTTTTAAGTCTATTTACTTCCTTTATATATACCAAGTAATCATCATTCCACGTCAAACATGTTTTAAAAACATGACACTTTTTAAATAACCTTTTGTAATATTATAAATCATTTTATTTAAAGAGCAGTAATGTGTCTCGAATGTTAAATACAGTTGAGAAATATAAAGGTGAAATTCTTTTATCAACTATAATTAATCCCAAAATTTTGTAATCAAATTCTATAATTATAATATATTAATATTTTGTACATTTTTAGAAAGAGAAAATAACATATTGAGATTCAGAAGCCAACACAATAATTATTAGTAAGAAAATAGTTAAAGGATAAAAAGTAAGTAAAATTTTAAGTATTTAAGGAATTGTTGTAGTTGGTTAATTTTACCAAAATTTTATCATAAATTTATTGTATTTGTGTTTGGACAAATAAAAAGGGGTTGATTTGAAGTTCCTTGTGTATCCAATATTTTTTAAAAATAATACTATATTCAAATTTTTATTCAAAAAGAGGAACTAAAATGAATTATGAATATGATTTATTTTGTGCTGATAGAAATAGTATATGAAAAATATCTAAAAAAACTTCTATAGTAAGCTAAACTATTGCAAAAAAAGTATTGAAGTGTTTAATGGAATTTATTAAAGATTACTTATAGGATTATATTTTGTTAATTTTTAATATTCTATAAATAAATATGAAGAAAGAAAATATATAGTCTTACAAAGAAATTATTTTGATGACAGTCTAGTTAATATAATGAAAATATTATTTTATAACAATTATCATGTTAAAAAAAAGAATTTATATAATTAATGGACTAATTTTGTAATTTTAGGGGTTAGAAAGTACCCATAAACTAAGGAGTTAAAAATCTAATTAAACAAAAATAATAATATTAAGAATAAGTAAGTGCAATTTATATTTATAGTAATTTATTGTAATATAGGTGCATTTATAATTTAGTATCTTCAGTTTTGATTGTACCCTAAATTGTCCAAATAAACTTTATATAATAACAATCATTATTATTATATTATAAAAATTTTATCTATAACTTAAGTTTATATTACAAATATTTTTTAAATAAGTGTGATTTTTTTTATATAATGTTAGGTAATATTTTTTGTTTCATTCATTTTTGAAGTATATCCACGAATCTTAAATACAAAAGTACATACAAGAAGTTATACTCGTTATTTTCTATTAACTCTTCATGCAAATTGTAGCAGTTTAAGCAGTTACAATAGGTAACAATTTTTTGGAATTAAAAAATAAAAAATAGAAGTAAAAATTGCCGACGACAAGATTTAGAAGGTATCAAAAAACATCGAGATTCTGGAAATAAAAAGCATCGTTGTTTTAAAAATTTTTTTTCGGTGATTAACAAAATTTATAAACTACAGAGCATTTAAAAAAATACTAAAATTATTATTTTTTTCAAAAATTTCTTTTCAATTATTGTGATATAGCTGAAGCTAAAAATAATTTTCTTTAACTTATAATATTTGTATATATAGGGTGTTTCAAAAGAAATGCAAATAAGTTGGTCGTTAGTAACTTTTTTTCGTACTTTACAGTATATTATGATATTTTATCAGTTCGGTTACCTCACTTGTCTTCTATAAAATATTTCCTGATCGTTCCTGAATCTTAGATCTAAATAAAGTTATAGATAATTAATTTAAACATCTTTTTTCTATAAATTTAATTGAGAAATTTAAAATTAAACATTTTGTAAACAATACCTTTTTTAATCTTATGATCTTTTGATAATCTAATTGTTTTTCTATAAGGTATTAAAAATTCTTAATTGAAAGTTAATTTTTAGTGAACTTCTAGATCTTTTTATTGTAAATATTTTTCTACAGTTTATTAATAATAATATGTTTAGGAATTTAAAAATAAAATATGATATTTAGAAAAAATAGTAAAAAGCATTATTATTTATAAAAAATCATCTAATTAACAATATAACATAAATTTTTTCTTTACGTTCTGTCGTAAAATATTTTAAATTTGTAAAAATTTATTTTAAATCTTTTTTACTGTGAACAAAAATATATAAGATTTAATTATTTGTAACTCTACTTATTATTGTTTGTAAATATGGGTGATTTGATAAATCATAGCTAACAAGATGAGGTATAAAATAGTTAAAATAATGTAAAAAAATGTTAAAAGTTAAAAACGTTATGTTGGTTCTCGTGCTAATAAGTTTTTATATTTTTAATAAAAAAGAACAAAAAAAGACATTAATTTCAATTTCACTATACTTAAGAACTGAGAAACATTATGAAATAATATTATAAAAAAGCAAGGAAAGCTATCGAGTAAATATAATATCATAAAATTTTGTAGAGTGAACAAACTTATTAAAATTTGTGCAAAATATGATCCAAATTTTAGTCCGCTCTGTATATCGGTTCTTAATATATTTAATTATATGTGTTATTGTCAAATAATTAGTGATATATTCTATTGATAAAATAGCAATAATTACCTTTGAGGAAATTGATATAATTAATAACGTGCAATCATTTTTTTAAAAATTTTAAAGTGAGTAAAAATTATATAAGATTGTTTTTGTTGGCGTGTTGTTCTGCTTTAAAGATACTCTTTATTATTTAAACCACAAATACAAAAACAGATTACAATAGAATAAATACCTTAATTAGCTAACTAAGGCCTTCTAGAAATACAAAAGAATAATGTAATATAAGATATAAATTAAAGCTTACAGTTAGTCTCAGATCTGTGATAACTTATCACCAAAATAATACAAGATTCAGAACTGTAGTTATAACCCTAAAATATACAATAATTCAGTAACATAGAATATATTAGCATAGTGAAAAAATCATGTAATGACTAAAGGTATAAAATAAAAAGGAATGACAGATCTTTACTATATATACTAAAAGAGAATCTTCTAGAATTATAAAACAAAGAGGCAAGGTTCGGGATGATGTTTTTCCCATAATCTAGATCTTTCTATAAGGTAGTAAGAAAAGTAATAGAAGAGCCTTAGGTACAGATATTAAAGTACAAATGAAATATTCGATAAAATGTCATATTCTTACTAGTGCTTCTATCTAATGTATGGTATTAAGATTTTCTTATTAAGATCTGCATAAGATGATCCTGCTTATCATGTATTCTGTTGCTAAATAAATTTCTAAATGTAATAGTAAAGAAAGCAAAATTGATCAATTTAATTTAAAGATAAAAATTCGGAGTACCAGATGTTATTTAAAGGATAAAATAAAAATATTTTTTTAAATTTAACTTTTATTAAGCTTTTTACTTGTATAATAGAATGAAAGTTTTACTATTTCCATAATCTTTGATTGCTTTTTCTTGAAAATATTGAAATTGTTAAATGCTGTCTAATTTGTAATTTAAAGTTAATTTTTTATTAAATCTGATATTTAAGTCCATATAAAATATTGAAATTTTATTTTTTTTATCAGAAGATTAGAGAATATAAATTAACTATATTTATCTTTTTTGTGGTGGTTTGATTAATTTAAAGACAATTTTTTTTCACTTATACAAATTAATAAATTTTAAAAATGTTTTTTTACTATATTTTGTCATATATAAAAATTAAAATTATTAAATTTTATAGAATGATAGCAAAAATTTTTAAAATCATAAATCTTGAGCAAAAATCAAGCTTTTGTCATTACTATTGTAATTTTGTGCTAGTATAAAGTATTTTAGCCAAAAAATCTCAAGTTTATATCAATATCAAAGTTTAAATACAATTAAAGTATAAAATGGCTAAAAAATTATCATTTTCATTGGAATTTAAAATGAAATATTTGATAATTTCCATTACATTTGCTATTATTGCCTTCATGACTATAAAAGGGCAAAAACAAAATGGTCAAAGAAGACCAATTACACGAAAATGGAAACATTGGAATGGAAGGAGTCCTTTCCTTGCTGAAGTAATTGCCCAAAATGCAACAACTCTATTTTATAAAAGAAATGGTGGATATTACCAATTAGTGAATATATATTCAAAACTGACGAGAACTGTACATGGTACAAAAAGATATAGAGTAGAATTCAATGCAGCAAAATGTATAGTAAAAAAACAATCGAAAGGTGTTAAAAGAAATCCAATTAAGGTTATTGGATGCGTAAGGAAAAATACACCATTTCAAGCTATACTAAGAAATAATACACCTATCGGTAAATTAACGTTATTTGTTACTAATCTTGAAACTGGTAAATCATGTGAGAAGATATATGATTGACCAGCAAAGATAAACCTTAAATCTGCACAAGCTCTACAATAATAAAGTAAACATTAAAGTTACATAAATTAAGAAAAATCATAATTCCAGTTAAATGGTATACAAAAGATCCAACTATATTTATGAAATTATAAATAATATTAGCTCCAGGAAAATTTATATTCATCACTTGGTGAAAAATTTTTAAAATATTTTTTGTTTACCATAATCTATAGTTATTGATTATAAATAATCCCTTTTATTTTTTTCTACAGAACACTTTATAAATAATCATAGAAATTTTTTATTAATATTCTAAAAGAAATAAAAGTATTTTTGTAGACTTATGTTATCATTATTTTATTTCTATTTTATGTACAAATATGAAATTATAGCATATAATATCATGAAAAACTTATTTCTCTTGAAAATCTTAATAATTCAACAAATATACAGAAGTTTTCAAACACCCTGAATCCGAATTTAATATTTTCCAGATTCCGTGTTCTTCTCTTTTTGTATAATTTCGTGTGTGTGAAAATCGATTAAAATTAAGATTTTTCAGAATTTCTAAAATGGTGCTTAGAGAGTACTAAAAAATGGTGAACAATGATATATATTGTTTTGGTCTTGTAATGTAATTTCTAGAATAAGCGATTTAATTGAAAAATTTTAGAAGCTATAAAAACGCGATGATTAGATATACAAAAACCAATATTTGCCAGTGGTAATAATTTATCTAGGAGTATTGTTTAAGCATGTTAAAAGTGACTATCAAACTTTTGTTTTTTTTACCTTATTGATTTGTATGTCGTAGAAAAGATGGTAAATTATTAATATACAGGAGGATCACCAAGAATAGATGATATGCCTTTTGAGATGTTGGAGATAGCCGAGAAGTACAAGTTAGAAGAACTAAAATTGATTGTTACAGATAGTTTACTTAGAATTTAAAATGTAGAAAATGTTTGTGAATATCTTGAAAAAAGTTAGCTATATTCGGCCGAAGTTTTAAAAGAATTTTACATTCAGTATATTTCTTTTAATGGTAATGAAGTCTTTAAAAATGGGAAGTGGAATAGAATCGTCAATTTGTATTCATTATTAGTGGCTAGAATTTTCAATGTTGCAGTTAATAAATGTTGATTTAAACGTGGTAATAATACCGCAGAATAGTATCATGCAAAATCGGTATGATTATTTTTAAAATGTTATTCTTTTCTTTTAAAATTCATTATTATGATTTAATTCATAAACTAAAAAAATTACAATAATATTTAAAAAATATGTACTTTATCAATGATGCTTTTAAATTATATCATTTTTACTTTTGACAATCTTAAATGATATAATTATTCAACAAAATATTATGCTTTTGTTATTTGTTTACGTTGGTTACTAACTGATTTTTATGTTTAAATTCTCAATTCACTTATTACCAAAACAATTTGGTACATGAATTTAAAAAATAAATATATTTATTATAATTTCAATATTTAATTTATATAATTTATTTACTTTTCCCTTTATATTATAATTACATATATTTTATAAGAGATTAAAATTTTATTTTTTAAGTAAAAATTTGATAAACAAAAAATTGACATTTTTGCTCCTCTTTACAATTCAATAAACCCATTTTCATTAAATTAATAAATTTTATCACTTTTAACAGTCTTGGAAAATCTCAAAAATTTTCATGCTTTTTATATGTTATTTAATAATCAAATAATCAGGTAGCTTTCATAAATTCCACAAAAAAACCAAATTTATAGAACAATTATTAAACATTATAAAAATTTTTTATACAAATTACAATTGATTATTTATGACCATCAATAAAGTTAATATTGAAGTAAATTTTTTTCATGGATGAATTATTGTGCAATTGAAATTATAATTTTTACAATAGTATTATTATACTAAATATTAGAAAAATTTAAGTACATTTTATCTTCGTCTAATAAAGTATTTCTTAGTAATTTCATAAAAAAATTTTTTCGTATTTATTAACTTTAATTATTTAAAGAATAGATAGTTGATTAATAAATAATTTAAAGCTATTTAAATTTGAAAATTTTATAAAAATGATTATTTGTGAAATTTTATTCTTTGCCTAACAATATCACAATTGTTGAAAAAAATTTTGAAATAATGGTAATTTTAGCACTTTATATTTTGAAAGTACTTTGTATTTTTAAATTTTTGATAATTAACCTATAAGAAATCTCAAATCACGTTGGTGACTAATTATTATGTTTCGTGGATGTGTTTTAACTCCATTTAAATTTTGCCCAAGTTTTCTTTCATCTAATGAATACAAAAACTTATTTCTTGGATTCCCACCTTTTAAATTCTGTCGAATTAGAGAATATTTATTACTTCCACCTGAACCTCTTCTATAATTTCTATGTATGGCATAAGATTTAGAAGGTGCAATGGATTTTACCAATTCAATTAATAAAACAAGAAAAATGGAATATATACACTGCTTAATATGATTAGAGAAAGTCATACTATCATGAAATAATATTTTTAGTAAAATGATAATTGAATTTTTATATAATATTAAAGTATTAAAAATTAACAATATATTGGTCTATATGTAATCTTTGATAATTTTTATTTATTAAAAAATTCAGTACTGTTTTTGCACCTAATAAACTTATATATGAATTTTTTTAAACACATTGCTTATGCCATTTCTGTTAGCATAAAATATCTCATTTTTTAAATTCATTTAAATTCCTCTTTATAAAAAAAAACTTTTGTATTAACAGTCATTGGAGAATTTTTAATGCTTAATTTACAATATACATGTTTTTATCGAATTTTTGTATAAATAATGAATCAAACATGTAGGAAAGATTTTTTCTTCCTAAACATTGCTTATTTACAATTTAAATTTGTTATTTTTTCTAAATTGGTTAATTGTGGAAATATCATCCAATACACTTCCTATTTCTACGTTGTATGGTTCTTCTACGAATTTAATTTTGATATGTTATTTGCAGAAATCTTGCTCCAACTGTAAAATATATATTTCTATATTTTTTTTATAATTAGTTATAAGAATTATACTTTAGAGTTAAACATTTCTTTCTAATTTTTAGATGGAGATAAAAATATTCAAGAAAATTAACTGTAATAACTTTCAAAAAATTTATAATAAATCAAAATATTTATTGCATTAGTAATTTAAAACATATATATTCGTTATTTTTTAGATATTAAACACATACGACGCGGAATAAACAATTTATCTTATTTTCATTACAATAATAAAACAATTTGTTGTTTTTTAAAACCCCTATTTGGGTAAAAATAATATTGTCATATTAAAAAATATGCTCTATCATTTTATTCAGTTTCTCAACTTCAAACAAATCATTTGATAGCAAAAAAAAAATAATGTGTTTTTCATAGGCAAATAATTTTTAATTAATCATGTAATCTCTATAAAATCAGCACAATACTACAGATTCAACAAATCAGCTATATAAAAAAGTTTGATAATATTAAAAATGATTTAAAAAAGTCTTTATTGAGAAAATAAAACATCGTAGGGCAAGCATAATTCCGAGAACCATTTTTATATTCTTAAACAATAGCCCTAGATAATATTTATAACATGAAAAATATTATATTTATATCTACACTCTGCGCATATTTATGGCTTCTGGGATTCTTCAAACATGATGGGGTATCTCAAAAATTTAGCTCATGGAACCATAATGGTATAAATATTATTTTTCACCATATTTTTGAGTATTCTGTGTGTATCAATGTAAATTTAAAATATATCTTCATTAAGTAGATTTTCAAATATAAAATTACAAAAAGGAAAATCCCAAATCTTGAGAATATTAAATTCGTATTCAAGATTTTGAATACCTATGTATATTGTTTTAAATTATTGAAATCTTTCAAAGAAAAAAGTTTTCATGATATTATAACCTATAACATCATATTTGTAGATAAAAAAGAACAAAGTTTTGAATGCTTAAATCTAGAAGCGTGTACACAATTCTATCTTTCTATTATCAAAAATCGTTATGCTTACTTATAAAACACTATTTAAAAAGATTTAAAATGATAATTTATTTTGTGCAACTATAAATACTTATGAATATGAAATATTTAAAAAATTCAGCCACTGTCAATGAAAAGAAATCTTTTCAAAGCTGATTTTATTTGTAATTTTATAAATATAATTTCTATTTATATATTCCACCAACCTAGGTAATGATTTTTTTTATTTTCTTTGTTTATTGCTACTTTAATATTTATTTATTTTTGGTGAAGTTATTGCAAATTACGAAATCGTTAATGGCGCTTATGGTGCTTGTGGGGTTTGACTATTAAAACAAGTGATCTTCTATTTTTAAGATGGTGATATTTAATCTGGCTCCTTCTCCGATATGTTTCTAAAGTTTGAATATACCTTGGAATGGAACTTTTTTATTACTGCATTCTTTAAATTTAAAAACTACTTTTTCTTTACATTTTTTATTTTTTCCATCTTTTTTTCAAGGTATTGTTACTTTTAAAATTTTGCGTTGAATTGTACTCTATATCTGTTTGCATTATAAAATTTTCTTTTTTTCCTTTTTAGGTATTTTTGCAATTTTGAATCTTTTAAGAGTTTTCAAATTGTTGCTATTAAGTAGTTTAACTCCATATTCAGCAATTTCTTAGCAGTGAAAATTCCTTTTCCATTCTATGGTTGCCATGGTGGTAGAGCAAAAGAAAGATAGGAAGGAGGAAGGGATATTCTTGCATTTACAGTCACAAAAAAGACAAAAGCTAATACAATAAAAGTAATCAAATATTTCATTTGCATCCTTATGAATAGAATAATTTTTTTTTGTCTTTTTATACTTAAATATTTTTTAAATTTTGGAATTTATATTAACATGAGATTTTTGATTAGAATATTTTATATTAACAAAAAACTACAACTTTAATTTTTAATGCTTTGATTTGTTCTAAGATTTATGGTTTTAAAAAAATATGTTATGATATTTTTTATAAGATTCAATAATTTTTTAACCTGTCAAGATATTATATAAGACTTTTAGAATTTAAAATTATTGATAATTATTAATAAAATAGAACTTGTTTTTAAATTAAGCTATTCACTATAATAAAGATAAGTATAGTTAATTTATTTACTCTCTTTTATTTTTTGATAAATACACTAAAGTTTGAAAAATTCTATATAAGCTAAAATACTAGATTTAATGAAAGATTAAACCCAAATTACAAATTATACAGCATTTTACAAATTTTAATATCTTCAAGAAAAGATAATCAAAGATGATGGAAGTATTAAAACTTTTAAGAAGGAATGTTACATTTTTTTATTAACTCCTTCTATTTTCTAAATATTTATCTTTATATAAAATTTAGCAATATTCTTTCTTGTACTGTTTCATATTGGTAATATACTTAGCAACTCTATGCATGGTAGATGAAGTCATCTTATGCATATCTGAATAAGACAATCCATATATCATACATTATATAGAATTATTTTGAAATTTTTGGAAAAAATAATTTCATCTTATTAATAATACCAATTTTCTTGATGATCATTATTGCTATCTTATCTTTATAATAATATTACTGATCAATTAAGAACAAAACTTATAGTTAAAAATAATATACAGAGTGGGCAAAAACACGCATCACAGTTTGCACAATATTTTTATTAACTTTTTTGTGATTTACAGAATTTTTATTATCTTAATATCAATTTAATAACTTTACTTGCTTTATACAACATATTTAAAGATTGTTTTTAATCTTAAGTATAGAAAAATTAATATTGATATGGTTTTTTCTGTACTATTTTATCAAAAAATAAAAAAAAAGCCATCTATACAAAAATAGTCATAATTTTTTAAAATTTTTTTACAATATCATAATTATTTGATAATTTAACTTCTATTTTATAAAATATAAAAAATGATTGTTAGAATCATAATAAAAAAAATTATAAAACATTAAACATTATGTGTTCTGTTCAAAGTAAAAAAATTTATTATAAATTTTAACAACTTTTAAATATTTTACGAAAAAAATGAAGTTATAAATATTTATGTTATAGTATTAATTATTATATTTTTTAAAATTTAAAGTGTTTATTATTATTTATTATAAACATTGTATTTAATTTTTTAATTTATTGTTGTTAATAAATTGTAGAAAAATGTGCACTTTAAAAACGTCTTTAACATTATCAAAAATTAATTTCTAATTATGGATCTTTAAATACTTTATAGAAGAGAAGTTTGGATATCAAATGACTACAATATTATAATAAAAAATATTGTTTATAATAAAAGGAGTGCTCAATTCTTTAATTAAGATGTATGAACAAGAATTTCTATTATATAAACATCTAAAACGTTTATTTAATGTAAGATTCAAAGCGATATTAAAATGTGCTGTAGAAAACAAGTGAATCTATTAAATGGATATAGTATCATACATTTATTTAAAATATAAACAAAAAGTTACTAACGACCAATCTTGTTGCGTATTTTTTGAAATGCTCTGTACATTCAAAGATTATAAATTAAAGAAATTTTTCTTTAGTTTCAACTATATACTAGTATATAAATAAAATTACTAAAAAAAGGTAATTCCAATATTTTTTATTTTTAAAGATACTCTATGCTTTAAAATCTTTAATAATTATCCAAAACGATTCCAATTTCGAAGGCTAAAACTTCGATGAAATTGTTGCCTATTTGGACTTGGTGATCTTGGTTGACCATTAGATGAACTTGAATGCTGTCTTGATAAACGTAATCCTCGTAAACTACTAGTTATACTTGACTGTCTTCGGAATCCACCTGAATTTCGTCGACCGTGTTGCATACTTGATTGTCTATGTAACGTATACATATCTTGTACTATTTTTGAAGAATCTGCATTTAATTGTTTTCTTACTTTATACATCCTTTCTGAAGAACGTGATCGTTCCCCATTTTCTGAACCACTACTTATTGATCTAGCTCTTGATGGAGAATTTTTTCTTGGTGAAGAACTTCTTCTACCTTCTCTGAACACGGTACCACTTTCATTAGGCAAAGTGGATTTCACCAACTCAAGTAATGAAATAAAAAGTAATAAAAAAATATATAGTGCAATACGATTAGAAAAAATCATACTGACGTACGCTAATATTTTTAGTATAAGCTGAAAATCAAATTTTATATATAATACAAAAGTATCAAAAATTAACAATATATGTCGTTAAAAACAATTTTAATAATTTAAATTAAACATTTCAGTACTCTTTTTTTTTATAGAAAGTAAGATTACATATTTATTTTCGGATATTCCTCGTACACTATTTGTGTTTACATAAAACGGTGCATATTTAAAATTGATTTTAGCTAATATGTTGTGATTAAAAGTTTGAATATTGACAATTATTGAAAAATTTTTAATGGTCATCATGTCATAGTATGTTTTTTTATCGATGTGTTATAAAAAAAATTAAACATATAAAAAAAATTTTTGTTTTAAGATTTGTTATTTACAATTTTAAATAACCGTCCTCCTCAAACAAAATAATTGTGGAAATAACACTAAAAGCATTAGCTATTTTATTGTTTCACACTTCTTGTACAAATTTTATATCTATGTTTTATTTACTAAATCATACTCTAACGGCAAAATCCTTACTTTCCGTAATTATACTTAATTATGAAAATCATACTTTAAAGTGTAGCATTTTTTCCTAATTTTACTATAAAGATAAAAATATTCAGAAAAATAATAAAATTAAAATATCCTGTAGACAAACTATAATTGTATCAGTAAAGATTGTCAAAATTTTAAATAATATAATGTTGAAAATCATTATTTAAATAAATAGTTTGAAAATATTATTACAATATTTATTCATTTATTTAATTAACTAAATCAAAAAAAGTAATTAAAAAATAAATAATAAATTTTAAAAATATTTATACCAGCTTTTCATATTATAATTGTATTATCATGTTGTCACCTTGAAATCAGTCAATACCATCTGTAACAGTGAAGATTTTTTCGAGCAATAAAGGATTAAAAGCGACAATTTTTTTTTCACTTTTCACCTCTAACAACTTCTTCGGCATTCAAATAAATATATCGTATGCAAAATTCTTTGAGAATTTCAGAAAAATATATTTCACTTTTCTCAAGATATTCAAAAACATTTTCTACGTTTAAACTTTTAAGTAAACTTTCCGTAGCAATCATTCTTAGTCTTTCTAATTGATATTTTTCAGCTATCTCTAACATTTCCGAAGCTATTTCGTCTATTCTTGGTGATTCTTCTGAATATAAATAATTTACCATTTCTTTCACAACCTCCAAACAGAAATCTTTAACTTCAATAACATTTGATTCATGTTTAGTAGATTTGTTATCTTATTTTGAACGAAAGACTTCTGATATAGAAACAAGAATGCATTTGTGGACATTTATATTAGAATTTCCACTTTTAATGATACAATCTTAAAACTCAGGTGAATAAAACAATCTACTTATATCTCTTAAAAACGTGGTCAAAGGTCCTTCGACGTGAGTTGTTTCTGAAACACCAAAACTATTTACATCATCTAAAATAAGATAAAATATATCAAACACACTGTTAGTTTATTGCTTGGCAAAAGTATGCTTTGTCTTTCAAGCAAATCATTTTTATCAATGAATTTCTTAAGATAGTAAGACTTTTATCCTCATCAAATTTTTCTACGCCTATAACTGATTTATATTCTTCTTTACCGTTCGCATCTAAAATAGGAAATTGACATAGTGCTGTTATCTTTAAATTCTTAAATTCTTTTAATTGCAAAAAAGTGATACGTAATTACTAAATTTAGTATCACAGACATTTGGATTTATATTTAAAGAACATTTTAGTTTGGAATCTATTTCAAAGTCAGAAGTACGACCATTTTTTAAAACGAGCTTTTCTTCATGACATAAATTATTAAGTGAACAACGATTATCAAGAAAAAAATACTCACCACATGCTCCAAATGAACCACCATAAATAGGAAATCTTTTTACTGTGAATTTAAAATTGGCTCTTTTAACATTACTCTTTGTGTTGCAAATAACACTTGGATACGCTAAATTCTTTAAATCCATTAAAGTTTCTGATTTTTTTAAACGTTCTGAAATATATAAATTATATTTTATAATAATTTGAATTGGCATGTACTATAGCCTTTTACGACGCAGAATTTTAAGAAAAACAATATAAAGCTTATTTTCTTTAAAAAATACGGAAAATGATTTAAATACTCATTAATTAATTAAATTAAGGAATCAACTAAATAAACAAACAAAGGGAGAAATAAAAATACAATCTCTAGAATAAATTACAAACTTGGAACTTTAGTTACTTCACTCTATTAGTATTCTGCTAATAACAAGCCTTTAAAAATGCACAATATCAAATTATGAAATATGATTACACGATTTGATAAAAACATAAAATGAGAAGATATTAAACATTTCCTTTTATATATAATTTCTTAATTAGTATAATATTATGGTTATTTCTTCGTTACTTAATTTTTTTGTAAATCATGCAATAAAGAAAAAGGAATTAAGTATAACCAACCAAACCTCAAATGACAACAAAAAGAAAAGTTAAGAAGTATCTACCAACCTATGAAATTAAGTTGGAGAAATGAAATAAAATTCACAATCAAGTACAATCCAAAAAAAGTGCAAAACGTTTTTGTTTATGATAAAATTACCCAGAAAATAATTAATATAAATTATATTTAATTTAATAATACTATTATTTATACGTAATGAACATATTTAAAATAATTTTTTATAGCCTCATACTGTATTTTTTCAATATTTGTTATTGTTGTAAATCTGTATAATCTTTTCAATAAGTTTAAAAATATTTTTGATTGAATAAAAATTTTTATTTTGCCCTATTTTTATTTTTCCAATTTTGAAATTGGTGGAGACGACGGTGGAATTCTGCACGACATGCCATGACAAGTTTTTTGTTTTTAGATGTGTTAATTGTATTTCTAAGTGTTTCGTATTTAAATTTGTGAAGATTTGATATGAGTTCTTCGATATCAACTGTCTCATCTATTTTTGATACTAAGGATTCATTTGGGATTTTTTGTTTTTTATCATTATCAGTTAATTCACTTTTTTCCCCAGTTGACAAACCATCTGACATTATTGAGTCTAACCTTTTCTGTTCTGAAACTGTACTAGATGTATTATCGGTTGTCAATTTCTTTGTTTTCAGTTCTATTTGACGAAGACGCTCCCGGAGACGTTTCTCCTCCTCAATTAGTTCAAGTTCCTCATTTATTTCTTTTTCTCTCATTTCTCGTTTCCTTTGCTCTTCTAATTCTTTTTCTTTTTCAGCTCTAACTTTTTCTTCCATCTCTAATCTCATTCTTTCTAGTTCTGCAATACGTTTTTCCTCTTCTTCTCTTTCCTTTTGAGTTTGTATCTCTGCAATTTCATTGGTTAACTTTTTAACAATCAAATCAAATTGATTTTTTATATCATCAAATATAAATAATTTTTGTTTTACTACTTTTGGATTATCCTTAATTAGCCTTTGAATGAATTCATTGATAGAAGTTTTATATTTGTTGATATTGTTAATCCATTCTTCTTTTTTAGGACCTTCAAGTTTATCAATTAATTCATTAAGACTTGAGAGACTATTTTCAATTTTCCTTGTATTTGAATACGTTTTCAATATGGGTTTGTAATTGACTCTAGTTAAAAATCCTCTGACAAAAGCTTGAATTATAATAATATGCTTTCTCTTATGCAATATTTCCTTATTTAATCTGTTAAGAGCAATAATAGAGTATATTCCACTATTCCAACGTGATTTATTAAGATAGTATTGAATCTTATCTACCAAACCTTTTATTTCATTGTAATCATTATGCATAAGTCTATCAAATTCTGCAAATTTTCCAGGCCTGAAGAAAACTTTTGTTAATCCAAATTTGTAGTCATTATCCTTAATTCCAACGACATTAAACAGACATTTAGCGAATATTCTTGGTTCTAGATTTTTTAATTGATCCGATAATAAATCTTTATAACTATCATACAATTCTTGAAATACAGTTCTGGAAGGGAAACCTTCTTGCATTAACTCAAGTACATTTATCATACCGCTACAACTGAGTTGATTTAATATTTGTTGACCATCAAATTTATTATGTACCATTTCTGAATTTGGTTTAAGACATTTAACAAAGTGAGTACCAGTTTTCTTGAGTTTATTAAGTAATTCATCTAATTGACTTTTAAATTTACTACTCACTGATGGTGAATTAAGTTTAGTAGATTTCGTTGAATTTTGATTTTCCTTGCTCTTAAACAACAACTTAAGAATAGGATTGGATGATGTCTCTAATAAAATTTCTAATGACATATGAAGACTATCGTTATTTTTCTCCAAAAAGTTTTTCGTCTCATAGCAAACACTACCAGCAAAATGTCTCATTATAAAGCCTTCATCGTCTTTAATGTTTCTGTGCTCTTTAACAGTTGACTTTCTTGGAATTTCAATTCTAAAGTTTCCACTATGCTTCTGTAATATAGATTCAGTAAAATGTTTATAAGAAGATCTTGGAAGCCTCATTTCTTCATTAAGTAGATCAATAATACCAATTCCTTTACCTTCAAGAACTTGTATACAGTCTAAGTTATCAGAGAATTGGATTTTTCCAACTTCAAGTCCTTCCTTTTCATATAAATCTTGCTCCTCTTTTAATATTCTATCATTAAAGAATTGTTGCAATTTTTCATTTGAATAATTAATACAAAATTGCTCAAAACAATTTCTCTTGAAGAATTCTAAAAAAATAATAATTTCAATTTTATAAAAAAAAATTTAATCCTACCAAATCCAGCAATATCTAAAACTCCGATAAAGTTTTTACTATCATTAAATGGCATACAACTGTTTATCGAACTAACAATTTCATCAAATAACTTTCCATAAATTCTTTTAGCCAATGCATCTCTAGCATTACATGCTTCATACGGTTTCAGTTGTACCATAATTGCTGTACCTTTAATACCACCTCGTGTAGCTTGCATCAATCTAGCCGTTAATTCAATCTTGAGTGTCTCTTCCTCAATTCCAAGTAAACGTGCTCCATTTGAAAGAGATTCTAAAGAGTCAAGAGTAATAGAACATCCTCCCTTATTTCCTTCATTATCTTCTTCAAATTTTATGTTGCCAAGATGAAGAATACCTGCAATCGTTTGAAATATATATTTTATTTTTGCATTATCAAATCCAATTCCATTTAATGCTGAAATAAGCCTTTTGTAGTCTGTGTAATCATTAACCATTGGATCAGATAGAAAACTCTTTGATGATTTACTAGAATGAGGGATCTTTTCAAAATCTTGTGAAGTTGTAAAAAATTGTTGTACTCCATTTTTAAGATAATTATAATCCTCAATAGTCCCAAGACAAAACTCATTAATCCATTCATCTGATGCACCAGCTAATAATTGATAAAAAATATGATAATTCCTTTCTTCATTTGACTGAAATACAATTCTTGACTTCTCCAACAAGTAATGAGAGACGTATCCTCCAGCAACTAAACTCTTCTGATCAAAATGAATTTCCACAAACTTCCCAAAACGAGAACTATTATTATTCCTTGTAGTTTTAGCATTTCCAAAAGCTTCTAAGATTGGATTAGTCTCTAATATTCTTTGTTCTATATTTCCTACCAATTTCCCCCAACTTTCACAGATATAACGCAAAATTTGTTTTTGTGATTCTGTTTTTCCAGCACCTGATTCACCAGAAACAACAATAGATTGACTTAATTTATTACGTCTCATTTCATTGTATGCTTTCTCGGCAATAGCATATATGTGTGGCGGCATAACTCCTAAACTTTTTCCGGAATAATCACTGATGGTTTTTGAAGTATATAAATCACTAATTGATTTATATGGATTAATTGAAATCAGTATATTTGCTACATAAGTATAGATTTTGTTCTTCAAGAATCTATTTTTAGAGTTATGTAGAAGTGATCCAGAATTTAGAAATTTCATAGAACAATGGTCATCATAATCAATGTCTTTTTTGTTGTCTGCAGGTAAAATTGAATCAAGACGACATTCCCGTTCCTCATTTGAATCTAGAAGTTTTAATTTAACAATATCATCTTCAAGACACGGGAGAATCTCTGCTAAAACAAATCCATCTTTTGAATCTGGGACAAATGCCAACTGATTACAACCCAAAAGAATATCTATCGAATCAGTCATCACAATTATAATTTTCAATCAAAAAAAAACACTCATTTTATACACAATAAATTTAAATGTATTTAAAAATTTTATTATTCAAAAAAAAAGATACCTATTTTGTGTCCGAATTATAGTGTTTTTAAGATTTCTTCTAACATTTCCCTTAAATCAGAACTTTCTAACAAAATAAAAAGTAGTAAAAAAGTATTTTCCACAATTTTAAATTAAAAACTAGTTATATCATAGAAAATATATATGATTTAAAAAATTTAATCCATATTACGAATACGAGCACAAATATCAGCAGTGAAAGATGAACATGTTCCATTACCACCCAAATCACGAGTTTTAGCATTTCCCTCAGCAATGGCATCGAAACATGCTTTTTCGATTTTATCAGCATATGTTCCAAGATTCATGTAACGCAACATCATTACTGATGAAAGTAAAAGAGCGGTTGGGTTAGCTTTATCTTGTCCAGCAATATCTGGGGCAGTACCGTGGACTGACTCAAAGACAGCAGCTCCCTCTCCAATGTTACCTGAAGGAGTTACACCAAGACCACCAATGAGACCAGCACAGAGATCAGAAAGGATATCTCCATACAAATTTGGCATTACAAGAACATCATATTGGCCTGGATCTTGTACCATGTTAAGACAAACAGTATCAAGGTAAGCTTCTTTGAATTCAATTTCTGGGAATTGTGAAGCTTGTTCACGGCACATCTTTAAGAATAACCCATCTGACATTCTCATAATATTAGCTTTGTGTACGGCTGTAACAGCTTTTCTACCATTATCACGAGCATACTCAAAAGCATATCTGGCAACACGTCTTGAGGCATCCTCAGTAATAAGTTTGATAGATTGTACAACGCCATCAACAATTTCATGTTCAATACCAGAATACTCTCCTTCAGTATTCTCACGAATAGTAACAACATCTACATTATCATATAAAGTTTTGTGTCCGGCTAGTGAACGACATGGACGTACATTTGCATAAAGATTGAATTCTTTTCTTACAGCTAAATTCAATGATCTGTGACCTTTACCTATGGGTGTCTCAAGGGGTCCTTTAAGTCCAACTTTATTGATATGCATTAATTCAATACAACGTGCGGGTATTCGGAAGATACCATCTGGCCCTTTTACTGGAGTAACATCAACAGGATCCCATTCAATTGGTGTTTTTGCTGCTTCGAAGATCTGTTGAACTGATGCTGAAATTTCTGGACCAATACCGTCACCTGGAATCAATGTGACACGGCGTTTCTCCTGAGCAACACTACAGAGACCTGCACGATTGGTGAAAGCTTTTGAAACGTTTGTAGAATTTAACAAGGCTTTTTTTAACATTTTTGATTTTTCGTAGAAAGTTTAGGAAATCTATAAATTTTAATAATAGTTAAAAGATAATAAATATTTATTAAGACTAATTTTTATTGTAAAAACAAGTAAACAATAACGCTAAAGATTAAATGTGCTTGTACATACATTTAATGCTGTTTATACCGCTCTTTAGAGTGTATTAAAGAGAGTGAAAGTTAGCAATAGCCTCAAAACTATTGATTATTAAGGGTTTTTGCAAAATATAAAGAAAAAACTGATTTTTAGAAAAATATAGTTAATAAATTACTATGTGATTAATTAATGATAAATAAAGACCTGTATTTAATATGTTCTACAATTAATAAAAATAGTTTACAGAAATTAATTACTACTAATAATTAGAAATATAAATAAATATCAAAAAAAATAACAGTAAAATAAGTAGGTGAATGGTATTTTTAATTTTATTCTTAAAAAAGATTTTTTTATACTGATTATAGAAAACAAATTTTGACAAATGATTGATAATGTAAATCCTCCAAAAAAGTTTGATCAAACTAAACTACAAAAAATATTTAAAGATCATAAAAAGATACTACCCACAAAATATAGAAAAAAATAAATATTTTTGTACTACCAGAGAACACCTGAAACCAAATCCATCAATTAAAAAAATTATATCAACCCAAAAATATACACTTTCCCGTTGGAATAATATGTCTTTAAGACTTGTGTCTCTTACATACTGAGGTGACGTTGCAACTCATTGTCATACATTTTTTTCTGTAACGTTAATACAATATTTTTACAATATTCTTTTAATAATTAAACTAATTTTTAAAAAATTGTAATCCTATGAACATATATTAGAGTTCTATAATTTTAATAAAAATGGATAAAGGAATGGAGACACCCTCAATAGAAAATATAGAATTGAGAACTAGGACAAAGGGTGGTTTATCAGTACATATTAAGAATAATTATATTAATAATTTACCTAGAAGTTATGGAGATAATATTGTATTTATGGAGAGAAAAATAAGACAAGAAGATTCTATTAATAAAATAGCTCTTCAATATAATGTTTCTGTAGGTTTTGTAAATTTATAATTTGTGGTATACTTTTTTAGGTAGCTGATATTAAGAGGTATAATAATATCGTAAATGATCAGGAGATATATGCATTAAAATCAATTCGCATTCCAGTAACGGAACTCAAAAGGGATTTCTTGTTGAAACAAATGGACAAAGAAAACTGTAGCACATCTGATAATTTTGAAAACTTTGGCGATGAGAGGACAAACCTAATTAACAAAGAGAATGACCGAGAACCAAGTGTTGAAGACTTGTTTGTAAAAACAGATACTCTAATGGCACAGGCGAGAGATGCTTTACCAATAGATGAAGAAAACATAAGAAACTATCACTTTGTTGACGCTAAATCTCCAAATAACTCAAACAACATTTGGATGATAATCTTTGCCGTAATTCTTATCTTTGTTATAGTACCATTGTTACTGACAGTTATTGAAGAAGAGACACAAGTAGAACATTCATCGGGTAATGATGATGATCATGAAATGATGTATCATTTTAAAAATAACTAAATAGTAACTGTACATAAAAAAATTATTATTATTTGTACAAATAATGTTAGAAACAATAATTTATTACTTGATATCATTTTAAATATTAAAGCCGACAATTTTAAGGATAACAATTAATTTTTGTCAAAAGAGATCTATATAAGTAGAAAATTAATATTGTAAAAGGCACTTTTTGATATACTTCTGTTAATACATCTCGTCATTTGCCATATCCAGTTCATGTATGAATTCTGATACATTTTCTGTAATAGCATCTGCTGCCTGAAGCAAATCTCCTTGCAATTGTGAAGCAGGGATTTGGGACATTGAACGTCTATTGTTCGTTGGCAGACTGTGTTCTCTGAAGGCGTTTGTTATTCTGGAATTGACTCCTGTTAGTGATTCAGGTATTTGGCTCATTGATTTGTAACCTCTACCTGGTTCTGTTGTGTTTAATTGTTTCATCAATTGTTCCAGTTGATGCATTAATTCTTTTCTCGTATTCTGCATACACCTCATCTTATTTTCCAACTCAAATTTTTTTTCCTTTAATCCACTTAATTGACCGTTACTATCAATTAAATTATTCTGTCTTTCTATTGCAGCTAGTTCTCTTAACATCTCCGAATTTTCTTCCTCCAATTGAGCAATAATCATCTTCTCATTATAACTGTCGACTCCATCGTATCTCATTGAATTATTGTTTGACTTTTTTTCTCTATACTAAAAATAAGGAAATTAAATAAAGGAAATCAAATAAATAACTAACACTTTGTCTTCCTGACAATTTTGCAGCATATCTCGCAATCAGTTTATGTTCATCATCCAAATTTCCTGAATTACCAATAGTACCAGGTGGTAAATTATTACTCCAATCTGATGTGATATCATGTATCTGGTGTTTATTAAAATTAGGCATCACAGGTATGATATTTGATAAATCTAATGGTCTTTGTAATTTTGAATCAAGCTCTAGATTCTTAGATTTCCCTGTTAATGGGATACATTGAAGAGATTTGTGTATTGAATGGGCAAGTTGTTTTGTTGGAGATTTATAATTGGAATATTCTTTCATTTCATGTTCATTTGAATGATTTTGGGATGTACGACCTCTCCAAAAACAATTTTGACAAAGTTGGTAATTTGAACACCGTTGACATTTATAACGAAAACCTGTAAAGCTACGGATTTGGCAAGAATCACAGACGACTGGGTGGTAGACATGTTCAACAGAAGCCATTCGATGAAGTAATGGTAACCACATTAGGCAGGGTGGGCAACTTTCAGATAGAATAACATCTAGAAAGGCATTTAAATTTGTTTTTGCATCCTGAAAAAATGTTATATCAAGGATTATTGTAAAAGAAAAAAATTATTTAATGACCAACCTTTTGAAAACATTGTTCAGGACAATTATCATTATACCCAAATGTAGGAGCTTCAAAAACAGCTTTAGGTAGTGCTAAAATTTGTTGCAAGAATTGGATAAACTTATCCCATTCCATGATTCCTTGTGAATCTGATATTTGTGAAAATATATATCTCAATTTATCAACTAACTTTCCAGCTGATAAAACAGAAAGTGCTATTTTGATTGAGAAAATTGATAATCTAAAATTATGTTGTCTATCATAAGCACCTAAAAGAAAAGATAGTAATGTTGAGATTGATTTATCCGTATCAATATGTTGAGTTGTTGGAAGTCGTTTATTAAGATTATGAAAAACTGATGTCAGTAGAAGTTCGAGACGGGAAAATTTTAATGTTGAGTTTGAGGGAACAGCATTTAAGGCATTTTCACGAAATGATTCAATCATGTTCCAGATATCTACTAAGTGAACGTTGGCTTTTTTTTGGATGAAACGAAGCTTGCAGGCAGTACGATATGTTGCAAAACGGATGGAATCGAAATCTTGTTGTCCTAAAATGAAATGTTATGGATTTATCTATTAGTAACATACTCATTTCCTCAATTAGTCCCTGTAATTCATTCATATATCCTTCTGTTTGTGGTATAATATTACTTTGATTAGAATCACCCTCCATACTAACCATGGACCCATTCCACATTTTGGATAATTTTTTACTCTAAAAAAATTGACATTTTTTAAAGGTTATTTAACATTTTAAATTGTATGAATTAATAAAAATATACAAATGAACTTTTAATTATTATAATGTTTATTCATTATATTACTATTAAATAGTACATTTTAAAATTAAATTAAATTAATTAAAAGAATATAGTTATCTAAGAAAGACGATTATTATACGACAAAACTGTTCTAAATATATCAATGGCATAAAGCGATTCTCCATTTATTTGCCAATTTAAATATATATTTATATATATATATATATATATATGTAAGGAGTAAGAATATATTTGATAACAAATATAACTACTGGACATAGAAAGTATTATTTCCAACTATAACTGAAACAGTGGTGAGGACATAAGACAGCCCGATATATTGTCTTATATTAAAAATGTTTTAAAATGAAAATAGAGGAGAAAGCATTTAGTGTTATTGGGACAATGAAAGAAGAATTTGAAAGATATTTTATAATAAAAGATAAAGTGTATTTTCAAGATATTTTAATATATTAAGGTATACATTTTATACTAAGTGTTGTAAAATATTTTTTATTAAATTATAAAGTTTTTCTCCTACAACTCATTCATACATAATAAAATAAAAAAGTGTAAAACATTCTTTTTAAAAATAAAAAATAATATAGTTGTTTCTCACAATTTATACAAAATAAATGATTATTTTAAATGAAAAATTTTTAGTTTGTGAAAATGTTTATTTCTTACAAAACTAATATAAAATGTTTTCCGGATAATTCAGGAAAATTAATTTCACTTAACAGCTAACCATGTAACTAATTTACAGTGGTTCCATTGATACAAAATTAGAAAATGTTTGAAAATTTTGGTCTGTAAAAGCATTAGAAATTTTGCCATAATGTGTATTTGCAAGTAATTTAAAAAGTTGAAACTATAATTCTTTATACATTAAATTGAATAGTATTGAGGCAAAAAAATTAATGAATCTTTAACAGACTAATTTTGCTACTAATTAATTTTAAAATTTTATATACCTATTATACATACAAATATTTTTCTCTGCCACTATAAAGATTTTCTTTATGAAAATGTGATTAACAATCATATCTTTATCAATAAATTAGTAACAGCAAAACTTTAGCACTGTAAAAATAAGAATATTTTTACATAAACAATATACTCATTCTCATTGGCAATATAGATAACATAATTGATATTGTGAGATGAAAAAGAAGAGAGCAAATTGATAGTTGTTTATAGTTAGTTATTTTTCTTTTTCAATAATCAAAACTGTGATTGTAGAAAATTAAAAAAAAAGAGTTTTTATCGTGTAATAAAATTAAGGATGCCTTTAAAGATTAAGGAAGAGGAAGTTTATTGCTTGGATTTTACAAGACATGTAAGATTTTAACTCATTTATTTTTAATATAATATTTCTTTTTTTAGGATGAAAGATTTGATCCATTAGAAAAAACTATACCGGAATTGATTCACTCAAAAGATGCTTGGGATGAGAAAGATGCTATTGTTTGTGATAGTGAAAAAATATCCCTTACTTTTTCAAAAATATCTCAATTAATGGATCAGTTAGCTGCAGGTTTTTTAGTATCTGGTATACCTCAAGGTTCAAAAATATTAATCTGCTCTTATAATCAGTATGATGCTATTATTTGTGCTTTAGCATGCGCCAGGGCTGATATAATATTTTGTTTAACTTCACCCAAAGTATCTTCACCAGAATATTTACATGATTTAATCGTTAGGGGTGGATTTAAAGGTGTAATTTTGTTTAAACCTGGTAAAGATTCTGATGAGATGGGAAGTATGTTGTTAGATATGTATCCTGAAATGAAACAATGTACACGTGGGAAATTAAAAATTAATAGTGCACCAAATTTGACACATGTCATATTAGCGGACGAGGATCATCGTCATGCCGGAACATTTACATTATCCGATATTTATAGTAAAGGCACTAAAGATAAAATTGATAAGTTGCCTCAATATAGGAATTGGAATTGCCATAAACTTGCCGCAATCCAATACACCTTGGTAGGTAAAATGAACAAATAATTTAATAAATCTTTTTAGGGTCATAGCGATAAACCAAAACTTGTCGGATTATCCCATTACCAACTCATAAATGGTGCATATACAGCCTCATTTGCCATTGGAATAAATAAAGCCACAAAACTATGTGTAGCATTACCAATGTACCGAATCCCTGTTTTCTGTTTAATGGTATTCACACCATTCATCTATTCCTCAGTAACCATTATAAGTGAACCTTCCCCAGTTCCAAGATTTATTTTTCAATCAATAGCCAAAAATTTCGTTAATTGCCTATTAACTAATGGAATAGCTTTAAAATTATTACTAAGAATTTCAATAGCCCAAAAAGTCACAATGCCATCTATAAAAACGTGCATTCTTATTGGTGAAAAAGTCCATAAAAATATATTAACTGACATGGTTAAACAGATGCCAAATGCTAAACAAATTGCATGTGGGTATTGTTTAACGGAAACTGGTTCTGTGCCATTGCTTACGGATAATACAAGTAATTTAATAACAAGTGTTGGTAAATGTTTACCAGGTTATGAGGTAACAATTATTTATGTTTGAAAAGTTTTTAAAAAATGTATTTTTAGATTGATGTTAGACCAATTCGTGGATTAGAATCAAATAAAGAAATAGTTGGTGAATTATTTATCCGTCCGTTTAATGCAACTAAATTTTTTGGTTATGCACCAACATTTGATACATGTGGAGATTGGGTTTCTTCTGGAGATATTGTATCTGTTAAGACTGACTTCAATATTGAATTAATATCAAATAAAGAAGATTTGATATATGATAAGGATAATAAATTAGTACAACATTGGAAGATTGAGAAGTGTTTAAGTAAATTTCATGAGATTAAAGGAATTCAAGTTATAAGTATATGCCCTGGTGCTCCTGTAGTTGCAGTTGTCATTCCGAGAAATGTAATTAATGAGAAAAATATTGAGTATTTCAAGGCTGATATGATAACTATGTTAAAGAATGAGAATATTAGAGTTCCTGAGAAATTTGCTCTTGTTTTTGATTTTCCTAGAACCCATGCAAGAATCAAGAAAAGAGATATAAGGGATATTATTATGAATAAACAGGCCATTTTTATTTAAAACTACTTAATACACTATTTGCCTTTCAAACATTAATTTTCTAAAGAACGATTAATTCAACAGTTTTGCGAAATGAAATTTCGTATTAAAAATTTTTGATAACTTTATTTAATGGAATCGTTAATATGTTGAAATAAAATATTTAACAACTTCTTAAAAACAAAACAAAATAAAAGATTCCTTATCGTAAATACTTTATTCGTTAACAAAGTAAAAAAGAATACAAAAATGATTTATGTCATTAATTATATATCGTTTCAATATTAAGTTATTATTGTGGCCATATTTTTGTCTCATTTCTTCTCTCCTTATTTATCTTCCTTTTTGTCTTCTTTCTTGCCTTCATGTTTTTCAGCTGGTTTATCTCCCTTCTTGTTGCTATCACTATTCTCCTTTTCCTTTTTATTTTCACCTTTTCCATTGTTATTTTCATTAGCATTTGGTGTTCCTCCACTTGAGGGTGGTGTAAAATCTGTTCCATCATCCTTTTGAAACAAACACCACATCCGTTTTACACCATTAAAAGGAAAGTTTCCAACCCACACTTTCTTTGGAGGACGAGTATCTGCGCTTTTGGCATGATAAAAAGCAAAGAAGTGTTTATAGGATTCAGGGACTTTCTTACACGTAAAAGCAATTTGAATTGTTTGACTGGTACCGGCTGGAATGTATCCTAGTGGTGGTCTTACTCGAAATATCTCATTCGATGTGCATTTTATTTTATATATTTGACGTTCAGTTGAGATATTGTTAATACATAATTTGATAAGACAAACCTTTTTGTCAAGATCGTCACTTTTAAAGATTAGTTGAGATTCTGGATCAGTTTTAAGTTGGAATTCAGGTTCTCCTGGCTTGTTTGTTAGATCCTTTGTTGGCTTGGCAGACATATTAATAGCCTATCAGTAAACATATAAATGTTTTTATCGTATGTTGTGATTCAAATTTTTCTAAATTTTGAATATTCTCATATTAATATTAAAATTATTCTTCTTTTTGATGATCAAAAATTTACTTTAATTTTGGATTAAATGTCTCCAACGCTTTTATCAACTGTTTTTGTATATTCCTAAGAAATTTTTAGACGACGATTTAAATAATTTCATATTATATCAATTTGTTGCATTTTAAATTGAAAATCTGAAAGTAAACAATCTAATTGTAGGAATGATACATATTTTTTAATAGTGTCATAATAATATAATAGAAAAATGTGAATAAAATGAATAGGCGTTATTAAATAAAATAATTCGTCCAAATATCAATTTGTGGTTATAGTTTTATTAGAATTTAATTCTGCATAAAATGTGTGTTTTCAAAAATGTTAATATGTTTAGTACTTTTTATTTATTAATATTTTTAATGTATTTTATATCTAAAAATCTCTTCATCCATAAAATATTTGTGTCTTAATACATATTTTAAATCAATACGTTTCAATGGATCATAAATAAGCATTCTTTTTAACAGATCTACACCATCTTGATTAAGATAATTTACAAATGTTGCTTCAATATTAGATCTATTCCACTTTGGGAAATTTGCATTATAATCTGGTAACGATTCGATTCCAGGCCATATAGCAGGTGTTGGAGTACCAAGCTGTTTGAATATTTTATATAATTGATCAATTTCTGAATCACCATTAAAAAGTGGTGTACTAGTGGCCATTTCTGCAAATATACATGCAATTGACCAAACATCAACAGCAGTTGAATATTTATCTGTTCCAAGCATAATTTCTGGTGAACGATACCATAAAGTTACAATCTACAAATAAAAAATAACAAATAAAAATTTCTTACCTCGTGAGTGTATGCACGAAGAGGCATACCAATTGTTCTCGCTAATCCAAAATCCGCTAATTTTATATTCCCAAAATTATCAACCAATAGATTTTGTGGCTTTAGATCACGATGTAATACTCTCCTTTGGTGACAAAAACACATTGCTTTACAAATTTGAAGCATAAAACTTCTAATCACTTTTTGTTCCATGACTTTACCTTGAGGAATTCTATCCATATATTTTCTTAAATCTAGTGGTATAAATTCAAAGACAAGAACTATTTTCTTAGGCTGCATTATTACTGCTTCAAGTGAGACAATATTTGGATGCCTTACCTCACGAAGCATTGCAACTTCTCTTATTGTTGTTGCTGGGACTCCATCGTCTTCTACTTCTATACGAATTTTTTTTAACGCAACAATCTGTCCACTTTGTTTGTGTCTTGATTTATAAACAACACCATATGTACCTTCTCCAACTTTTTCTATATTGATGAAATCATCAATATGAAGTTGTTTTTCAGGAGCAGCAAACATTTTTTAATTTGCTTTACGCGATATTTGTTGATATTATGTTTTATGTGGTTAATGAAATAATTGATTGTATAATAAAATTGTAAGATCATTGTTTTACTACTATTTAAATAATTTTCGTACTATTAAAATTTTCAATGAAATATTCAAATTCAATATAGTATTTTTTGTTGTTTAACCATAAATACAACGTTTTTTAAAAGATATGTGACTAAGTTGAAAGTTTATAATTTTTTATACACTTTACAGAATCTAATTATATTAATCTATTCAATAGGATGTCAATTTTCTACAACGTACTTTGAGGTAGTTGTGATCTAAAATTTAAAGAATTTTTAAGATATTTATATATGAGTCATTTTTTTCCGTAGATTTTTATTAAAAAAATTACTATTTATCCTCATAATCTCTGTCACAACCTTTTTCATCTTAAACATTTTTAATAATTTTATAATTATTTGACAACCTATATTCTTTTTTATAAACTTATAGAGATTTATTTTTTAACACTATATTAAATAGAGTTAAAAAACATTAAAGATTATGAGTTTTCGTTAATAATAAAAAATTTAACATAAACTTTTGCAATATTAGATATTTCAAATGACAAAAAGGAGCAAATGTTATTAATTATGATATTTTTTAATCAAAAATTATTATTTCAATCTATAATCAATATCATATTTAATTTTTAAACTTTTTCTAGTTAATAAATCGTAGAGCAATGTACACTATAAAACGTCTATTACTTTACCAATAATTAACTTTTAATTGTGGATCTTTTAATACTTTATAGAAAAGAAGTTGGGCTGTCAAGTTGCTCCAATATTATGAAAAAGTATCGTTTATAAAAAAAATATGTAAGTTTTTTCAATTAAAATATATAGAAAAAATAACACTCACATAAATCATAATAACTTTTGATTTAACTTAAGATTCAAAAACGATCTTGAAAAATTTTGTAGATAGCAATCATGATTAACGAATGCATATAATATAATATCATAATATTATGTAAAGTACAAATAAATTTAGTAATGTTCAACTTAGTCGTGTATACTTTGAAACACTCTGCACATCTAAAAGATTATAAGTTAAAGAAATTTATTTTTAGGTGCTACTATATCGCAATAATTTAAAGAAAATTATTGAAGAAATAGTAACTTTGGTATTTTTATATTTTAAAATATTTTTTGCTTTAAATTTCTGATATTTAGAAAAAACGACCTCTGCTATATCTAGAGATTCTATTTCGCATACTTCCTGGACTTGGTTGTCTACCTAATCTATGTGAAGCTTGACGATTGTTAATTCGATTTGATTGCCTTCTTGACCCATGTAAAGATTTTTGTTGTTCCTTTGATATTCTGCTGTCTCGTTGGTTCATATTCTTTAGTAAACTTTTGCTGTTAGGAGAATGTTTCTTTTTTGAGTTATGTGTCCCCTTATATAATGAACTAGGTCTTGATGGAGAACGATTAAAGTCTGTAACTGTGTAGCTTCCACGACTTGTGAGTGCCTTTAATTTCTCCGGCATCCGAATAGATTTGACCAATTCAACTGATAAAATAAAAAATATATTGCTTAATATGATTAGAAAAAATCATACTAATATAATATAATTTTGTAGTAAAATCTTAAAATTGCATTTTTTATATAATACAAAAGGATCAAAAATTAACAATATATGGTACCATAAGTAAACTTTAATAACTTTTACTAAACATTTCAGTACTTTTTTAAGCAGAAGGTATGATTATATTTAGATTTTGGAATATATTTTACATACAGGGTTGCACAAAAGTTTCATTCTTCAGTTGAACATATTACATTTTTTTTGTACTTTACGGAATTTTATGGTAATATGCCAATTGATTAGGTTTACTTATTTTTAGCAACATATTTTGAGATCGTTTTTAAATATTAGACATTAAGGAATTTATAGATAAAAATATAAATGACATTTTTCCTAACATTCTTATTTAGAATATGGAAAATTTATCTTCATAAACATTGTACCGACTTTTTTATTTTTAACATTTTTTAATAATATTATTACCATTATATACCCCAAATTCCTTTATATGAACTTTATAAAGATCTATTGTTATAAAACAATTTAAAGTAAAGTTATAAAACATTATAGATTATGAGTTAATGTTAATAAAAAAAGAAATTAAATAATTTTTTTAACTTTTAAAGCTTTTAATTGAACACTAAAAAGCAAATATTGTCAATGATAGTATTTTGTAGTAAAAAATAACTGCTTTTACTATTATCAAGATCATATTTTATTTTTTAATTTCTTAACTTATTCTGGCTAATAAATTGTAGAAAAATGAAAACTATAAAAACGTCTATAACTTTAACAATAATTTTTTTCTGATTATAGTTTGTTAATGCTTTATAAAAAATTTGTTTTTTCTAATGACTTCAATATGATAAAAAGTATAGCTTACTGAAAAAAGTTATTTTCAATTCCTCAATTAAAATGTATAGAAAAAAATGGTATTTATATAAATGTCTACAAGTTAATTTAGATCTAAGATTCAAGAATGATCTTGAAATACTTTATAAAGGACAAGTGAGACTGTTGGATAGATATAATACCATAATATACTGTAAAGTCAAAAAATACTAACATCCAACTTAGTGTCGTATACTTTGAAACATCCTGTACATCCTAAGATTATAAGATAAAGAAATTTATTTTTAGTTTTAACTATGTTGAAATTATTGAAAGAAAATTAAAAAAAATAATTTTTAGTATTTTCTGTTTTCAAAAATACTTTGTGCATTAAAATTTTTGACAATTAGCCAAAACAACTCCAAAATGAACGTCTTTTTCCTTGTCGAGTTCGATAACTTGGTCGTCTATATGGTCTTTGAAAACTTAGCTGATTAGAAGTTGGATTAGAATGCCTTCTGAATCCATGTGTTTTTTGATGAGTGTTAGTTATTCTTATTTTTTCTCTTAATTCTTTTAAATTTTGTAGACTCTTTAATACCCTAGATTGTTTTTTTGAATTACTGCGACCTATTTTCCGTTTGTATGCACTTACATGTGGTTGTTGTCTTAGTATGTCTACTCTATTGTGTAGATTAAATGATGTTTTTTTGTTTTCTTTTTTAATTTCTTTTTTTGAGTTATTTTTTGATTGATTATGATCTTTTCTTTGTCTTGATTTTTTGTTCTTATCTCTGGGCAAAGTGTCACTTCCAGTAAACAAAGAGAATTGTACCAATTCAATTAATAAAATAAAAAGAATATAATGCTTAAGATAATTGAAAAAAAGCATATTGATATAAAAGTATTTGTAATATGAACTGATAATTGAGTATTTTTTATATACTTTTAAAGTATTAAAAATTAGCAACATATGCTGCTAAAAGTTATATTTAATTACTCTTACAAAATATTTAAGTGTTTTTTTTTAGCAAAAGTATGATTATATATAAATTTTTGAACATGTTTAAATAAAGGGTGACATATAATTTACTTTTTTTAGTTAAAATGTTATACTTTTTTTTACTTTTCAGAATTTTAAGATATTATATTTATTTGATAGCCTCACTAATTTTCTACAACAAACTTCATGATTGTTAGAAAAAGCTTACGTTAAAAGAAAGTTATTGAGATTTATATAAGTATCATTTATAATACTTTTTTTACTATAAACATAAAAAATTATCATAACTTTTTAAAAGTTAAACATTTTTTAATATTACTTAACTATTTGATAACACAAATTTATTTGCATAAACTTTATAAAGATCTATTTTTTTAACATCATTTTAAGTAGAGTTATAAAGTATTAAAGATTATGAGATTTTGTTCGTAACAAAAAAATGAAATATAATTTTTTATAATTTTTAAATATTTTAATGAACACTAAAGTGCAAATATTATCAACCTTGATATTTATAAGCAAAAGTGCTTACTTAAATATATTATCAAGATCATACTTTTTTTTAAAATTTTTAAAACCTATTCTTGTAAATATATTGTAGAAAAATAAATACTATAAAAAGCCTTTAAGTTTACTAAAAATTAAATTCTAGTAATTGATCCTTTAATAATTTAAAAAAAGGAGTTAAGGCATAAAATAACTAATAAGTTATAAAAAAGTATTGTTTACAAGAAGGTTATGTTCAATTTTATCAATTAAAATGTATAGGAAAAAAGCACTTCTAAAAATGTTTACAGCATTATGTATATCTTAAATTCATAAATGATCTTAAAATATTCTATAGAAGACATGTGAATCTATAAAATAGATATAGTTTCATAATGTACTATTACGCACAGCAAAAATTTATTTACATCCAACTTAAAAGTATATCTTTTGAAACAACCTATACATTCAAAGATTATATGTTTAAGATATTCATTTTTGGTTCTAACTATAATGCATTAATTGAAAGTCAATTTTTTAAAAAAAAATTGTAATCTTAGTATTTTTTATTTTTAAATAAACTTTGTGATTTAAAATATTTGATAATTAACCAAAACAATTCCAACCTTTGCAGCTTATACTTCGTTTAATTGGTTGATTTCGTCGTCTATCTGGTCTTGGTGAACTCAGTTGATCAGGATTTGGCTTGAATGTTTTCTTAGTCTTTGTAATTTTTGTTACTTTCAGTTAGACTTTGTTTTTTTCTAATGCACTTGTATCTTTTGAGTTATTCTTAGACTGGATTTCTTTTCAGACAAACAGATTTCCGATACTGGTCTTAATTTTGGTGCATATTTTACCTACATTAAATTGTTTTCTTAGTAAGTCTAGATTTTTTTTGTTGAACATTTGATTATCTTTCTTTTTTTGAATCTCTATGTTTTGATCTACTTCTTGTTTGAGAATGATTATTCTTTGAATTTGAGTTTCTTCTACCTTTTTGTAGCGCGATGTCACTATCTGAAGACAAAGAGAATTTTGCAAATTTAATTAAGAAAAAAAATAAAAAGAACATATTGCTTAATGTGAATTAAAAAAACCATGATACAATAAAAAAATATATGAAATGTAAAATGAAAAATGCATTTTTTATATAACGTTAAAGTATTAAAAATTAGCAAAAAATTTATGCTAAAAGTAATCTTTAATAACTTTTATCAAAACATTTTAGTATTTTTTTTTTTCTGCAGAATGTGAGATTATATATTAATTTTTGGATTTGTTTCAAATATAGGGGTGAAAGGAAAAATACATTCTTTAGTTAAACAGTTATAAGTTTGGTTCTAACTTATAAAATTTTATCATTTTATATCTATTTGATATGATATCCTCACTTGTTTTTTTTATAATATATTTCAAGATCGTTAGAAAAAACTTACACTTAAAAGAAGCTATAGAGTTTTATATAGGTATAATATTTTCTATGCTTTTTTTAGTATAAAACTAGAACATTATCCTCACAAAAAATATCATAATCTTTCAGTTTTTAACATTTTCAAAAAATATTATGGTCATTTGATAGCCTGAATTCTTTTGTATAAATCATAAAAAGAAATATTACTATAAGACAATTATAAGTAATGTCATAAAGCATTAAAGATCATAAGATTTTGTTCATAACAAAATAAACAAATAAATATAAACTTTTACAACATTTAAACATTTCAATGAATAAAGAAAAACAAATATTATTAACTACGATATTTTACAAGCAAAAATAATTGTTTATAATTTATTATCAAGATCATATTTTATTTATAAAAATTTGTTTGTTAAAAATTGTAGAAGAATGTTCACCATAAAAATATTTATAATTTTACCAATAAGTATTTTCTACTTATGAATCTTTTAATGCTTTATAGAAAAGAAAATAGACTATCCAATTATTATAATATTGTAAAAAAGTATCGTTTACAAAAAAGTTATATTTAATTCTCTCAAATTATATGTTTATAAAAAAAAGGCAATTATATAAATTTTTATAACTTTCTTACAATCAAAGATTATTAGTTAAAGAAATTTATTTTTAGATCTACATTTATAGCAATAATTAAAAGAAAACATTCCCAAAACAGTAATTTTAGTATTTTTTAAAAATACTTTATGTCTTTACTTTTATAGTAATTAACGCCAAAAACTATGCCAACTCTTTTTTCTTTTCTTTTGTTTTGCATTAGATCTATTTGAATTCTGTTGTTTTTTAAAGTATTGATGCCTGTGATTCCTATTTGATGCTTGTCCTTGTTTATCATTTTGTCGTTTGAGATTGTTATGTGAAACTCTTTCATGTTTTTTATGATGCTTATTTATCATTCTCTTGGTCCGACCCATATTGTTTCCGACTGTGTTCAAATGGAACTCGATATGCGCGTGGACTTGAATTTCTTCTCACATTTCCGAACAAATTAGTTCTTCTCCAAAACCAGTAAGATTTTATCATATCAATCAGATAAATAAAAACAAATAAGAAGAAAATATTGGTTAATATGTTTAGAAGAAATCATACTAATGTAAAAAAATATTTGCGATATAAACTGAAAATTGCATTTTTTATATAATATTAAAGTGTTAAAAATTAACCATATATAGTGCGATAAATAATCTTTAATAACTTTTACTAAACATTTTAGTACTTTTTATTGCAAAAAGTAAGATTATGTATTAATTTTTGGATATGTTTTGTATACTATTTCTGTTAACATAAAATAATGCATATTTATAATTCATCTTAATTCCTTTTTTAAGTAAAAATTTGAACATTAACAATAATTAAAGATTTATAATGTTTAATATGTCAATTCACGTGTTTTTTATTTGATTTGTTGTGTAAATGAAAAATTTAATATATGGAAAGTTTAATTTCTAAAACCTTGTTTGTTTACAATTTGAATTTGTTAATTATTCCTAAGCTGTATAATCATGGAAATACCATATATAACTCTCTATTTCTATGTTACATGGTTCTTCTACGAATTTGATTTCTATTTTTCATTTGCAGAAATATTGTAGTAGTAATTTAAGACAACTATATTCGCACATTTTTATATATTAAACATATACAACGCAGAATAAACAACTGATTGTATTTACAATAAAATATTAAAATAATATATTTTTTTTAGATTTCTTTTCGACAAAAAAAAATATTGTCATATTATAAAAAATCATTTTTCGCAAATAACTGAACTTATTAATTTGAAACAATTCATTAGAAAATAAAAAAAAGCATTACGTTTTGCGTAGATAAATAACATCTATTTAATCATGTAACCTAAATAAAAGAAGTACAGGATGGCCAGCAAAGGCTTCTCTAGGACAAATAATTTCGTATATAATGATCCAAAATAATAAAAATTTGCAACAATTTTTTGTTAAATTTTTAAGATTAATTATATTGAGTCTATTAGATAATCTATTTTTACATTTAATTATTCTCAAAACACCTTAACATCTTAATTACGGATAGATAAAAATTAGTTGTTGACACAATAGTAGTACTCTTAATGAAAAAGTATGTTAACAAAGAATGTCGTAGGGAAGCTTTCGCTGTCCACTCTGTACATGTTAGTTGACAGATTATCACTTGTTTGTTCATACATTGTCTAAAGAATTAAAATATTATTAATCATTTAAATTTAGAAATAATAATTTTTAATATTTTTACACTATTTACTATCATTTTCTACTATTTTTTTATAGTTATTACATTGTAAAAACATTTCTACGTATCTTTTAGAATTATCGTATATTCGACCACATTTTCATGCCCACTGTGTTTTAAGATATAAGTTTTTACAAATCAAAATAGAATAATATATTAAATATTTTGTCAATAAAATACAATCGACATTATAAAATTTTATAAAAATAACGTATTTTCTTTCAATGTCAAAAATATTTTTAAAAAAAAATCTGTATTTGACAAACCATAGCTTTTTCAAAACTTAATAGAATATAATCATATTATACTTATTCAATAATGCTTTACCTACTTTATCATAATATTGATAAAACACTTTAAGAAATTACTCCATCGTTCAGTAATCTTGAAAAGACACCAAAATTTCGGCAAAATCGTGATTTTTTTCTTTTTTTAAAAAATAAAAGTATAGTTGCCGGACATCTATCTTCATGAGATTTTGTGAGTTGGTACAGAAGTTGGGCTTTTAGAATCATTAACAAGCATTAAAATATCTTTCCTTAAAAAAAGTTACACTTCCAGGTATGCTAAAAATAGCCCTAAATTTCGAATATCTATGACACCTCCCTGAATTTATTATTTCGTTAAGAAATTTATAGGATTAGAATGGTATGAATCTCAGCTACAAAATAGCTATAATACAACATTTGTAGTTTGCTTACAAAAAAGTTACAAAAGCGTTTATCTGGGGAGCTACTTATGGGCACCCTGTTTATCAATATAAATTTTAAAAAATCTTTATGTTAATAGATATTCGTACACGAAATTATGAAAAGGAAAGAATCCGAACTTTGAAAATTTTAAATTCGCTTTAAATTTTTGAAAATCTTATTATACTTTTAATGTTATTAAAATATTTCCGAAAAAACATTTATTTATGACATTATGATCACTAATATAATGTTTGTAAATGAAAACAGAACAATGTTATAACTGCTTAAATCTAAAAAAATAATTTAATTCTACCTGTTATATTATTAAAAATTCTTGCGATTTTTTACAAAAAATGTTTTATAAGAAGATTAGAAATGATAATTTTATTGTACAACTATAGATAAATGGAAAAGAAAAAACACTTTAAAAATTTTAGCAGCCTTTAAGAATACAAATTTTATTTATAATTTCATAAATTTAAAAGCACCTTTTATGTACCGTCTAACTAGATTTTTTTTTGGAATTCTTTTTTTTTTTGCTCTTTTTTTGCGTAACTTTTGAAGGTTTTGAAGTCGTTCGTGATAGTTTTGTTGTTGAAGTATATTTTTCCTGACTGCCAACTTCTTTAACTGTTATCGTGCGTTTACCGGCAGGTTTATTATCTTTGAGTACAGCTTGTAATCTTACAGATATCCTTTCGCATTTATAAGACACAGGTCTTTTTTTTACCACCTTTCGATTGATTAATAACTATACAATTCTTTACACTAAATCTTACTCTATATCTGTTTATACCATTAATGTTTCTTGTTTGATTTGAAATTAGGCCATCAAATGTATAATTTTTGTGAACTTGATTATTATATATTTTTGTTCCATTTCGAGCAATGTCTTCAGCATTAAAAGGTTTAGTTCCATTCCATTTTTGCCATTTCGGTGGACTTGGTGCTGTTGTTGTTGTTGTTTCTCGTTTTTTGTTTTGTAGGACGTTTTTTTCCATTTACAGTTACGAATATAACAACAGTTAATATAACATAAGTAATCGAATATTTCATTTTAAATTCCAATGAAAATAATACACTTTTAGCGATTTTATAGTTGAATTGTATTTGAACTTTATATTGATATAAACTTAAATTTTTTTGCTGAAATATTTTTTATTAACATAAAACTACAATGCTAATAATAAAACTATGATTTTTGATCAAGATCTACGATTATAAAAAAATAAACTTTGCCATCTTTTAATAAGATTTAATAAAAGTAAATTTTATACCTGTTAAAATAGTAAAACACTTTTATAATTAAAAATTATTAATTAGTATGAATTTAAAAGAAATTGTTTTCAAATTGAACAAATCATTGCGCTAAGGTTGAGTATACACACAAAAGAATGGAAAAAACTTTGGCAATTCTTCATAAAATGTAGCAAAATGTCTTACGTGTTAAAAAAATAAAACCATACTTAAGTTTTTAAAATATCGGGGTACAATAAAAATATTTTAAAAGACGCAAAATCTTAGATTATTGAGGAAATGAGCATTTATCTATTACCACTGATGATATGGTCAGTAATCAGATTATTTGCCAAAAAAATATAAGTGATAAAATTTTTATAAAATTAATTAATCACTTGTAACATACTATTTGGTCAGTGATAAATTCGTTTTTCTAACAATGAAAGATAATAAAAAATGTAATGCTTTATTTATAACACATAACAATGCAAGAGTTTTTTTTAATTTAGATGTTTTTACATAAAGATTTAATAAATAATTTACCTGTTATTTTTGTAAATTTTATATTTAATGAAGAATATTTACTATGTTGTGATTAATTTTTAAACAGGGAGTCTTTTTTACAAATTTTAATAGAGAAATATCAAAGTTGAAATAACTTCTTCATTATTATCCGTCATAATAGTGCATCACATTTTTTATCATCATTTACTGTTTAAAAAAACGAATTTATTACTTATCTAAACTATGTTCAAATAATTATTGAATCTTCTCAAAATATTATCACTGGTCAATTTTTTGGCATATAAATGGGTTACTAATCATATTTTTCCGGTTAGACCATTTTGTTAATTTTAGACCAATCTGAACTATAATATAGTTTGCACGTTGACGATATCCTACGGTTGTCATTGACTATGTTTTAACATTTTTCGACTATATTAAAATAAATTTATTCTATACAAAATTTATTTTAGTTATAATAAAATCAATTTAATTAACAAAAAATTTAGATCACGATGATTAAAAAAATTACAATGATAAAAGAACAAAAAAAAAAGATATATGATTTAAATTTCTACTAGTTAACCATCAATTGTTCTTCAATTTTTCATTAGTATGTAAATTGTCTTCTAGATTTTTTCCATCAAAATGCTATATTTATTGGCTGTTTATGTTCCTTGACAGCTCATTCCATCTGGCAGCTCCTAATGAATAAGATTGTGATGAATGATAAGCTAAAATATATTAAATTAAATGATATGCAAGCAAAATTAAGTTAAACATACATTTATGTATATTATTCTCCTTCAAAGTCTCAGCTGTTAATCTAACTAAAATATATCTATTATTTAATAATATGTTTAAACTTACAGCTATTACTTTCATCAACAATATCACCATCAGAATTTACATCACTACCTTTCTTGTTCTTTTGACCAGCAACAGTAATCCCATCAACTAAACTCCGACCATCAGTAATTATTTTTTCCTTGGTTCATGGGTCTTCTCCTTGATAATTTTTACATTATCCTTTACACGTTTTCCATGATGATTACCACCATTTTCTATTCTTCCATCAATTCCTGTTCTTTCATCAGCTATTGCTCTTTTTTTACCCTTACTTGTTACATCATCAATATTAATATAAATTCCATCATATTCTCTATTAGTTAAGAAATTACTGCCAAGCTATGACGTTGTATCACACGCTTGTGTTCTGACATGTAATCTAACTGTTTTTTACTGTATTTAGACATCTGAAATGTGATAAATTTAATAAAATTAAAACTATAACTATCTTTTTTAATGGCCAATAACAATAGCCAATATTTGCCATAATTTATCGGAATGATGGTTAAACATACCTGTTCAACAAAAGATACCAAGCGCCAATAAATTATAATTTGCTCATGTATGAAGAACATTTATATTGACAGAAACACATAGAGAGATGAACAGTACCTACATTTTATTATTTTATAATCCGTGAACTTTTACTTGCATAAATTAGACTATCTTTATTATATATACTATATAACTTCAATTTGGCTACCATTTTTCTTGTATAGTTCAAAATTATTTAATATATTTATACCTTAGTTTATAGATAAATCATGTATTCATTAATTTATTAAATATAGTTATCGTTTAGTTTGTAAGGTCATTGATATGTCGTAAAATATATTACAAGCTAGCTGTAAGATAAATGGTTTAACCGAGTTTTCATCAATACAGGGTGTTTCAAATAGGTATACCCTTTTTGAAATCTTAATAATTCTGTTTATTTACAACCGATTTTGATACATTTTTTACTAATCTGTAGCTAAGACCTTGGGGTTTCGTTTATTATGAAAATATTTTAAAAAAACTAATCATTCTTGAGCATTAAATTTATTCTTGAAATAGTGTGTATTTAGGAAAATAAACTTTTTTAGTTCGGTTTCCAGAATCATTTAACTTAACATCATTGAATTTTTGCTTTCTAAAACTATTTCAAATTGTCCGTATACAGCACACAAAGTAAAAATGGGGACGAATTGAAGAGAGAAAAATTAAGAAAGTTTTCAAAGTGATAAATGACAGTAAGAAAATTCTGTAGAAAAGTTTTTTTAAATTGTGAATAAAAAGTCAAACCATGCTTTAATCAAAATAGATATCATTTTTAACATCTTTTCTGAATAAAAAGTTTATAAAAACCTATACAAATTTTAAAAAATTTAGAAAATATTTTCTCATTATTGAGCAGATTTTTTGCAGTAAAAAAATTTAAAAATTGGAAAACTTTTTTATTACAAAAAATCCAAGATCTTATCTACAAATTGGTAAAAAATTTATTGAAATCTGTAAAAAATGAACAAAGTTATAAAAATTTTAAAAAGGTACACCTATTTGAAACATCCTGTATTAAATAAATGTCCATATCTGGGTTTTTGCATAAATTTTACAGTTTTTCTACAAAAATATATATTTTTGACATTTTGAAGTAACGTAACTTCTATTTAATCTTCATATTTTTTTATAATATTATATTCACCATAAAGTCTAACTTGTTTTATTATAATATTTTATGATGTACGTTTTTAGAAGTCAACCTCGCGCTAAGTTATAAACGTTTTAGTAAAAATCATTTTTCTAAGCAGTCTAATAACAGCAATAAATTTAGAACCTTAAGACCTAATGATAAAAAAAGCAAAAAATTATTATTTTATCAAACAAAATTTTAATAATTAAATACATTATTTTGGTATTTACTCTTATTTTAAATTAAAATATTTAAAGCTAACTTTATGTTATGAACAAAAATGCATCTTATTTTATAGTTTGTTCAGCGTTTAATTTTTAAAGTCCTTATAAAATATTTGGCTTTAAAATTAAATAAATTTATAAGTAAATGTTATTTTTAATAATTCAAACTATCGGAAACTTATTAATAAAATTTCGTGATATTTTTATAAATGCTCCTTATTAAAGCACTTATAATTTTTCTTAAAACTAAATTTGAATCTGATATTTTAAAATGTATTTTAAAAAACAACTTACGTTCTAAAGATAAAAATAATATCATTGAAAAAAAGGTGAATTATTTTAATGATTTATCAACTATTGTTTTCATGTTCATGAACGAAATATTTGAGACAAAAATAGTCTCAAGTCAAAAAGTTTGAAATTTATAAGGTAAAACAAATTTATTACATTTTACACAAATCTGTGTTCATTTTTTTCAGTGTAATACTTAGAATTTTATATAAGATAGTATTTTGTGAATATAATAAAAAAATTATTTTTTTTAATATTTATCATCATCGTAATGCGCACCACCTCTCTTTACCCAAAAACATCACTCACTTTTTATTTATATATGAATATCTGATTTATCATTACATTCATTTATTCTTTATGACCCTCAGTTTTTAAGATGTTAATGGTGTTTATAATTGTATGACTGTAATAAAATATTTTCCTTTATACTCTTATTTTTACTTGAACTTATAATACAGCTACACAACGTTAAATATAAAATTACATATCTACATAAAGTTTTTAAATCTTCATTTTATATTTTCCTGATTCTAGTACATTTTATCCTTAAAAATACTTTGGGTTTTCAAACTTTTGATGATTACCCAAAAAAATTTGAAGAACCAGGAAACATCTACAGGACTCCGTAATTTTTTGCTAACCATGTCTTTGGACTATGATCTTTTTATATCTTAAAACTAGCAATAGTACCAGAGAGGCAATAGGACAATAAAATTGCGTATTACCAACATAAATTTTTATTATTTAAATATAATATAAATATCAAATTAATAAAAGAACTTATTAAAAAAATTTACTTGGATTAATTTTAAAATGGTGAAGTTATTTTTTTCAAAAAAGTATTTTAAATTAAAAATCTTATTTAACAGATATTTAACCCTTTTAAAAAAATCTATTTTTTTAATTTAATTAGGGTGTCGTTCATTGTGAAGTACATGTTCAAAGGTGAAGTGAATCCAATGGAATAACCAAAAAATGCGTCTACCATTTAAAAAATCAATTAACGGTTACTTTGCCCATCTGCGTCGAAAACTTTGTCGTACTCTTGATTCTAATAAATTTCGTTGTTGATAATTAAAGTTTCGATTTCTGCTTTGTCTCCTTAATATTTGTTGTCTTCTCTCATTTGCACGACAAGTTAGCTTATTTTTTACGTATAAACGTGTTTTGGTTGTACTTTGTCTTGATGGTGAAAGACTACCTCGAGAATTTGAATTTCTTCGTCCATTTCCGTAGACTACATGACTTTCAGCAGGCAAAGAGAATTTTACTAATTCAATAATTGAAATAGAAAAAATAAACAAGATATATTGCTTAATATGGTTAGATAAAAGCATACTAATAAAAAAATAGTATTTGTAATAAAAACTGAAAAATTGTATTTTTTATACAATACCAAAGTATCATAAATTATTAATATATTCCTGTATGTATTTTTTAATAACTTTCATAAAACATTTTAGTACTTTTTTTTTGCAGTAAGCTTGTATATTTATTTTTTTAATGATTATTTTACTATTTCTGTTATCAAAAAATAGCCCATATTTATAATTCATTTTGCTTTCTCTTTTAAATTAAAATTTCATTATTTACAGTTAATTTTTTAATGTTTAGTATGTCAATACACTTTTTTATTGATTTGTTGTGTAAATAAAAATCAAATACATGGAAAAAATTTTTTATAAAGCCTTCTTGATTCTTGATTTACAATTTTAATTTGTTATTTCATCTTAAGTTAAATAATCACAAAAAATATCACCAAAAATATTACATCTTTTTATGTTGTATAGTTTTTCTACACATTTGATATCTATGTTTCATATGCAGAAATATTCTTCCATCAATAAAATCTTTATTATCTTTTTTTATAATAAATTATGAGACCATACTTTAATGTTTCACATTCTCCCTTTAATTATAAGATAGAGATAAAAATATTCAGGAAACTAAATCATAATTATTTTTAAAAAAAATTATCACAAATCAATTTATTTTAATTGTAATTTGAGGCAACTTTATTTGGCTTCTTTGAAATATTAAAGATATACAACTCATCTTACTTCAATTCAGTATCAAAGTGATTTTAGATTTTTTATGACCTTTTCCCTCAAAAGATAATATTACCATATTTACTTGCTTTTAATAATTTACTAAATGTATTTTTGCAAATATTTTAATTTCCCAAAATGAAACAATTTATTAAAAAATATTGTGTTTTACATAAACAAGTAATATCCCGTTAATCATGAAATTTTCATAAAATCGGCATAATACTACAGTTTCATTAAAACAGCTATAAAATAATAGATATAATATTACAAATGGTTTGTTAAATAGCTTTTCTGGAAATTATAAGGTGAGACAACTAGAAATCAGAGGCTCACTTTTATATTCTCAAACAATTGTCCAATATTATACATTATCATAAACAAAATATTGCCTTTATATATCTATTCACCGTTTTTTTTATAGCTTCTTAATATTTTCGACTATAATAACGTACACCAAAAATTACATCTTGAAACCATAACGATATGTATATCATTCCTCACTATTTTTTGTGTACTTTATGTGCACTAATATATATTTTAAGAAATCTTATTTTTAAGTAGATTTGCGTATACAAAATTACAAAGGAGAAGAGTTCAAACCTCGAAAATACCAAATTCATATTCAGGGTGTTTAAAATTTATGTATCCTTATTAAACTATTAAGATCTTTTCAAGGAAGAAAATTTTTATAGTATTATTTGCTATAATATCATTTTTATACATAAAAAAGGACAAATTTTTGATTAATAATCTGAAATAATACACGTATTCCTACTTGTATATTATCAAAAATTCTTATGATTATTTATAAAACACTTTATACAAAGGCTTAAAATGATAATTAGCATTGTACAAGTATAGATAATAGGAAAAAAATATTTTAAAAATATAATAACTGTCGAAAATATAAACTTTCTTGGTGTTATTTATAATTTCAAAGATAAAGTTGCATTTCTCATTCCTATTTAACTAAGTTATGAATTTTTTTTTCTTCACTTATTGTCTACTTAAATTTTTCTTCATCGTTTAATTAATTTTTTTATTGAAGCTTTTTAGTCTTCTTTGGTAGTCGTTTATATTTTTTTTTATATGAATCACCTTTGAAAAGATTAGTAACATTTAAAACCAGTTCACTTGGTTTTAGATTAACTCTTTGAGTATAGCGTAAAATGGCGTCTCCATCTTTACCGTTCCGAAACATTTCAGGTTTTTTTTTAGGGGTATTTTTTTGTTTTTTTCCACTTTTTTGAGATTTCTTCTTCATCCTTGATAACACATCGGGCTGCAAAGTATTTTACTCTATATCTGTTTGTACCATTAATAATTCTCGTTTGATTTAAAGTTATTCTCAATAATTTGAATAAAACGCTAGTTTTATTATAATATAGCTCTGTTGCATTTTTAACAATTTCCTTGGCAGAGTAAGGTTGTGTTCCATTCCAATTTTTCCATTTCGGTGGACTTGGTGGTTGGTGTTGTTTTCGGTGGCTTTGATTTAGGTTTTTTTTTTGCATTTATAGTCACAAAGGTGATAATAGCTATTACAATAAAAGTAATTAAATATTTCATTTTAAATTCCACTGAAAATAAAAAATTTTTAGTCTTTGTGTACTTTTATTGTTTTAAAAAAGTTGTATTTGTATAAAAATGGGGTTTTTGAAAAAATATTTTTTTTACATAAAAATACAATTTTAATAATAAAGATATGATTTTTGTTCAAGATTTATGATTCTAAATGAATATGTTTTTCCGTTTTTTATAAGATTTAATAATTTAATTTTTATATTTGCCAAATATAACAAAAGATTTTTTGAATTAAAAATTATTAATTAGTATACATAAAAGGAGAAATTACTTTAAAGTAGATCAAATCATTACACTAAATAAAAGTATAGTTTGCTATTTCTAATTTTTTGATTAAATGACTAAGATTTAAATAATTTTTTTGTTAACTTAGACAGCATATTTTATAAAAGTTTAAGCATAAATGACAATTTAGATAGCATTTAACGACATTTATTTTTTCGAAAAAAACAATCAAAGATGATAGAAATATTAAAATTCATTTAGTTATGTAATTAAAAAATTTAAAAGAAGTCATGTTAAGATATTCTGAATATAGAATACAAATAATGATATTATGTTTTTAAAATAATTTTATACTTTATTGTATAAACCACTTCTGTCATTCTGAATTTTTATATCAAATTTGCCAATATTGCATTCCTTGTTTTGTTTTATTTTATAATGTATTTAGCATTACGGTGCATCGTAGATAGAATCAGCTTACGTATACCTGAAAAAGACAATAAATCTACCATGGATTAAATAGAAGCATTTTGAAATTTTACACAAAAATCATTGAATCTTATTAGTTATATCAACTTCCTTAATAATCAATATTACTATTGTATCTTTTTAATAACATCATTAATTATTTAAGAAAAGAACTTGAAACTGAAGGTTGTAAGGAATGATATATACATCGTTATGTTTTCATAAAATAATTTTTGAGATAGGCAATCATGGTTGAAAGGTTTCTGATGATATAAAAACGCACAGAATATAAACATAAACTAATATTTTATATGTCTTAATATTTTACTTAAGGTTATTGTTTAATCATATAAAAAGTGGATCATAGTCTTTTGGTTGTCCAAGTTTGTTTGAGTATCTTAAGAAATGTATTTTAAATAAAAATTTGAATATTAACAATTATTGAAGAATTTTTATTGTTTAATTTGTTTAATCACGTGTTTTTTATTTATTTATTGTATAAATGGAAATAAAAAATATGGGAAATGTAATTTCTAAAACTTACCTATTCACAATCCAATTTTTCTGTCTATTTCTAAACTAGATAATCATGGTAATACCGTTCAAACATAACCAATTTCTACATTTTATGGATCTTCTGCGAACTGGATTTCAATGTTCCTTTTACAGAAATCTAGCTCTATTTGTGAAACTCTTTCTTCTCTTGTGAATCATGGGAGCTGCGTCGGACAGAATGTATGTAAGCTTATCAGAATAAGAACACGCCTATCTCTTAAAGGAGTATAAAAGGAGCCTTTAAAGAATACCTGATCAGAATATAGATATATCAGTCAATCACAAAAATAACTGAGAATACCCTTTTAATCTATAATTACTTATATTTATATTTCACTATAACCCTTTGTTTAATAAAAGTTTATATAAAGTCTCGTATTATTATACTAAACCACAGGAGCCCCAAAGGGCTCCCAAGAATCCACCAGGATTACACTCTGTCTTTATAATAAGTTATAAGGATAACGCTCTAAAGTGTAGTATTTTAACCTAATTTTAAGATAAAGGTTCAAATATTTAAATAAAACAAACTGTAATTTCTTTAAAAAAATTTACAATAGATCAAATAATTTATTGTGGTAATAATTTGGAAAAAATATATGAATACTTTTTTTTATGATATTAATTTATACAACGCAGAACAAACATTTGATCTTACTTTCATAACAATCATTAAAACAATTTGTTATTTTTTAAATCTTTTCTTTGGCTAAAAATGATTTTACCATATATAAGAATGTATTTTTTGTAAATAATTTAACTTCTTAATTAAAAACAACTCATTATAAGATAAAAATAACATTGTGCCTTCATAGGCAAATAATATTCAATTAATCATATAATTTTTATAAAGTCAGTATAATTTTACAGATTCAATAAAATAGATTTAAATAAAATGATTTTTAATATTATAAAAGATTACTTAAAAAGCCATTGTTGAAAAACTCGATCAAGGCGGGACAAGTAAAAAGCTAAGATCCATTTTTATATTCTTAAATAATTTATCTAAATAATATATTACATAGAGAAATATTAGCTTTTTATCTCTATTCTGCGTATTCATAAAGCTTCTAAAATTTTTTGTTTGTAAACGTATATATAAAAATTCTTTTTATGAATCATAGAATTATATATAATTTTAAATAATTTTTATGGGAACTTTCTTTGTACTAATGTAAATTTTGAAAAAATCTAATTCTTAGGTATATTTTTGCACACAAAATCAAAAAAACAAAAGAATCCGAATCTTAACAATATTAAATTCTCTTTCAGTGTTTTGAAAATCTATTTATACTTATAATATTATTAAAATTTCTCTAAGAAAAATATTTGTCATTATATTTTAATTTATAATATCATCTTTGGACATAAAAAAATCAAAGTTACAAATGTTTAAATTTGGAATAGTACACCTAATTCTATCTTTAAATAATTTAAAAAAATTATAATAATTCTTTATAAAACGTTTATATAGAAATTAGAAATAGTAATTTATGTTGAACAATTTTAAATTATCATAGATATGAAAAAATTAGAAAATCTAGCCACCGTTGATGAATATAAACTTCTTGAAGGTGGTCTTATCTTCAATTTCATAAAAACAAATGAATATTTTATATTTCACCAAATTAGACTATGATTTTTGTTATTTTTCTTTATCTATTTTTACTTTAATTTTTTTTTCTTTTTTGGTAGATGAATGGCAGTTTTAGGAGTCGTTAACAGTAATTATATTTTATTACCAAAGCACATGAATTACCATTTTCAAGATTAGTAACATTTAATCTTAATCTATCGCGATGTTTAAGATCATCTTTAAATATAGCTTGAAACCTTTTCTCAAACCGTTCGCAGTGAACAAGTTTAATTTCTATATCTTCTCTATGTTTTCTACCTCTTCTACTAGGTTTTGTTACTTTAGATTCCTGACATTTCTTTGCAATATATCTTACTCTATATCTCATTGCATGGTCAATAAATCTTTTTTGCTTTTGATATACTCTTATAAATTTGAAATTGTAATAACCACATTGATAAAATAGTTTTGTTGCTTCTTTAGCAATAAGATTTGCGTTCAAAGGTCTTATTCCTTTCCAATCTTTCCATTCTGGTGGACCACGACAAGTAGTAGTAGGAGTAGGTTTTCTTCCGGCATTTATAGTCACGAAAATGACCATAGCTAATACAATAATAATACTGAAATATTTCATTTTGAATTCCAATGAAAATGACAAATTTTTAGTCCTTTTATATTTTAATTGTTTTTGAAAATTTGGTATTCATATAAACAGAAGATTTATGATGAAAACAATTTATATTAACAAAAAAATACAACTTTTAATTTTTAATGCTATGATTTTTATCAAGATTTATGAATTTAAAAAAATATATCATGATATTTTTTTAAGTTTTAACGATTTTAATTTTTTTATCTCAAAATATGACGAAAGATTTTTAGAATTAAAAAATTATTTATTATTACGTATAAAAAATAAATTTTTTTTTAAGTTGACCAAATCATTATATTAAAGAAGAATGAGGTTAAAATATTTCTCTAATTTTTTAGTAACAAACCAAAGTCAAAAAAACTTTTTATGAATACTAATATCAAATTGAATAAAAGATTATCCTTAAATCACAATTTAAACAGCACTTAACAACTTTTGCTTTTTATTAAAAAAAAGGACAATCGAAAATGGTTGAAATTTTATCATTTTTTTTTATTGTACAAGTAAATATTGTAAGAAAAGTTAATTTTAAATATTCAGAATATAGAATATGATTAATGATATATTTTAAAAATTATTTTATATTTGTTATAAACTACTTCTGTTTATAATGAATTTCTGTCTATTTTAATTTTAAAAATATTGCTTTCTTGTATTGTTTTATTTTATAATGTATTTAGCATTACGGTGCATCGTAGATAGAATCAGCTTACGTATACCTGAAAAAGACAATCCATCTACCATGGATTAAGTAGAAGCATTTTGAAATTTTACACAAAAATCATTGAATCTTATTAGTTATATCAACTTCCTTGATAATCAATATTACTATTGTATCTTTTTAATAACATCATTAATTATTTAAGAAAAGAACTTGAAACTGAAGGTTGTAAGGAATGATATATACATCGTTATGTTTTCATAAAATAATTTTTGAGATAGGCAATCATGGTTGAAAGGTTTCTGATGATATAAAAACGCACAGAATATAAACATAAACTAATATTTTATATGTCTTAATATTTTACTTAAGGTTATTGTTTAATCATATAAAAAGTGGATCATAGTCTTTTGGTTGTCCAAGTTTGTTTGAGTATCTTAAGAAATGTATTGTAAATAAATATTTAAATATTAACCATTATTGAAGAGTTTTTAATGTTTAATATGTTAACTCACGTGTTTTTTATTTATTTGTTGTATAAATAAAAATTAGATATGTGGGAAATTTAATTTCTAAAACTTACATAGTTACAATACAAATTTTCTATCTATTTATAAACTAAATAATTATGGTAATACCGTTTAAAAATAAGAAAATTCTACACTATACGGATCTCTGCGAATTTGATTTCATTGTTTTTTTTACAAAAATCTGGCTGCATAAGTGACACCTTTTCTTCTTTGTCTTTACAATAAGTTAAAAGAATCATGCTCTAAAATCTAAAATTTTGACCTAATTTAAAGATGGAGATAAAACTATTCAAATCAAAGGAACTGTAATTTGTTAAAAAAATTTATAATAAATCGAATAATGTATTGTGGTAATAATTTGGAAAAAATATATTTACACTTTTTTAAGATATTAAGCATATACAACGCAGAATGAACATTTGATCATATTTCCATTATCATTACTAAAACAATTTGTTATTTTTTAAATCTTTTATTAGACTAAAAATGATTTTACCATATTAAAAATGTATTTTTGGTAAACAATTGAACTTTTTAATTTGAAACAATTCATTAAATAATAAAAAAAACATTGTGTCTTCATAGCAATTAATATTCAATTAATAATATATTTTTAATAAAATCAGTATATTACTACAGATTCAATAACGAGGCTTTAAATAAAATGATTTGTAATATTACAAAAGGTTATTTAAAAAGCCGTTGTTGAAAAACTCGAACAAGGTGGGACAAGCAAAAATCTAAGATCCATTTTTATATTCTTAAATAATATATCTAAATAACATATTACAGAGAGAAGTATTAGCTTTTTATCTCTATTCTGCGTATTCATAAAGCTTTTAAAATTTTTTGTTTTAAACGAGTATATCAAAAGTCTTTTTATGAATCACAGAAATATATATAATTCTTTATCATTTTTTTAGAAACTTCTTTGAATTAATGTAAATTTTTAAAAAATCTAATTTTTAGGTATATTTTTGCACACAAAATCAAAAAATCAGAAGAATCCGAATCTTAACAATATTAAATTCTCTTAGTGATTTGAAAATCTATTTATACTTTTAATATTATTTAAATTTCCCTAAGAAAAATATTTTTCATTATATTTTAGTCTATAATATCATCTCTGGACATAAAAAAGTCAAAGTTACAAATGTTTAAATTTGGAATAATACACCTAATTCTATCAGTAAAAGACGAAGAGTTCGTTTGTCATCATTCTTAGAGTTATATAATAGATGACGATGCACCTATCCAGTCATTCTCTGGCTGTTATAGGAACCAAGAACCGAACTTGGGTAAGTCATCATATTTAGCTAATAATTATTATGTGTTAATTATATTATAGTTTTTTTTTTGTATTTGTGCCATCTTTTCTTTTGTATGTGTATTCACCAATAAAACAATCTATTAGCCAAATATTCACATATTTTTTTACTTATCTTAAAATTATTTTAAAAAATTCTCATAATCATTTATAAAATGTTTTTTTTAGAAATTAGAAATAGTAACCTATGTTGTACAATTTTAAATAATTATACATATGAAATATTTAAAAAATCTAGCCACCGTTGATGAATATAAATTTCTTGAAGGTGGTTTTATCTTCAATTTCATAAATACAAATGAATATTTTATATTCCACCAAATTAGATTTTGATTTTTGTTATTTTTCTTTATCTATTGTTACTTTAGTATTTTTTTTCTTTTTTGGTGGAAATGTTGCAGTTTTAGAAGTCGTTATGGATATTATATTTAATTACTAAAGCACATGAATTACCATTTTCAAGATTAGTAACATTTAATCTTAATCTATCGTTATGCACATCATCTTTGAATATAGCTTGAAACTGTTTCACTTTATGATAGCAATCAACAAGCCTAATTTCTTCTACTTTTTTACATTTTTTATTTCTTTTTTTTTTTTTTACAAGTTTTTATTACTATAGACTTATTACATTTCTTTGCATAATATCTTACTCTATATCTCATTGCAGGTTCAATACACCTTTTTTGCTTTTGATATACTTCTATAAATTTGAAATTGTGATAACCACACTCAAAAAATAGTTTTGTTGCTTCTTTAGCAATAAATTTTGCATTTAAAGGACGTCTTCCATTCCAAGGTTCCCATTCTGGTGGACCAGAAAGACGACGAGCAGAAAAAGGAAGAGAACATTTTTTTGCATTTATAGTCACGAAAATGACAATAGCTAATACAATAAAAATACTTAAATATTTCATTTTGAATTCCAATGAAAATGACAAATTTTTAGCCTTTTTATACTTTAATTATTTTGAAACTTTGGTATTCATATAAACAGAAGATTTATGATGAAAACATTTTATACTAACAAAAAACTATAACTTTAATTTTTAATGCTATGATTTTTATCAAGATTTATGAATTTAAAAAAATATGTTATGATATTATTTATAAGTTGTAACGATTTTAATTTTTTTATCTCAAAATATCCCGAAAGATTTTTAGATATAAAAAATATTCATTTTTACATATAAAAAAGAAATTTTTTTTAAGTTGACCAAATTATTATATTAAAGATGAATGTGGTTAAAGTTATCTCTAATTTTTTAGTAACAAACTAAAGTCAAAAAAAGTTTTTATGAATACAAATATCAAATTGAATAAAAGATTAGACCTAAATTACAGTTTAAACACCACTTAACAACTTTTATTTTTTATTTAAAAAAAAACAATCGTAAATAGTTGAAATATTAGAACTTTTTTCTTTTATACAAGTGAATATCGTAATAAAAATTAATTTTATATATTCTGAATAAAAAATATAAATAATTATATATTTAAAAAATAATTTTATATTTGTTATAAACTACTTCTGTTATGCTGAATTTCTGTTTTATATTAAATTAAGAAATATTGCTTTCTTGTATTGTTTTATTTTATAATGTATTTAGCATCACCATAGACCGTAAATAGAATCAGCTTACGTATACTTGAAAAAGACAATCTATCTACCATGGATTAGGTAGAAGCGTTTTGAAATTTTTGACAAAAATCATTTCATTTTATTCATTATATCAACTTCCTTAATAAGTAATATTACTATTGTATCTTTTAAATAACACCATAAATTATTTAATAATAAAACTTATAATTAAAAATGGTGAAGAATAATATAAACATCGTTTTGGTTTCATAAAATAATTTTTGTGATAGGTAATCATGGTTGAAAAGTTTCTGATGACATAAAAACACTCAGAGTATAAATATTAAGCTAATATTTTATATCTCTAAATATTTTATATAAGGATATTGTTTAGTCATATAAAAAGTGAATAATAGTCTTTTGATTGTCTAACATTGTTCGAGTATCTCAAGAAATGTATTTAAAATAAAAATTTGAATATTAACAATTATCGAAGAATTTTTAATGTTTAATATGTTAACTCTCGTGTTTTTTATTTATTTGTTGTATAAATAAAAATTAGATATGTGGGAAATTCAATTTCTAAAGCATACCTATTCACAATACAAATTTTCAATTGATTTCTAAACTAGATAATCATAGTAATACCGTTCCAAGCATAACCAATTTCCACATTATATGGATCTGAGGCGAATTTGATTTTTAATGTTTCTTCTACAGAAATCTAGCTACATTGGTGAAACTATTTCTTCTCTGTCTTTACAGTAAGTATAAGGATAACGCTATAAAGTGTAGTATTTTTACCTAATGTTTAAATAAAGAAAGAAGTATTCAAATAAACCGTATTGTAATTTCTTTTAAAAAATTAATAATAAATCAAGGTATTTTTTGTAGTAGTAATTTTGAAAAAATTTATTTACATTTTTTTGAGATATTAAGCACATACATTGCAGAATAACATTTGATCTTATTTCCATTACAATTACTAAAACAATTTATTATTTTTCAAATCTTTTCTTTGGTTAAAAATGATTTTACAATATGAAAGAATGTATTTTTTGTAAATAACTGAACTTCTTAATTTGAAACAATTCATTAAAAAATAAAAATAACATTGTGTCTTCATAGGCAAATAATATTCAATAAATCATATAATTTTTATAAAGTCAGTATAATTTTACAGATTCAATAATGAGGCTTTAAATATAATGATTTCTACAATTGCAAAAGGTTATTTAAAAAGACATTGTTGAAAAACTCGAATAAGGTGGAGCAAACAAAAATCTAATATCCATTTTTATATTCTTAAATAATATATCATATAACGTATAACATGGAGAAATGTTAGCTTTTTATCTCTATTCTGCGTATTCATGAAGCTTCTAAAATTTTTGTTGTAAACGTGGATCTAAAAATTCTTTTTGAGAATCATAGAATTATGTATAATTTTTAATAATTTTTATAGGAACTTTCTATGTACTAATGTAAATTTTTAAAAAATCTAATTTTTAGGTATATTTTTGCACACAAAATCAAAAATTCAAAAAAATCCGAACCTTAAAAATATTAAATTCTCTTTCAGTGTTTTGAAAATCTATTTACTTATTATATTATTAAAATTTATTCGAGAAAAATACTTTTCATTATGATTTAGTCTATTTTATTGTCTTTGGACATAAAAAAGTCAAATTTAAAAATGTTTGAATTTGGAATAGTACACCTAATTCTATCTTAAAATTATTTTAAAAAATTCTCATTATTATTTATAAAACGTTTATATAGAAATTAGAAATAGTAATCTAAGTTAAACAATTTTAAATTACCATAGATATGAAATATTTAGAAATCTAGCCACCGTTGATGAATATAAATTTCTTGAAGGTGATTTTATCTTCAATTTCTTTAATACAAATGAATATTTCTTACTCCACCAAATTAGACTATGATTTTTGTTATTTTTCTTTATCTTTTGTTACTTTAGTATTTTTTTTTGTTGGAAGTGTTGCAGTTTTAAAAATCGTTAATGGAAATCATATCTAATTATCAAAGCACAAGAATTACCATTTTCAAGATTAGTAACATTTAATCTTAATCTCTTGTTACACACATCATCTTTGAATACAGCTTGAAACAGTATCGCAGCATTATAGCAATCAACAAGCTTAATTTGGTTTTCTTTATGACAACCTTTTTTATTTTTACCTTTTTTTATACAAGTTTTTATTACTATAGACTTATTACATTTCTGTGCATAATATTTTACTCTATATCTCATTGCAGGTGCAATATATCTTCGTTGCTTTTCATATACACCTATAAATTTGAAATTGTGATAACCACACTCAAAGAATAGTTTTGTTGCTTCTACAGCAATATGTTTTGCATTTAAAGGATATCTTCCACCCCAAGGTTTCCATTTTGGTGGACTAGGAGGACTAGTAGTACGAGGTGTTTTTTGTTTTTTTCCATTTATAGTCATGAAAATGACAACAGCTAATACAATAAAAGTGATAAAATATTTCATTTTGAAATCCTAATGATAATGACAAATTTTTAGCCTTTTTATACTTTAATTGTTTTTAAGCTTTGGTATATAAAAAAACATAAGATTTTTGATTAAAACATTTTATACTAATAAAAAACTACAACTTTAATTTTTAATGCTATGATTTTTTATCAAGATTCATGGTTTTAAAAAAAAATATGTTATGATATTTTTTATAAGACTTAAAAATTCTAAGTTTTTTATCTTAAAATATCCCGAAAGATTTCTAAATATAAAAAATATTCATTTTTACATATAAAAAAAAAATTTTTTTTAAGTTGACCAAATTATTATATTAAAGATGAATGTGGTTAAAGTTATCTCTAATTTTTTAGTAACAAACTAAAGTCAAAAAAGTTTTTATGAATACAAATATCAAATTGAATAAAAGATTAGACCTAAATTAAAGTTTAAAAACCACTTAACAATTTTTAATTTTTATTTAAAAAAAGAACAATCGTAAATAGTTGAAATATTATAACTTTTTTTCTATTATACTAGTGAATATCGTAATAAAAATTAATTTTAAATATTTTGAATGTAGATTTGAATAATGTTATATTAAAATAATTTTATATTTGTTATAAACTACTTCTGTTATGCTGAATATCTGTTTTATATTAAATTTAGAAATATTGCTTTCCTGTATTGTTTTGTTATATATTATATTTAGCATTACTGTGTATTGTAGATATTATCATCTAACGTATACCTGAAAAAGACAATCCATCTACCATAGATTAGGTAGAAACATTATGAAATTTTTGACTAAAATCATTGGAACTTATTAATTATATCAATTTTCTTAATTATCAATATTACTATTTCACTTTTCAATAACACCATAAATTATTAAATAATAAGACTTATAATTAAAAATGGTGAAGAATAACATATACATCGTTATGTTTTCATAAAATAATTTTTGAGATAGGCAATCATGGTTGAAAAATTTCTGATGACATAAAAACGCACAGACTATAAATATGAATCTAACATTTAATGTCTTAATATTTCACCTAACGTATTGTTTAATCATATAAAAAGTGAATAATAGTTTTTTGATTGTCTAACGTTGTTTGAGTATCTCAAGAAATGTATTTAAAGTAAAAATTTTAATATTAACAATTATTGAAGAATTTTTAATGTTCTATATGTTAACTCACGTGTTTTTTATTTATTTGTTGTATAAATAAAAATTAGATATGTGGGAAATTTAATTTCTAAAGCATACCTATTCACAATACAAATTTTCAATTAATTTCTAAACTAGATAATCATAGTAATAGCATTTAAAACATAACAAACTTGTGCATTATACGGATCTTCTGCAAATTTGATTACAATGTTCCTTTTACAGAAATCTAGCTCCATTAGTGAAACCCTTTCTTCTCTGTCTCTATAATATGTTATAAGGATAACGCTCTAAAGTGTAATATTTTAACCTAATTTTTAGATAAAAAAAAATTCAAATAAAACATACTGTAATTTCTTTTAAAAAATTTATTATAAATCGAATCTTTATTGTGGTAATAATTTGGAAAATTATATTGAAACTTTTTTATGTTATTAAGCATATACAACGCAAAAGAAACATTTGATCCTAGTTCTATTACCATTACTAAAACAATTTGTTATTTTTTAAATTTTTTCTTTGGCTAAAAATAATATTGGCATGTTAAAAAATATATTTTCTCCAAAAAATTGAACTTCTTAACTTGAAACAATTTATTTTAAAATAAAATAACATTGTGTTTTCATAGGCAAATAATATTAAATTAATCATATAATTTTTATAAAGTCAGTATATTACTTCAGATTCAATAAAATAGCTTTAAGCAATTTGATTTATAATATTGCATAAGGTTATTTAAAAAACCATTGTTGAAAAACTCGAACAAGGTGGGACAAGCAAAAATCTAAGATCCATTTTTATATTCTTAAATGATATATCATATAATGTATAACATGGAGAAATATTATTTTTTTATCTCTATTCTGCGTATTCATGAAGCTTCTAAAAAATTTTTGTTGTAAACGTGTATCTCAAAACCTTTTTCATGAATCATAGAAATATATATATCATTTTTTGAGAAATTTCTTTGAACTAATGTAAATTTTAAAAAATCACATTTTTAGGTATATTTTTGCACACAAACATAAAAAATCAGAAGAACCCAAATATTAAAATCTCTTTCAGTGTTTTGAAAATCTATTTATACTTTTAATATTATTCAAATTTCTCCGAGAAAAATATTTTTCATTATATTTTAGTCTATAATATCATCTCTACATAAAAAAGTCAAAGTCACAAATGTTTAAATTTGGAATAGTACACCTAATTGTATCAGTAAAAGACGAAGAGTTCGTTTGTCATCATTCTTAGAGTTATATAATAGATGACGATGCACCTATCCAGTCATTCTCTGGCTGTTATAGGAGCCAAGAACCGAACTTGGGTAAGTCATCATATTTAGCTAATAATTATTATGTGTTAATTATATTATAGTTTTTTTTGTATTTGTGCCATCTTTTCCTTTGTATGTGTATTCACCAATAAAAACATCTATTAGCCAAATATTCACATATTTTTTTACTTATCTTAAATTTATTTTAAAAAATTCTCATTATTATTTATAAAACGTTTATATAGAAATTAGAAATAGTAATCTAAGTTAAACAATTTTAAATTACCATAGATATGAAATATTTAGAAATCTAGCCACCGTTGATGAATATAAATTTCTTGAAGGTGGTTTTATCTTCAATTTCATAAATACAAATGAATATTTTATTTTCCACCAAATTAGATTATGATTTTTGTTATTTTTCTTTATCTATTGTTACTTTAGTATTTTTTTTCTTTTTTGGTGGAAGTGTTGCAGTTTTAGAAGTCGTTATGGATATTATATTTAATTACTAAAGCACATGAATTACCATTTTCAAGATTAGTAACATTTAATCTTAATCTATCGTTATGCACATCATCTTTGAATATAGCTTGAAACTGTTTCGCTTTCTGATAGCAATCAACAAGCCTAATTTCTTTTACTTTTTTACATTTTTTATTTCTTTTATTTTTTTTACAAGTTGTTATTACTATAGACTTATTACATTTCTTTGCATAATATCTTACTCTATATCTCATTGCAGGTTCAATACATCTTTTTTGCTTTTGATATACTTCTATAAATTTGAAATTGTGATAACCACACTCAAAAAATAGTTTTGTTGCTTCTTTGGCAATAAATTTTGCATTTAAAGGACGTCTTCCATTCCAAGGTTCCCATTCTGGTGGACCAGAAAGACGACGAGCAGAAAAAGGAAGAGAACATTTTTTTGCATTTATAGTCACGAAAATGACAATAGCTAATACAATAAAAATACTTAAATATTTCATTTTGAATTCCAATGAAAATGACAAATTTTTAGCCTTTTTATACTTTAATTATTTTGAAACTTTGGTATTCATATAAACAGAAGATTTATGATGAAAACATTTTATACTAACAAAAAACTATAACTTTAATTTTTAATGCTATGATTTTTATCAAGATTTATGAATTTAAAAAAAATATGTTATGATATTATTTATAAGTTGTAACGATTTTAATTTTTTTATCTCAAAATATCCCGAAAGATTTCTAAATATAAAAAATATTCATTTTTACATATAAAAAAAAAAAATTTTTTTTAAGTTGACCAAATTATTATATTAAAGATGAATGTGGTTAAAGTTATCTCTAATTTTTTAGTAACAAACTAAAGTCAAAAAAAACTTTTTATGAATACTAATATTATATTGAATAAAAGATTAGACCTAAATTAAAGTTTAAAAACCACTTAACAACTTTTAATTTTTATTTAAAAAAAGAACAATCGTAAATAGTTGAAATATTATAACTTTTTTCTATTATACTAGTGAATATCGTAATAAAAATTAATTTTAAATATTCTGAATAAAGAATATGAATAATGATATATTTAAAAAATAATTTTATATTTGTTATAAACTACTTCTGTTATGCTGAATTTCTGTTTTATATTAAATTTAGAAATATTACTTTTTTATATTGTTATATTATATATTGTATTTAGCATCATTGTGCATCGTACATATTGTCATCTTACCTATACCTAAAAAAGACAATCCATCTACTATGGATTAAGTGAAGCATTTTGAAATTTTTGACAAAAATCATTGGATCTTATTAATTATATCAACTTCCTTAATAATCAATATTACTATTGTATCTTTTCAATAGCACCTTCACTTATTTAATAATAAAACTTATAATTAAAAAAGGGAAGAATAACATGTACATCGTTATGGTTTCATAAAATAAATTTTGAGATAGGTAATCATGGTTGAAAAGTTTTTGAAGACAAAAAAACGCACAGAGTATAAATATGTAGCTATTATTTCATGTCTTAATCTTTCACCTATGGGTATTGTTAAATCATATAAAATGTGGATAATAGTCTTTTGATTGTCCAACATTGTTCGAGTATCTCAAAAAATGTTTTTTCAATAAAAATTTGAATATTAACAATTATTGAAGAATTTTTAATGTTCTATATGTTAACTCACGTGTTTTTTATTTATTTGTTGTATAAATAAAAATTAGATATGTGAGAAATTTAATTTCTAAAGCATACCTATTCACAATACAAATTTTCAATTAATTTCTAAACTAGATAATCATAGTAATACCGTTCCAAGCATAATCAATTTCCACATTATATGGATCTTCTGCAAATTTGATTTCAATGTTCCTTTTACAGAAATCTAGCTCCATTTGTGAAACCCTTTCTTCTCTGTCTTTACAATAAGTTATAAGAATAACGCTCTAAAGTGTAATATTTTAATTTATTTTTTAGATAAAGATAAAAATATTCAAATAAAACAAACTGTAATTTCTTCTAAAAAATTAATAATAAATAAAGATATTTTTTGTTGTGGTAATTTGATAAAAATATATTTACACTTTTTTAAGATATTAAGCATATACAACGCAGAATAAACATTTGATCTTAGTTCTATTACCATTACTAAAATTACTAAAATAATTTGTTATTTTTTAAATCTTTTCTTTGGCTAAAAATGATTTTATCATATTCAAAAATGTTTTTTTCTTAAATAATTGAACTTCTTAATTTGAAATAATTCATTAGAAAATAAAAATTACATTGTGTCTTAATAGACAAAAAATATTCGAATCATATAATTTTTATAAAGTCAGTATAATACTACAGATTCAATAATGAGGCTTTAAATAAAATGATTTCTAATATTACAAAAGGTTATTTAAAAAGCCATTGTTGAAAAACTCGAATAAGGTGGAGCAAACAAAAATCTAAGATCCATTTTTATATTCTTAATTAATACATCTAAATAACATATTACATAGGCAAATATTAGCTTTTTATCTCTATTCTACGTATTCATAAAGCTTCTAAAAATTTTTGTTTGTAAACGTGTATCTCAAAAATCTTTTCATGAATCATAAAAATATATAGAATTTTGAATCATTTTTGAGAACTTTCTTTGAACTAATGTAATTTTTTTAAAAATCACATTTTTAGGTATATTTTTGCGCACAAAATCAAAAAATCAGAAGAATCCGAATCTTAAAAATATTAAATTCGCTTTCAGTGTTTTGAAAATTTATTTATACTTTAAATATTATTTAAATTTCTCCGAGAAAAATATTTTCCATTATATTTTAATTTATAATATCATCTTTGGACATAAAAAATTTAAGTTACAAATATTTAAATTTGGAATAGAGTAAAATTTATTTATTGGTCTTATCGATCTTTAAAACAATAAAATAATAAGAACAATAATTAACTAAAATACCTAAAAATCTTTTTAATTTCTTCTAAATTCCAACCAGTGAACTTCTTGATCTTTTATTTATTTTTTGGATGATTCTATAAAATAATAGTTAGTATATGTATAAAATAATAGTGATATTGTCCATGACTTTCCATGTTATTTATAGTCCCTTTTAGTCACAATATCATCTTTTTCTTTCTCTTTCTTAAACAGAGTTTACTATAGTAAAACTAATTACATCATTAAACAATTTTCAAAAATTATCATAATTGTTTATGAAACGTTTTATATAGAAATTAGAAATAGTAATCTTTGTTGTACAATTTTTAATAATCATAGATATGAAATATTTAGAAAATCTATCCACCGTTGATGAATATATACTTCTTGAAGGTGGATTTATCTTCAATTTTATAAAAAAAAAATATTTCTTACTCCACCAAATTAGACTATGATTTTTGTTATTTTTCTTCATCTATTGTTATTTTAGTATTTTTTTTCTTTATAGGTGGAGGAATTGCAGTTTTAGGAGTCGTTAACAGTAATTATATTTTATTACCAAAGCACATGAATTACCATTTTCAAGATTAGTAACATTTAATCTTAATCTATTGCGATGTATATCATCTTTAAATATAGCTTGAAACCTTTTCTCATACGGTTGGCAGTGAACAAGTTTAATTTGTATATCTTCGTTACGTTTATTTTTTTTTCCTCACATCTCTTTGCAATATATCTTACTCTATATCTCATTGCACGGTCAATTTTTCTCTTATTCGTTTGATATATTTTTACAAATTTGAAATTATTATAACCACATTGATAAAATAGTTTTGTTGCTTCTTGAGCAATATATCTTGCATTTAAAGGAGATCTTCCTTTCCACTCTTGCCATTCTGGTGGACCACGACAAGTAGTAGTAGGAGTAGGTTTTCTTCTGGCATTTATAGTCACGAAAATGACCATAAATAATACAATAATAATACTCAAATATTTCATTTTGAAATCCTAATGATAATGACAAATTTTTAGCCTTTTTATACTTTAATTGTTTTGAAACTTTGGTATTCATATAAACAGAAGATTTATGATGAAAACATTTTATACTAATAAAAAACTACAACTTTAATTTTTAATGCTATGATTTTTTATCAAGATTCATGGTTTTAAAAAAATATGTTATGATATTTTTTATAAGACTTAACAATTCTAATTTTTTTATCTCAATATAAGACGAAAGATTTTTAAATATAAAAAATATTCATTTTTACATATAAAAAAGAAATTTTTTTTAAGTTGATCAAATCGTTACATTAAAGATGAATGTGGTTAAAGTTATCTCTAATTTTTTAGTAACAAACTAAAGTCAAAAAAAACTTTTTATAAATACTAATATTATATTGAATAAAAGATTAGACCTAAACTAAAGTTTAAAAACCACTTAACAACTTTTAATTTTTATTTAAAAAAAGAACAATCGAAAATAATTGAAATATTATAACTTTTTTTCTATTATACTAGTGAATATCGTAATAAAAATTAATTTTAAATATTTTGAATGTAGATTTGAATAATGATATATCTTAAAAATAATTTTATATTTGTTATAAACTACTTCTGCTATGTTGAATTTTTGTTTTATATTAAATTTAGAAATATTGCTTTCTTGTATTGTTTTATTTTATACTATATTTATCGTCACAGCGCATCGTAGATATTATAATCTTACGTATAACTGAAAAAGACAATCTATCTACCATGGATTAAGTAGAAGCATTTTGAAATTTTTGACAAAAATCATTGGATCTTATTAATTATATCAACTTCCTTAATAATGAATATTACTATTGTATCTTATAAATAACACCATAAATTATTTAATAATAAAACTTATAATTAAAAATGGTAAGAATAACATTATACATCGTTATGTTTTCATAAAATAATTTTTTAAATAGACAATCGTGGTTGAAAAGTCTCTGATGACAAAAAAACGCACAGGGTATAAATATGAAGCTAATATTTTTTATCTCTAAATATTTTATCTAAGGATATTGTTTAGTCATATAAAAAGTGAATAATAGTCTTTTGATTGTCCAACATTGTTCGAGTATCTCAAGAAATGTATTTAAAATAAAAATTTGAATATTAACAATTATCGAAGAATTTTTAATGTTTAATATGTTAACTCGCGTGTTTTTTATTTATTTGTTGTATAAATAAAAATTAGATATGTGGGAAATTCAATTTCTAAAGCATACCTATTCACAATACAAATTTTCGTTGATTTCTAAACTAGATAATCATAGTAATAGCATTTAAAACATAACAAACTTGTGCATTATACGGATCTTCTGCAAATTTGATTACAATGTTCCTTTTACAGAAATCTAGCTCCATTAGTGAAACCCTTTCTTCTCTGTCTCTATAATATGTTATAAGGATAACGCTCTAAAGTGTAATATTTTAACCTCATTTTTAGATAAAGATAAAAATATTTAAATAAAACGAACTGTAATTTCTTCTAAAAAATTAATAATAAATAAAGATATTTTTTGTAGTAGTAATTTGGAAAAAATGTATTGACACTTTTTTTTTATGATTTTAAGCATATACAACGCAGAATAAACATTTGATCTTATTTCCATTACCATTACTAAAACAATTTGTTATTTTTTAAATCTTTTCTTTGGCTAAAGATGATTTTACCATATTAAAGAATGTATTTTTTGTAAAAAATTGAACTTCTTAACTTACAACAATTCATTTTAAAATAAAAATAACATTGTGTCTTCATAGGCAATAATATTCAATTAATCATATAATTTTTATAAAGTCAGTATAATACTACAGATTCAATAATGAGGCTTTAAATAAAATGATTTACAATATTACAAAAGGTTATTTAAAAAGCCATTGTTGAAAAACTCGAACAAGGTGGAGCAAGCTAAAATTTAAGATCCATTTTTATATTCTTAAATAATATATCTAAATAACATATAACATAGGCAAATATAAGCTTTTTATCTCTATTCTGTGTATTCATGAAGCTTCTAAAATTTTTTGTTTTAAACGAGTAATTCAAAAAATCTTTTTATGAATCATAGAAATATATATAATTCTTTATCATTATTTAAGAAACTTCTTTGAACTAATGTAAATTTTTAAAAAATCTAATTTTTAGGTATATTTTTGCACACAAAATCAAAAAAAAAGAATTCGAATTTTTAAAATATTAAATTTTCTTTTAGAATTTTGAAAATCTATTTATACTTTTAATATTATTTAAATTTCTCCGAGAAAAATATTTTTCATTATATTTTAGTCTATAATATCATTTCTGGACATAAATATTTTAAGTTAGAAATGTTTCAATTTGGAATAGTACACCTAATTCTATTTTTAAATTGTTTTAAAAAATTATCATAATTATTTATGAAACGTTTTATATTGAAATTAGAAATAGTAACCTATGTTGTACAATTTTAAATAATTATACATATGAAAAAAAATTAGAAAATCTAGCCACCGTCGCTGAATATAAATTTCTTGAAGTTGGTTTTATCTTCAATTTCATAAAAAAAATAGAATATTTTTTACTCTACCAAATTAGACTATGATTTTTGTTATTTTTCTTTATCTATTGTTACATTAGTATTTTTTTCCTTTTTGGTGGAGGTGTTGCAGTTTTAGAAGTCGTTAGTGGAAATTATATCTAATTATCAAAGCACAAGAATTACCATTTTCAAGATTAGTAACATTTAATCTTAATCTACTGTTATGTATATCATCTTTAAATATAGCTTGAAACTTTTTCTCAAACCGATGGCATTGAACAAACTTAATTTCTACTTCTGGTTTACAATTTTTTTTTTTTCTACCTCTTTTACAAGGTTTCGATATTTGTTTTTCCTCACATCTCTTTGCACTATATCTTACTCTATATCTCCATGCACGGTCAATTTTTCTCTTATGCATTTGATCTATTTTTACAAATTTGAAACTGTTATAACCACACTCTTTAAATAGACTTGTTGCTTCTTTAGCAATATATTTTGCATTTAAAGGTGTTCTTCCACCCCAAGGTTGCCATTCTGGTGGACCACGACAAGTAGTAGTAGTAGGTTTAGGTCTTTTTTTGGCATTTATAGTCACGAAAATGACCATAAATAATGCAATAATAATACTCAAGTATTTCATTTTGAATTCCAATGAAAATGACAAATTTTTAGCCTTTTTATAATTTAATTATATTTAAACTTTAATATTTATATAAACATGAGGTTTTTTACAAAAATCTTTTATATTAACATGAAAATACAACTTTTATTTTGATGCTTGATTTTTTATCAAGATTCATGGTTTTAAAAAAATACGTTATAAAATCTTTTAAAAGATGTAACAATTTTAATTTTTTTTATCTGAATGTGTGACGAAAGATTTTTAGAATTAAAAATTATTCTTTATTAAATATAAAAAAATTTTTTTAAGTTAACCGAATCATTTTATTAAAGATGAGTGTGGTTAAATTTATCTCTAATTTTTTAGTAACAAACTAAAGTCAAAAAACTTTTTTATGAAAACAAATATCAAATTGAATAAAAGATTATCCTTATCACAATTTAAACAGCACTTAACAACTTTTGTTTTATATTAAAAAAAAGGACAATCGAAAATGGTTGAAATGTTATTATTTTTTTATTATACAAGTGAATATCGTAATAAAAGTTAATTTTAAATATTCTGAATATAAAATATAAATAATTATATATTTAAAAAATAATTTTATATTTGTTATAAACTACTTCTGTTATGCTGAATTTCTGTTTTATATTAAATTAAGAAATATTGCTTTCTTGTATTGTTTTATTTTATAATGTATTTAGCATCATCATGCATCGTAAATAGAATCAGCTTACGTATACCTGAAAAAGACAATCTATCTACCATGGATTAAGTAGAAGCATTTTGAAATTTTTGACAAAAATCATTGGATTTTAATTATTATATCAACTTCCTTAATAGTAAATATTACTATTGTATCTTTTCAATAACATAATAAATTATTTAATAATAGAATTTATAATCAAAAATAGTGAGGGATAATATATACATCATTAAGGTTTCATAAAATAATTTTTGAGATAGACAATCATGGTTAAAAAGTTTCTGATGACATAAAAAAGCAAAGATTATAAATATGAATCCAATATTTCATGTCTCAATATTTTCACCTAAGGGTATTGTTTAATCATATAATAAGTAGATCATAGCCTTTTAATTGTCTAACTTTGTTCGAGTATCTCAAGAAATGTATTGTAAATAAAAATTTGAATATTATCAATTATTGAAGAATTTTCAATGTTTAATATGTTAACTCACGTGTTTTTTATTTATTTATTGTATAAATGAAAATTAAATATGTGGGAAATTTAATTTCTAAAACTTCCCGATTTACAATACAAATTTTCTATCTATTTCTAAACTAGATAATCGTAGTAATACCGCTTAAAAATAAAAATAACAAATTTCTACATTATACGGATTCCCTGCGAATTTAATTTCAATTGTTTTTTCTACAGAAATCTAGCTGCATAGGTAAAACCTTTTTTTCTTTGTCTTTACAATAAGTTAGAAGAATCATGCTCTAAAATCTAAAGTTTTAACCTAATATAAAGATGGAGATAAAACTATTTAAATCAAACGAACTGTAATTCCTTTAAAAAAATTTATAATAAATTGAAGAATTTATTTGTGATAGTAATTTGGAAAAAATATATTTACACTTTTTTAAGATATTAAGCAAATACAACGCAGAATAAACATTTGATCTTAGTTCTATTACCATTACTAAAATAATTTGTTATTTTTCAAATTTTTCTTTGGCCAAAAATGATTTTAACATATTAAAGAATGTATTTTTTCCAAATGATTTAATTTTGCATCTTGAAATAATTCTTTATAAAATAAAAATAACATTGTGTCTTCATAGGCAAATAATATTCAACTAATTATGTAATCTTCATAAATTCATCATTATACTACAAATTCAATAAAGTAACTAATAAAAAATATCTATAATATTACAGATGATTTATTAAAAAACCTTTCTTGAGAAACTCAACAAGGTAGGGTAAGCAGAAATCTGAGACTAATTTTTATACTCTTAAACGATAGCCATAGATGTTATATCATAACAGGCCAAATGTTAGCTTTATTTTTCTATGTGAGTTTTTTTACAGCTTTTAAAATTTTTCGATTATGATCGCTTATCACAAAAATTATTTTACTAAACTATAATGATGTCTATATCATTCTCCATCATCTTTCGAGTATTTTCTATGTACAAAAATAACTTTTTAATAAATCTAATTTTTAAGTTAATTTTCGTACACGGAATTATACAAGGGAAGAATCTGAACCTTGAAAATATCATATTCAGATTCATGTTGTTTAAAAACTTATGTATTATTATGAAATTATTAAGATCTTTCCGAAAAAGAAAGTTTTTCATGATATTATGTGCTATAAGATCATATTTATAGATAGAAAAACAAAATTATGATACATTTAATTCTACTTGTATAATACCGAAATCCTTATGATTATTTATAACAAAATTTTATAAAAGATTAAAAATGATAATTTATTTTATGCAACTATAAATAATTGTAAATAAAAAATATTTAAAAAATTTAGCCATCATAGATGAATATAAATTTTCTTGAGTCTAATTTATTTGTAATTTCATAAATATAATTGCATTTTTGTATACCACAAAACTTGGTTATGGTTATCTTATTTTTCTAAAGTTATTGTTACTTTTATATTTTTTTCTTTTTTAGTGAGGATGTTGATGGTATTTAATTACTATAACACATGATCTAAATTTGTTATCAAGTTTAGTAACATTTAACCTTAATTTATTCCTAACTATTGCATCTTTAAATACAGTTTGAAATAGTTCTTTTTTCCCATTGCATTTGGAAAGTTTAAAATTCCCAGTTTTGAAACACCGTGTCTTTTTCTACCTTTACCTGTACAACGTTTTTCTGGTTTACCTGATTGACATTTTTTTGCATAGTATCTTACTCTATATCTGTGTATATCATTAATTGTTCTTGTTTCCGTTGAATTTAATCCTACAAATTTGAAATACTTATGACCACAATCATACCACAGCGCTGCTGCATTTTCGGCAATTAATGTAGCATCTAAAGGTTTTTTTCCTTTCCAAGGTTTCGCCATTTTGGCGGACCAATTGAAATAGTTGTAGGAGGTTTTTTTGTTGTTTTTGGTTTTTTTTTGATTTTTTTTTCCATCTATAGTCATGAAAATGAGCATAGCTAATACAATAATAATACTCAAATATTTCATTTTGAATACCAATGAAGATGAAAAATTTTTAGCCTTTTTAATACTTTAATTGTATTTAAACTTTGGTATTGATATAAATATCAGATTTTGACAATAATATTTTATATTGACATGAAAATACAATTTTAATAATAAAATTATGATTTTTGTACATGATTTATGATTTTAAAAAAATATATTTTGTCATTTTTTATATAATTTAATATTTTTAATTTTTATATCTGCCAAGATATTATAAGAGACTTTTAGAATTAAAAATTGTTAATTAGTGTAAGTAAAAATAGAAATTGTATTGATCAAAACTTTACACCAAAGATGAATATAATAATTTTTTTTAAATCTTTTATTAAACAAACTAAAGTTTAAGAATTTTTTTATCAATTTAAATATCAGATTTAATAAAAGATTAAACATAAATCACAGTTTAAACACCATTTTACAATTTTAATTTTTTTTAGAAAAAACAATCAAAGGGTTATAAATATTTAAACTTTTGTTTTTTTATACATGTAAACAGCGTAATATAAGTTTATTTAAGATTTTATGAATATAAATACAAATATAGATATATAAAAAAAATAATTTTTCATTTTATTTAATTGAACTACTTCTTTTTTTGCTGAATTATTATCGTTATATTAAATTTAGCTATATTACTTTTCTAATTTGTTTCGTTTTGTAAAATACTTACCAGCTCAATTACATAGTAGATGAGGTCATCTTAAGGTGAACTGAAAAAGACAAATTTATCTATCATGAATTATGTAGAAAGACTTTTGAAATTTTTTATAAAAAGTCATTTAACATTAATATTTATATCAATTTCCATTATGATCAATATCACTATTGTATCTTTACAATAATATTATTAATTAATCAACAGTAAAATTTATGGATAAAAATTGTGAAGAACGATATGTACATTGTTATGATTTCAAAAAGTAATTTTTGATATACGAGATCATAATCAAAAATTTTTAGAAGCCATAGAATATCGTAGAATGGAGACATAAAGTTAATATTTTGCTTGTTGTATTATTTCATCTAGAATTATTATTTAAGCATATAAAAAATAAGTATTTGATATTTCCTTTTTCCACCTCTTTCAATTTTCTTTTAAAACGTGTTTTGAAATTAACTGAACATTAAATCTAATTATGATATTTTGCTGAATAAAAGAAATACAAAAAATTTAAAATAACAAATAATTACATTAAAATTTTTAAAAAAATTAAACAAATCTACATATAAATAATCAAATTTATACATTATAAATTATTTTCCACCTTAAGCAAAACATACTTTTCTATTTTACTACAATGCCTGATGAAAGTCAACATTCTAATTATGTTGAAGATGACAAAACACAAAAAGTAACAAAAAAATCTTCAAATGTTGTTATAAAGAAAGAGGATAAAACTGAAAGTACATCAAATGGTAATAAGGCTAAGAAGGAAGAAGTTAATGCTAGAACGTTAATTCAAGCATGGTGTAATAGAGCATTTCAAAAAAAGGTATCTGGATTGCGTGAAGAATTTTTATCCTTGCGACGATACGTTCCAAAGGGTATTACAATAAAGGCTTTCCTAACAAATCCAACTCTTTGTAGATATAAAGATGTTCCAACTAGCGATGCTAATAGGTATGTTTTTTACTATATTTATCAATAAGATATTTAAAAAATGTATTTAATTTGTATAAATATATTATCATTATAGAGTTATATTATACAACAAAGGAGTTGAACAATTCATTCATGCAAATTATACCTCAACACCATTTAGCAAAAAAAGATTCATTTGTACTCAAGGCCCAATGGATTGTACAATCTCACATTTCTGGTTAATGATATGGCAAGAGGAAGTCGAAAACATCATAATGCTTTGTAACATAATAGAAAAAGGTCAGAAAAAATGTTCCCAATACTATCCAATTAACCCTGGTACCTCTGAAAATTATGATGATTTTACTGTAAAACTTGTTGAATCAAAAATTCTATCCAAAGATGCGGAGACTGTCAAAAAAAATTACATCATTCTATCAAAAAAAGGTGAAACTGCAACAAGAACTATTTATCACTACCATTGGCAGGATTGGCCAGATAGAGGTGCTCCACCAATAAACGCAACACCATTCTTTATTTTATCAGCGGTACGTGGTACGAAAAAACCTATCGTTGTTCATTGTTCAGCTGGAATAGGAAGAACAGGAACAATCGTTGCTATAGAATATGTTTTGGAACGTTTTAGTTGTGGGCAGAGTTGTGAAGCTATGGATCAAATCTTAAAAGATATGAGAGATCAAAGAGCGTACAGTATTCAAAATGAACATGTAGGTTTATTTATTTAATATCTCCTTTTATTTATTTTTTATAGCAATATTTATACATTCACCGTGTATTGATGTACTATATTTTTGAGAGAGGAGCAAAAGTAACAAATGAAGATGTCCTCAGGAATTATAAAACATTTTGTGATGATTACAATGCAATGGTTAATAATTGATAGTTTGATTTTAAAATATTTTTCACCACTAACTATAATTACATTTTAATACTATGACTTTCATATGTAATTGACAAAAGATTTTATTTCATAGAAATTTAAATTTATGAAATTATATAATTATAGAAATAAAAAAATTATAAATATGTGTATTATTTTTATAATAAATTTTTTAAATAATCTTAATGTAAAAAACTTTTGTATATAAATTTAATGGAACAAACTATAACTTTGTGTAGGAGTTGTACCGATTGTGAAAACTCTGAAGCCAATTTTTTTCAAACCATCTGAATCTAAGGATTCTTCTTCCATCAAAGATGGTTGCTGGATTAACCATTGAATGTAAGATTCTGTTATAATCATATGTTTTGAATTCATCCCATTCTGTTAATACTACAATTGCATGTGAATTTTCAACTGCCTCATAAGGACATTTGTGTACTGTTACATGATTATCAACAATATTTTTATTATGAATAACTGTTAACAGATCTGTTCTCATCGTGGTTTCTGAAACCTTAGGATCATAAATATGTAAATCAGCACATTCATCAAGTAAATGTTTTGCTACAGCAATAGCAGATGACTCTCTAGTATCACCTGTATTTTTTTTGAAAGCAAAACCAAAGAATGTAATTTTCTTTCCAGCAACGGTATTAAAGAGTTCTGTAATAATACGATGAGCAAATCGTTTACGTTGCCATTCATTCATCTCAACAACAGATGACCAGTATGCGGCTGGTTCTTTTAAATTCAATGATTCACAAAGATAGACAAGCGAAAGAACATCTTTTTGGAAACAACTACCACCAAATCCAACAGAGGCTTGTAAGAATTTTGATCCAATACGACTATCTTTTCCTATAGCTAATGCAACTTGTCCTACATCAGCACCAGTTACTTCACATATAGAAGAAATTGAGTTAATTGACGAAATTCTTTGAGCCAAAAATGCATTAGCAGCTAATTTTGATAATTCAGATGACCATGTATTCGTTGTGATACATCTTTCTTTTGGTACCCAATTAGCATAGACTTCAACAAGTCTTGAAACAGCCTCCTTACCAGCATCAGAATCTTCCCCACCAATTAATACTCTATCAGGATTAGCTAAATCATTAATAGCAGTACCTTCAGCAAGGAATTCAGGATTTGAGAGAACCTGAAAATGTAATTCAGGATTTCTTTTTTGTGCCTCTGCTAAAATAATACCAATTGATTGGGCTGCTCTAACAGGAACAGTACTTTTCTCAACAACAATTGTAGCATCTTTTCCATATTTAGCAATCATCCTTGCAACAGATTCAACATACTTCAAATCTGGTGCCATTCCTTTTCCTCTTCCATAGTGTTTTGTTGGTGTGTTAACAGAAATAAAAATCAAATCAGCACTTTCAATAGTTCCTTGAACATCAGTTGAGAAGAAGAGATTTTTCCTCTTCTTTCTTTAACAATTTCATTAAGACCAGGTTCATAAATTGGTAAATCATTGGAATTCCATTGTTTAATTTTTTCTTCATTTATATCCATTACAGTAACCTTGATATGATGACATTTATAGGCAATCATTGCACATGTTGGACCACCAACATATCCTGCTCCTACACAGGCGATATTTTCAATCTAAAAATAGTATTATATAAATTTTGTTTTGCAATTGTCTTACCTGTTTAAATGTCATTTTCTTAATTTCACTAAATTGATTTTCTGAAAAAGAGTTTTTAAAATACAGTGTAGAATTAAATAATAATATCTTTAAAAAATATTACCAAAAAATAGAGAACCAACGCAAAAAATATATTGAAAATGAAGATTAATAGATTATTCTGATATATAAATATTTACTAAACGTATCAAATAAATAAATCATGTTAAATCATGACTTTCAAAATAGTATATTTTAACAATCTTTTATCTATTCTTTTTATTATTTTTATAGTCATTATATGAGTAAAAAAGTTAGCCAACCTATCCGTGATATACAAAGATCTATTAAAATTGTTGTTACATACCGATTTTAAATATTTATATAAAATACATGCGAACTTGATCAACACCTACATAATGAAACATTTTTTCATTTAATATATAATATAGAAGATTTTATGTTTGATATTATATAGCTTACACATGCATTTTGAATGATAAATGTGCAATTAAATTAGACAAAATCATTTAAATATATATATATATATATATGTTGATAGCTAGATTTAAAGTATTCCATTAAATTTTTCACTAAAACATTATAAATACTAAAATATAGAAAATTTAAAAGGATACAAATTACTGATAATATAAGAGAAATAAAAACTTGTTAATATTTATAAATGTATTTTCTTAGGATATATTGATAAAATAAACAAAGTGTAGAAAGTCTAATGATTTGCATACTTATAGCAAATCATAATATACATATTGTTAAAGTATGCATAAATAAATTCCATCTTTGTTACTTTTAATATTAATCATAATCAAAATGAATAGCTATTACCATTGATTTAAATAGAAAATTTAATATTTATACATTATAAAAACATTATAAATTTAGCTTTAAATGGTTTTGGTAACGACGAAAGCAATAATTCATAAATTTTTACTATTAGTGATTATTTAATCAGCAGAAATTTTATCACTGAAAAGGATGTCAAAAATAATCTGAGACTTTAAACATAGATTTGACGGTTATTTTAGGAAGTAAATTTATATAGTTACATTTTTAGAATTTTTATAATATCATATAAATAATAAACGCAATTTTGATAAAAAATAAATGGAATTCTCAATCATATATAATTTCAATTATTTATATTATTTAATGACATTATTGGTTCATTCAAATTTGCCATAAATTTTTGGTAAGATTTCAAATTTAATTATAAAAAATTTGAACTTTTGTTTAAATTTTATTGCTCTATACCTGAGTAATTGTATGATAAAAAAAATTTAATATTAAAAGGAAGTATAATTTGTGATTATTTGAGTATTGACATAAAAGTGTAATTTGTTTAAAAAATACTCACAAAAAATACAATCATTATACTTTAATCAATTGCTTGAATATTTTTAAAATTATTGAGATTAAATCAATTTATAAAAATAAAAGTATTCAACTTCCTTGTTGTGATGAAAATATTAATTTATGCATAATAATAAAATTTTTCTTAGAATATATTTTGTGGAATTACTATTAGTATAAATATTTAAACAAAAGTTAAAGTTGATAATTTAGTTTGTTACGGAAACTAATGTATAAAAATGCCATCATTTTACTACGAATATCGTGGTTTTCGAATATTATTTGCTACAAAATAAAACAAATTTTCTTTATTTATTGGTTAAAAACATAAAACATCTCTTTAAAAATAAATTAAGTTAAAACAGATTTTTTTAACATAAACTAATATTTTATAATTATTCAGCTGTTTTTTAATTTGGCAAATAATATTACTCAAAAAAAGCTGTTAAAAATGTTTACTTTAATAAAAAAAAAAAGATATCTTTTAGAAATTTGAATATATAATGATGTGAAAAAAATTTCATTATCGAGATGCTTTATAATAATTGCTTTTTAAATTGAGCGACAAAACTTATATGTACCAATTTTGCTTTATGTAAAATAAGTTAATACTCTGGAAATAATAGAAAAGTGGATAAATATTTTCATGAAATTCTCCCAACCATTTATGAATGTTCTTTAGAAAGATATTTAAATATTAATACTGTTTATATTTCAATATATTAATGGATATCTTGATGTTAAAATGTTACTTAAAGTCCAATTGCAATATTGTTGTAGTATGTGATATAACAAATACACGACCAAACTTTCATTATGAAAATTTCCTCTCATTTATTTAAAAATCCAAGCGTGCTTTGTCAATTTCTCTAGTTATTAATGAATGTAACACATAAACAACCCTCTTTTGCCTCATATAATATAATTGAATGTCACGTCACTATTTGTCGCGCTATACGAACTCACATTTAAACAAACAAATAAAATGTGCATAGAGGATGATGTGTGCGTGACAGTTATTGGTAGAGAACGAGCAGATATTTTGTATTCACAATATATTGGTGTTATATTGGGTTACTGACATTACACTTCAACAATTAAACTAACATATTTTCTCACTTTATAATATTGTCATAAAATCAAGATTAATAAAATTTATAAATCATTACGATTTCCATTTTTTTATGTTTATATTTTATAGATTGTTTTTTATTCTATTTATGTTTCTAATTTAGTTTAATATTAATTTATTACTAAAAGTAAATTCTAATTTCTAAAATTTGTCACATTAACCAGTTAAAATGTTTGGAGATAAATTGAATGTTTCTGTAATACCTACGTCGATAGAAAAAGATGCGTATGATAATAATAATCTGGAAAATGAAGGGTTAAAGGATAAAAAGAAAGGAGGATAGTAAAAATTTGGATGGGAATGCGTTGCTGAGGAAGAAACGTGCTGAGGCCACGCAACGATACAAAGAAGCTTTAAAGAACCCTACTGATCCTGAGAATGCAAAGATTATTGCTAAAAGGGAACAAATGAGATTAGCTAGTAAATTAAGGACAGCAAGGTACCGGGAGAGACAATATTTTTTAAAGCATGGACAACATACAAATTCCAAAAATGATATTAATAATCAATTGGAAGAAAAGAAAAAGGCATTGGAACAGGTTGAACGAGAAATTAAGGAAAACAAAATACAGATTGGAACAACTCGAAAATGTTAAATCCCAGATCCTTCATTCAATAATTAATAATACAAAACTCAGGACTTCTTTTACAAAATCCATTGTACCGGATGAGGGTCTGCAGGAACAAGATAAAAGTAGTTGTGAAAGGGAAGAGAATATTAAAACTTTGGAAAGTTTATTGTTAACCGATGAGTATAATGAATCCTTATCAACTATTAGTATCTCACCACTCCCTGAACCAAGTATAGAATCTGATCGATTAAAGGCATTTGGTCGTCTATCATCATTATGGTCCAATGTAGCTACAATAATAAATGAGGCCTTAGAAAAGTCAAATGTTACACCAAAGACAACTCAGAAAGAATCCGTCCAATCATCACAATCTACAGAAATTTCTCCACTCCAATCCAAAAGAAGGAAAGGTAACGTCAACATCGATGAAATCACAGACAGTTACGAGAGAAAAAAAGCCCTTGCCCGTCTGAGGCAACAACGATACAGGGCAAGAAAAGCAGCCGAAGCTCTGAAAGGAGAATCAAAAAATAATGATCGGTGATAGTTTTTTTTAGTTAAAAGATATATTGTAATTTAATGTCACATAAAATCACTTTTTATTTCAAAATATAAAATGACAGGTTGATTTGTCTTGATAGATATCCTATTCTTTTCTATTTCATTTGAGTGCTGATTATTCCACCGAAGAATATTTCCTCATTTTCTAAGTCCCATTTGTAGCCATTTGTCGTTACAACAGTCTTTTTTTGCATTATGGGGATGTATCCACATTTTCCTGTTAAAATATTAATGTTGGGGACAATTTCTACAGTAGTATTTAAAGAAGAGGTCACTGTGATGAGATTATTTTCATCAATCAAATATGTTTTAATCTTCCCTTCGAAAAGAGATGCTTGAAATGTTATAAGTGAGTTTAGAGAAGCTAGTACATGATCGAACCTTCCAGTTAAACCACCTAAAACGATGATATTCTTAATGCTTGGAAATAATGGATTCAAAGTTATTTGCTCCAGTGTTTTAGAGAAATCCGTATAATCTTGATTTGGTGTATGAACAAATTGAGACTTGTCTTTGAAATATTGCTTTGAATAGTCTGAAATAGAATCAAAATCTCCAATGATGAAATTTGGATCCTTTAGACTATATTTTTCTTGGTATTCAGCAACTAAATTAGATGAACCATCAGTACAATATCTTAGCATTGCTTTATTCCATATATGCGAGTACAATTTGATGTCACTTTTTTCACTAATTGGAGAATTTAACCAAACAACCACAGTTTCACCTTAATAAGAGGATATAATTTCTTTGATAAATAATCAAAAATACCTAGATAATCAATCCATGGAGGAACATGAAGAACACTTTCAGACATCTATAAAAATTATTCAGCCAATACTCTTGTTTAACGGTCAAGCGCAGAACATTTGCACTTAAATGTTGACTTAAATCATATTTGAAAATTTTATCTCTCACAACTATTGTTTTCTTTTTGTTTATTCGTAATTGGTATTATATTACTTTGAATGTAAAATTTTTATAATTATTGGTACAGTAAATCATCATTTTATCTCTTATTCCTATTAGTTATGGATCGTAAACGGAAACAAAAAGACGAGGTCATAATTGACAATCCAGAATTGAAAAATGATACTGAATATACAAATTCAAATGACCAATCAAATTCTATTTTAATATCTTCAAAAACTAAAAAGAAAAAAGTTACAACTACATCAGATGTTCCAACTAAAAAATTGTCACGAAAAAAAATAGAAATGCAACAGAAGTATAAAGAAAAAAAATTAGCTTCAATATCTAAAACCAAAAAAAAGCAGATGAAGAGGGTTGCTGCAAGGAAAGAAGAGAAGATAAATTTAGATAATCTTTTTAATGAACTTCAACAGTATCAACTAGATCCTGGTAACTTGAATACATTAACGAGTAGTATGGATCCAAAACGTAAGAAGGAAGATACAAATTTTCCAAAAAAACTAAAGTCTCTTGATAAAAGTGCGTTAGATAAATGGAATTTGGATGATGATAAACAACAGAAAAACTTTTTCGAAACTGATTCATCTTCTGATGATGAGGATGTTGAAGAAGAAATGAAGAAGTTCTTTGATAAAATTAATCAAAAGAAGGAGAATCAAGTAATTAAGGAGGAAGTTGATGTAAAAACAGTTAAAAGTAAAGATCCTGAGGAATCAGAACAAAAACCTAAAGTCAATGAAAAAGAAGATTTATCTCCAATTGTAGGAGCAAAAATAATTGTAAATAGAGAAGAAAGTATAAATGCACAACGATCAAATCTACCAATATTTGCAGAGGAACAAGAGATCGTTGAATCCATAAACGATAACAAAGTAACAATCATATGTGGAGAAACTGGTTCGGGTAAAACAACGCAAATCCCCCAATTCCTATATGAAGCTGGATATACATCTAAAGGTCATCTTATAGGAGTTACCGAACCAAGACGTGTCGCAGCTATGAGTATGGCAGCAAGAGTAGGAGCCGAATTGAACGATCCCGATTTATCAAGTTACCAAATCAGATTTGAAGGAAACAAAAATATAAAAACAAGAATATTATTTATGACTGATGGTGTCTTGATACGTGAACTCCAACAAGATATTATGTTGTCCAAGTTTTCTGTTATAATCATTGATGAGGCACATGAACGATCAATGTACTCTGATGTTTTAATTGGTATTTTATCGAGGATTGTTCCGTTACGATCAAAGAAGGGATTTCCTTTGAAATTAATAATTATGTCTGCAACATTGCAGTTGGATGATTTTTTGCAAAAACATCTTTTTCCAACAATTGTACCTAAGGTTATTAAAGTTGATACAAGGCAGTTTCCAGTAACAATTCATTTTGAAAAACATACACCTAACGACTTTTGTGATGCAGTATTTAAGAAAGTTTGTCAAGTACATGAAAAATTACCTCCAGGCGCAATATTAGTTTTTGTTAGTGGGCAAGCTGATGTTGAAAGGATCACAAAGAAGTTGAAGGAACGATATCCAATGAAGAAAAAACAAAAGAAACCTCATTTAAAATATCTCAAGAAAAAATCTGATGAAACTAATCCTGATATTGATGAGTTTGGTCTTAGTGATGCTGCATGTTTTGATGAAGGTTTGGATGATGGCGAAGAACTTGGTTCAAGGAAAGGATTTTCAATGGATGAACCACCACCAGATTCACAACCATTATATTGTTTACCATTGTACTCATTGTTATCAACAGAGAAGCAAAAAAGAATCTTCAACCCAATACCCGAAAACTCAAGACTTTGTATAGTAGCAACAAACGTCGCCGAAACCTCTATTACCATCCCCAACATTAAATACGTCATCGATTCCGGGAAAGAAAAAAGAAAAGAATACGACATGATAACAGGGGTAAATCGTTTCGTCACAACATGGTGTTCTCAGGCTTCAGCAAACCAACGTTCTGGTAGAGCTGGTAGAGTACAAGCTGGACATGCATACAGATTATACTCATCTGCTGTCTTCCAAGGTTTTGATAAATTTTCAATGCCAGAGATTTTAAACAAACCCACAGATCAACTTGTTTTGCATTTGAAATCAATGAATATTGTTAAGATTATAAATTTTCCCGTTTGTTACTAAACCAGAAAGTGATCAGTTGGAGATGAGTGAGCAGAAATTAGTTAAGATGGGTGCATTGAATATTGAGTTGAATGGTCAGGTTAAGGAAGCTAAAATATCGAAATTAGGAAGAACACTAGCAGCTTTTCCTTTGTCACCAGGGTATGGTAAAATGTTGGTTATGGCTAATCAGAAGAACTTATTTAATTATGCTATTACATTAGCAGCAGTTTTGAGTGTAAGAGAACCTATGATGCCCTTGAGATTAATTAAAGGAAAAGACAATGATGATACAATGAAGTTGGTCAAAGAAGCACTTGTTAAAAGGTATAGATTATGTGCCAGTGGACAATCAAAATTGCTTGGAGACATTACCTTATTACTAAAGTTAATGGGAGCCGCTTTATACGGAAAATGGAATCAAGTAGAATGTGAGAACATGGGATTTAGATATAAAGCTTTCTTGGAGGCAAAAAAAATGAGGAAACAATTAATTAATTTGGTAAATAAAAATGCAGAAGGTGTTCTTGATGGTGGAGAAATAAGTGCAGATGAAGATCTAGAACCACCAACAGAAATTCAATGTAAACAGTTGAGACAAATTTTGATTTCTTGTTTACCGGAACAAATTGCCCGAAAGGTAGAAGGCAGTGATAATTTAAATGAAACTAGTATACCTAAAGGTGCTTATTATTGTCAGAAACTAGAGGTATGTTTACTCAATACTTTATTGTATTTTAATTTTTTAGGAATATGTATTTATTGACCCATCTTCAATTGTTTATAAAATCCAACCGGAATATGTAATGTATCAAGAAATTGTACAGACAAGTGATAAACGTCTAATGACAGGATGTTGTGTTGTCGATGCTGAATGGATACCTCTTCTTGCTCCAAATTACTGCACTTTCCAATCATCTGAAAATAGAAACTCATTGGATAGTAGAGATGAAACAGAACTTTATCCATATAACGAAAAGTTGGGAACTGTTGTTGAAGAAGTTAAATGTTTCTTTTCACCACGTATGTGGAATCTCGGAACTTGTGAACGTCCACTTTCTGTTAATATTAAATTGTATAAACTATTCGCTTATCATATCCTTGAAGGTAATGTCTTAAAATCATTGAAGGAGTACAAAGAATTTATGTTTGCACAGCCATCAAGTTTGCTGAAGAATTGGGCAAAATTACAAGAGAGAACTGAAGCATTTATAAATAAATTAGTTGAAAGAGAAGTTCATCAAAAGGCAAGTCTATTACGTATATGGGGGAATGGTGAAAAAGAGTATTTGTTGGAGGAATACTTAATGTGGTTACCTGAGTCCATTCATGATAAAGTGACGCTTGAATGGCCGCCTAGTGAAGATTAAAATAAATTTGTTATGTTTGTTTTATATTTTTGTTGTTGTTATATTGTAGTTTTTAATAATTTACTGTTTTTTATGGTATTGTTGTATAAAAGTTTTTAATACTGTTATTTTTTATCATTTACACCTGGATTTCTTTTCTGATTCTATCAATTTTTATTCTAACAAAAATTGATTAACTCTTTGATCAAAAATATATATTCCAAATAGTTATTTAAATTACACTAAAAACAAACAGATGATTCAGTCCAATTTTCATAAATGCAAGAACAAATAAAAATATCATGTATTTTGGTATTTTATCGATTAATAATAAAATTTTAATTATTATTTTATTATTTATTTCCAGCAAAATATCAATGAGTGCTCATTTTTTTATGTAAAAAATTACAGATATATCTCCAAAATCTTTTATTAGTCCCCCAATTAAATACCAATTGTTATTAATTGAAATATTGTCTATACAAAATAATTAACTAAGTCATGCTCCAATTTCTAAAAAATTAATATTTCCATACATTAAAATTTTTTAAAAACCAATGACTTCCTTCGAGTTTACCTTATCAACACTGTTATAACACAAAATCAATTCTAGAAAAAAATTAATTTATTTTTGATATCATCAATTACCATATTCTACACATAAAAAAATAAAATATTACTCATGAAAAATATTATTTTTCCTAAAATCACCTGCTCCAAAACCATTCTAAGTGATTTATGTTTGAAAACAAGTTGACATAAATTACTTGTAAACCTGCTTTGGTGAAACGTTTACTTTTACTACAATTGTGTATAAATTGACTATACCGCATTAATACACAAAACTTATAATTTCCCCACTTTTATATTATTTTTTTAGATTTTTTGAACTAATTTTACTAACCAACTTATATTAACATGGCATATAGCAGTGACGAAAGTACGGATGATGAAAAAAAACACGTATGTTTTTAAAAATAATTTTTTAAAAAATTTTTTAGAAAAAGGATATTGTTTCAGAGGATTCTGATATTGATGAAGATGTTGTAAAAAAACGTAAAAAGTCGAAAGATAAATCGGTAAGTACTTATTTCTTTGTAAATAACACAATAAATGTTTTTAGAAAAAACGAAGTGCAAGTGAAAACAAAAAATCAAAAAAGAAAAGTAAGAAAGCAAAATTAGAAATTGAAGAAGCTTCATCAGAAGAAGAAGAAATTACTAGTGACATCGAGGAGGAGGAAGATTTAGAGGAGGAAGACGACAGTCACAGAAAAAGACCTTCTAATCCATTTATTAATGATGATGTTTCTGAATCTGAGGGAGAGGAATTAGACTACATCTCAGAGGATGAAGAAGTCGATGATGTAGAAAACCTTCGTCAACTAGAGGAGGAGGCATACAGAACCAGAAACGATAGGCCTTCAGACCTCTACAAAAACATGTCCGAAAAAGAAATGACAAAATACTTTGAGACACGTTATGCTGGTGTGGCTCGTGATGACGATGACAACATCGACGATGATTCAGATTTGAAATTCCTTAAAAAAAATAGAATTGCAAGAACAGATGCTGATGCTAGTTTATTTATTATCAAAACTAGAATGGGTGAGGAGAAACATGTTGCAGCACAATTGTTTAGAAAGTATTGCTCAGAAAAGAATCAGGGTTTGAATCCACAGATTTGTTCTATTATTACTAAAGAATCTCTAAAGTCTATTATTTATATTGAAGCATTTCAAAAGTCATCTGTAATGAATTTTGTGAAAGGAGTTAGTGGTATATTGATAAGTACACAATTTAATAAAGTTCCTAATGATGAGTATTTTGATACGATTGCTATAAAGAAGGAGAATGCAAAACTCGTACCTGGTAATTTTGTTAGATTCAAGAAGACGCTTTACAGAGAGGATCTTGCTGAGGTTATTGACAATGATGAAGAAGATGGTCGTGTTTTATTGAGGTTATTACCAAGAATTGACTTAACTAAACCTAGAGGCACCATGAGAGATACAATGACAGCAGAACAGATAGCAGAAAAATCAAAGAAAAGATTTACAAGAATTCCAAAAGCACCATTCAATATAGAGAAAATTAGAAAAATCGGTGGTGATGTAACTAAAGATGGAGATATGTATATATTTGAATCCAATCGTTATAGAAAGGGATTTTTATACAAATGGTTTAACATAGATAATGTTTACACTGAAGGTGTTAAACCAACAGCTGATGAAATTAATTTATTTAAAGTATCTGAAAGTAGTAATGAAAATGATGGATTTAAAAGACAAAGAATAGAACACTTATTTATGAAATACGAAGTTGGAGAGAAAATTGAAGTTCATGAGGGAGAATTGAAAAATTGTCGTGGTGTCATTGTTGAAGTTAAAGATAAAATAGCCGTTATAAAACCTTTAAATCTTGGGAAAATTTAATAATCAAACAGTTGAAGTTACAACCGATAAAATAAGTAAATACTTTGAAATTGGAGACCACATTAAAGTTGACAATGGAAGAAATGCTGGCGATACAGGTACTGTCGTTAAGTACGATGGCAAAGAAGTGATATTTCTTTCTGATCTAACAAAAGATGAGGTTAAAGTTTTACCAAATGATTGTACAATTTCTATTGAGGTATCTGTTGGTGTTGATTCATATGGTAAATACTCATATCTAGATTTTGTGCAAATCGATGGTAAAACAGCTGGTGTCATCATTAGAATTAACAGAGAAAGCCTTGAAATCCTAACACAAATGAATACAGTTGTTACAAAGTCACCAGCCCAATTAATGGGAAAAATAAACAACAAAACTGCAAAATCAATGGATTTAGCCAAAAACGAACTTCAAGTTAATGACCAGGTTACAATTGTAGATGGTCCATTTGCTCAGAAGAAACAATTTGAAGAGACTGTTGTAGGAACAATTAAATTTATCTTTAAATCATTTTTATTTGTCCAAAATACAAAACGAAAAGAGCATGCTGGATTTTTCGTCGTTCGCCAAAGGAATGTTCTTCGATATGGTGCAAAGATGCCTGAACAAAATGCAGAGAGATTGAATTTCGATGATATTTCTAAATTAAAGACTGGTGTTTTAGGTGCTACTGACAATAATAAGACTGAAGATATTTTCAAAGTACCAAATTTGCCAGGAAACAATGCACAAAAAAATTCCTTTAATTCACATGGTAACAGAGGTGGATTTAACAATCACAACAAGGGTGGACCTAATGGATTTGGGGAGAAAAAACAAAGGCCCGGAAAAGACCCACTATTTGGAAAGCAAATTAGAATTAATAAAGGTCCATATAAAGGTTATTATGGAGTTGTTAAGGATGTAAATGGGAATATTGCGAGGGTTGAATTGCACACAACTTGTAGAACTATAAACGTCGACAAAAGTCGATGCATACTTGTTGACAGCAATCCAATTCCAGTTCAAGAAACTACTACAAGTTCATACAGAAGTGATTATAGTAATAAATCCACTGCAGACGATGAAGGTCTTATTGAGAATGAAACTAATAAATACACCCCATGCAAGACTCCAATGTACGGTGCCAAAACACCTATGTACGGTTCACAGACACCCAATCCATTTGCATCAGATTCAGATATATGGAATCCTCTTAATTCACCTAGACATCATTCTATGAGCAATGATGATGACTACAACTCATTCTCATATAACGACGATTTAAATATCGCTTCTGTTGCTCCGCAAACCCCTGGTGCATTTATGAATGCCGCCACACCATATGGAGGAGTCCCAATGACTCCCGGAATTGGAATTGATGCGATGACACCAATGAATCGAAGCGGACAACAAAATAACTATGATGACATGATAAGAAGTGGATGCTGGATAGTTTTAGATTCGTATGTTAAAGTAAGAGGAGGATATGGAAATAATGATAGAATAGGAGTTGTATGTGGTTTTGATGAAACAGGGTGTAAAATTAGTTTTGAAGATGCAAATAAACATGAGACCATAGAATTTGTAGACTATGATATGATTCAACCCGTTGAACCTAAAAAACAAGACAAATGTGTAATTATCTTCGGAGACCTACTGAAAGAAAAAGGAGTCGTCGATGACATCACAGACAAAGAAAAAGCACTAATCAGACTTCAAAGAACAGGAAGACTTCATGTTGAATATTTACGAAATATTTGTAAACTAGTATAAACAAAACACTAACAAAATTATGTACTTTTAGCTAATAATTTTATCAACATACAACTTGTAATCTTTTACACAGTAACATTTAACACATTTTAAAATTATACTTTGTTCTTTGTATCTTTTTGTTATAACAAAATTTCTCAGATAAAATAATATCTTTCCAACTTTGTCTCTCTGCTATTTCTTTTAATTTTATGTTTTACTACGACGTCTATACTCGCGCGCATTTATTTTTGAATGCAAATTTAAGCGGCAAACATATCATTCAAATTAGTTTGGGTCATTATTCTCATATATATATATATTCAACATTTTTGCAATTGTTTTCGATAATTTCAAGAGTTTTTTTTTGCAGTTTACTTTGCTGGCATTTTTTGGGATATCACGTATTTATTGCATGTTATAATGTCTTCGAGTGAGAACGAGATTGTAAGTTCCATTATGTTCTTTTAGTTAAATTAACCTTTTCAGGAAGAGGTTGTTGTTAACAATAAAAGGAGGAAGTTGGCAAAAAGTCCAAAGAAAAATGGTCCTTCTCAAAATACCACCTTATCTAAAGAAGATCTCAATGTTTTTACAAATATTGATGATATGGAAAATAACAAGTCTGGGAAGGTTACCATTGAGCAGATGTATCAGAAGAAATCTCAATTAGAACATATCCTCCTACGTCCAGACACATATATTGGTTCGGTTGAATACACTGATAAGACACCTATGTGGGTATACGATATCGAGAACGATAAATTGGTTCAACGCGAGATTAGTTTCGTACCTGGTTTGTACAAGATTTACGATGAAATCTTGGTAAATGCTGCTGATAACAAGCAACGTGATAAGAAAATGAATCTTATTAAAGTCAACATTGATAAGTAGGTTTTTGGTACTTGTCGTCTTTTTACGTAATTTTTACAGGGTGAACAACACAATATCTGTCTACAATAATGGGAAAGGTATCCCAGTAGCTCATCACGGCGTTGAGAAGATGTATGTACCCGAACTCATCTTTGGTACTCTCTTGACCTCTTCTAACTACAATGACGATGAGAAGAAAACTACTGGTGGTAGAAATGGTTACGGTGCTAAACTCTGTAACATCTTCTCTACAGAATTTACTCTTGAAACATCCAGTAAAGAGTACAAGAAACAATTCAAACAAACATGGATTAACAATATGACTAAAGATAAAGAGCCAGTGATTGATAAGGCATCAGGAGATGACTTCACCAAGGTAACATTCAAACCAGATTTGAAGAAATTTAAAATGAAAGAGTTGGATGATGATATCATTGGACTTATGGCTCGTCGTGCTTACGATATTGCTGGTACCACACCAGGAGTACGTGTCTATCTGAATGGAAAAGTCATTCCTGTCAAGTCCTTCAAAGAGTATGCTGAGAAATATGTTGAAAGCGTTGTTGGCGAGGATAACGAAAAACCTAAAATCATTTACGAGAAAGTTAATGACAGATGGGAAGTTGCTTTGACCGTATCAGAGAGAGGTTTCCAGTCGGTTTCATTTGTCAACAGTGTTGCTACATTCAAAGGAGGAAGACATGTTGACTACATAACTGATCAAATTACTGCCAATCTAATAGATACAATAAAGAAGAAGGCTGGTGGTGCAAAGAGCGGTGTTAATGTCAAGCCATTCCAGGTAAAGAATCATATTTGGGTCTTTGTAAATTGTCTAATTGAAAATCCAACATTTGATTCTCAAACGAAAGAAAACATGACACTTCAGGCTAAAAGTTTTGGAAGCAAAGCTGAAATGAGTGAAAAGTTCTATAAAGAGGCTCTTAAATGTGGTGTTGTTGAAGCTGTACTTTCCTGGGTTCGCTTCAAGCAACAAGAACAAGCAGATAAGAAGTGTTCAACGAAGAAATCAACGAAAGTTAAAGGTATCCCAAAACTTGAGGATGCTAATGAGGCTGGTACAAAAAATTCCTACAAATGTACACTCATTCTTACTGAGGGAGATTCAGCCAAAACATTAGCAGTTTCCGGTCTTGGTGTTGTAGGACGTGATTATTATGGAGTATTCCCACTTCGTGGTAAAATGTTGAATGTACGCGATTGTTCCATGAAGCAGATTAATGACAATCAAGAAATTGGACACATGATTAAGATTCTTGGTTTACAATACCGTTTAAAGTATGATACTGAAGACGAGAGAAAAACTTTGAGATATGGACGTGTTATGATTATGGCAGATCAAGATCAGGATGGTTCCCACATCAAGGGTTTACTTATCAATTGGATTCATTGTAATTGGCCGGCCCTTATGAAAAATAACTTTGTTGAGGAATTTATTACTCCAATCGTCAAAGCATCAAAAGGCAACACATCCCTCAGTTTCTTCTCCTTACCAGAGTATATGGAATGGAGAAATAACACAGATAATTGGAAGTCATACAAGATCAAATACTACAAAGGTTTGGGTACTTCAACCTCTAAAGAAGCGAAAGAATACTTTAGTGATATGGATCGTCATAGAATTCCATTTACATATTCTGGACCTGAATGTGAAGAAGCCGTTGAAATGGCATTTAGTAAAAAGAAGATTGAAGCAAGAAAAGTTTGGCTTTCCAATTGGATGAGGGAAAAGAAAAGTCGTCGTGAAAATGGTGGTATCGAAGAGTACCTTTACAATAAAGATACCCGTAGTGTATCATTCGTCGAATTCATCAACAAAGAATTGATTCTCTTCTCAAACATGGATAATGAAAGATCTATTCCTTGTCTTGTTGATGGTTTGAAACCAGGTCAACGTAAAGTTTTATTCACATGCTTCAGACGTGCTGATAAGAAGGAAGTTAAAGTTGCTCAATTGGCGGGAGCTGTTGGCGAGATGTCTGCTTACCACCATGGTGAACAATCTTTGATGATGACTATTATCAATTTAGCTCAGGATTATGTTGGATCAAATAATATTAACTTATTGTTGCCCATTGGTCAATTTGGTACTAGACTTCAAGGAGGTAAAGATTCTGCTTCGCCTCGTTATATTTTCACACAGTTAAATCCTGTAACTAAAACATTGTTTGTCCCAGATGATGAGAATGTTCTCAGATTCTTGTTTGAAGAAAACCAAAAAATTGAACCAGAATGGTATTGTCCTATTATTCCTATGATTTTGGTTAATGGTGCTGAAGGTATCGGTACAGCTTGGAGTACCAAAATACCTAACTATAATCCACGTGATGTCATGGCAAACATTCGTCGACTTATTAGAGGAGAAGAAATGAAGAAGATGATTCCATGGTACAAACACTTTGAAGGAACAATCACACAGGTTGATGAACAAAAATATATTTCAAGTGGACGTGTTGGATTATTAGACGATGAATCTTTCGAAATTACTGAACTTCCAATTAAAACATGGACACAAAACTACAAGGAAAGTGTCTTGGAAGAACTCTCTAATTCAACCGATAAATCTCCTGCTCTTATACAAGATTATAAGGAATACCACACTGATCAAACAGTTAAGTTTGTTGTCAAAATGACTGATCAAAACATGAAGAAAGCTCTATCTCAAGGTATCCATGAGATCTTTAAACTTCAAACTCCTATTAATACTTCCTCAATGGTTCTTTTCGATGCCGAAGGTTGTCTTAGGAAGTTTGAATCTCCTGAACAAATTTGTCAAGAATTTTTCGTTGTCCGAAAGAAGAAATACATTGAAAGAAAAGAATTCTTAGTAGGAATGCTTGAAGCTCAATCGAAGAGACTTTCTAATCAAGCTCGTTTCATTGTTGCTAAGATCAAAGGTGAAATTATCATGGAGAACAGAAAGAAGAAAAATATCGTTGATCAATTGATCAAAGAGAAATTCGATCCTGATCCTGTTAAAGCATGGAAAGATTACATTAAAAAGAAGGAGTTGGAGATGTGTGGAGAGATCGAAATCGAGGAGGAAGAAGAAAGTGAGGAAAATGAAACTTCTACTGATGCTGGATTGAAGAAACGTTTGGCTGATTACGACTACTTAGTAAATATGGCTCTCATTAAATTGTCCGAGGAAGAGAAGGATCGCCTCCTTAAGGAATCCGGTGATAAACTTGCAGAATTAGAAGAACTTAAGAAAAAAACATGGGCCGACTTGTGGGAGCATGATCTTAAAGTTTTTGAAGAAGCTTTGAAGAAGCAAGAGGAGAAGGAATTGCAAGATATTGAGGGTGCAATTAAGACTGCCCAATCTAAGTTACTTAAAGGAGGTCCTTCTGGTAAGGCTAAGAAGAATAAAGTCAATGTGGATGTTTCTTCATTCAAGCCAAACCCTGACGCTGAAATCGTAAAGGTTGAATTTGAAGCTCTAAAGAATAAGTATGAAAAGAAACCAAAGAGGGAAAAGAAACAACCTGTTAAAGTCCAAGGTGATGAAGCTGCCAATGCATTGAACAACACGGATTTGAAACCACCAAAAGTAAAAAAAGTTAAAGAGCCCAAGGAACCTAAAGAACCTAAGGAACCAAAGGCTACTAAGAAAGCCGCTAGTAAAAAGGCCAAGATTGAGTCTGATGAAGATAGTGATGCCTTTAATGAACCTGAATCAGTTATGGAATCTCCGATAATTGTACAAAAACGTGCGAGAAGAAATGTTGCAAAAACTCCATTTATTGAAATCGACTCAGATTCAGAAATCGAAATGGTTACCCATACAGAAGAGGATAATAAAAAGAGTGCTAAAAGGAAATCAATTACCCCTCAGAAGGGAAAGAAAACAAAGAGAGCCAAGATCGAAAGTGATGACGATGAGAGTTTTAATGAATTTGAATCTGATGCTAGCTACTAATTTTTAATTCATTTTATATTTATTTTTAAAATTGTCTTGCATTTTTGACGACAAATAAAGTTGGTCGTCCTTAATTTTTTTTTTACTTTGTATATAATTACCTTATTTTAACGATTAAATACTTGCAACTATTTGAAGTCTTTTTTTAGTGATTTTAAGTATGTAAAGCTATAATATATTTTATTTCCTTAGTATGTTTCAAATAAATTATAGATGATAAATATTTACATTATCATAAGAAAACAAGAAGAATAAAGTCATGAAGAAATTAGGACAATTTCTTTCCTGATTTAATAAATGATTAACATATAAAAAAAACCGGAATCCAACAGAATTTTTTTTCATTAATTACTCATACTCTTCTTCATCCTCTTCTTTTGACCTAAACTTGCTTGCTATCCATGCAACCTTATTAACAACTTCTTCTTGGGCTAAATTAAAACACATAGCAAGTAGAGCCATACCAAATAACAAATACACACTCGTTATAACTAATTTTTTCTGAGCATCTTTGTCATTTCCAACTGATGCTCCAGGAAAAAGATCACCAAAACCTATTGTAGTAAGACTTATGTATGCAAAATAAAAAGCATCCAAAAAAGTCCATCCTTCCCAAAGGCAAAATAGAATTGCACCAGCTATAAGATATGCTAGCATTGTTAATAATACTAAAAATAATGGAACAGATATTCTTTGTAATTGAGCTTCCACACTTTCTTTAACTTCTAATTGGTCAAGGTGAGCTCTGGCCACTAACATCTCCCGGACATCAGAAGCATTGGTTACCCCAAAACCCATTGAATCAAGGGACGTGTCATCTCGTACCATGCCACGTAAATTTCCATTGTCTATAAATATTTTTTAATAAAATATCAATATAAATAAATCTCTACAATAAACATACATTGTCGCATTGTTTGAGCTCTTGCTAATTTAGCCACAAGAGAATTTGCTTTTCGTATCTTAGCAGCTTGTCTTTTCTTATGCCATAATATTACATTATATTTAAATCGAATGCTTCGTGCATATAAAAACCTGAAGATTTTTGCCATCACATCACCAATATTTGTTAAAAATAAAAGCATCAATGGAATTCCAATAATGGCAAAAAGGATTGTTAAAGTTTTACCAAAATATGTTTTTGCAGAAGTGTTTCCATAACCAATTGTAGTAATAACAGTTAAAGAGTAAAGGAAAGCCCCTGTAAAAGTCCATTGAGCAGAAACACCATATTCCTTTCCATCATATCCCTTCCTGATAGCCCACATTGTTCTTTTTTGAAATTTTTTAACTTGTGAAAAAACTACACGTTGCCACTGACTTTTATTTAATTTATTTACTCTAAATGTTGCATTCCATGTTATATCTACGGCACGTTGCCTTGCAATTTGAATTTCTGATTGAACAAATTGTTCATGAGGTCCCTCCACTGCCCGGAATACGACAGCTCCTAACAATGCATATCCTATAACCTGAAGAATATTAATAATAAAATAATATATATTATGAAACTATGTGTAAAAACATACTAATGCACATAAGCCAACATGTGAAAAGAAAAAGGCAATTATTCGTTTGACAAGATTTACAACTCTTGTAACTTTGGATCTTCTATGTCTTCGACCCATGTTACAGTAATTGTTAAGGTAATTCTATCGAATTATTTGTAGATAATTTTCTTTTGTAAATATACCATATGAAAGACAGATTTGTCATAAGTATTTTTTTTATTATATAAAAAATTATTTTTATGTAGACATTGACCAAAGTACAAATTAAGTTGGCAGTAAAAAAAGGTTTGTTGCTTGTTGTTAGCAACTTTTAATGAGATATGAATGATTGTAGAATATATGTTAAAATAAAAATAATATTATTTAGTTTTTCCTGGAAAATACCTAAAATTATTGAGTTAGTTATATGAGTTGGAGTAATTTAAATGGAAATGATAAAATGTTAATGAGAATTAAATATAAAAAAGTAGATAAATTATTAGAAAATGTTGTTATTAATTAGATATTATAAATCTAACATTCACGATATAGTATTTTTACTGTTTTTGGGATAATAATTTATCATTAATCCTCTTAAGATTAATTTTAAAATTTACACTGAACATCATATCAAAATAAAAACACAATGTTAAATTTTAAATACATGAATATTTATACATATATATATTTTTATTTTATTAGTTAACTTTTTACTTTGTCAAGCTCAAATCTTACTACTTTAGCATGTTTAGTTATTGTTCTAAGTGAAGATAGACTCGCGCATATCAAAGATGCGATATATATCTTTTTATATGAGGGAAAGCGATTAGTCAAAAAGATTTTTGACTTGCCTTTTTTCAATTCTACCATATTTAATCTGCCTTTCATATAATTTACATACACCATCTTTATCAGCATTGTATTATTTATAAAATTGTATAGCATGGATGTAGATTCAATAGTTTTTATGATTGACTACATCAGTACAAAATAAAATGGCACTATTTTATTTAGTTGTCTTCATATATTTATATAGTTACTGATATGTTTAAAAGGAAGACATTGTCATAGATAGTATAGTAGATGATATTTTTGTTAAATACTCATTTCTTGATGTTCTAACATAAAAATAATCTTAAAATTATCAAAGAGACAATTGAAAAAGAATAAGAATAAATAAATTTAAAACAGTGTAAATTATATAGGAAGAAAGAATTTTTATGATAACATAAAAGTACTACAAATTAAGATATGTGATTTGAAAATATAAATTTAAAATGAAATTTGTTAGGATGTTTTTTCACGATTATGTAATGCCAATTGATGATTTATTATATTAAAATTTTTTTGCTTTATCAAAATGATTAGCTAAGAAGTAAGATGTTGTTTTTAATTTTAAAGTTCATGGAAATTATTAAATTAGAAAAATACTTACATTTTATGTTAAAGTTAAAAGATTATGCAGAAAAAATTGATAAAAAATGTATATTATAATGAGATTTCCTACTAACAATTAAAACAAATTTAGGCAATTTAAAAAAAGTTTAATGTGATCAAATAAGAATGTTTAAGACATAGGAATATAAAAATGCACACATTAAAACAAAGCTTAATATATATAAGAAATATTACTGGGTTCACTATACACATAATAATCCCCATTTTTTCATGATAAAAACTTATGGCGATCTTTAAAACGATAAATACTTTTATTACAAAAATGATAATATCGTTGAAAAAAAATATGTAAAAGATCATTATTTTCATACACATTTAATATTTTTACAATCATAAAATTATAAATTCGTCGATTCTATACTTTATCCTATAAAAAATAACAAAAAGAAGTAAAAATTTATTTCTCTCGAGAATGGTTATTTATTTGAGACATAAATAGATGTTTTGAAAGAATTAAGTAATGCGCAGTAACTTCCAACTTTAAAAAAATATAGCCAAATCTTTAAATAAAAAATAGAAGAATTTTTTAGAAAATTAGTAAATATAGAATAATTAAAGAATAATCTTATTATATTTTTGCTTTTCGTTTTTTCACCCCTCCGTCATTATGTAATAAAAACTAATAAGTACAATTTTTCTTTCTAAAGTTTTCTCAAGAGATATTAAAGATATATAACTATAAATAATTTTTCTTCAACTCTTATTTATTTTGTGTATAAAACCTAACTATATTTTTTCAGTTTCTTTTAACAAACAAATTTGGTATTGGTAAAAAATTTTATTGCGTATACAAAATCATAGAGGAAATGAATTATTGTTATTATTGTTGTTAATTGATTCTTAAAATTATTAAATATATAATCAATCATATTTATTTTAAAGGATCTTGTTTTAAAGTATATTGAATGAATTCTTTTACTTTTAGGAGTGCTTTAGCTGATGTATCCATATAATTATGTTTTATATCAGATAATAAATAGGGTGGTAATGGGTTTTTGGCTTTTTTATATATGACAAATCCATTTGAATGAGGAACCATTTTATCAATCTTTGATTGAACTATTAATGTTGGTACATCCACATTAGCTATTGCTTTAACAGTATTAAAAGAATCCCCACAAACATCATCATCTACATTAATATTCGAGTTAAACAATTGGTATTTTACAACGGTGCTCAATGATGCTGGTGCACCAAATAAAATTAAACCTGCCAAATTGGGGTATTCCGTTGCGATGATTGCAGATAATGACGCTCCAATGGAGTAACCAAATAATACAATTCTATTAATTGGAACTTTCTTTTTCTTGTTAATGTACTCAATAACGGTTCTTAAATTTTCCTTCAAAACTTCTTCAGAAGGTTTTCCATTACTAATACCATAACCTGAGTAGTCATATGCCATAAAATTCACCTCTAAAAAACGAGCTAAATCAGATATATTCGGAAAGCCACATACAGAATCTGACAAATCCATAGCGTTGGGATGTGAATATATAAATGTATATTTTGGTTGCCTTTTCAATTCTGTATATGCGCATGCAATTATCTAAATGATAATAATTATAATCCTAATTAAAAACTTACATCATCATTCGGACATTTAAGAAAGAAAAATTCAACTGGATCAGTGAAAAAAAAGCATCGATGATTAAATCCAAACAAAAAATTTCCTTGTTCAACACATTCTGGTGTTGCCAGGTGAACCTTATTAGTAATATTCAAATTTTTTGGATTCATTTTTACATTTATCTCTTCAAGGGTTAGACCATAACCTTTTGTGTAAATTATTTGTTTATCAATTTGCTCCTGGTAACTTTTTCCCTGTCATCTCACTTGTTTGGTAGAAGAAATATTCAGCTTTCCCGGGCCAGAATGCACACCGCTCAACAAATGTCTTTCCCGTTGATTTTTTAAAAAGAACTTGAAATATATTTTTGCCATTGTTGTATATGCCACGAGATTTTTTTTCGATTCTTTTGACGAGTGGATTTGGATTTGTTTTACAGGTACATTCGATTGAATATTTTTGGTTTTTTAATCCGTTTATGGCTTTATAGAAATTTAATTGGCGTCCTTGTACTTTTATTGGTCTTATTGGTATAGAATTATAGTATATACTGTATTTTTCATCTTTTTCAAGAAAAAAAGGTATTTCATATTTTTTATAGTCAACATTTTCGTAATCCGTGTTATCACAAAATAAATACAACTCATTTTCACTTATCTTGAGATCCTGTTTGATATCCTCATCAACTAAAATATATTTAAGCCGCTCCTCTTTTCCATTACCATCACAAAATTTTAATTTTACCAATTTTTTATCACTCTTCTTGAAAACAATTTTTCTTCCATTTTTAGGATTAGTTGGTTCTTCTTGCGTTTTCTTTATCTTCCTAAATAAGCCTTTCTTCTTATAATGCTCATCCAACTTCGACCCACTACCAGAGATATTCATGATATTTGAACTTTTACCTTTTTTGTCCTCTTGAAAGTTGATTCTGTGACACATTTACAATACCTTTCTGGGATCCTTTAACATCACTATTGGTTACACTTGCGTTACTCTCATCCTTAACCTTGTGATTGGACATATTATTATTATTTTTAGCCCTTGATCCTGTACTTTGAGTCACATTATTCATTATATATATAATCAGCAAAATTACTATATTTTGTATTGATATTTATAGTAAAAATTTAATTAAATTTAAATATTAAAAAAAATTATAATATTTATTAAATATAAAATAATCAATTTTATAATTAGCTTGTAATTTATTGCAATGATCCGTAATAATAAGCGAAAACAAGGGGGACGAAAACGTCCGGGTAGAAAAACTAAGAATCGTACAGAGGATAATACATGCATCAATGGAGAAACTGTTGATGATAGAGATATGGAAAAGACAAATGACAAAAAGATTGCTTGTTTGGACATGACAACACAGGATCAAGGTGGTAGTGATACGTTACAAAAAGAGAAAAGTACACAGGCAGTATGTATAAAAACAGAAGGAGCTGTTTTAAGGGAGTTCATTAACGGCTTATCAAAGTATACAATTCAACAGATATACAAAGAGTATTCGGACTTAAAGTCAATGGTATTTCCTGAGCATACGAAGGTGGCTTTTGAACAAAACATGACTAAAAATAGATTCAAAGATATTGTTTGTTGTGGTAAGTTAGATTCTTTAATTTTCAAATTGTAGAATATAAAAATAAGTGTTATCATTTTTTTTGTTTTAGATCAAACACGCGTTGTATTATATGGGGAAAGTGACTATATACATGCGAATTTCGTTTGTAATAAAATCCCTTCAGATAAGATAATTTGTTGCCAAGCACCTATGGAATCAACTGTAATTGAGTTTTGGAGGATGATAATACAGGAAAAAATTATTTCAATTACAAAGCTGTGTCAAATAATGGAAAATAATAAACCGAGGTGTTTTCAATATTGGCCAGTAAATGTGGGTCAAACACTTCAATTTGGTAATGTTATTGTAAAACATCTGGACACGGAACAATCCGATCCCTCGTATGCCCTTATCAGACTACAGGTTATTGAAGAACTATCAAAGACCAACACAGCAATAGAGATCATAAATTGGATTGATTGGCCTGATCGCTTTGTACCCAAGAATTCAAATTCAATTTTGAAACTTCTAAGAAAACTCCAAACATATAAAGGTGGGATTATAATACACTGTAGTGCTGGGATAGGAAGAACCGGTACTGTGACAGCCCTCCATATTTTAATGACAAAGATTCTTGCGAAACAATCATTCTCAGTGTATGAAGTTGTAAAAACACTAAGATCTCAACGACCTCAATCAGTTCAAACGGACATACAATATCTTTTTATTTTCAAAGTAATTGCTGATTATTGTTTATCAAAAAATGTAAGGACAGGAGATTTGCAGAAATTTATCCAAGATTACGAAATGCATTTGAAGACTCTTAATATTCCAGTCGATTAAATTAATAAATCATATTAAATTAAATAATAATTGTAGATTATATTGATAGTAACATTATTTAAAGTATATCTATCTACGTGCCTGTAAAAAACATTCATAATATATTAAAAAATTTTAACAGTAAAATTAATATTCTAATTGTAGTTTTTATTTTTTGTTCAATTGACAATCAAATGATTTTCATACATTATATTTACTTTTCATTACAGATGTTTATATGTAAAGAAATAAGAACATTAAAAGTATTCAAATAACTGATTGAAAATTGTTTGGAATATATTTACTTTATCTTAAAGAATATAATTTTTAGCTATTGAATATTGAATAATAAAAAAATTAATTTCGCCTTTATCATATTTATTTTCAAAATTAACATATTTTTATAAATTGACAGTCAACAAGTGTATTTTTCTAGCTACAAGGGCAGGATAGGTTTCAAAATTTATCACTGAAGTTGTGCAAATAATACACTAAAGTTTTGTGATAATTTTTATTAGAAAATATAAGTATAATGCTCTAAAAGGTTAATAAACAAGATAAAGACTATGACAACACTGTTGATGATAAATTAGTCTAAATTTTGTATAAATTTTGTATTTTATGTGCTTACCATTGTTTAATTTTAGTGAAAATAATGAATGTTTTTACTAAGGGGTTATGTTCTATTTTTGAAATTAGATACCAATGAAGTTAGATGTTAGTTTAATGACCTCCAATGAATATTAGTAATATTTGATATGTGAAATAATATGCATAGAAAATTATACTAACAATTGATAAAACATTGTTTCAAGAGGATGTTCAAGAAGAATCATAATATATTAAAAATTAACTTTAACTAGTACTTTATTTGTAAACTAATTTATACATATTGTCTAATAAAGCAATATAATTTTACAATATAATTAGTTTTACAATATAATTAACACACAATCTATTTTTTATTCTTGTTATTACGTCCTTTTTGACGTTCCTCTTCCATTTTCTTTTTAGCCTTATCTTCAAGTTCTTTCTCCTTTTTATAGAGGTTCTCAGCTATTTCTAAAAATTTGTCATAGGCATCAGCATCCATGTCGTCAATTTGTTTCTTGAAATGCTCGAAAACAACCACAAGAGCAAAAACAAATTGATTGTACTTCTGTACAGCCAGATACCTGTGTTCCCTTAGACACTTCAATCTTTCAATGGGATCGAAGGTCGGGAAATAATTGATTGTATCAATCAGGTATATTATTAGTGCTAGGGTTCCAGTCCTTCCAACCCCAGCACTACAATGAATAGCTACATAATCATCAGTACGAAGACTGATGATTCTCTTGTAAAGAGAGTAGATACTCATGTGTTCGGATGGGATACCTATAAGAAAAGAATTAATAAAAATAATGTTCATTATATAAACTTACTCTTATCAGGCCATCCTTGGTAGTGTAGGATGGTGAAGTTCATTTCAGGAAGACCCTTTTTACTTCTGAGTTGATATTCCGTCTCAGAGATGAAGTATTTGTCCAATTGCTTGTTCCTCAATCTTATGACAGTAAAACCTGGTGTTTCCAGAGTATGATGCTCAGTAGGAAAGTAAGGAGTCCATTTCCGTTGTTTTCCAGAAGCTTCCTCAGGTTTGACTAAGACAACAACAACAGTTACTTTGTGTCTTAGAATCATATCAAGCATATCGTCAATGGTTTCCTCAAGTGGTGCCTAAAAAAGTAAGTATTAATGATATGAATGTTAAAACCCTACCTGGCATAAAATCATTTTGATGGTCTTTTTGTCGATAGTGGTATATTCAAACTTATTAGCATGAATAAAACTATCCTTGTCTGTCTCTGGTTTTCCATTAACAGTAATCCCATTGGCGTCGATGCATGCAATATCCCCATAACGATGCCTCCTCTTGTCAAGATCAGCCAATTCATTTTTCACTGCAAGGTGGAAACGCTTGGCATATTTAGGAAGCGTTTTAGAATCCATTCTTCCCAGGGTATAGAAACCAGATCTATATTCATAAATTTTTCCTTTATCAACAATGTTAACAAAGTCCAAGAATTTCCTTAATTCTCCATCCATCTTGTCCTTGCGCTTCAAATAGTTGTAAAAGAAGTCGTCATAGCCAATATTAAACTCAATACGACGCTTGGAGAAGTCAACCAGTATACCATTTCTGAAGAAGGTTGAAGCGAGTGCTTTTATGAGGTAAGCAAACTCGTATGGTACCAAGTTACCTCCGTAACGTTGTTCGCGCATCATCTTTATAATTTTAAAAGGACAATCGATGTCTTTATCAGACTTCAATGCATCGTATATACATGCGAAGTAGGTGAGCATGTATACACGAGCTCCTGTTCCTTGTGATGAGTGGATCAGTACGTTCTTCTTTGAAGCTGTCTTGAAAATTTCCTGATATACATTGACAAACTGAAGATCCGTCTGAGGTATATCATTTTCCTTCCAATTAGAAATGTGGAAAATTTCCAAATCTTTCGAAGGACCTCCCTTTTTTTCCAACAATATCTTGTAGCTTGTGACAGAGAGGACATTTATCTTGGCCGTATTTGAACAGGTAACAACAATGTCATTGAACACAGCTTTATCCTTTTTCCAATATAAATCTTTTGAGACGTCATCATTATCTTCAGTCTTCTTGTCATAAATTATGGCAACTATCGTGCCAATATCCTCCTCATAAACCATTTGCCAGAAGGAAGGTTGAGTGTCCACGGTTATACCCTAAAATGATAAAATTATATTATTGAAATCTATAAACTTACATCAGAAAGGATATATTTTCTATTCTCTGTATCAGTATACATGTAGTGGGCTTTGACCTTTCTAGGCATGTTCTTGTAGCAGTTAACAAGTGTTCCATCAAAAAGATCACTAATGCCTACATCAACCTCTTCACCTCCTTCCATCTTTTTTACAACTTTTCTGTTTAGCACCTTATTAGATAAATACTTCTTGTCCCTTATAGTTTTGCAATAAGTATCGAAGGACTCACTTGTCAGGTTATCCCAGAAGACATAGACATTGGGATACTTTTTCTTGTATTTTAGCATAATAAGGAAAGGTCCTAACCATTTTCTGTAGAGAATTATGAAAATAACAGTCAAGATAATTAATATGAGAAAGATGAATCCAACAGCCAAAATGTAAGCGTTTCTCTCTCCAACTTTGTCCGAAAATTTTTGAAATAAAGACTTATTTTTTTCATGCAATTTTTGGGTTAGAGACTTTTTGGTTTTACGCAATGTGTCATTCATAGACAGTACCGCCTTCGACTTTTCTTCTATTGTTTGTTGTTTTAACGCTAAGGATAAGTTATATGCCATAGTTTCATTTAAAAGTTTAGCCGCTAGGTACTGTTCACGCTCAGTAGCCTTATCCTTATTAGTGTATTCTGTGATGGTTGTGATATTTCCATCTAAAGTTTTGTAAAAGCACTCTATTGTTGTAGTGCCATTTTCAGCTTCATCAAAAATTATATTAGTACCAATCTTTTTAAATTTGCCTTGTATGCCATCAATAGAGCCTAGAGTACTCACACTTCCTCTAATTCCATTATAAACGACTTCCTTCAGGTAACCAACTGTCAAATAAGCAGTTGGACAATTTAATTTTAGAATAGTGTCATTTGTGGCATATTTTACGGATTTTCCTGGGAGTTTAAGATCCTTGACGCCAGGTGCCAAATAAAATCTTTGGGTTTGTTGTATAAAACTTCCTTCAACCGGACAATCATATGTCAATTCCACCATATCGAAGCCTTTGACAGTAAAATTCGAAGTTATTGGTTTTATAGAATCTTCAATAACTTCAGGCACACCTTTAAAATATCTCATCCTTCTCAGATTTATTGTTTCCCCACGGTAAAAATTTTTATCTCCTTTTGCATCAAGAGTTACTTTAATGATTTCATCAATTCCGTTTACTTCAATAACATTAAAAGTAGTGCCATTTATCACAATTCGACTAGAAGGACTGTAATCCTTTAGAGTAATTGTTGGACAGTTATGATATATTTTCACTGTTGCACAAGGCTCCTCAATCAAATTAAAATTATCTTCACTAGGCTTTATAAAATAGTGAAAAATCTGATTCACATAGGGATTTTCGAGTGCTTCAGGATTAACCTCCACTATCATACCATTTTCTTTATTCTTAGTTAGAATTACGACTTCTCCAATCCCATTATTACATTTATTGTGATTATTGAAGATATCGGTTTTTGTATGCTTAAGTGTCGCACTCATCGGGAGGGTTGAGGCGTTTTTCCACATAATATTATAAATCCACTGGATATTCCTATCACTAGTACCATCGATATTGGCAGTAAGTTTTCCACAATTATGTTGTACTTTTCTAGATGACTTCCTCATTGATGGTGTCCAGATCAATGTTCTACTTTGATATATTAAGCTGTTTATCCGTGATTCTTCTAATTGATTATATAGTTTAAAATCATCATTTTCACCGTTATGTCTGTATTCTCCATAAGGACATTTCACAAGGACAATGTCATAAGAAGTTACCGTATTTAATTGAAACGGAAATGTTGTATTGGTGATATTTTTAGGAATACCATCAAAGAAAACATTATGAGGTGGTCCTTGGGGCTGTATTGGTAGTGGCATCAAAGCCAAAGCAGCACCCAACAAATATAACTTTAAAAGCATTGTAGGTGATTTGTGTAGAAAATCTACTCGTTATATCATAATTTTTTTATATGAAATTTAAATATAACAGTATATTATTTTCAAATTTGCAGTAAAATTATGCAAAATATCATAATTGATAAAATTTTATTCAATTTTATATTCAAAAGTTTTTAATTTATAAGCAACAATAGTGTTATATAGCAATAAAATATGAATAAAAGAAGAAATGAGACACTAATTAAAGTGACATATCGATGATTTGTCACATTTATCAATTCAAATTTTACCCATTCTAGAATAAAGGGGTCTTTTGCATTTTTATATTATTATCAGATACAAAAATTTGCTGTAAAATATTTCCAATATCTTGAAGAGCAATTTTTTAAAAACTATAATTTGAATTTTAAAATAATGTTAACAATTATTTAAATATAATCTGATGGTAAAAAAAGTAACAATCTTTTAAAGATTTTATAAAATAAAGGTTTCACACAAATTTCAGAATAATTTTATTATAGACCATCACTTTATATTGGACACAGATCAAATTAAATTTTATTTATGTAGGATTTGATAAGAGAGGATATGAAAATTTTTTAAACTGTTTTGGATCGTTCAATATGGTTACTGAATATCAAATATCTTTCTAAATACCAAAATCACTACTATAGGCATATATATTTCATTAAATCATAGTTGATAAGCATATTCAAAAAAAAAACGCTAACAATAAAATTTGCATATTTCCATAAAAATTGAAATGGATGTTACTAAAAATTTTTATTAGTTACATAAAAGACGTAATATTTAAATTTACTTCATTTTTAAGGATATTTAAGTCTTTACTAAAATGGTCAAATTAAAAGACAGATAATTTTCTATGCTTTCCAAAAGAGAGCCTTCAAATGTTGAACGTATTTTTTTATTTTTAATTGTTTATGAACATTACTATTCAAAGGAATCCAATAAGATATAATCAAAAGGGTAAAGTCTTAGAGTTTTATGGAAATTATGGGCTAGGACATTTGATTTAACATTTGGAGTTTCTGTGTCGGAAGTTATTAAAGTATTGCTTTTTTATGCTTTACCTTTCACACAATGCTTCTAAAAATTGACGAAATTATTTCTGGCTCATTTGAAAATCCCTACAACATGATAAGGTGGAAACTCAATATTTTTAGGATTGATTAATAATTAACCAAGCTCTAAATAAAAGAGTAGCGATATTAAACGTAAAAAAACTCTAAACAGAATACACTAGAAGATTAAGTAAAACCAGGTGAAGACAAGCCTTTCGGCTGGTAATTTGAAACAATTCTAATCCCAAAACTAATTTTTATAATTACCAAAGTTAAACTTTATATTGCTACATCAACGAAAACTAATCTGTTTTTACTACTACCTACAAAGTAATCTTTCTACCAATAACTTGGTAAGATATTTCCAGGAATATTGCTTTGTTAAAAACAGTTCATTTTTTCTAATTTAAGATGGGAGATTTATTATCTGATAGACCCCTATTAAAATATTTAATAAAACTAACAGATGATGAATTATTACGATATTATAAATCTATTCCAATATGCCTCGTTGTCTATAGAATGCTACCGAAATTGTCGCAAAACATTGTGACTAAACTGCTATGGCTTCCTTTACATAACTGGAAGAGGTCTTTTAAAAAAGATTATCTAAAGAATTTGGTACCACATTTGATTTTATTGTTCAGGCTAAGAATTATCAATGATCCGGAACACAAACAATTATCATTGAACCATGATTTTAAAGAAAATTACCTAACTGGAATTATGCTAGAACCAAAAGACATTGTTAATCTAAGGACTGCTGAATTATCAGAAAAGAAGGCTAAAAAAATTGCAGGAAAAGATTTAAGTGAAAAAGCCAATGAACGTTGGGAATGTATATTGACATATTTAGCATTACCTTCCCCTGAAAGTGCTAAGAAAGTTAGTTTAGGAACAAAAACTCTATTTCAAGAAACTGGGTTTGTTCGTGATAGAGGAAATTTCGAAACAGAAATCACTTCACAAGGGTTTCAATTTCTTCTCCTCAATCGTATTGAACAATTATGGACGTATATCTTACAATATTTTGATTTCAAAAAACAAAACGGTGAAGATAATTTCCATTGTTTTGAATTTTTACTAAAGCTAACACTTCTTGTAAATTTCAATAATGAAGGTTGTAAAGATTTAAGTAAAGCGGGAATGTTTTATGCTGATAATGTATATAAAGATATGGATGATGAAGAAGGAGATGTAAGTCAAGTTGGTACAAAGAGTTCATCGTATATGAATCATAATTTGCAACTAAAAGCTTACAATATCGGTGATGACTGGGATGAGGAGCTCCAAAATTTCTTTGTCCATTTACGTGAATTAGGATTAGTATTTTTAAGAAAAAGGAAAGATGGTTTCTTCTTCTTAACACCTCTTATGAACAATTTAGCTGTCTCCAGTACATCAATAGAAAATATGCAAGAAGCTAATAAGAATTCAGGTTTCATTATAGCCGAAAGTAATTATCGTGTTTACGCATACTCAGATAATGATTTGCAACTTGCTATTCTGTCAACTTTTACTGATATGCTTTATCGTTTTGATGATTTGGCTGTCGGAGTGCTTACAAGAGATTCCGTTAGGAAAGCTCTTTCCGTTGGGATAACAGCCAAACAAATAATAACATTCCTTCGTTCAAATTCGAAAGCCGAATGTATTGAGAAAAATGGACCGATATTTTGTGTTCCCATCACAATATCTGATCAGGTAAATTTAATCTAGGATGTTCGGAATTTTATTTTATTTTAGATAACTTTGTGGGAACAAGAAAGACAAAGAATTGAGACTGAAACAGCAATATTCATGGAACATTTCGATTCTGAAACTCAATTTAGAGCTCTCCTTAACTTTGTTAGGGAACATGATTTACTACTTTGGTGTAATGAATCCACGAAAGAGATTATTGCAAAAGAAAGTGGTAAAGAAAGAATTGGACATTTCCTTCGAAATCTCAGAAGATAATCATTTACAAATTTTTATATTTATTATTCTACTTTACTATTTTTCAAAATTAATCAAAATAAATATTGAGTTTGATGGTATATTTGTTGTCAGTGGAAGTAGTTATTTTAGGTGTAACGTTTAAATACAATTTTTGTGCACTAACTACGTATTTATTTTTAGAAATTTAAATATATTTTACAAAAAAAAAACCTGGTTTCAGTATAATTTTTTAACCCCCTTACTTATTTTTAAGTTTTTGCATAGTAAAAAATTTTAATATAGTAAATTCGATATTCAAAACACTATAAAAATTTTAATATAACACAGGAAATAAAATAGAAAAGTGGAAATGAAAACGTCATAAATTTAATGTGATGAGTAAAAATAAGGATAATAATTCAAAAAGTAAATTGTCTACTTCTGATAAAATCCTCATTAAACGTAGGTTTCCAAACTTTAATAACTAATTTTTTCTTAGTTAACTCAACTGTAAAAAATTTACCTTGGAGTTTAATCAAAACATTCGGAAGTGTATTTATTATAGTTCTGGTTTTATCAGTTTACACGAATGTATTTCATTCATCTTTTCGTATTTTTCAAACATTGTCAACAAGAGATTCAATTGGATTATTAAAATTTAGCCTTATTCCAAATAATACATGTTTTAACGACCACAATAACATCATTGATTACCAAAAAAATAATTCAACATTGGACTATAAAAAAGATATTCATATAATTATACTTGATGGACTAAAGCTAAATGAGAATTTTTTACCGAAAGAAAACAAAAAAAATAGTTTTATTTTCTCATCCTTCCATACAATAGGGAGCGATAAAAATAAACGAATCAAAAATTTATTAAACGGAAAAATAAATAATGCCTGCATAAAGGAGAATGACGAATCTTTATTGACGAAAATCTTTGAAAAAAAAGGATATCAAGTAAAGACTTTTATTGATAATACTTTTGCCAATGATATTTTATGCTCTAACAATGAGAATCATATTGATAAAATAATAAAAAGACCAAATGAAAACTTTGAAGAGACATCGGAATCTAAACCATCGTTCTCATTGTCAATATTATCACAATCTCTCGAGCTTTTGAAACTAAGAAAGTTAGATGAAATTATTGAAACCATCATGGTATATCAAAAGTCCTCCCTCAACAATTCATACATAATATTAGTAAGAAGTAATGATGCGGCATATCACAAACCTTATCTCATGTTATCACTACCATTGGACAAACAAAAAGGAGAATATAATGACATATTGTCTAGTAATCAAGATAAACCACTAACTTCTAATGACTTGTATGCAACTTTAATATCCAGCAAGGAAAATAATACACTTGCGAACATTCTAACAACAGATCTTAAAAGAAGGAGTTGTCGAGAAATGAAAGTACCAATTGAAAATTGTAGATGCCAAAGTCATTTTTTCAAATTACCCAAGGAAATGTTTAAAATAAGAAGGATTCTGAAGAAACGTTTCATAACTGATTTAGAAAACTACTTTAATAATCAAAAAGACAACACTAAATGTAAGAATATTTTGAATGGAAAAAAAGATGACATTGAAGTCTTCTACGCTTTTATCACACAAAAGGAGGGAATCCACTTTAAAATAGTACTCAAAATGAATGAGAAACGAATAGTCGAGGCTTTGTACGATGACAATTTTTTTATGATTTCACAAGGTATCGTGAACATTGGAGAGAACACGAAATGTTAATGCTTTGGAATGGACTGATAACAGAGATTATAAATTATTTAAAATTTTAAGCAAAATGCTTTATTAAATGATAAATGAAGTTAATTTAAAATACATTATTTTTTTGTATCTACTTTGACATTTTAAAATCTACAATGTATGAATGAAATAAAATTTTTAATTATTGACAAATTGTATGTTTTTACATTAATTTGAAATCATTTTATTTTAAGAGGACCATAGATTAATTCTTGAAACAATGCTGTTAAAAAAAAGTACTTCTTGAGATTAAAAAAATGCCTGAATAACAAAAAAAAACTAATTTTACAATCAAGATAATACAAAACTTTGTTGATACATTCCCTTTGGTAAAAATAAGATTATTGAATTAACAATGCAATAGGTTTTCCAATATTACATTTTGGTGTCCTACGACGATTTCGTTCAATGTTGCGGGAAAGACATAAATTATTTATATATTTTGTCGTGATATTGTTACTTTTATCTCATAGAGAAACATTTCATTCTTTTTCAAAAGTCACCTTTTTGCAAACTGTATTTTGAAATTATTCGCGCAATTCTAGATCAACTAAAACACAATAATGGCATCAAAACGCACGTACGAGAATATTCTCAACGTCTCGGAAAATGAGGTAAGATATTTATTTCAAACATTATAATTAAAATTATTTTAGCATACGCCATTAACTCCACGTACTGTTGCACTTCCAAGAAAGCGAGTCAATACTAACACCAGTCAAACTCGTCATCCGCTTACGAATCAAAATTTTGGTGATACCGACGACAATGGAGATCAACCAAAACAAAGTAGTGAGGCTTTCAATGAATCAAGAGATGGTTCAATTTCACAAGATAAATCAGTTTCTGTAAGCAGCCCACAGGACAAAGATACTTCTAGCTCTCAAAGTAGTGTATATTTTCAATCTAGATTGTTTTCTGTAGAGTCTATAGAGTCTACTCCATTGAAAGGTATATTGAAAAATATTGATGACTGTTGTTTTAATAAGTTTATTTCAGACAATTGTGATGGAAGTTTGACATCTGATATTCAAGGAAATGATGATTCTACAATTTGTTTCAGTCCAGGAGCCTTGTATAAATCAAATCCACCCACAGTAGACCGTGATGTATCTGTGGTTTCGACATCATATTCCTACTCCTTCACTGGGTTATTCAGCACACCTAATGTTCATGGTCCTGATATTTCTATTTTGTCTAAGTGTGATTCAGAGATGGCTACCTTCAATGATTCATCTAATCCAAATTCTGGTGGGGATTTATTTGAAGTAATAAGTTCACAAACAGAACATGTTGATGCGCCTCCAGTTGAAGATGCTCCTGCTGACGTCAATGTTCATTCATTGTTAATTGGGGAAAACGACACAAGTACTTCACTTCCATCTAACACACAAATGTTTAGTGCCAGTCGGGATTCAACTCAAGAGGGCAAAGATTGTGGTTATGAATCACTAAATGGGTATTCTCGTGATAGTGCTAATGTTTCGTCAACAAGTATGGCACAGTTTGAAAACAGACAAGAAACTACAGAGTATGACACTTCTCTTGTAAAGATGGGAAATTCAGAACTAAAATTAGAAGTTGAAAAAAACTCTAGTGATGCAGTTGCTTTACCAAATTCTCCTCACATGTTACACGGCGGACATGACATTTCTGGTAACAATGATACAACTACTGGTAGTGATGTTGTCAACTTGTCAGCTGACTCAAATAATTTAAATGTTTCTGCCAATAAAGTCACGGAGGCACATGCTCATAATATATCTATTAAACGAGAAGATGCAGATGAATCTATTTTTTCTCAAGTGAATAATTCTGTAAATATTACAATTACCAATTTGTTCAATGAAAGATCACCATCAGATGACAATATTGGTACTTCAATGGATGTCGAACACGGTAATGCTGCTATTAAATCAGAATTGACTTCCACACCTTCTGAAACTCATTATTGTGCATTTGATAATGATAGGTTAACAAATAATGTTAAAGAAGAAATGCCTGTTGAAACGGCTGACTCTTTAGTCTCGGATAAAAGTGGCAGTTTTGTTCATGTACATGAAGAAGTTTCATCTAATGAAGATAAAATGGTTGCATTGGATAAATCAAAAAATTCTCCTGTTTCTGATGAGATGAATGTAGAAGCACACAACTCATCAACAGTTTCTCGTATCTCAAATAATGACTTACCAGTTAAGAGTAATTTAGATCGCTCGACTTATGACAATTCGCAAAATGCTTCAAGGATCCATGATGTTTCTCATAACTCAATGAACTCCTCAAGAAATGTCGGTAATGATGAATGCTGTGTTAATAGATCTACAGTGTTTGATGATAGTAATTCTTGTATGGCTAGTAATGCAACCCTGGATACCCTTCTTCCCGAGTATAGCATTTCATCCATACAAATTAATGATAGTGTTTCAAATCTTATATCAGAAGTTAGAAACGTAACTGTGCCAGGAGATGTATTAGATGTCATGAATGATTTAAAACACAATACCTCGACATTAGTAAAGGAGGATAGTGATGGAATAAACGATTCTTGTGGCAAAGCAACAGATGGAACATATTTGGATGTACTTGACAAGAAAGTTGATGGAACCTTTACGCGATACAATGATGAAATCAACAATCTTCTTGAACAATTAAAGGAACAAAAAGAGATTAACTCTAACAACTACTCACGTTTTACTAAAATTAAGGGTGAATTGGATCAAGCTTTGGAAAAACTAGCCAACAATGAAACAGAATTTGCTAAAACAAAGTCTGAATATGAGACTGAAATCTCAATGCTAATGGGTAGTGTCGATGAGTTGAAGAAAGTCCTCTCAGAAAAGAACAAAGAAGTCTCAAGTTTGAAAGAACTAAACTCAACTTACAATAAAATATCTATCGCATTGGACAAAAGGATTGATGTTCTTAAAAAAGAGCGCGACTCTTTGGAGAAGGAATTAAAAAATAAAACAGCAAATTCATCAGACCTCCAAAAAGAGTTAGCGACTGCGAATGATACCCTTCAGAAGTACCGTGATGAGATCGTAAACCATGAAAATTCTATTAAAAGTATCAATGCTTCATTCGGAAATTGTCAAAGGGAACTTTCTGAAATCAAAACAAGTATTGTAAATAAGGATGAAGTTATTGCCAGATTGGAGAAAACAGTTGCCGATTTAACTAAAGAAAAAGAGGAATTTGAGGCGACTGTCGAACGTTTGACAGTCGAAAATGACAAAATAACTGAGGAAAACGAGAAGCTCAATGATGTAAATAACCGGTTGTCTAAAGATCTCTCGTCTATTGAATCCCAAGTACGAAGTGCGAGTCAAAAAGCCGATGAGAGTAAGATGGAGCAAAGGGGATACGTCAAATGAATTGGGAAAAAATGTCGTTAGGAGTATGAATGATTCAATTAAATCATCTACGTCTTCTTTTAATGAGTCACTCAGAGGAACAATGACTGAGGTTATTGAGGGTTTAAAGGATGATTATGGCAAATTGTTAGAAAAAGTTAACAAAATTGCTTTGGACAAGACTCCTCAGAAAGAAAACATTACAAAAATAACCACGGAGGTTTTATCTTCTTTGAAGAAAATTCAAAGAGAAATATCTCAAGAAAAGATGAAAATGAATAATATATTAAGTGAGATGAATAAGCAACGTACAGTTTACCCTGATGGATCCCATAATTCTTGGAAGAATGAGGAACTTTCTAACTTAGTTGGAATTATACCTTCTATTCGTCAAGCTGTTCACAAGTTGTCTGAAGTAAATAGTTCTAAACTTTCTGAAGGTGAATTCTCAGTAGATAATATTACTGAAAAGGAGAAGAAATTGGCTGGAGAATTATCTTCTCTTAGAATTAAGAATATGGAATATGAAGTTAAATTAGGCTTGCTTACACCAGAGGCTGCTGCGACCCAGTGCTGTGATCCCAAATATTCAATTGAATATTTTCAAAAAGTTTTAAATAATGTAAATGAGTAGATTATTTTTTGTATATTGTCACCAGTATATTTTTTTGTATTTATAAACATTTTTCACATTTGTTATCTTTGTTATCTTTGTAATTATACAAGTCGTTTTTAAGTTTTATATTTATAATGGAGTGAGTTAATGTATTTCTACTCGATACATTAAGTTAAGTGTTCTTCAGTGCGAGTATCGTTAGCTTTTTCTTACTTTTCCAGAATATGTTTTAAATAAATTTTAGTTTGTGCAGCAAGCTAGTTAGTAATATTTTAATTTCAATGTCGTCACTATAGATGACAAAACTATAATTATTTATATTTTGATTAATTAAAATTTTAATAATAACAACACATTTTTTTATTCTAAGAATTATTATTTAAATGTATGAAACTATAATTTTAATTTAGTATTTAGTTTTCTATAGTTACCAAGTGTGTTTATTAAATTTATAATTCTTTTAGGAAAGGGTGAATTTATTCTAAAACTCAATATAAGTTCTTTAATGTCCTTATAGTGTTAATAATTCATTACAGCTTTTTTTTCTACTTAAATTTCTATAGTGATAAAATTTTTGACAAAACAAAATTATGTAATATTTACAATGACATATAAATTTTGAAATATCTAATCTTCAATCTATTTCTATTTAAAGGTGTTTACAATATCATTAAAATAATTTACGATCGCAAAGTATTTTAATAATATTTATGTTATGTTTAACATTTGAGATAATAAAGTATTTTTAATTTAGGAATAGTATTTTAGTGAATATAATCCTTTAATGACATTATTATGCAATGTCCTTTAATGACCAAAAATTTCAAATATTTTTTGGAAAATAAACTTTTTACATGTTTCGTAGGAGTTTACGTATAATGACTTTAAAATTTTTTAAAATATATTTATTTTTTCATGAACACGCATTAGAAAGATTTAAGTGTTTGGTTAATGCTACTCTTTATTCATTTTCATTCTCATATATATATATATATATATATATATTTTGAAAATAAAATATTCTTCAACCACATCTACTTTTAACATTTTCCTCTGAATTTTAATGATTGTTATGAAGGAATTTTTTAGTTATTTTTGTTATTTTTATCCTGTAGAATGAAATTTATTTATATTACTTTTTTTATTCTACCAATAAAATTTAATTGATTATTTTAAATGATTAAAAAAAGTTTTTAAAAGATTTTTTAAAGTAAATGGCCTTATTGAATTCTGTATATTAAATACTATTAAGGAATACAAATTAGATTTAAAATATTTGTAATTTTATTATGCTTCAAGACTACATTTTTATTAATAATGTATATTCTTTTTTACACATATATTATTTTGCTTGGTTGCTATTTTGTTATAAAAACATTTAAATGTTTATTTTTTTCTACATTTTGTGCAACCTGTAAATATATATTTTGTTTTTTTAATTTGAACAATTAAAATACATAATTAATTAATTTCACTTATATAATAACACGAAATTATTATCTATATGCGTAGTTATTGAAAGCTAAATTAAAATGTATATTGCAAATACAAGTGTGTTATTTTTTTACGTTATTGGCAATTTGTTTATAATTTATATTCATACATTCACAACATACTTCAAAAGTAGTTTAAAAATAGTTTAACGAAAGATGCATACAAAAAAATTGAATAACATTTAATAAAATGGTTGATGAGCTTTTGTTTGGTGATCAACAAAATTTTTTAGTTATTATACTTTATCATATGTCATTGAATGATTACATAAATGTATTGATAGTTATTTGTCTGATGCGCTTGGTATTATCAAAAATTTTATACAATTTTAAATTTATACTCTCTTTTTATTTTGCAATCTTAATTTTAATATCGTTTATTACTTATAATTTTCTCGGTACCTTGTATAACCGCAGGTCAAGATTTGGATGATTTTTATTATTATATATCAATAAGGGAATAATTACATTTGTTATGATAAATAAAGAAAATCTATTGTTACGCAATTTAAATATTCTACAATAATTTCACCTTTTATCTCTTCATAATAAATTGTCATTTGAATTGATTACAATAATTAAAGTTATTTGTATGTTTACATACAATATTCCATATAGATATGTATTAAAAAACATAGAAATCTAATTAAAACTAATGGTTCCTTTATTTAATCCTTTCATCTTCCGTTTAATACTATTTTTTGAATATAAACAGATTATTTTTTAATTTCTGATGTCTGCATTGTCATGAAATCTTCCTCATTTCACTATACACCTATGTAACTTTTATTTCTAATTTCATGATAAAAAAAATATTTAACTTTTATTATACACTTTAATCTAGTAGAACTTGAATGAAATTTACTTTAAAGTATTTGCAACTTTATTCATCAATTAATCTTCCTCCATATAAAATGATACAAAAATAAATTTTCATATTTTCACATTTTACTAACAAACACATATATAATTATTTCGTTTGTTTATACATTGATAAGAGGAAATTAAACTTTCATAATTGTATAAATTATTTTTATCTTTAATAATACATAACAATTATTTACATTTAATTTTTTTATTATTTAAAAGTCTAATAACAAAAAAATTAAAAATGACTTTGATACACATAAATTAATATATTTTAAATGTAAATAGAGTAAATATTTTAGAAATATTAGATTATATATTTTCTCGGTCATGTAACTATTTAATAGAAACTAGATGAAAATTATTACTGATAAGTGCACTTTTTTTAAAAATTTTTCTATGAATATAAGTATATAGCGTCTCATGGTTATATAATTTTTACTGTTTACACGGTGATCGCACATTTTTTCTATTTTTATTTGTTTTATTATAAAATTATGTATATACCAATATGCAACCTTATAAATTTATTTTTTATCACTAAAAGAACTATTTTAGTTTATTATTTTTAAATAAAAATTTATTCGCTCTCTGTAAAAATACTTTTTTATTATTTGTATTATAATTCTTTAATTTCCTTAACTTAAATAACAACACTATCAATTTTATTATATATTTTTTTCCACTTATATTCTTTAAATATTTATTATATAAAAGATTTAGTTGAACTAACTTACATAAAGGTACATTAAGTTTTAAAGTAAGACTATATTACTTTTATTCCTGACACACATGTGTTTCATTAAAGCTTTGATAAATATATATGATAAGATACTTTATCAAATACATCAATATTGTGTTATTCAATCCTTTTTAAACTTTAATTTTTAACTAAAATAACCATAAAAATTTAAAAAAGTTACATTTTTGAAATGCTTTCGATGATATATTATTATAATTTTCAAATAAGTTAAAGGTACTCTCAATTTAATTGTCGAATTAAATTAAAAAATAAATGGTAAAAATATAATTATTTAATTATGCTGTGCTCTCCACCTTCTATTCAAGAATACATTTTACAAATATTAGTAATTTAAAATTATTTCATTTAATGTAAGATAAACATAAAATCTGAGGTAGTAAATTACTTGAATATATTATAATTTATCATGAAATTTTAATACCCAATTTATATATTCTCTTTCATTACTATGTCTTTTTAATAAAACATTTACTTTCTGTAATCACACTTCATATTCTTTAAACTTTAAGTGAAATGACAATATGTAAGAAACATACATTTTCTTCTATTTAATATTTGTAATGCGTATTGTTATGGTATAAAAGCGTATTTGATAATTTAACTATAACACCTTGAAATGAGTTAGATATATTTTGTATTTTATTTTCGTATTATAAACTCTCAAAAAGCTCTACACGTTTAGAGTATATAATACTTTTTACGTATTATAGATGACATATTATCTCCTATTCAAATTTAAAATCTTTTTTTATCATCCCATAAAAATGTTGTTTGATCAACAAATGTTCTAAAAATGTAATAAAAAATTTATCTTTAATTAATTAAATGTACCATTTCTTAGAAATTATATTGTATTAATAAAATTTTTATTTATTTTATTTTATATCAATTATCATTAAATGCCTTTTTAGAAAATTTTTTTGTGATATTAAGTAAAATTTAAACGTGTGAAGAACATTTATATTAACATTTATAAACATATTTACAAATGACTAAATCAGCAAAGCCCGTTTCAAAAGACATTTGTGCACATGTTATTGACAGTATCAATGTATGTTTTTTTTTCGAAACTCTCAAATATTTTTTAGGCTAAATATGACTCTTTTGAATCATGTAAGAAGGGAAAGATATGTGCAAACGACAAACGCTGTTGTGGGCCATTATTAAGTAATGTAAATAAGAAAAATTCAGTTATTATTGCTCAAAGAAATAGTCTATCTTCAAGTGAATCAAAAAGTTCTACAATATCTTCAAGTGATGGAGTAAATAATGATAAAGGTGCGTTAATAAAAAATTATGTTTATCTATAAAAAAAAAAGTTAAATATCCACATTTCCTTGTTCTACAATATTAAAATACTTTATATTAAGTAAATATTGGCTTTATTGTTTATGTGTGTTTTCAATTTTATAAATTCATAATACCAACAATGTTAAAAGTCATTAAGATCAAGAAAGTGCAATTATTATATGTAGATCAATAAGTAAAAACTACATATTATTTATTCTTACAATATAAATTTGTTATCTGAAAAGTATATCTTTGTAAATCATAATTTTTTATGTTAAATACCAATGTTATACACTAATTTTTTTAATATTAAAACTAGAGTGAAGGTTTATCATTTTTCTTTTATTCCTTTCGATACCAAATAATTTAATTTTTTTTAATATTTGACAAATAAAAAAGTTTTAGAGTATTATAAAATATTTTTATACTATATATTTATTTGATAAAAAATAAATTAATTAGACGTAATGTCTTCCGATTATTCATAATAATGTTATTCAAGCTATTAAATTTATTTATATATTTAAATTAAACATTTTATGAAATTTTTCATTTTAAAAATATTTCGTTTTTAGTCATAATTTATGATTAATTATATGAATAATGATTTTTTTTTCTGTTAAAATTTATTATATTAACGACTATCAATGTATAGAGAATAATAGAAACTGTGTTGTTGATTCAAGAAACAGGATTTTTTTTATAATTAATTATATAAAGTTATAATGGCTAAGAATATTATGTGTACATATCTTTGCTATTTATACTTTTACTATGAGTTTTCATAAATTAAATATTTAGTAGATTATAATAATATTTTAATTAGTCATATATTTAATTAAATTTTATTTAATTAAAAAAGTATATGCTCATATAAATAATCTTTGAGTTAAAACAAAATTACATGAATATAATACATCTAATAATTATTTTAAATATTAATTACAAATATATTTTCCTTTTTTATTTTACGCAGTTTTTTAATCCTGTTTTTAATGAAAATATTAATAATACTATTTTGGTTCTACCATTTTCTATATAATCATTATTTTAACGTTGAGGTAATATTAAATATTTTAAAAGTTTTTTTTTCTCATAAAGGAAGAATGCATTTATTTCAATTGCAAATAGAGTTTAAAAATTATACGTTACATTGTTTTAACAATTTCATTTTTAATTCACTGCATATTTGAAAATATAAGATGAATCTGTTATATTCAATATTAAATATTTTTTAGCACCCTCTATATCTTCATATTCTTAAGGAGAGTATTTTGTGATAAAATATTTTTAAAAAAATGTTTATTGTTTGGTATATTGAGAATTTAGAAATATTTTTATATTACTTTTTTATGGTTATAGAAAAAGTTATTATTATGAACTTTTATAATCATTATTCTTTAACGTTTTTAATATATTTTTTCAATTTACCATTATTTCGTTTTATTACATTTATAGCTATATTTATTTTTATCCCCCATATTAAATTTAAGTTCTCATTTCCTAGTTGAGTGAGACCAATATTATGACTATAAAATTTCATATATCTTTTTTCATTCAACATAATGTAAGAAAGAATTTTGAAGTATAATCTTATTAAATATTGCTTTAAAATTTTTGACATTGATTATTTAATTTACATACATCAATAATACATTCTACTTTAATTATTTATAAAAAAAATTCTTTTAAAACAAATTTTCCATTCATATAAATTTTCCGAAATGTTTATTAACTGTTATTTATAGTTTTACAATAAATATCCAAACTTTTTAACTGATTTTAGTGACATCCAATTTTAGTATTCTATTTTAACCACAAAAAAAATATTTAATGAATATAATTTTAGATTGATGATGGCAATAAGAAATTCCCGTTATAATAAATAAAGTATATAGTATAAAATAACGTTATTTTTCAGTAAATTAAATTACTTGATAATAAATGATAAAATATTGCATATTAATTATAATATGCTTCAAATATTTAACGACATAAAATTTTTATTCATATAAACTTAGATTATCTAGTATTTCTACTTGTTTATTTTACAAAATTTATTGTTAACCTTTCTTGAATGTTTATTTCTTTGGCCCAAGCAGGTAAAAATAATGATTATGTATAAGATTAAATATAAAGAAAGTGTTAAAAATGTAAGCGCAGTGAAATCTAGTCATTTTTCCTAACATACGGCTAGTTATTCTAATTGAACAGTAACTTTATATTTGCTATCACTATCTTTTACTCCCTCATATATCAAACTTTTTTTTAATATTATGCAAACTTTATTATCATTTTTTATAACATTTTATAACTTTCAATATTTATGTATATACAATCATGCAAATATTTTATTTCCAATCGGCTTCTATAAAACTACCAGATTAATTTTTTGTATTTCTATTACTTCTTCAAAAATCAACCAACCACATGTTTTATATTATTTATATATTTTACATTGTACGCATGTGGTAGACTATCTATTATAACCATACTTTATTATAGGTATTTTTAACATGTAATCATGCATATAATTTGTTTTTACTTCCTCTTAAACTATCAATTTGTTTATTTAAATGTTAAAAATTTCAGTTCTCAATGGTATATATAACTTATATTATTAAAATATTAGATTCTCCACTTTAAATAATTTTTTATTCATTTATACAATTTAACATTTCATTACATTAGTTTTTATTTTTAACAATAAATCATTAGTATTTTATTTTTGCTTTTTACTTTATGTAACTATGTTAACTGATATTAGTGATATCAAATAAATATTAAAAAGATTGATGCAAATTTATTTTACCAATGTAATATCTATCTATTATTTTATCCTCATATGATATTAATTCTTTTTCATGTACTTTCAAATTGCATTATTATTAAGTACACTCCTATGCAAAATTATAAAATCATTCTTTATCATTCACTAACATTCCAAAGTTAAAAATTTTAATACGCTTGAGCTATCTTTCAATAATATATTACAACACGTTGAAAATATCTCTTTATCTTCAATATATATATATTATTTTTAGCCAATACTTACAATCGAATAACTGATTAACATCACCACACAGCTGCTGTTAATATTATATTTTAAGTTATATATGATAAAGAATATCTCAATATTACGTATTTTGTTTGAATTTTTACAAACTAGGTTGATCTTTGTTATTTATGTTAATAATCAAGAGTTTTAGTTTATAATTTAGCCTGCTTTAAATTGTAATATTGTTATTTCTCAAAAATTGATCTCTATTTCTTTTTAATATACTTTTTTTTCTAAAAAAAACACCCATAAAATATTTCATTTATAGTTATTTATATAGTATATAGAAATATTTTGTATATTTTATTTTCTATGGATAATATCTATTATACTAATAAAGAGCTTTACGGTTCTGACAATGGAACAAATAATACAGTAGTTATATCAACTTCTCCTCAGAGGTCTCCATTATCGTTAAGGAGGAATCTTCAGAGTCCTTTACCTCGTCCAAATCATTCACTCCCATACTATGAGAGTAAAATGGATGTAGGATTTGTTAATAGAAATAATGGATTAGGTCAATTACCACAATCACGTACTGTAGTTCCATTAGTAAGTTCAGGTCTACCCAATGATTATTATGATCAGTATGGTTATGCTATTAGCTCAGTTAATAGATCACCAAAGTTGACGGGTCCAGATAGGCGCCATATATATAATAATCAACCAAAAAAACCTGGCTCTTTTCCTTTACATCTACCTGCCTCACCGACATATAACATTGAAACTGGGAATTATGACAATACTAGACAATACAGAACTAAAGATAGAAGTTCCATTTACCATGATTTAAATAATTCTGTTTACACCAATGAATCACCAAAAATGGTGAAAAAAGTTAATCATTATCCTTCAAAACCTCCACCGAATTATGTTAGTTACAATGAATCACCAACAATGATACGTTCACCTAAAATGACAAAAAAAGTGACAACTTATGATATACCATATTACCCTCAATATGAGGAGTATGTTTCGGGGAGAAGTCAAAAGATAGATAATGATAAAAAATTGGACTCTTCATATATGAGTACACGTAATAAAAATAGTGCTTATAGCATTACAAATAATTACCAAAGCCGAGAGAGAGGGCGTTTAATAAAAAACAATGATAATAATAAAGTTATTTTACATAAAGAATTATGGTAAGGATTTTAATATTAACATAGAAATGTGGAATTTATATTATTTTAATTTTAAATACCATTAATAATTTGCAACATAATATTTTTACACTATTAATAATAAAATTTTTAGGTAAAGATCAAGAACCATTAAGTGCAAATGGTGTCATTGTAACTAATGTGACAGAAAGTAAACAACATTCTAAGACAAATGATATGAAAATGAGAAAAAAGGCAAAGGTTCCAAGATTTATAAGTACATTTTGTTGTTGTTTAAGACCACCAAATAATTTAAATTCTCCTGAATATCGTAGTAAAAAAAGTAATGGTATAAACAATATTATCAATACTAATAATTTTAAAGATGGTAAGAGTAACGGGTTTTCATCAAACAATAATAGAACAATTGTGAATGTTGAGAATAATAATAATATTATGGCAACAGAAAATATCAAAGTACCTGCAGGTTTGTTTAATCAAAAATTAGATTATTAACCATGATCAAATTTACTTATTAATTTTATGGGAGTATTAAAATTTTGATATAATCGATGAATAAAATTCATTAATATTTCTGAAAAATTATTAGTAATTGTATTATTAGCTTATACTATGTTAGAATTACCAAATTCATTTTTGACAAGTAATTTTTTCATTATCACATTTTATTCTTTACCAAAGCCGTTGATTAATTATTTTATAGCAATCTCCTATGATTGCATGTATTTAAATATAAATATTGGATTAAAAAAGTATTTTAATAATTACTTATCTTCAGTTGATAACACCACTGAATCTATAACTAACATCATCACCCAAGTATCAAAAGATGGGACACAACAAGGAGTAACACACAGAGAAGGACTAAGAGAAATCGGTAATGCAACAAGTTTTAATGACAAAACCAAGAGTGAAATAATTAAGAATTTCCAATCACTTAATGAAGATGTGTTATTACCTCCTATTTTACCTAACGATGTTGGTAAGAAATGTTTAGTTATAGATCTTGATGAAACATTAGTACATTCCTCATTTCTAGTATGTTTTATTCGTATTAATAACCAAATAACCATTTATATTATTATAGCCAGTCCAAAATGCTGATTTTATAATTCCCGTAGAGATTGAGGGTGTACAACACAAAGTTTACGTTTTAAAACGCCCCTTTGTTGATGAATTTTTAGATGCAGTAGGTAAAAAATACGAATGTGTTTTGTTTACAGCTAGTCTTGCTAAATACGCTGATCCAGTATCAGACTTATTGGATCCGAAAGGTAATTTGCGATCTCGTCTATTCCGTGAATCATGTGTTCTTTACAATGGAAACTATGTAAAAGATCTCTCAAAACTTGGACGTCCACTAGATCAAATAATTATTATTGATAATTCTCCTGCTTCTTATGCATTTCACCCAGAGAATGCAATAGCAGTGAAATCATGGTTTGATGATAAAGAAGATAGAGTATTATTAAATTGTTTGTCATTCCTAGAAAAAATGTCTGATGCCCCAACAGTATATTCATTAAGGGATAGAGATTCATCCACCATAGAAAATAACTACAATAACTTTGGTATAAAATCAAGAGAAGTTATTGCAACTTTTGATGGATGAAGATTTATATTTTACCGGTGATTACTAAGAAATTAATGTTTTATGAAATATATTTTGACAATTTTTGTTAGAAATAAAAATGCTCATAATTTTTGGAAAAGAATGTAATTTTAATATGATTCAATCCATAAACGGGCTTTTATTATTAGTTTCTTTTATTTTAAATTTAACATTTTGTTACTTAAACAAGTTCATAAAAATCGGGATAATGGTGTTTGTTATCAAAAAATACATTTACGTATAACCCTGTGCCTGACAAATTTTGTATATAAATTAATCATGTATCTTGAAAACTCTCTCAATTACATTTATACATATTAATAGAAAGTACCAAACATAATAACATATACATATATATTTTTTTTCCATTGTGTGCCTTATAAAAATAATAAAATTATAGAAATTATTTTCTTTTATGTTCAAATTTATTATATTTACGGAGAAAGATGAAAATAAAATTTTGATTCTATTCTCTCAAAAACTATTTAGGATTAAAAAAGTAGTTATATGAGTAAATCTTGTTTTATTCCAATTATTTTTATCAAATAATGAAATTGTCAGATAATTTCTTATTATCTCTCTTATTTATGAATATACTTTAGATCTATCTTTTCTTTTTTCAAGTTTATTCTTTAGACTGTCAATAAAAACAATGGCAAAAATAGTTATAACTATAGGAATGAAAATAAAAATTTAATGATTAACAAATTAATGACATTATGTTTTTTATACAATTTTTACATTTGACTGATATAACTTACATTGGCTAACGTTATAATTTTCAGTATCAAAAAATAAATATATCTATTGAAGGAATTTCATTTATGATTTTACTTTGTTCAACCAACTTAAAATTTGAAGAAGATATAGAGTAGGAGACATGTACATATATTATAATAGAGATGTTATACACATCTGGTATGTTGTAAAATATACTTAAATACGTAAAATATAGAGATATAACTTATATTCATCAACAATATACTTTTTTACTAAAAATAATATATGATAGTGATTTTTTGCTGTTTTTACGAGAAAATTTGCTTAAGTGTGAAAAATGTGTCGCTTGGTACCATCCCATGTGGTCTAGTGGTTAGGATTCGTGGTTTTCACCCACGCGGCCCGGGTCCGATTCCCGGCATGGGAAACCTTTTGCTTTTGAACCCGTCGAATCCATTTCCAAATGATATTGCCATCATAAGTCGTATAATATGCCCATAATCTTTAGAAAGTCTTTTTTCTTCTTCAATAACATTGTTGTCTTTAAAATAAGGATAATCAATAATGTTTTTATCTTTTTATATATTGCCATATTGATAACAGTTAAATCCATCTTCTACTATCACTTATTTTCCTGTGAAAAATAAATAACTACAAAAAGCTTCTTAAAAGATGTCCGTAATCTTTAGAAAGCCGTCTTTTCTGTTTAATAACGTTATTATTTTTAAAATGAGGATAATAATAAAAAATTTTATCATTTTACCTCTAATTACATTGATAAAAATTCAATACATCATCTGCTATTCCTTTTTTTTGCGAAAAATAAATAATTACACAAAATTTCTCATAAAATGTTATAATCATTAGAAAAACCTTTTCTTTTAATAACATTAGTGTTTATAAAATTACAATAATAATTAGATTTTTCATCCTATTATATTGATAAAGACTAAATCCATCATCTACTGCCGTATGTTTTGTTTGGAACCTGGACGACTACACGAACTTCTTTTGAAAATTACTTTTAAGGATAATCGATATGTGATTGTATAATAATAATCTATTTCTCAATTGATAAAGTTTAGATTACATTTTATGATTGAGAAATCTAATTAAGTTGTCTGTTATCAATATAAATAAGAGAAATAAGTAATGAGGAAATGAAACTTCGACTGAAGTTTATCTTGCTTTAAGAGGCTTTGGACGGGTATGTTTATAGAATAAAATAATAACAAATATATTAATTTTTATCAATAGAGAAAAAAAGCTGTCTTTGCCATAACAATTTTCAGGTTTCATACATATTTATGGCTAATAAATCAAAAGAAGTATCCTTTTCTAACTAGAAAGACTGGATTGGTTTTAGCCATTTATGGCCAAAATTGGTCAAGTTATCTTAAAAACATTTTTTTGACTCCTTTTTGGTATATTTTGGTACAGAGAAGAACTTCCTTAAAAAGTTATTAAAAATATACGATTTTATTATTAAAATTTATCTTAGTACTATTCAATTTTTCTATACTATACAGATATAAAATAATAAAGTCATTGATCAAATAAAACAACGTTTATCAACATTCTAAAAGTCATAGTAGTAGATGATTTTGAACTAATATTTAAAATATTTTTAAAAAATTGTTATTCTACTTGTTTAAAAATATTTGGAAAGCTCGTAAACCAAAATATTGTAATTTAAAATAAATGTTTAATTTATTAATACATATTATTTAATCAAAATTTATATTAAAATTCAACTTATAAAAAATTGACTTTTTTATATATTAAAAATATATTTTATAATATAAACCAAGTAAAAAAGAATTCTAATAATGTAATTAATTGTAAAAAATTATCACATTTCCTTTTTATTGGTAGATTACTATATTTTTAACGCAAATGTTTAATATTCTTTTTCTTTTATGAAGACATTCTAAATTAACTATATAAAGGAATGATTTGGAATGAAAACAACATCAAAATACATTTTATAAAATATTTCACTATTCTTGTACTTTTAGCTGTTCAAAATAGTTTCTAAGATGTTACCACTGTTTATGCAACAACACCTACTTGCACCTATAATTGTGGTTTCAGTACTACACAAGGATCATCATCAGATGTTGTCGCTAGAAGGAAGAGATCTTTTTCAGATAAACTTATAAGTTCTAATAAGGGATTATTAATTGCACTTTAAGAGAAGGTAAAAGAAAAAGCAAAAAAAGTAGGTGACAAACCTACAGATGCACCAAAGGCAGCAACCAAAAAAACTGAAAGTACAGTAAAGGAGTTTGGAAAAAAATTGAAACAAAGCTTAAAAATTAACATAAAAAAGATTATAATATACTAAGAGTTCTAGAATTTATACTTTGGATTGGTATATTATCAATATTAATGTTTTACATCAAATTTAATGTGTAAAATAATCTTTTGTTAAAAAATTGATCTTTAAATTAGTTACAAATATTAAATATATAATTTATAACGTTTGTATAATATTAATATTCCATTGTTTTCTCAATAAATTATAAACATTAGATTTTGTATTCTTGCTACTAATATGACTAAAATTAATTATTCAAACCATATTTATGCATATCTTTCTTAAAGTTTCATAAATGTTATAAAATTTTATGAGTTGAAGTAATTAATTTTTTACAAACTTATAAATAATTATTGCATATATTTTATTATTTATTATTGATCAATTAATTAATCCAAATGAATAAATAAATTCCTATATTTTAACAGAAAAAATTATAAATTAACAGATCAAATCTATTGCAAACTCTATAGTTGAATTATTCGAGAAATTAAAACTCTTTTTACTGAAACCGTTTGTTTAAACTTTCAATGAAATGAATATGGGTTTAGAAATTAATTTACAATTAATATGCTGATAAAAAGCATAAAATAAATTTTTATTTTAGCTAAATAGTAACACTAGTAAAGGTGTTTATTTTGAAAAGATACAAAAATAATATAATTAATGTCTTATCCTCTATAGACAGATACAAAATAGTAAAAATCACCGACCAAACAAAACAATATTTATCAATATCCTAAAATTCTTAGTAGAATATGATTTCGAATAAATCTTTAAAAATTATCTAAATAATAAAAATAAAGACATTTAAATTATTTCTAAAAAATAATATTTTACTTGTTCAAAAAATTATTTCAAAGGCAGTAAATCAGAATATTAAAATTCATGTTAAATATTTATCTTATTATTACATATTATTTTAAAAAAATTTATATCTAATTTGAAATTATAAAAATTGACTTCTATTTATATATTAAATCTTTATTTTACAAGACAAATAATGTAAAAAATGATTTCAATAATATAAATATTCATAAAAAATTATCACATTTTCTTTTTATTGCTAGATTACTATTTTTATACTGCAAATATTTAATAATTTTTTATTTAAGAATATATTGCAAAATAAGTATAAAAAATAATGATTTGGAATGGAAAATATCATCAAAATGCATTTTATAAAATATTTCACTATTCTTGTACTTTTGGCTGTTTAATACCGTTTCCAAGATGACACTACTGCATATTGAACAATACCGCTTACATATATAATTTTGGTAACAGAGATAGTGATTTAGGGTACTACACAAGGCCCACCATCAGATGTTGTTGCTAGAAAAAAAGAACATTAAAACTACTTGTAAGTTTTCATAAGGTATTATTAATTGTTCTTTAGAAAACAGTAAAACCAAATGTAAAGAAACTAGTTGCAAAGGCTAAAGATGCAGCAGAGGGTCTAGTTGATAAAGCTAAATCAAAAATGTAAAAAGTTTTTTTAAAAATACTGCAATATACTAAGATTCTAAAATTCTTACTTTGAATTGGTTTAATGATGAATATTCATATTTTACATCACATTTCATTCATAATTATTCCTTGATCAAGAAATTGGTTTTTAAACGAATTTAAAATATAAAAATATTAGATATAAGATGTATGATTTTATTTTGTTTATGTAAAATACAAGTGTTTTATCATTTTTTAATAAATTATAGTTATAAGATTGATGTTCTTGCAGCTAATATAACAAAATTAAATATTCAACACTGTATTTATGTATATCATTCCATAAATTTTATTGAATTTATAAAGTTTTAAAAGATAAAGTAATTAATTTTTTACATACTCCTAAATAACTATTACTTACATTTTGTTAATAACTATTGATCAATCAATTAGATTCAAAGTAATAACTAAATTTCCTTATTTTAATTAAAAAATTATACAATAACAAATAAAGCTCATTGCAAACTCTATAGTTAAAAATATCATTTGAAAAAGTTAAAACTTTTTTTTACTGTAAACAGATTATTTCAAATTTTATTGAAGTGAATAAATGTATAGAAATTATCTCACAGAAAATTATAGTAGTAAAAAACTTAAAATAAATTTTTTTTTAAAACTAAAAAATAATAGAATTAATGTTTTAATTTCTATATACAGATATATAATAAAATTTTTTTTTGACTAAATAAAGCAACATTTATCAACATTCTAAAATTCAGAGTAGTAGATGATTTTGAACTAATATTTAAAATATTTTTAAAAAATTATTATTTTACCTGTTTAAAAAATTTATAAACCTTGTATATGGAAATATTGTAATTTATAATAAATATTTATCTTTTAAATATATTTTACTTTATTAAATTTATATTAAAATGCAACTTTTATAAAAATTACTTTTTTATATATTGAAAATATATTTTATAATATAAACAAAATAAAAAAGAGTTTAATAATGTAATTATTCTTAAAAAATTATCATATTTCTTTTTATTGGTAGATTACCATATTTTTTAATGCAAATGTTTAATATTATTTTCATTTAAGAAGATATTATATAATAAGTACATAAAAGGAATGATTTGGAAAGAAAGATATCATTAAAATGCATTTGATAAAATACTTTACTATCTTTGTACTCTTGGCTGTTCAATACAGTTTCCAGGATAATACTACTACATATGCAACAATGCCTGTTTGTACATATAATTGTGATTTCGGTACTGCACAAGTACCTTTATCAGATGTTGTTGCTAAAAAGAAGATATCATTAAAATTACTTGTAAGTTCCTATCAGATATTTTTAATTGTTCTTTAGAAAACTTTAGGTAGAAGTTTAGCAAAGAAAACACTTATATCAGCAGTTAGAAAATTCAGTTAAAAAAACTATAATATACCATGAATTCTAAAATTCTTACTCTGGATTGATTTTATGATAATAATTAATGTTTTAAATCAGATATCATACACAATAAATCTTTTGTTAAGAAAATGATTTTTAAATTTATTAACAATATAATTAAAATTAAATGCAAGATATATGATTTTATTATGTTTTTTTTTTGTAAAATATTTGTATTTTTATCGTTTTTTCAATAAATAATAGTCATTAGCTTTTATCATTTCTTTGCTAATATAACAAAATTAAATATTCAATATCATATTTATGCATATCATTCTATAGATTTCATAAAGTTTATATAGTCTTTAAAGTTTAAGTAATTCATTTTTTATGAATTACTAAATAACTATTATATACGTTTTATTACGAATTATTGAACAATAACTTAAGTTTAAAGAAATAAATGCGTTCCTGTGTTTAAATTAAAAAATAATACAAAAATATATTAAATATAATGTAAACTCTGTAGTAAAAAAGGCATTTAAATAAGTTAAAACTGTTTATATTGTAATAATTTTGTTTCAATGAAATGAGTTACTGTTTAGAAATCAATTCACAATAGTACAGAGATCCGGAGCGGAACGAATACATAAGAAAAATTTGCATGATGCTCCGGAACAGGTACGGATTGAATCCTTATATATCCGCAGATGGTAAAAATTAACGCATAAGTAAACAAAATGCGGTCTAGACAAATATAAAGCATATATATTAACAGTAAATTATTATGATGTTCTTATAACGATCTCTTAATCGTAAAGCTTCAAATCTAATGAAGATTTGATAAATAGCAAAATTTTTGGAAAAATAAAATTATATTTTCTACTGTATGTCAAAAATATAAATTAAATATTTTTGGTGTTTCTTCAAAAAAATTTTTATTATTTATTTTAAAAAAATTTTAAAATATATAAAACATTATAACAAATATTGATACGCTGTATAATTAAATTTTTATGTAACAACATTTTAAGGTATTGAAATTTACAAATATCTGCAAATACATACGAATCAATCTGTGGATACTTATACGGATCGGGGTGGATAGTAAAATTCCAACCCTGATCCACTCCGTAATATCCGGAGCATTATCCGCTCCAATGATGTAGAAGTATACATATTAAAATTAAAGCAGAATTAGTAATGAATTCTCTTTTTGGAGTTGTAAAAATGAATCTTACTGATTTTTACGTTTAATACTTCCAAAAATAATATTATTATTCATAAAATATCGTTTTCTCCGCATTATCATCAAATACATTGATTTCGTCGACAATATACATTTGTTGCATATTAACTGACATATAAATTATATGCGAATAGTATGAAAAGTATGTGAGCTGGTATTATTAGATAATGGTTGGTTTAATAACCCAAGTTTGAGGTAATTATAAAATTCTGGAGTTCATTCTTTAGCTTTAAAAATTTTGGTGTGAAGCCAGGAATGGCTTCTAATTCAACCTACAGGAGATTTGGTTTTTCTTCCTTGAATCATCCATAAAGTTGTTTTATAACTTTTTATTTAAATAATTTAAGGTTTATTATTAATTATGAAAAAATCATGTACAAATAGTTTGTTCATCTAGACTACCAACTTATCAAATTAAATGTTAAGAAACGAAACATTATGTAATCCAAGCATATACTCGGAATATTTTCCCTTTAATGTATGGTTTTAAATAACTTGTAAAAGAATTCTAATAAATTAGATGTGTTTATGTGCATTTTTTTAACAAATTGTTAATAAATACAGTTAATAATAGTAAAACTGAAAATTTTTGATTTTATAATTAATTTCATTTTCAAATATTTTCAAGAACATTAATTTATAATTAATTGAAAAATAGATTATATTGCAATTAGGTAGTAAAAAACATCTTATTACTCATAAAAGATGGAAAATTACTAAATATTATAAAATTATTTAAATTAAAAAATTAGATTTTGTGTAAGAAGGGGAAAAACTTGGTATTAACGAGATTGCGCGTTTATGGTGTAATGGTCAGCATGGCCGCCTTCCAAGCGGCCGATTCGGGTTCGATTCCCGATAAACGCATCCAAGCTACTTTTTTGGTCCTTGAAAGTATGAAGATTTTCGTATATTGAAGTTTATTATCCCCATGTAGTTTTAAGTCGTTTTTGTGCGATTTTTTTCTATATTTCTATAGATAACTCTTAAAATAAATAACTTTAATGGTGCTAAAGTAGTAATATCCCAATATCTTTTGGTTTATGAGAATGCACCAAGAACACCAACTTTTAAATAGTAATATAAAATAGCGATGATTGTGTTTATAAAAGAGAAGAAGCAAACCGCTACTTTATTTACCAAAATAATGTAACCATATAAATCATCATTATATGTTGGTATTATAAGTTTCTCAAAATATTTTATTATTATTATATTATTAAAATTACTCACTTTATTATATGTTATTATTTTATTATTGTATAATTTTAGGGGTTAGAAGTGTAAAAGTAAAAATATTTAAACCCTAGAAAGGGAAACCAAGACAGAAGATCTTGGGTAAATCTAAAATATAATTCTACCCGAATAATTATTATATCTTAGTTTATTTTATCGTATTAGTTTGGTTAAAATTAAATAAAAAGTGTAATAAATTCCCAGATATAATATCATACTATATAAAATATTATACTAATAAAGATTTTTTAATACTTTAAAAACATTTTCTAAACTTATTTTTTATGAAAAGAATGAATTTCATATTTGTTTAAGTATACCAGTAACCATTAAACCATAAACTCAACGTTTGGTACATTTAATAAAAGTTAACCCTTGGTAAAATTATATAATTGTTAAATAAATATGCGGCCTAGAAAATAATATTAAAATAGTTATATTTGTATAGACAATGTTATTTTTATATGGTAAAAATAATTTATTTTTTAATGTTAAAAATGTTTTTGCTAGATTTTTACAACGTAATGTCGTCACAAATAATAAACCAATTAAATATACCGGTAGTTCTGTTTATGAAAGTACTATAATAAATTACTACGACAAACTTCAAAACCTCGAAAAAAATTAGAAATAGCAGACAAAATACGGGAAAATACACATAAAACTGTATGTTTTTATTTTAATACAATTATATTTTTTTTAGATTATCAGAGAAACAGCAGAAAGAATTGATCAATTAAGAAAAACTATATGTGATGAAAAAAGTGATCTTTGTATTGTTCGAGACGTAGCAACTGGATTAACAATATCCGGAAATTGTAATGTAAATTTAGCTTTCGTTTCACTAGATGATGAATCAAACGATTCTTTAAAAGATTTAAAAAGAAATATGAACAAAAATATAAAGACTATGTGTAAACTTATTACGAATAATAAAAAACTCTGGGATACAAGTAGGGATACCTTTTATCCTTCTACTACAAACAAACGTCCTTATATAGAACTTCATTTTTTTGATGGAACAATAATTAAAATCCAAATTTATAGTCATCAATCATTAAGAAAAACCAATTTGCTAAGATATTATACGAATTCCGATCCCAGATATAGAAAATTATACATTTATGTAAGGTATTTAGCATTAAAATTGAATATTTTAAATGGACGTTTGGGATTATTAACAGGTTATCAAATTTCAGTTCTTGTAGCATACTTTCTTCAAAGGCCTTTCAAAGATGAACAACCTGTTCTTCCCGTCATACCTCAAGTTTGTTCTCCATTTGTTTCTCCGAATCTTCCTATAAAAGAAGTAGTGGAAAAATCTTAATAAACCTGTTGATGTCAGTAAAGTTCAATTCCTCATTAACCCAAAGCCTCCAGTATCTCACTTAGCAATACAATTTATAGATTATTTTGCTGAATTTGATTTCCTGTCAAATGCTATGTTTTTGGATAAAATTGATCCTGTAGAAATGCTTCAAGTTGATTCAATTCCAAAACTGCAACTATTTGATCCGTATTCAGATTAAAAGCATATCTCGTCATGGTGAAACTTTAAAAGCATTTTCTGAAAGTATGAAATATGTGCAAAACTTAATAAAAGATGGTTTTTTTATTGATGAATTTTTAAATGCACCTGGTCTTAAAGTTTTCAAACAGAAATTATCAAAATATCGTAAAGGAAAATTTAAATCATAGTTATTATATTTTAATTTTATAAATTCATTGATATATGGAAGAAAATAAATTAGTGTTTACTTTAAGTGGCATATTTTTTAAAGAAAAATATATTATTTTATTTTATAACAATTACATTAGTGGAGAACAATAATTTGTATTTGTCCATATAATCTAATTAACATGATTTCAAGAGCTGAGAAACATGTATGTCATATTGTCTTTGGTGTTTGAGTGTGATCCATGGAAGCAAAGTTTTTATTCAAATTTTTTTATAGTCTAAAAACATTTGTTAAGGTAATTTTTTTATAAAATACCGAATTTTATATTCATAGATTCATAAAAAATAACATCAAACACTACTCTCAATATTCTGTACATTTAATGATTCTTATTTTACTCCATTGGTAAAATGATAATATTGATAAAAAGTTGTGCGGCCTGAAATATAATTTTAAATTATTTAAAATTCATACAAAAAATGTTATTTTTATGCGGTAAAAAATATTTATTTTCTACTTTCAAATATGCTAGTTCTAGATTTTTACAAAGTAATGTCATCACAACTGATAAACCAATCAAAAATATCTGTAGCTCTGCTTATGAATGTGCTATATTAAATTATAACGACAAACTTCAAAACCTCGAAAATAAATTAGAAATAGCAGACAAAATACGGGAAAATACACACAAAACTGTATGTTTTTATTTTAATACAATTATATTTTTTTTAGATTATCAGAGAAACAGCAGAAAGAATTGATCAATTAAGAAAAACTATATGCGATGAAAAAAGTGATCTTTTTATTGTTGGATCCGTAGCAACTGGATTAACAATATCTAAAGATTCTGATGTAGATTTAGTCTTCGTTTTACTAGATGATGAATTAAACAATTCTTTTAAAGATTTTAAAACGAAAAAATATAAAGTCATGATGTCTATAGGTAGACTTATTAAGAATAATCAAAAATTATGGCATAAAAGAAGAGATAAATTGTCGTGTATTTTTCATGCCAAAGTTCCTATAATAAAACTTAGTTTTATTGATGGAACAAAATTTGACATCCAATTTTATAATCATCATTCATTAAGAAATACCAATTTGCTAAGATATTATACGAGTTCCGATCCCAGATATAGAAAATTATACATTTATGTAAAGTATTTAGCATCAGAATTAAATATTTTAAATGGACGTTTTGGATTATTAACAAGTTATCAAATTTCAGTTCTTGTAGCATACTTTCTTCAAAGGCCTTTCAAAGATGAACAACCTGTTCTTCCCGTCATACCTCAAGTTTGTTCTCCATTTGTTTCTCCGAATCTTCCTATAAAAGAAGTAATGGAAAATCTTAATAAACCTGTTGATGTCAGTAGAGTTCAATCTCTCATTAACCCAAAGCCTCAAGTATCTCACTTAGCAATACAATTTATAGATTATTTTGCTGAATTTGATTTCCTGTCAAAGGCTATGTTTTTGGATAAAATTGATCCTGTAGAAATGCTTCAAGTTGATTCAATTCCAAAACTGCAACTATTTGATACGTATTCAGATAAAAGCATATCTCACGGTTATCATGCTTTAGAAGCCTTTTCTGAATGTATGAAACATTTGCAAAAATTAATAAGAGAAGGCTATTTTATTGATGATTTTTCAAATTCACGTAAAATTAATAATTTTAAAAAAAAATTAAATAAGATAATGTTATATTCGTAATAAGTTATAGCTATTACTGTAATTTTATTTTTGTATTTGTTATTGAAAAAAAATAATACTTCTTTTTATTTAAATATTAACTTTTTTTAAGTTGTGGAGAAGTAAGTGCGCCTTAATGTCTTTTGGTTTTTTGAAAACTCCAAGAACGTAAACTTTAAAATAAAATTTCGGAAGTATGTATACCAGCTTTTTTTAAATTAGCCTAATGTACATATTAACTATTTTTTTACAAGAAAAAAATTTTTATAAGAAAAATTATTCATGAAGATAAAATTTTGTAGGTAAATAAAAATCGAATAAAAAAAAATAAATTACGAATTTGGGAACATAACACTGTATCAAATAATTTTGGTTATGTGTGCTAAAATTTATCGTCAAAACATAGTTTTTATAAGCCAAAAGCAAGCATATATCCCTATCAAAAAATGTAAAATAATTTTTTGTTTGACAATTTTTTTTATTAAAAAGTACTTTATGTAATTAGTATTTCCTTGTTCAGTAACTTAGTAAATAATGGAATGATGTAATAGAAGTATTATGATCTTTAAAAATAATGTTTGTGAATAATATCAAATAATTGGTATCATTATAAATATGCAATTAATTTTTTGATAATATTTTTATTTAATTTTAATTTAAAAAATGATTTTAACAAAATTATACATTATTATTTTATTTCTTTATATAATTATCCCTATATGGAGTATAAAAAATGAAGAAATGAATGGTTATATAAATAATACTTTTCTTCAAGAACATATAAGAGTTAAGAGAAGAATTAGAGGACTAAGAATTTTTTGGCGTTTAGGACGACTGGCTCTCAGAGGTATCCGGACAACAGGAAGAATATTAAGACGTGGTGGTTATATATATAGAAACAATAATATGTATGGTTACAATAACTATTATAGTAATTACTGGGGATAAAACAAAGTATATTGTATACAATTAAAAATCTTTCTTTTTAAATCTATTTCCTTTTTATTAATAAAACATTTATCCGCGACACCTACCTTACGAAATTAAAATAATAATATTTTTTCGCTCTTTTTTCAGAATAGATAAAAATGAGTACAAAATGATTTCATTAAACTTGAATAATTTTATTTTATTTTCCATATCGATCATAAGAAATGAAAAATTAATAGTAATGATAGTTTTCTTTAGCAACACATATGATTTATTCATTTTTAAAATGTAAATTTATTAAAGTAGTATAATTTTCTTTATTATATAACAATTTTACTAGTAGAGAAGTATATTTTATGTGTATGTACCACTAAAATAACTTTGGTAGCGAAAAAGCAGGGAACCTTCTTAGTCGTGAATCCGTGGCGCAACGGTAGCGCGTCCGACTCCAGATCGGAAGGCTGCGTGTTCAAATCACGTCGGGTTCATAAAACTTTCTTTTTCTCTCTTACCATACACATAAACAACATCACCAGCTGCAATAAAGAGATAAGAACGAGAAAAGAAATGCACATAAAATTTTATTACTACTACTATTATAATATTTTATAAATTATACACAGAAATATACAAATATAAATTAAAAGAATGCTCCATTGTTTAATAGCTGAAGAACCATATTGTAAAAATTTTTTCTTTCCACATTCATTGAAGCTTGAGGACATTCTTTAAGAATACAATCACCTATATGATCTAATTTATTTATAAAAATCGACAAAAAAGAGGATATCTCTCTTTCTATTGAGACAATCTCTACTGGTGTTAATTTTATATCAGATGATGTTATCTTGTAGAGGCTACTTTTGAGGAAGTAGAGATAATCGTTACAGAAACATAATGTTTCCAGAAGTGTTGTAAAAACAGTCTAAAAAAGAATAAAATAATGGAAACAAAAAAATATAATTACCTTTGATTTTTCATCCATAAACAGATCATGCCTCAATTTTTTCAAGAATGATCTCATCTCATTTATAATCAAATCAATAGATCCAAGTGACACTAAAGTATCTTCAAATTCTTTTGTATGTTTAGGAATGATATAAGTAAAGACATAATAATAGCATTTGTGGAGGAATAAATTAATCCAATGGAATGTTCTTTTGAAATGAATCATCAACCTGTAGACTGGATACTCATCTGACATCGGATTTATACTCCTAGGTATAGATTGAAATCCTTCTCTTATTATTGGTAGTACTTCCTCAAATCCAGAATATACAGTAGAGAGTGATAAAGTTAATTTAAAGATTCTTAACAATGACTTCAATGTCTTTTCATCCATAACTATTGATATAGTTAGTGACGAGGAGAAATCAGTACCCACAGGTTCCATGGTTGCAAAATTTAAATTCGGTATACTAAATCCAGTACTATTTCTTTGTGAAGCATGAGGATTTGTATACGAAAAAATTGTAAAAGACGGCTGGATATGGAGGTGCCTAATCAATTCACATGAATTAATAATCTTAGAAAAATTAAAATTTATCTGATCTAGTGTTATCTCAACACAATTCTCAACATTAGCAATAATTCTTTTACAAACGACGTGATCAGTTAATAGAAAATATGCTTTAGCAGCCTTCCAGTGATCCATTAAATATTCATCCTGAAATATCCTTTCAATGATATAATCATTTGCAATTTTTTTCATCTTCCCAGCAATAGAACATAAATTGTAGCGACTTTGTATCTCATAGAAAACACTTGGATCTTTTAGTTCATCAAATAACTCACTCATCCTATGGACATTCTCCTTGAATTTACTCCTATAATTAGCTTCCTGGAGAAATAACTGAGCTTTACCAATAGATAGGAAATCGTCAAAAATATTTACAATATATTTCATAGATATTGGAAAAAGTTTTGTCCTCGGAGATATCCATTCAAACCACTTCCTACAATCAGGTATTTCCTGTCTTTTATAGAATATCCAATCTTTATTATGATACGGCAACCTACCATAAAGAAGCCATTCCTTTAATTGGAGCATAAAACGTTTGTACATATTAAAAAGAATCCTTTTTAACGCTTCTGATTCCCATGTTTGTGCAACTTTCGAAGTATATTCCTTATAAAGATTGTTAAGAATATTAAGTCCAATCTCAGAATGCAGGCCAAGGTGGACGTTATTGAAGTAGACAATTCTGTTCCTCCATAGAAGTGAAAATTGAAATAACTGCTCAGGTACTGGATCTCCTGGTATTTCATTTAAATAATCTCCCAAAATACAATCAACGATACTTTCAGCAAAAACCTCAGCCAATGAATCTTTTAAGTTATTTGCAGATGAGGTACAACGTTCCACTATAGAATGGTATGTAGCAGCTGTCTCAAGGACATGATTTATCATAACAATATCATGAGTATTGAAATTGAAAACATCAAAATATGATGATTTTATAGAAAACGTTGAAGAATATGTTGGAACTAGAGATAGTTTAGAGTACCTCTCTATGACAGATGAATAAAAGAAATCTGAATTCTTCCCAGACAACAACGACTGAAGTTCAGAGTAAAACTCTAATCTCGAGAACGTCTCAATAGCTGATATAAAAGACTCAGGTGGATCCTCAACTTTCTTCAAAGGATGATACCTCGCAAACATCCTTTATCACACAAACAGTAACAATAAACAAATTGATAAACAATAAAAAAGCGAGGAAAAATCCTAACTGGAAACCACAATTGGTAAGACGTATAATGCATACAGAGATAGAGATTTGAATTAAAGATCGCATCAGAAGTTATTACCTATTTATATTTTAATGTTTCTTCATGTTTTATTGTGTGGATGAGGTAACTTCTTCGACAACTATAAAGTTGTCGACTTATGGGAAAATTATCCCTGGTCCTGGGGAGGAATTAATTACAATAGGAGGGAAATGGTTGAGGATATTCAGATTGAATCCTTACCATATTAAGAAAAAGGAAAATCAACAACCTAAAGATACTGAGTTGGAGCAGATTTATTCATTGAAATTATTGGAGGAACCTAATGGATTGGTTATTGTTAATTGTAGTAGTAAGTTTTATTATTTATTTTTATTTTTTTTATTTTTTAAAATTTCTAGATAATGATGATGGAACTAATATGGTTGCAATTTCATTTCCTGATTACCGTGTAACGCTAAATAAATGGGATACAAGATTAAATGAGTTAACAGCAATTTCTCATCATGATTTCGCTATGGATATTTCAATATCAGTCAGCAAGACATGTCATCGTGAAGCACAATTCCTTGCCGCTGACGATGCTGGGAGTATGGTGATAACCAATCTACCTGATAGTCACCTAGGAATAGTTCCACTTGGAGTTTATTGCCACAGGAAACAAGAAACTATATCACTGAAACATTTAAAAATAAGATTGAAAAACATTCTAGGAATATCCTTTACTGCCGGTTACGTCAAACCAACTATCTTAATTTTGTATGATGCTATGAAAGCTAACGTTGGAAGAGCTGCCTTGATATCGGATACCGTTGCTTTGGTGGCTGTTTGCCTTGATCTAGATACTCAGGGACATTCTATTATATGGCATACAAAAGGTTTACCATCAGACTTGAAGACACTCCTCCCAATACCTGATCCCGTTGGCGGAGCTGTTCTTATTGGAGTTAATCATATACTTTATATGAATCAAAATTGTGCCCCTCAAGGGATATCTCTTAATTCTTGTTCTGATGAATTTACGAAATTTCCTTTTAAGGATTTCCACCATTTGGAAGTTGATTTACAAGCTCCTGTTGCAACTGTTATATCTTGTTCAGAAGTTCTTATCGGAAGTTCTAATGGTAGTCTTTATTCAATTCATTTAACAACCAATGAAACATCCTCTGTTAACAATATTTATCTTCTAAAAGTTTGTGGTATCCCTAATTGTTCAAGTTTGACTAGTCTTTCTCCTGGTTATGTTTTTGTTGGTAGTCATGTTGGAAATCATTTGTTGTTAGAATATACAAAAGAAAAATTCACCTTCAAACAGGCTGAAATATTTGCTGATACCTGTGATCAAGTAGATGATACAGAAATCGATGAAGAAGTAAGGAGAGTTGAAGAGTTCCTTTTTGAAAGAGTTGTCCCATCATCGGAGGATGATAGCAGGGATCTTGTTAGAGTTGATGGTTTACAAATGAGGAGAGTTGATGAATTATTCAATTACGGTCCTATAAGATCGTTTACTATTGCTCCACCAGAAAATATCAGTGAAAAATACAAAGATATCGCTAATTATCATACTTTTGATGTTCTTGCTATTGTTGGACATGAAGGCGACAGCGGTATACTCCATCTCCAAAAATCCTTCAGGCCAATTATTTTAACAGAACATTCATTCAACAAAAACTGTAATTTATTTTGTTCCAAATTAACTGATAAAAATGATTTCAATTACATTGTATCGTCAAAGGCTGGTGAATTTACAATTCACAGTGTTGAAAAAACAGATGACAAGATTGAAGAGTCTTGGTTTTGATGAGGAGGAAGAGACAATACTCTTCACAACAAGTCATAAAGGGAAATATTGTATTCAGGTTACGAAGACGAAAATAATAATATCTAGAGAGGGACGATTACTATCAGCAGTTGTATTGAATCTCTCATCAGATGTTGTCTTGGTAAAATTCCAGGAACCTCTTATTGGAATGGTAACAGAAAGCGGTAACTTGTATATATATCGTGTCAGGGAACAGGACAACTCTTTAGTCGTCAGGAGGAGAGCCTTTTCCAATGGAAGTCACCACCTGGCATCTGTTGCTGCATTTGATATTATTAAAGACAAAAGTGGCATCTACAATAGGAAGTTTACAGATTCGTTAAGTAATACACCAGTTAAGATTAAAAGAAATGAAAGGAGGGAAAGAGATTTTGATATTGATAATGCTACAGAACATGCTCTTTATGGAGCTTCTAAGTCGTTTTCAAAGACTAGTAATGGAATATTTTGTAATGGGTTTTTGAATAGGAACCAACAGGATGAGGAATATCATAGGAATCCTAAGAAGGCTATTCAGACATCGGCGATTGATCCAGATAGGATGGAGGTTACTTTTTGTGTAGCTGTTTGTTATTTTGATGGTAGTATGGAGATTTATACCCTCCCTCAACTGAATATAATATTCAAGACTAATGAACTGGCATTTCTACCCCCAAAAATATGGGACAACAGTTACATTAATAAACGAATAAAATATCAAAAAGTAAGAAATCACAATGAGATAATAGACGTAGAAAGAGAAAACGGAATCCAGTATAAAATGTTAATCAAAGATATATTGTTCCTCCCATGTGGTATAAACTCATCAATCCAAGTAATGTTAGTACGCGTAAATAATCAAATAGGTTTCTATGAAGCTAAGTTAATGCACAATGCACGAAATGATAGACCAGCATTCATGTTCAGTAGACTCCAACACCATTGGGATGTATCATCGGTGTGTTATGAAAACTTTGGTGATGATATGAAATTTACCTGTGATTACAAACAAACCTTTTATTATTTAAGGGAGTTAGGGAAGGTATAAGGATATTTGTATGATATCTGGTGAGTATCCGGCATTGTTTTATTATGGAAAACATGGATCAGTATTACATCATTTTAATGTTGAATCTTATATTGATAAGTTTTTCTCTATTCAAACTAAAGTTCATGGGTGTATTCTTGGGTATGTTACTGAGAGTGGCTCTTTGATACAAGCCAAAATTGATGATTTCATAAGATATGATATTCCATATCCTGGTAAGAAGATAACGAAGAAATGTACTGTACATCATATGGTGACTTTATTATCAAGAAATCTTGCTATATTAGTTACCTCTGAAGAGATTGACCTCGACAGAGTGTGGTATTCGGTGAATGATGAAAAGTTCTGTGAAAATGTCAATGTACAAAAAGGCTTCCTCCTTCCAAAAGGACCTGTATATAAGGTTTCATTTTATTCTATGAATAATTGGATTGAAATACCAACTACAGAAGTGACATTTCCTGATCATGAGTATGTTACTTGTTGTTCTGAAGTAAGACTACAAATTGAAGAGAATCCTAGGACTGTGCAGAATTATATTGCTGTTGGAACATCTTTTAATCAAGGTGAGGAGATCCAATCTAGAGGAAGAATAATATTGTATGAGATTATTGATGTTGTTCCGGATCCAGAAAATCCTACATGTACAGAGAAGTTAAAAGAAGTGTATTCTAAAGAACACAAGAATGGTGTAACAGCATTGACAGGTTTAAATGGTTTCTTGATGTCTGGTATGGGAACAAAAGTCTTCATCTGGCAATACAGAGACGGTGAACTTCATGGTATATCATTCTTGGATAGGAATGTATACATAACAAGATTGGTACCATTCAGAGATTTACTCATAGTTGAAGATATATGTAACGGACTTGCTGTTATGAGGTACCAAAAAGAGTATAAAGTCCTTTCTGTTGTAGCAGAGGAATCAAGGAGGTTCTTAAGATTATCCCTCTCATCAGACTTCATCTTCAGAGATGGACAGATGGCATTTTTACATGGAGACAAACAAGGTAACCTAACCTTCTACACGTACAACGGTAGTGGTGGAGCAAACAGAAACATTTGTGCCTTAACAGTCACCTCAGAAATCTATTTATCCTCACCGATCTCAGCATTCCTTAACATTAAATGTAACAATCACGACAAATTCTTCATCGAAAGAGAGGGGTATTGTAGGCAGAGGCAAAGTATTTTATATGGTACCTTAGATGGGGGTTTAGGTTTCGTAGATACAATAGATGAACAACATTACAGAAGATTAGCATTCCTTCAAATAGTATTATCAAGAGTCATGCCTCAAGGATGTAAATTAAATTTCAGGATTTCAAGAGCAGTTGATCCAATACCTCATAAAATTCAATCATCTTTAAGGAACGTCCTCGATATAACATTTATAAGACAATTCTTCTTCCTTGATTTTCGTGTACAACAAAAGATTGCCAAACGTGTTGGAAGGAGTGTGTGGACGATACTTGATGATTTACTAGAAATTGAACATTATTTCCGTTATCACTAAATATTACATTATTCCTAACATTAAATAAAAATTACTGTATCTTTTTTATTTTTGCTTTTTTATTTACTTTATTATTAATTGATTATATATATTTTATTAGTGTTTTGTTTATTGTTATAAATATACATGAGAAAAAAAAGGTTATAAATAAAAGTATATTATTAAGTTCACATATATATCATACTGTTTCTTCCTTCTTCGTAGTCCGTTAGTTTTATTAGTGGGTCGTCGTCGTCGTTTCCTTCTGATCCATGTTTCTCATCCTCGAGGTCAGATGATAATGATCCCTGAGCGGTAAAATAAAGTTGAGTAGAGGTGGAATAAAAAAATGGCTAAATTTTTATAGTGAAAAAAAATGAACGAGAGAAAAGTTGGGAGGGATGGACATTTTTGGATAAATCAACTTACGAGTTTCTTCAACGGAGGTATCATTTCTGCTGGTTCTGTATCTAGTAAAGGCTCTGGTAGCGTTAAATCATCTTTACCAGGGTAATATGATATTCCTGTTGTATTTAGGGGTGTTAGTTGTTCCCCAATTGGTACATAAGTATTCTTCTTGGATGGATCACCTAGATTTCTTAATATTGGGACAGATCTTTTTCTATGATCTAATTTTGATGATAAGCATATACCGATTATGATAAAAAGTATCAGGATGAGAATTAATACAATTAGTGCTATAATTAGGATTATGTAGTTAAAGCCTTCTTCGTTATCATTGGTGTTTGGTGGCACCGATCCACTGAGAGGTTCTTTTATTACATTAGCTATTAGTGGAACGTCCCATGGAGGAAAATCTAGACTTTCTACTGTTTCTTTTATCTCATTATCATTGGGTTTGAAGGAGCTTATGTGATTGACTAGTAATGATTGTTCAAGTTCTGGTTTAACTTTAATACATTCATAATACTCATGAGAAGAATCCTTGTAATATTTCAATGGCATAAAATGTACACGATCAGATCTATGATAATTTACATCAACATTGGATATAAAACCACCAAACCCATTATTTCCTTCACTCACATCAGAAGCACCAAAAACAAACTGTTTTGTCCTAGCTAAATTATACGGTAACTTAGTAAAATTCAAAATCTTCTTCTCATCATCAACAACAACCCAAATCTTATGTTTTCTTTGATCCAAAATAATCTGAATAAAATGTCGATAACCATCCATAAAGGTACCTTTAAATAGTATCTTTTCATCCTTTAAATTTACGCTTAACTCATAATCTGAATCAAGCGTAATGTCAATGTTTTCTTTACTATTATCCATCTCCACAAATGATAACATTTGTTTGCTTACATCGCTCACCTCTTTATCAGCTGAAAAAGCGAATTTAAAAGTTTGAATTTTACTGTCGAATAAGTCGTATCTTTGCCTTATTTTTGACATATCGAAGGAGAGTTGTTGATTAGGAATGGTAAGTTTTATGGTGTCGTCTTTTTCACATGTTGGACCATAGAAACTTGTCATTGAACAATCGCAGAATGTATCATGTGGAGGACTTTGGAACCATTTAACTGAACAGTGACCTTTGTTTTGGCAATTCAAGTATTTACATGACTCATCATGACATCTCATACTAATGGAACCATCGTTTGATGATACTAAATCGGAACCTCTTAAATCAAGGAATTTATGTGAAAACTTAAGACCACGTAAACACCCTAAAATTGAGGGTAATTTTGTATTATATATAGTAGACCAAGTAATTAATTCCCCAGATTCCTTAGCTCTTGGTACTCCACCAACATACAAAACTTTATACGGTAATATATTTGTTTGTGCCGGAAGAATTGGTGGTATGACAATCTCATCATCAGCACCATCCAAAACGACATAACTTTTCGTTTGTGATACCGAACCAGCAATAGTACAAAATTGTTCATCAACAAATAAAGTAACGTTGTTAGTGAAATATTTTAATTGTATTTGTCTCCATTCCATGTTGTTGAAGTAGGTTCCTTTTCCTGAGTGTACAGTGCATTGTTTGGAGACGTTACCTTGATTCATTGAGAGGATGATTCTAAACTCATCTGTAAGGTGGATTTGGAAAAAGTTGTTAAACTCATCTATAGCAAAGACCAGTAAGGCTTTCGTTTGGTCGGTTTTGAAGGACATTGTAAGGTCTTGGTAGATTGATGTCATGTTTTTGAGTGATTTTCTACTATCGTAGCCTATGTATGATTCATAGGGATTGTGAAATGAGATGTCTGTGTCTTTGTTTATGGAAAATTGACAATGATCTCCGTAGTAAATATTATCATTTTTGCATATACATTTGTATGTACCTTCTTTGATGTTTTCTACACATTTTGACTCGTGTTGACAGGTATCTTTTTGACACATCACTCGACACCCACTGAAGATATGTTCATTCTTTGATAACGATAATTCATGAGATAAATTAATTAAATCGTCATCAATATAAAAACTCCTAAAACAACCAACAAAATTTTGCAACCTAAACTCTAAATTTTTTCCTAATAATTCTTCTAACGTTGCAATAACATTTTGATCATCAATAATTAGATAGACTTTATCAATCGAAACCCTAAATTCATGACGATTTAATTCTAAAATAACATGATGCCATATTCCATCACCTATAACACCTGAAAAAGTTAATATTCCCTCACAAATAATGTTTGCCTTCCTCCTAAGACTAAATACAAATTCATTATCATTTGTAACAAACATATGAACAAATGTCTCTTTGTCATTAATTTGTAAAATATCAAAATTTTCCCCATTTGACGGGAGGCGAAACTCAACCTCAACTCGTCTACCAACAGGTCTATAAAAGACTAAAACACCATCATTTGATTTAAAAGATAGAGAGAAGTCATTATCATAACCAATATCGCCATAACATGATAATTCACTAATATTTAATAATCCTAATCCTCTTTTAGCAACAATTTGTGATTCTAAACTGTAAATATTTATTCTTTTGATACCCACATTTTGTTTAGTACTAAAAGTTCCTGTATCATATTGAGTATTATTACCGCTATCTATGTCACAATTACAGTTAACATTTTCTTTATAACATTTATTATTTTTTTTACAATTACATTGGTATTCAGGGCCATCACTTAGTTGGTGGTATGGTTTCAAACCACCATAATATATACTTTCGAATGAGGTGTGCCCTTCCCTTGAAATTTAAGGGAGCGTTTCCATAACAACTATAACTGAGAAACTGTTGGCATTTCTGTGACCGTTGGATTAAATTTCTTATCTGTATTGTGGACATTAATTTATAATTGATGTCATAGGATAAATTTTGAATGATATTTTTATCTCTTACTACCATATTTGGTGGGAAATTGTGAGATATTATTGTTTTACCATTATCACATTTAACATAACCCATTTCACCTATATCACTACCATCAACATCGATTTTGTGGATACCAGATGATGGTATACTAGAACAAGATTTTGGGAGTAGTGAAAATTGACAATACCTTCCCGTATAATCACCTTTTGAACATAAACAATATGGTTCTCCATTCCCGTTAACCTTACATTCCCCACCATTTAAACACTTTTTCTTATCACTATAAGTACATATACCAAGTGTACCTTTTTTTTTCTTAATTTCATCTAATTGGGTGCACTTTTCTTCTATTGCTATATCACCGCTAAATATTTTATCATTAGGTAATAAATGTTTATTTCCCCCAACTTGTAAATATTTAAAATCTACCTCACCAATAAAACTACCCTCAGAGGCGTTAAAAGATCCCAGTAAGACATATATTGTTGATAAAGTATTATTTATACTATAAGGAACATTAATACTAATACTAACTTCATCAATTTTTTGATTATCCCCACTATATGTAATTCCACTTAAATGTTTATTTATTAAATCTAGCTCAATAAAAAGATGGAGATCATGTGTTTGGTTAGCTGGAATTACAATTTTACTTAGTGTTACATTCGAAGAATAGCCAATTGTTATTTCTTCTATCCCACGTATTACTGATAAATTATTCCATAAAAATTTATTTTCATCAAACAAATGGCTTATGGATATGAGACCCACCTCTCCGGTTGAGTTTTTTTGTAATATTAATGGTATTAGATAATTACTTGATTCTGTATTTAGTATTATGGGCTTGAATTGAATTTTGCTAGTTTTTGATGATAGTAGGAAGCATGTGTCGGATTGAAGAATACTCTCCTCAGAATCGCTTAGAGATAGGGTTAATTTTATTATAACCAAGAAATATAGTTGAAGTTTTATATGCATAGATGATATTTCCTTGGTTTAGACTAGCTGGAACAATTTTTTCTAAAAGATGGTGCAAAAAAAATTAATAGAGTGTGAAAAAATAGAAATATATTATTGAGATGTACCGCCATAAAATTGGAGGAAAAAAATAAATGTAAAAAAGTTTTCGGTGATAGGTAAGAAGATATAGAGATGGGTGTTGAGATAAATAGAAAGTTAACTATGATTTTTGTATAATAAAAACATTTAAATGAAAAATTACTTTTAAAATAGGATTACTAAGGTGTTTACCACCTGAAGGGTTTAATAAAAGTTATACATGATTCCAAAACCGCAATTTTATTTTGTCTTTATAAGATTTTTTAAAAGGATTACCATATAATTTTTGTTATTGCTTTTAATTTGATTTACTCAAATCTTAATCACCTTATAAAATATAGCTAGTGAGGTGAAAGTGAAACTTAAATAAAAGTAATTGATAGGGTGACTTCAAAAACACAAAAGATATATAAAAATATTTTTAAAAAAATACCCAAGTAGGAGAGGTTAACCTTCTCCATGACACACATCTGATATTATTTTCATATTAATATTATTATTTAAGATGCGCTTGAGTCATTCTTATCACAATTTCTTGGTCATGATCATTCTTAAAAATAATATTAATGTGTCTTTATCTCTTCTAAGAATGTGTATTGAAATATATATTAATCTGTAGTATTTGGACACAAGGAAACCGTCGACATTTGTAAAAGTATTATTTATCATGAAAATTTTATCATCTCACTTTCTGTCTTTTTAATATACGATTAAGTGGGGGTACCAAATTATATATGTTGTTTCTTTGCTAGAATATGTATACATATTATATCACTTACTCTCCCCCTTAATTTTTTTCTCTCTTTTTGATACTTTTGTATTTATAAATATTGTTCTTATCAAATTATGTAAGAATTTAATGGTGAGGATGTGTATTGAAATTATGATTGACGATATGATACATTATACATATTTGCTGATTGGTTCGTATTTTATGGATCATTTAATTTTCCTAATGCCTTATAAGTTATTAATCATTTTTAAATATTTATTTACCATACATAAAGTTTGGTTGTTTAAATAGTCTTTTTTTATTGATGGTGTGTACTTTTGTATGGAAGACGTGAATAGATTTTTTAGTTATTTTTATTTTCGTCTTCCTATAATTGATATACATATTTTTGTTTATAATTTAACTTTCGAATCTTTTGAGATTAATTTCATTACCACATTATTTACAGAATTTATGTGTAATTATATAATTAAAAAAAGTATATGATTCTCTGAATGATCAGCAAGGGTATTTAGATTAAAGAAGATAGATAAATTAAACATCTTCTTAATTTTGGTATATGTATATGTGTTTAAAGGAGCAATAAAATTATATTGAGAAGCTTGGAATTTTAAGATACAATATCAAGGATACTGGTTTAATCTACCTTTACTTGATAACCATATTAACATTATTATTTATTATTTAGCAGGGTATCTTTTTAGAAGAGAACGTGCAAATTGCAGTTGATAAATATATTTAAATAACATTCTTGATTTTGGAATAAAAAATACTGGTTGAAGAAGGGGAAAAATAAAGTATAGAAAAGTGATCTTCCGTGAAAGTGGATGAATAGTATTAATTAGAAATATAACACATATAAGAGGAAAATTAAGAATTTTAATGTTAATACACCTTATAAGAAAAGTAATCTTTCAATTATAATCAGGATATATATAATTAAATATGCATAAAATAACAAGGTTTCTCCATTTATTTAAAAACGTAATTTTTAAATTTTACACTATTAAAATTGAATATTAATTACATCTTTTTTTATTTAAGTATATTGTTGAAACCTCTGAGAGTAAGGACAAACCTCAGTCCTTTACGACAACTTTCTCAAAAAAGTACATAAGCTTTAATGATAATAATTTTGTGAATATTGGAAAGAAAGTAATTCAGAAACCGAAATTTATCAAAAAATTATATAATAAATGTATGTTGAATTTTATTAAGGTATTAAAATTTTTGTGAGATTTTTTTTTGTGATGCGGAGATAGTTAAATGTAGAATAAGTGTTAAAATTACTTAATTTATGGAAATTTAATAATAATAGTGGTAAGTCATTAAAGGTAATTAATTATTTTTAAGAAAAATTTAGGTACTGTCTATTATTACTCAAATTTTTTACAATTAAGTAATTTTTACAATTTCTCTATATTCAGTCACCTTTACACTTCATAAATTTTCACGGTCATCTTATTGGATGTTTAATATTTACAATTATAATTTTTCTAGCTAAAGTATATTGGGAAGATAATATCATGGTTAACGGAAATGATAATACATTCAAATCATATGATGTCAATCCTACAAAATATTTGGGTGGGGAGTTAAGTAGCGATGAAAACTTGCAAAATCAAAAAGTAGAAGGAAATTTTTTAAGTGAGATGAATTCGAGTTATTCTAACAGTGATAAAGATTTTCGAGACAATCAGTCTTTTAAGGATGTTAGTTATTGTCCAGTATCTCAAAAGTCTGATAAAAATGAATTAATGAATGGGAAGGAGAAGACTTCATTTGCTAAAAGTATCTGTAAGTTCCTTTTTCCTTAACTTTTATATCAATTTTTTCGTTTAGTGAACATGAAAATGCTCTCATTAACAATCTTCGTATTATTGGGAACATTATCAATTTGTTCTTTACGTTTCGTTCGCTTCAGACACGTTGAAACAATGTACATAGCATCCGTTGGTTTGGTAGTTGGTGAGGCTTTTAAACTCCTGTTATCAGTAATTTTCCTGACGTACGAAGTTAAATCATTTCCAAAAGCAATGAAAGCATTATACATATCGACATTTGTTCACTGGAAAGATATGATAAATACAGGAATACCAGCTTTTTTATATGCAATACAGAATCTCTTATTCCAATATGCTATTAGTTACCTAGATGCAACAGTATTACTCGTTACACAACAACTCAAAATCTTGACAACTGCCTTATTTGCAGTACTGATACTGAAAAGTAAGTTATCTGGTGTTCAATGGATATCAATGGTTGTTCTTATTATGGGTATTATTTTGATTCAGTGGAAGATTCCTGAAAGTAAGAAAAGTGATAGTGTTATGGGTAATGGTACTGAAATTGTTAAAGTTGTTAAAGAAGATTTTTATCCTTTACCGAATCCTTTGCATATTCCTCCACAAATTATTGGTTTAGTAATGGTATTTATTGGGACAGTTTTATCAGGATTCAGTGGTATCTTTCTAGAAAGGATTTTTAAGAAGACTTCACAATCAATATGGTGTTTGAATTTTCCAGCTGGCAGCATTTTCTGTACCAGTATTTTTTTGTGTCTCCATAATTACTGATAGTAGTAAAATAGATGAAAAAGGATTATTTGCAGGCTTTGATTGGTGGGTTATAACAGTATATTTCTTATACGGATTACATGGAATGGTTGTAGCATTATTACTAAAACATGCCTCATCAATCTTGAAATGTTTTGCTTCTGGATTTGTAATTGCTTCTACAGCTATTGTATCAATATTCCTATTTAATGTAATACCAAATCTATTACTTATCATTGGGACATCGATAATTCTCCTAGCTGTCTATTTATACTCATCATTTCCATATCAAAAGAAAAGTGACATTACACTTCCACAAAAATGTGACAATTCCTCTCTTAAACCATAATGTTAAATTAATTTTTATATTTACAAAAATGTATCATATTTATATTTATAAATATTATTATATAATATCAATGATACAAAAGTTATAACATATTTATGTTAGATTCTCATGATAATATATTTTATTGTTATTAGAAAAATTAAACTTTGATAAAATTCAATATTTAAAATGGTTTTTGATAATAAAACAAATTCATTTTGACATATTATGTAAAATAGATTCTTATATTAGACAACAATGAATAATAGAATGTAAAAAATTAAATAAATATTGGTGTCGGAGAGCATATTGAATTGGGAAAATCTTTTTTAGAATAAATTTCGCTAGTTTAAAATGAACAAGATACTATTTGTAACAAGTTAAACGGTTTAAAGTACCAGAAGAGATCATGTGTTTAGTATACTTTTTTAAGCTTTGAATAGGTTAAGATTAAAAATTTATAATAGAAAATTGTATGAATGATTTCTGATGATTGGAATATAAAAAAATCGTTTACGTTTGAAAAGAGTTATGATAAAAAATTTTCAACTTTTATTATAAGTTTTTATTATATACAATTGATAAGAAAAAACGGTCACTACTCAGTTTTTAATTTTTCAGTTTCAATGGTTATAGTTTTCCTACTAAAAAGATTACGAATTCTATTGAATAATCTTACAATCATTCTCCTTAAAACCGGTTGTTCGCTAGGCGATCCTGTCGGTTTTAACATTCTAGAAAAATGATTAAATCATATAACATTATTTAATTAAACTTACACTTTTGTTGATAAAGCATGGAAAGATCCGTAGAAATTAAACATAACTGTACAAACCATACAAATTACATTGAATGGCATAGAAAAATCAGGTAATGGGAGTTGAATTGATATTGGATGTCCATAAATACTAAACTTAATATATTCACTATTGTTATCAATCTCCTCCATATTAATATACGTGGCATTGGAGAAATAAACATCAGACGGTAGAAGGAGGTCTATTTTTATACCCTCAATAACACGTCCCTTCTCAGCATCTGGAGGGTATTCAAAAGTCTTCAAAAAATGTAAACCATAGTTGAATTTCAATATACAAAGTGAACCACTTGGGAGTGTTGTAGACAATTCAAAATAATATGGACGATCTCTTATTTTTGATTGGATTACCCTTTGGAACTTGAAAGGTACATCATTACCATCGCATTGGAATGTCAAAGTATGAAGAAAAACTTTTATATACCATTGAATTGATTGTGATAATACAACATTAATCTTATCTGAGTGGTTATTTCTGATTTTTGTGATAATACTTCCAGATTGTTCTCCAACATGTGATGTTGAGGAATGAATTGTTACTAATGGTGGATAAGAAAGTCTTTCTCTAGGTTTGATACTGGGATTTTCATATAAACCAGAGATTGAAGAAAAGCTTGCTTCTAATAAATTGTAGACAGCAAACTTTCTACCAAATTTTTCAAGAACATTATCTGAAGTTACAGACAATTTCATTCCATCAAACATTTCAATATATATCTTAGACGATGAAGCTAATTCACAAGAGTAAGAAGATAAACTCTTTCCGAACAAACTTTCAAAATCAAAATTCCTTATACCTTTATCTTTTGATCCAACAAAGTTTACCATGATCTTAAGATTACCCGTAGTCCTGTTAAAATTTAAGTTTATACTATTAAAAGCTGCAGCATAAAATAATTCTGTATTCATTAAACTAGCTATACCAGCCACACCTTTGCATGGCAACAATTTCAAGAATGGTGAAAAATTCTCTGTACACACTGATTCCTCAGGAAAGACAGCTTCTTTATATAATTTATCAATCGTTATAGTATAATAAGTAGCAGAGTTATGCCAAGAACCACAAAAAATTCCACTTAAAGAATTGATAAGGTTTGTCCAGGCATCATCGTGATATGATTCATTTTGAAAGGAGACTTTTAAAGAAGCTCCAACAGGATTTTCTGGTTGTGGTTGGTATCCCCAATCATTTGATAACCAATTAGAAAAGGCTAGTGAAAAAGAAAGGTAATCTAGCGCGTGTTTTTCCACTATCTCCGCTATTGTTCTTGGAAACAAATCATAAGTTCGTGAACTTATGTTACCTGCTTTGATTGTGAAGTCAAATTGAGCGAATGTCCTTTGATTTTTTAGTTTTGTTATGAAAAGTGCCTCTTTGAAGTCATCTGAGGTAGTTTGATCATGTAAAATTTCTGTCCTTACAAAGGATATTAATAAAATAATGGATATATAAATATAATTTAAATAATACACAGTATACATAGTAATAATTTATGATAAAGATAACTATCTTCAATTCATCAGAAGACAGCTTTTACTCTCATTATTCCTCTGTATGAGACCACCGTCTTCTATGAATTGGTGAAATGTTTATCAATTATCAAAAATAAAAAGTATAATCAGTAGAATAGCTAACGTAAATATCATATTTATCTACAATAAATAGAAACTTATAACGATTGAATAATCGAAGATGAAAAGTCTCTTATTGTTATGATATCACAATAAATTTAGTCATAACTGTAATCTTTTTTGACTTCATTCTTTGATGATTTGCATAGTACTTGATATTTTAATATGTTTTATTAAAACAATAAGAACATTTATATTTTATGTTATGTGTTTTAAATTTTGTGAACCTTATTTAAAAAATGTCAAACATAAAGTTTCGATTAAAACATTTTTACTTAATCAAAATTAAAGTCATAACTTAATCATTTTTGTTGAATATATTAAATTATATAATTACAAATATTCAGTGTTATTCATTACAAACTTGTCTATAATAGATTAATAAAACATAGTTAATAAAGTGTGGTTTCTTAAAAGTTTTAAATACCAATTATTATTGATTTATACATCTGGAACAGGTTTTATCTGACTTTATTTGACCTCATAGGTAGAAAACTATAATTTATCATTTCCATTTCTTGAAAAAATGAGGTATACTTCGCTGCTTATTAGAAAAATATAAATTTTCTTATAATTATCAAATAGAGTAAGACCTTGTGCTCCTTTATCTTTACGATATTTAACTTCTAATTTAGCACTGCGCCAACATTCATTTTTTCTGATAATTCTAAACTTATAATATTAAATTGTACTTTCTTCTTATTTTTTGATTTTATTGAATAATAACAAACATCATCAATACTTTTTATTGTATGATATGATATAGATGGAGTTGCTACAAATTCTTGAGTATTTTCACAATTTTCTTGATTTTTAATAATGGTTTTATACTTTTTTCCAGTAAATGGTTGGAGACAAACACATTCATTACAATTAGTTTTATAATAACCTCCATTTTCACAATCGTACTTTTTATACTTATTATAGTGTAAGTACCATAAACGTTTAATAAAATTATTGTAAGAAAAATGCTCAGTTTGATTTACAGATACTTCATAATATTAAGACAAATCAGATAAAAATGTGTACGTTCTTTTTTCCTTGTCCTTATTTTTAAAGTACGGAGAGGGAACCGTTTTAGAATAGTAGTCAAAAGTACTATTAGTTATTACTTTACTATCATATTTTTTACTTTATAGTATATTTCTTGATAGAATTTTGAAATATTACCATAAAAAATTTTTACGTTAAAACTACTATCATTACGTGTAATTTTCTGGCACTAATCCAAGTGTATAACCAATAAATGATAAAAATTCATTATGCCTTTTTTCTATACTTTTTGTGAAATACACTTTTGTAGGAATTTTACTACTATTAGATAATTTTACCGTATTACATTTTTTAAAATAAAAATTAATACCTTTTTTTCCTTCGACTTTTGATTTTTTGTTCTTTGAATTCCAAGAAAATCATTTTACTTAAAAGTGATAACTCATGCTTGATATTTTCGGATAATTCATCTCCGAGCTTTTTTGAAACATAATATATAACAAGATTCGGTTTGATAGGATAAGGAGGTCTTTTAAAGGACGTGGAGCTTGTCATCTTATTAGATGTTTTGCTTGCAGCTTCCTAAAGAAAACATCGTTTTTAACATTGATATCTTACATTTTGTAAAATACATAGTACTGTTATAAAAACAATCAAAAGCGATAAATTCATTATAATAAAAAATAAATTTAGAAATTGAGATATTATATTGTGTAAATACTTTTTTGAATTGAATGATGATAATGTAGACAATGTTATTAAATACTTACTTTATTTAAATAAAAAAATAAAGTTTTTTTAAAATCAAAAATATAATGCTTCATTAACTTTGGGTTAATATATGTGTTCCATACCTTGGCTTACCAAAAGCAAATGTGTACGTTGCATGTAAAAAATATTTGGAATATTATATGAATAACTTTTCAATAATGTGAAAGCATTACTACTTTAATCAGCACAGTTTCATGAAAATGAATTACGAGGATAAAAGTATTTACCTCAATAGACCAATATTCTTTGAAATTTCTATGACCTTCTCTTATCAAAAATAATAAAGCAGCAAAAATACTTTCGAAATGCTTTAAAAATTGACGAAAGTTCAAAGATTTAAAATCCAGTAGTAGTCCAAAGTTCTTGGTATTAAGGTTGAATGAAAGTTGGTTAATTATATCCATTAGTACAAAAATCAAGTAAACTAAAAATAAAGGAATCCATTACTTAACTAAACAGAAAGTCCCGAAATTCTAATAAGAAAAAAGACTATAAAAATCATACCAATTAAGGTGAAAACGAGTAGGATCTTAGAAATGTTTAAAGAATTCTTTTCAGAATATTTTTTCTGTTATTATTATTAATGTTATTGTTATTATGTTAATAAGTAATTGTTGTATTATTTTCTAATAATTGTGCTACATCTTGTGGGTCAAAACATATTCACTTCTTACACAAACATTAATGTCTATATTTCTTTTTTTTTTAAATCGTGTGAACATATTTAGAGTACCATCACCTACATAAATTCTACAGTTGCAATTATATTTACATGGATTTTCCGTACAAATTTATAATTTAAAAACTAGCTTGTTTTAATTTAATAATTTCACCGAAGTAAACGTAAAATATTAGTACCTTTAAGTGGAATAAGTTTAGATAAGGAGCTTTTAATGCTTCAATTCTAGGAAATTTTTAAAACAAAGAATCTTTTTTAAATGATTCTACACCATGAAAGTTTTCTATATTTTATTCACTCCTATTAAAAATTAACAAATTTGTCACAAAACTATTTAAAACCTACTGTTTTTTTTATGATGTTATGGCTGATTGATATAAAACATTTAAATAATAATCTCCAAATATTACTATTGAGAGAATTTGATTTCAATATATCAGATAGTTACATCCTGCAACTCAAAATGACTTTTAATTTAAATTAATATTTCTACGATTTTCAGCTTATTATGATTTTTTACAATTTTTTACATTACCTCAACGCAACTTGTCATAATACAATTTTACATTTCTATACTGTTTGGAGACAAATAGTTGGATTGATATCAAATTCAATGTTGATATAGATAATTTTGTATTTCTTTTTTATAGGAAGATATGGATGGTTGGCAAATGAACTACGTACAGTTTAAAATCTTTATAATTTTGGTTCTTAAAATTTTGGAGACAAATTATAAAGAATTATGGATTTTATATATTTACTGAAAATTATTTCATTTTTTCTAATAGTGATCAAAACAGTGAGAAATATATAATATATTTCAATTTTTAAATTTAAAGCCTAACAAAAGAACAATCAAACGATTTATATAAAAACTTTCATAGTTTAATTTTGATTATCATAATATTAGCTGTATATTAATCTCGAATTTCACCTGTGAATAGTTATTTATTAATTAGCACTTTAAAATATTGCAATAAATTAGTATTGATAGTATCGACATTTATTATTACCCTTTTTTGTGTTTGAATTTTTAAATACCTTTTTAAAAAAAATACTATTAAGGACATTCTTATGCAATCAAGTGAAAGTTGTATCTTAATTACTTTTTCTGAGTAAACCAGATTAATATTTAAGTTTATATAATAAAAAAAGTAAAGTATTTTAGTTATATTTATAATAAAATTTATCTGTAATAAGTTAAAAAATACATGATTTTTTAAATGAAATTTCTCAAATGTTTTAAATATAAAATTAACATTACTTTAAAAATTTAGAACATGTTTAATTTAACTTAATTACTTTTCTTTGAAGGAAATCTCTAGACTATCCTTTCCATAATCTTCAAATATTATATATACTTCCCTGCTTAATGCGGGAAAAGAAATGTTAGTATAATTACCACATAAAGAAAGACCTTGTGCACCCTTGTCTTCACGATATTTAACAGTTACGCCAGCATTTAATTCACAATTTTCTGCATGTGATACATGTAACTTTTTAACAACAAATTCCACTTTCTTTCCATTCTTTGATTTTATTGAATAACAACAATAGGTTCCAGCATTTTTTATTGTATAAAATGATTTAGATGATTTTGCTATAAGTTCTTGGGTATTACCACAACTTTTTGAATTCGAAAAAAGTTGCTCACATTTTGCTCCAGTAAATGGTGGGGGACATCGACATTTTTGATAATCATTTATAGGGTAACCACCATTTCTACAATCAAGTGATTTATTTTTTTTACTGCAGTATAAATACCATATACGTTTAAGGTCGTTGAAGCTGGCAAACTCATTTTCTATGTTTAAATGCTTACTTTTTTCGTAATATTTACCCAGGTCAGATAAAAATGTGTACGTTCTTTTTCCCTTGGCTTTACTTTTAAAGTATGGAGATGAAAACATCTTAGAATAATAGTCAAAACTACTATTAGCTATAATAGTACTACTATATTGTTGTACTTTATAATATTTTTCATAATCCGATATTGGTGAAATATTTTCTTTCAAAACATTTACATGAAGATTACTATCACTACGTGTAATTTCTGGTACTAATCCAAGAGCATAACCAAAATAAAAAATCAATTTATTTTCGGTTTCGTCTTTTTTCAAACACACTTTTGTAGGTTTGCCTTCCTTAGTGGATAGTTTTACCCAACTTTTTGAACAACTAGCAATGTAAATATCTACTTTTTTACTATTAATTTTTTCTTTTTCTATTTTCAAGCATGTATAAGAACTTATATGACTAGTTTGCAAATTAATAGTCATATCAAATTTTTTTTCGAGTTTTTTATCCAAATAATATTTGATAGATTCCTGTTTGGTATAATAAGGAGATTTATATGATGCCCCGGGTTTATGTGATGGCTTGGATGTTGTTTTTCGCTTAGGTTTTTTTCCCGTCTTCTTCTTTGTTGGCTTTTTTACTGGCTTCTTCTTATTTGATTTTTTTCCTGACTTGTTCTTATTTGGTTTATTTTTTAAGGTGTTACTCACATCTTTTCCTTGTATTAACTTATTCGATTTTTTACTTTCGACTACCTAAACAAAAACATTAATTTTAACACTAATATCTTACATTTTGTAAAAAATATAGTACCCATATCAAAATAATCAAAAAGGATAAATTCATTGTAATAAATAAGTATTAGAAAAAAAATTGAAAAAGTGTCAATTTAGTTGTATAAATACTTTTTTTTTTGAAAGTTGAATTATGATCAAATAAACAAGACCATTGAATACTTAGGTTATATAAATAAAATAATTAAATAGATTATTTTCGAAGTTTGAAATGATCAAATAAATATTTATCTTATTGATCGTAATTCTAAACCATTTTTCAGTAATTTTTTATTAATATAAGCATTTCATACATCATTGAAACTATGAAAATCAAATTCATAGGTTGGTTGCAAAAGAAATATTTTTAAATTTTTTCCACTAAAATATTCAGGATATCACATGGATAAATTTTTAAGCTAATGAAATCATTGTTTCTTTTTTTTAAATTATTTGAACATATTTAGTACTTATACCTTCATGAATCTTAATGTTTTAAATTATGTTAACTGAGAGTTTGTTTCAATTTAGTAATTCCTCCAAGTATACTGGAATATTATTACTATTAAATATAATAAAATTAGGTAAACAGTTCCTTACTGGTGAATTTTAGCAAACTTTCGGAATAAAGAATTTTTCGAGATTGTCCTACTATCTGAAGTTTTTTATGATCAATCATTTCTGTAAATACCTTAACAAATCTTTTTTCTAAAGTATTGAAAATTTATTCCTTCTTTAAAATTTTATAGACATTTGCTGCAAAACAATTATAACCACAATCTTTATACTCTCCTTCAAATGTTACCATTAAAAAGATTTCATTTCAATATATTTTGATAACTATATTATCTTATTTCTAATGACTTTTTACTTAAAATTATATACCCACAGTCTTCAGTTTTTTTGGAATTTCTCTTCCTTTCGTAACATTACGAAACGCATTTTATCATAGTATGCAACTATATCGCTATGGTATGTCAAGATAAGATTATTGGATTCCTACAAAAATAGATGTCCATGTAAATATTAGGTATTTTGTGATCCCCTTTTAAAGGTGTATATAGACAAATAAATTACGTATGTTTAAAAGTGTTTTTAATTTTTGATCTTATGAATATATGTGAAAATTGTAGAAAGAATTTTGCATAGTTTTTCATTGTTATATATTTTGTTTATTCAATAGTGATTTCAAGAATGATAAATCTATTATACTATTATAATTTACTTAAAATTCTATGTTTACTATAAGGGTAATCAAAAAATTTATATAAGCATTTTATAGTTTAAATTCGCCGGTATAAAAGTGATTTGAATATCAACCATGAATTTCATATATAAATAATTACTTATTAAATGATATTTTAAAATATTTTAATAAATTAAAATTTATTATTATCGTTATTGGTGCTAAACATTTCCGAAGCTTTCATTTGAAAAAAATATAATGATGCTATTAAGGACATTCTTATGCAATCAAATGAAAGTTGTAACTTAATCACTTTTTCTGAGTAAGCCAAATTAATATTTAAGTTTATATAATTTTAAAAGGTTCATTTTTTTAGTTATATTTATAAAATAATTTATCCATAATAAGTTAAACAATACATGATTTATAAAGTGTAATTTCTTGAATGTTTTAAATATAAAAGTAAGATTACTTTATAAATCTGAAAATTTTTTAACTTAACTCTGCTAATTTTCTTGGATGGAAAACTTTAGTTCATTAATTTCAATACCAACAATTATTAAATATATCTCACTGGCTAATGGGGAAAAAGAAATTTTAGTATAATTTCCACATAAATTAAGACCTTCTGCACCCCTGTCTTCACGATATTTAACAGTTAGGCCAGCAAGAGGAGGACAATCTAATTTACCAAATCTATTAAATTTTTCAACAGTAAATTTCACTTTCTTCTTTTTTTGATTTTATTAAATAAAAACAAAAAGGACTTGTAACTTCTTTTATTGTATAAAAAAATGATTTAGATGAATTTGTTATAAATTCTTGAGTATTACCACAACTTATTTGGCTCAGATAAATTTTCTCACATTTTTCATTATAAAATGGTAAGGGGCAACTACATTTTTGACAACTGTTTATAGAGTAACCACCATTTCTACAATCAGATGGTCCATAGTTTTTACTGCAGTATAAATACCATAAAAGTTTTACGTCATTGAAGATGAAATTCTCAGTAATATACATATATTTTTCATAATATTGAAACAAAGAACCTTTAAATTTGTACGTTAATCTTCCTTTTACACTTTAAAATTTCTGAGAGGGAAGCATTTTAGAATAAAAGTCAAAACTAGTACTAGCTATAATTTCACTGTCATAATTTTTCACTTTATAATATTTTTCAAAATTTGGAGGTGAGATATTTCTTTCAAAAACATCTACATAAAGTCTACTGTCATTACGTGTTGTTTCTGGTATTATTCCAAGTTCATAACCAGTATAAAAAAGTAAGCCATTTTTGTTTATATTTTTTTTCCAAATACACTTTTGTAGGCTTTTTACCACTTGAAGATAATTCTACCTTACTATATTCCTTTTTAGAATAAAAATTGATACATATTTTGTTTTTTACTAAATTTTTTTGCTTTTTGAATTGCAAGCATATAAAACTACTAAGATCTGATAATATACTATCTAATTGGTTTAATCAATTTAGATCAGAGATCACTCTTATTGAAATAACTGACGAAACTTGGTTCGGTAGGATAAGGAGATCTTCTGAAAAGTGTGAATATTTTCTTTTTACTAGATTTTTTGCTTTCAACCAATTAAATAGAAACATTATTTTCAAGATCTAATCCTACATTTTGCAAAAAAAATAGTGTTGATATCAAAGTAAGGAAAAGTGATAGCTTCATTCTAATGGTTTATTTATAAAAAATAAATCAAAAAAATGTAGTATTTCATCGTAAAAATACTTTTAAAAAATAAATTATGATCAAGTAAACAATATTAATTAACACCTAAATTATATAAATAACGAAAATTCAATTTGTAATGTGGAACACATTATTATCCAACATGTCGTAAGAGAACTCCAGACACAAGACATTCCAATTCATACCATTAAAGGCAATATAAATACGAGCTCTCTCAAGAACACAAAGCAGTCTTGTTAAATAGTTTCTAAAATGTTATAACCTTATAATATCTTTCTTTTAAATAAACTCTTCCTCATATTTATTATTAATATCTGATCATATTACAAATTTTTCATTTTTGAAGTTTGAAATGAGTAAATAAATATATTTTTTATCCATTATAATTCTATAAATTATTAAAAAATATTTTATAAAGAAGAATGTCAAAGTGAGTTGTTTTATTTAAATTATATTTTTAAAGTCGAACAGAGAATTTCCTACTAATATTTGATAAAATATATGCGTTTCTCACCGAGCTTTTCAAAACATATCTGCAAGTTGCCTATAAAAGAATTATATTCTTCTAACTCTTTTCCACTAAATATACAAGATATCACACAAATAATCTTCACAGAAGTGAAATCATTCTTACTTCACACATTACGTTTTTGTGAAAAAAATTATGGATACAAAGGTATTTCACTTCAATGAAGTGAACATTCTTTCCCTTACTTCCTTGGTCTTCTCTAGGTAAAAATAGAAGATATCATAAATATTTCCACCTTTTACTAAAAACCAATGTCTATATTTATTGTTTTTTCAAATCATTTGAACATCTTTAATACCACTAACTACATGAATCGCTCTTTTTTAATTATTTTCATTGAGAAAGTGTCATAAATTTTTTTAACTAGAAAGCTAGCTTTCTCTAAAATATAAATCCTTCAAATACCCTACAATATTATCACTTTTCAGTGGAATATGTTTAGATCAGCATCTCCATAATGTTTGAATTTTAAGAGGAAGTAAGGAATCTCTTTGATGTGTCTCTACTTCATGAATTTTTCTATATCCATTCATTTATGTAAAAAGCTTGAAAAATCATTCTCTAAACTACATAAAACATACTTTTTGTAAATATGTCAAAGCCATTTAATGTAATACAAGTAAAGGCAAAATCCTACAGTGTTATTGAAATTTTACCACTGAAATATTACTTTAAACATATTTTGATAACTATATTCTCTTATTCTCATTGATTTTCATTTAAATTTATGTACCCATGATATTCAACTCTTTTTGACTTTATCCTTTTTTTAACATTAACTTAGCACAATTTATCATAGTACAATCTTTCATCTTTATGTTGTTTGGAGAAAATTAGTTGAATTGATATCAAATTCAATATTGATATAGATAATTTTGTATTTTTTTTATAGGAAGATGTGAATGGTTGGCAAATGAACTACGTACGGTTTAAAATCTTTTTAATTTTGGTTCTTAAAATTTTAGAGACAAATTATAAAGAATTATGGATTTTATATATTTATTGAAAATTATTTCATTTTTTCTAATAGTGAATAAAATAGTGAGAAACATATTATATATTTCAATTTTTAAATTTTAAGCTTATCAAGAGAACAATCAAACAATTTATATAAAAACTTTCATAGTTTAACTTTGACTACTATAATATTAGCTGTATATTAATCTCGAATTTCACTTTTGAATAGTTATTTTATAATTAGCACTCTAAAATATTGCAATAAATCGGTATTGATACTTTCGACATTCATTACTACCGTTTTTTGTGTTTTGAATTTTTAAATACATTTTTAAAAAAGATATAATAATACTATTAAGTACATTCTTATGCAATCAAATGAAAGTTGTAACTTAATCATTTTTTCTGAGTAAGCCAAATTAATATTTAAGCTCATATAATTAAAAAAGGTACAGTTTTTTAGTTATATTTTATAAAATTTTTCTATAATAAGTTAGTAAAGACGTGATTTATAAAGTATAATTTCTTAAATGTTTTAAATATAAAATTAAGATTACTTTATAAATCTGAAACATGTTTAACTTAACTTTGTTACTGTTCTTTGATAGAAAAATGTAGGCTACCCCTTCCAATGCCACTATATATTAAATATACTTCACTGCTTAAAGGGGGAAAAGAAATATTTGTATAATTTCCACATAAAGAAAGACCTCCTGCACCCTTGTCTTCACGATATTTAACAATTAAGTTTACATTCCAATTACAATCCTGTACGTGTGATTTATTTAAATTTTCAATATTAAATTGCACTTTCTTTCCATTCTTTGATTTTATTGAATAAGAACAAATAATATTAGTATTTTGTATTTTATAAAATGATTTAGATGATTTTGCTATAAATTCTTGAGTATTACCACAACTTATATGGTTCCTATAAAGTTTCTCACATTTTTCTCCATAAAATGGTGAGGGACATCTACATTTTTTACAACTACGTATAGGGTAACCATAATTTGTACAATTAAGTGATGTACATTTTTTATTGCAGTATAAATACCATAAACGTTTAAAGTCATTGTGGCTGAAACCCCCAGACATATTCGCAGTTTTTTCATAATATTTACCCAGGTCAGATAAAAATGTGTACGTTCTTTTTCCCTTACCTTTACTTTTAAAGTATGGAGATGAAAACATCTTAGAATAATAGTCAAAACTACTATTAGCTATAATAGTACTACCATATTTTTGTACTTTATAATATTTTTCATAATCCGATATTGATGAAATATTTTCTTTCAAAACTCTTACATGAAGATCACTATCGTAACGTGTAATTTCTGGTACTAATCCAAGAGCATAACCAATATAAAAAAGGAATTCATTATTGGTTACGTTATCATTCAAACACACTTTTGTAGGTTTACCTTTCTTAGTGGATAGTTTTACCAAATTTTTTGAACAATAAGCAATATCAATATCTATTTTTTTACTTTGAATTTTTTCTCTTTATTTTCAAGCATGTAAAAAAACTTATATATTTAGTTTGCATCTCAATAATTGTACCAAATTTTTTTTCGAGTTTTTTATCCAAATAATATTTTATAGATTCCTGTTTGGTATAATAAGGAGATACATATGGTGCCCCGGGTTTATGTGATGGCTTGGATGTTGTTTTTCGCTTAGGTTTTTTTCCCGTCTTCTTCTTTGTTGGCTTCTTTACTGGCTTCTTCTTATTTGGTTTTTTTCCTGACTTGTTCTTATTTGGTTTTTTTTTTAATGGTGTTACTCACATCTTTTTTTTGTATTAACTTACTCGATTTTTTACTTTCGACTACCTAAACAAAAACGTTAATTTTAACATTAACATCTTACATTTTGTAAAATATATAGTATCGATATTAAAATAGCCAATAAGGGTAACTTCATTCTAATAAATAAATATTAGAAAAAAATTGAAAAAGTGTCAATTTAGTTGTATAAATACTTTTTTTTGAAAGTTGAATTATGGTCAACTAAACAAGATCATTGAATACTTAGGTTATTTAAATAAAATAATTAAATAGTTTATTTTTGAAGTTTGAAATGATCAAATGAATATTTATCTTATTAAACGTAATTCTATAACATTTTTCATTAATTTTTTATTAATATAAGCATTTCATACCTTATTGAAACTATGAAAATCAAATCCATAGGTTGGTTGCAAAAGAAACTATTTTAAATTTTTTCACTAAAATATTCAGGATATCACATGGATAAATTTTCAAGCTAATGAAATCATTGTTTCTTTTTTTTAATTATTTGAACATATTTATTACGAATACCTAGATGAATAATACTATTTTAATTATATATAACTGAGAAGCTTGTTTTAATCAAATAATTCAAACAAGGTATCTTACAATAGTAGCACCTTTAAACAAAATAGGTTTAGATGAACAGCTCTTCACTGCTTGAATTTTAGCAAATGTTTAATGTGAAGAATCTTTTGAAATGAAGCTGCTCCATCTAGTTTTGAAATTTTAATCATTTTTGTTTAAAACTTGACAAATCTCGTTCTAAACTATTTAAAAATTACTTTTCTTTAAAATGTTAAAGTCATTTGTTTCAAGACAAATAAATAATCATCATCAAAAAAATTATCACTAAAAGAATTTGATTTTATTACACCTCTATAGCATATTCTGTTATTTTTAATTATTTTTCATTTAAATTAATATTCCACCTATTTTCAGCTTCTTTTGGTTTTGAACCTTTTTAATATAGTCCAATTGCAATTTATCATAATATGCTACAACATCGTTATGTCGTTTGAAGAAGAAATTATTGTATTTGTATTAAATTCAGTATATGTTATTAAAAATTAATTTTTTATTTTTTTACAAAGATTATATATCTTTTTGACAAATGATACAACGTATACTTGAAAGTCTTTTAATTTTGGTCCTTAAAAATTCGAAAACAATGTAGGAAGAATAATACATCCTGTATTAATCGATAATTATTTCATCTTTAACAATGGTAATTTTAATAGTGAAAGAAATATTGTATATCATAATTGATTAAGGATTTGAGGTTCATAAAAAAGAGGAATCAAACGATTAGAATAAACATTTCATAGTTTAACTACGCCTATTGAAAAATAAGCTATTATTTAATTGTAATTTTCTAAACTTTACTCGCTGATAATTTACATAATAATTGATTTTTCTATATGTTTCATTAAATTAATGAAAGCATTAATATTTGATGTTATATGTGTTCAAATTTTGCAAAAATCTCTTTTAAAAAAGTGGAATATAATAAAACTATAAAAACATTTTTTCTAATGAAATGAGTGTTGAAGTTTATCATTTTTGTTAAATATGCCAGCAACGTATGTGAATATGATATAATTAAAATAAATATAGATATTTAGTTTTATTTATCATAGATTAGTCTATAGTAAAAAATTAAACATTATATATAAAGTGTGATTTCTTGAAAGCTTTAAATACCATTTAAAGTTTAATTTGTATATCTGGAGCTCTATCTATTTAACTTTATTATTCTTCTTCGGTGGAAAAAAATACCCTATTATTTCCAAGACCATGAATGCTTAAATATATTTCACTGTTTAATGGAGGAAGAGAAATATTTGTATAAATACCATAAAAATAAAGACCTCCTACACTTTTATCTTCACAATATTAAACTTCCAATCCACGACCGTTAGAATATTCATCTGTTTTTGTTATTTTTTGAAATACAATATCAAATTTCGCTTTCATTCCATTTTTTGATTTTATTGAATAATAACTTCCATCACCAATATTTTTTATTGTATAAAACTATAGAGATGGAGAGGATGGAAATTCATGCATATTATCACATTTTTCATGATTCTTACGAATTCCCTCACATTTACTTTCAATAGATGGTAAAGAACAATGGCATGACATACAATGAACATTATAAAATCCAAAATTCTTACAGCTATTTCTTTCTTCACAGTTATCACTGCAATATAGATACCATAAATTTTTAATGTCACTGAAATTAAAAAATTCAGTGATATTGAGAGATTTTTCCATAATATTGAGACAAGTGTGATTTAAATTTGTTCGTTATTTTTTCCTTTTCACTTTTAAAATATGTAGATGGAAGCATCTTAAAATAATAGTCAAAACTAGTTTTAGGCATAATTTTACATTTATACTCTTCTACTTGATAATATTTTTTAAAATCTGATTCTTTAATATTGTCTTCGAAAACTTCTACATTAGATTTACTATTATTTAGTATGACTTCTGGTAATAATCTAAGTGCATAAACAAAAAAAATTCATTTTGGTTAAATCTTTTTTTAGATATATTCTTGTAGGCATATTTTCACAAGAAGATAGTTCTACATTATAACATTTATTGGAATAGAATTTAATACCTATTTTGTAAACTCCATTTTTTTGTTTTATGAAATCTGAACATATATATTGACTTAAATCTTGTAATATTTTATCAATTTTTTGAATTAATGCAGTTTCGAGTTCTTCTGACGTATAATACATGACAGGTTCAGGTTTTGTAGGATAAGGAGATTTTCCAAGTGACGTGAATCTTTTCGTCTTACGAGATATTTTGCTTTGAGCTACCTAAACAAAAACATTATTTTAAACATTTTTGTCTTATGTTTTGCAAAATACATAGCACTGATATAAAAACAATCAAAAGCGATAAATTCATTATAATAAAAAATAAATTAAAAAAAGTTATATATTCTGTTTTATAAATACTTTTTTTTAAATTGAATTATAATTAAATAAACAAGATTATTAAATAGTTAAATTATTTAAATATAAAAATTCAATAGTTTATATCTGAAGTTACAAATAAAATGGTTCTTTATTTATAGATTTTTTTGTATATTCTATACCCTGGATTACCAAAAGTAAATTCATAGATTGAATGTGAAAGTAATACTTTCGCAACTTTATTACACTAAAAAATTTAGAAACATAAGTAGATTTTCAATAAAATGAAAACATTTCTGTTTTGATCATCACAGTTTTATGAAAATGAATTTTTTAGATAAAAGTATTTCACTTCAACCAGTAACATTCTTTTTGTATTTTCCGTCATTTTCGTTTGGTATAAATAAGAGAGCAACATAAATATTTTTACATAAAAATCAATGCCTATATTTCTTGTTTCCTTTCAAATCATTTGAACGTATTTAGTACCACTGTCGACATGAATTCTACTGTTCCATTTATATTTACTTAAAAACTTTAAAACTGAATTTTTTTAATTTAGTACATTCCCCAAAAATATGTTAAAATATTATTATTTTTAAATATAATATGATTAATTAACAGCTTCTAACTGCCTGATTTTTACAAAATCTTTAAAATAATGATTCTTTTGAGTTAGATCTACTCCATTAAAGTTTTCTTATATTCACTCATTTCTATTAAAAATCTTGATAGATCTTCTTCTAAACTATTTAGAAAACTTTTTCCGTTCTTTAAAATTTTAAAGCCATTTGTTTCAAAATAATTAAAATTACAACTATTTTATATTTTTCCTTCAAATATTACCACAGAAAAGATTTTTTTCAATGTTACTATATTCGGGTATTTTTAGTGATTTTTCATTTAAATCAAGATGATTACGATTTTCAGATTATTTTTTTACCTTTTTCAAATTATCCAATTGCAATTTTTTTTAATATACTACTACATTGTGATACAATTTGAAGAAAGAATTATTTCATTTATACCAAGTTCAATGTTGGTGTAAATATTAAGTAATTTTGAATTCGTTTACTAAAGAATATATAGATCATTGACAAAAGAATAACATATACTTGAAAGTCTTCTAATTTTAGTCCTTAAAAATTCGAAAACAATGTAACAAGAATAATACAATCTTTAATAGTTGCTAAAAATCTTATTTTTTTAATAATGGAAATCCTATTATATGTCATAATTGACTAAGAACTTGAGATTCATAAAAAAGGTTAATCAAACAATTTATATAAACATTTTCTAGTTGAACCACGCCTGTTGAAATATTAGCTGCTAATTATTTTTAAATTTTACCTATTTATAATTTAAATAGTAATTCATATTTTTAAATATTTTATCAAATCAATGCAACTATTATTATTTATTTTTATGTGTGTTTAAAATTTTTAAATATCTTCTTCAAACAGAAAATGGAATATAAAGATTCTATTAAAACATTTTTGTTCAATCAAAATGAATATTGTAATTTAATCATTTTTACTCAATAAGCAAAATTATGAAATTAAACTATTTACAAATTTTTATTTTTTATGAATTTGTCAATAATAAATTAGCAAAACAGAATATATAAATTGTGTCTTCATGAAGGCTTTAAATACCAATCTAAGTTTGCTTTATATATCTAAAACTTATCTAATTTTCTTGAACTTCATTGTAGGAAAACTCTAGCTGGTTTTTTCCTATGTTATAAAAAATAAGATCTACTTCACTGCTTATTGCGGGAAAGATAATATTACTATGATTCTCACACAAACGAAGACCAGTTGCACCTTTGTCATTACGATATTTAACTTCAACTCTGAAACCGAGATCACAACCACTTTCAATTGATGATGTAAAATTTAAAATTTTAAATTGAATTTTTTTTCCTTCTTTTGATTTAATTGAATAATAACAATTAGATTGATCAACTTCTATTATATGGTTCCGTTTAGATGAATCTGCTACGAATGTGTGTGTTTTGCCACATTTTTTCTCATTGTTTTTACGTAATTTTTTACATTTTTCTCCAGTAAATGGCAGAGGGCATACGCATTTATCACAGTTACTTCCATAATAACCTCCATTAAAGCAATCGTACCTTTGACACTTATCACAATGAAGATACCATAATCGTTTTATGTCATTGTAAGTAAAACCTTTCAAATCATTCACAGATATTTCATTATATTTAGACAAATAACCTTTGAATTTATATGCTAATCTTCCTTTTACACTTTTAAATTTCTGAGAGGGAAGCATTATAGAATGGAAATCAAAACTAGTATTAGCTATAATTCTATAATCATATTGTTTTACGCCATAATATTTCATATAATTTGATTTTTTAATATTACTTTCGATAACTTCAACATTAAGGCTACCATCATTACGTGTAATTTCTGGTACTAATCCAAGTGCAAGACCAATGAAGAAAAGTAAGTCATTTCTTTTTATACCTTGTTTCAAATATACTTTGGTTGGTTTTTTACTACTGGTAGATAATTTCACATTACTATATTTTCTATTAAAATAAAAATTAATACCTATTTTATAAAGTTTTTTACTATGTTTTTCAAAGTCTAAGCAAGTCGTTTTACTTAAATTTTTAAATATTTCATCAATATCATGAATTAATTGAGATCCGAGTTCTTTTGCAGTATGATACTTGACAGAACTTGGCTTGGTAGGATAAGGAGGTTTTTTATATGATTTGGGGTTTTTCTTTTTACTAGATTTTTTGCTTTCAACAACCTAAAAAAGAACACTATTTTTAAGATTCATATCTTACATTCTGCAAGAAACACAGTATTAATACTAACACAAGCAATAGCGATAGCTTCATTACAATAATTTAATAATAAGAAAAGAAGTTTAAAAAATGTAGAATTTCATCGTATAAATACTTTATGATAAAATTGTATCCTGATCAAGTAAATAATATTATTTAAACACTTATATTATTTAAATAAACAAAATTCAATTTTTTACTTTTGAAAAGTGGATTGGATACAATGTTTATTGAATAAAATTATAGAAAATTATTTGTATTTTAATTACTATAAAATATCGCCTGATGGAAGATGTGACAGCATGGTACTTCTATTTATGTTATATTTTTGAAGTCAAAAATGAAATTTTTTAGCCATTTTTGATTAATTTATGTGTTTCATACATCAGTCTACAGAAAGAAAATACGTAGGCTACTCGTAAAAGGAATATTTTTCTAAACTTTTTTTTAAATAAAATATTCAAGATATCACATGAATAAATTTTAGTGACAGTGAAACTATTCTTACTCAACACAGTACAATATTGTGGGAATAAATTATTGACATGAAGGTCTTTCACTTCAATTTGGTGAACATCTTTCTATAATTTCCACAATCGCCTATCATTGAAATTAAGAAAGTAGCATAAATATTTTTATACAAATACTAATACCTTTATTTCTTGTTTTTTCTTTGTATATTTGAACATATTTAGTACCACTACCTAATAAATCTTACATTTCTATTTATATTCACTTAGAAAACTGTATGACAGAATTTTTAAATCTTATAATTACATTAAATATTCCACAATACTATGACTTCTAAAATGAAATAAGTCAAGGTAAACAACTCTTTAACGATGAACTCTAACAAATATTTGAAATAAAGAATCCACTTGAAGTGGGTCTACTCTATTAAGTTTTTTATATCCATTAATTCTGTTAAAAACATGATAAATCTTTCTCTCAATTAATTAAAGCTTTCTCTTTTCTTAAGAATTTTAAAGTCATTTGTTGTAAAACTACTAAAGCCATAACTATTTAATACTCTTTCCCAAATATTACCACTAAAAGGATTTGATTTCAATATTCCAGGATTACTATATTTTGCTATTTTTAATGAATTTTTTAATTAACATCAACACAATCTTAAGCTCCATTTAATTTTTTAGCTTTTTTAACTTTATCTTATTTAAATTTTGAACATTTAATTTAAATTCATCAATGAAAAAGATTTATTATTAATCATTCTTTGTTACTCGATAATCTCTATTCAAATTACTGTTAAAATAAATTAATCAAATGTTTGGATTAACAAATCTTCCTTTCAGCTCCAATGAAAAAATAATGAATTACATTCAAAACAGCAAAAGTATTATAAAGGATGATGATGTAGCCAAGGAAGAAAATAGTGAAAAACCATTATTTTGATTTCTGTTGTGAAAAACAGTACCATGGATTTGTAATCTGAAGATTCTATAGATTTTAATCTTATAAATACCAAAGTTTCATCGTTCATCTCTATCTGTGTGTAGGACTGATTTTTTTCTGATATAATTATACATTGAAATATTTTGATTTAATAAAAATTTGAAATGTTTTCTTTTAAAGATTGATATTTACTTTTTTTATGGAATATCATAATTATAATTTTAATAAGTAAACATTTATCTTCAATTGAAAAAAACATCTTATTCCCACTTTCTATATCCTCCTTAATCATTATACTATTGATACAAATTTAAACATATTTTTCACACATACTGATTATCCTCTTTCCACACTGTTAAAAAAGATAACTAAAGATTGATTTTATCTATATTAAATAATTTACAATTATAAATACAATTATAAAAAAAGTTAACAATTACATATCATTAATTTAAACTATTGGTTTAACATAATTTCCAGGGAACAAACCAGTAGTACCATCCATCACACCCTCGTTCCAACCATCATCATTTTTTCTTAATATATAAACAATATTACCTTCTCTTAATGTTAATTCATCTGGTTTATCTGCATCATAGTCATAAATAACAACACCTTTTTCAAGATATGTAGCCGGAGCCCATGATGGATCATCATTTAAAGGTACACCACTAAAGTGTTGGCTCATTGGCGAGGTGTGTGAAAATTCATTCGAACCAACTGATGGTGCCATATTATTATAAAATTGTGAATTAAACAATTGTGGAGGGTTTGGTAGACCATCATCTTCATCATCGATGGGTGGAATGGAGGAAATTGGTTGTTGGCCTATGTATCGTAAATGTGTTACATTATTTGTCATTGTAGAATAGTCATTTGAATTTTGTGATTTCCTAGTTAATGTACTAGTCATTAGATTAATATTATTTACTGGGTTCATACCAGATATGGAAGAATAATGATTCATTCCAGATATATGTTGTCCGGATGACCGTAATGTTCCTGTATCATAATTTCCATAGGGATTTCTATCATCATAATGTTGTGAATATTTAGTCTGAGCATAGATTCCATCACCTAACAATGTTGATTGAATTTCCAGGTCAGTATGATGATTTTGTAACTGTCGCATCTGAGTTGCTTGGGCTCTTGTTAGGGTAGAGTATACTTCTGGATCTATTTTTGGTGTCGGGGCTACCTGTGGTACCCGATAATGTCCTTCGTTAATATTAGGCCTATTACCGCCTCTTGATAGTGTTCCAATTGATCTTTTATGCTGAAGGTCCGCTGATGAGGCGTAGGTCGTTGAAATGGAACTAGAAGCCCGAGCAATAGTACCGATTTGAGACATAACTCTTTCACCAGTCGAAGCATAAATGTTACCAGACATTATACTTTGTGGTGCGTGGTAATCGGGTATAATAGTTCCATGACCAATATCATCTAGCGAACTATAATCAATAGGCTTTCTTTCGTAATGTGGTGCTGGTTTCCGTTGAACAATTTCTGTCTTGACATCACTAGAAGATTTCTTAGGAACAGCCAACATTCCTATCTGCCTTCTACCACATTTCTCTTTCCTCATTTTCATCAAATGATTAGCCTTCAATACTTCCAATTGCAATCCCTCAATCCTTTCATTTTCGAGATTTAATGTTTGTAGAAGGTTAACAGCCAAATTGTTAATATGATATGCTACACTTCCAAGACTTTTTATGGCAAATGATTTAGTCTCCTCAAATGCCGCTTTCTTATTCTCACTCTAAAACATATTAAATAAATATAATAAACCTTTAAAATCGTACTTGAAGATAATTAGCTTCACAATAAGCAGCTACTCTTTCAAGATTTGTATGACTTTCTTCTAACTTATATCTTCCATCTGGAATGTCTTCATCGATAAGCCTCCTCAAGAGTGATTTATCGATATCCATAACAAAATAAATAAATAAATAAATAGATGGAAGTTTTTTTAGATGATGAGTTAACTATCAGTTACAACAAACAAAAGAATTAACAATGTAGTAGACGTCTTTCCATTTCTATGGATCTCATCTCGGTTATTACAAAGCGGCAGATGTGTTTTAGCCATTTTTATCACTTAAATCTGATAATGGTTTTTGTTTAGTGATTGTTTACAGCATAAGGAATTTAATTGAAATAATGACAAAAGAAGTTGACATCTTAAAATTATTAAACTATTTACAAATTTAGCCTTATGTCGAAATGAATGTTGAAAATTTAATTTTTAATCATTGTAATTTTCTTTTAAACTTATCATTATTGTGAAAAAATTATTATTTTATCTATATTCTTTGTTGTAATGTTTTATTATTTCTTATCATTCCAATGTTTAAATTTTTAATAAATTAATCATGATATGTTACCTTCAACATGGAAAAATAATATTCCGTATTTTATATTAAAATCACAACTTTTTTTATCTTTGTATAGAATTTAATCATCAAAATATTTTTAACTAATTTAATGTTTGTAATCAATCATTATACTTTATTATTTGCTTTTGAAATAGTTTGTAATTAAAAGTCCTACTATAAGCTTCAAGGAGCGTGTTTATATTAAAAGTTATTAAGTTAGATTATTATTATTATTTTTCTTCTTCAAGTACGCATTATACTTAAAATTAGTAATATTTTGGTGAACGCAATTTATTAATTTATGTTAAGAGGTTGGGAGGTGACTTTAATTTGTTATTATTGTATAAAAAGAAGTATCAAGGAATCCTACTAATGTGTTTTAACAACTATTAAAAATTGGTTATTTTTATTGATAATGACTGGTGTTTTATATGATTCATAATTTGATGAAAAAAAATACCTTGCTGTGGGTAAGATTGTATTTTTAAGAGATTACGAGGTTGAAAGGTGTTTGCGTCATGATATTCATTTAGAATATTTTATTATATACATTTTCAATTGATTGTACTTAAAAGTAAAATATTATATAGTTATTGTATCTAATTTTCCTATATTACTATTTAATTGTGTAAGGCTTATAAAACATTATTTGCAAAAAAAATCCATCTATTGAGATATAAATATAATACAATAAAAACATATGATGTTTGGAAAAAGTTTTTATTTTTTTTTTAATAATATAATCTTTAGGTTGAATAAAAAGGCTATAATATTTGTGTGTTAAAGTAAATAGAGGATGAATTATTTTGTGGTTGAATGATATTATTATTCATTCACTTCACTGAAATGACAATTTTTATTGTACTTGATTTAAAGATAGAGGTTATAAGTAGAATTTTTTATTCGCATTATACGAAGGTCTATATATAGGGTATCGAGGAAGTAATAGCAATGATAAAAGAGTTCTATCTAACATATTAAAGTAAAACGTTAAGATAATAGTTTAGTAAAGTTTATTGAATTGTCTGTTTCATTGGCACATATAAATATATTGTGATAAAGCGATAACTTGGCCTTTAATTTATTTTAAGTATTTTGATTGTTGTACTAATCTTTGATTTTATCATTAAAATGTATAAAATTTTTAAATTATGACAATGTATGTAGAGCTTAATGATGGTTGTAAAAGTGGGTAATAGTGTAGTTTTTAAATGAGTTTATTCTTTATATTAGCCGAAATTGTCCTTCCTAATATTATGAGATTATTTGTTAGGAGACAAAATAATCTTCTGCTTTTTGTTATTTATGAGTAAATCTCTTTCTTAAAAATCTTATTTTCTAATTTATTGTAAATATTAAATTACTAAATGAACATATTTTTAATGGACACAATTTTTTAAATTCTTTTAATTATTATCTTATCAAACACATGTTAAAATTTCTTGTTTAAGACAAAGCTTTTTTTTTAAATTTTACTCTAACTAATAGTACTAAAATTTTCCAGTCTAATTACCAATTTTTAATCACGTTAAAATTTTATCTAACCAGAAATTTACATCACAATAATTTTTTGATAAATTGTTCTTAGACATGTTAGCAGGAGGTAAATAATTTTACGCTCTGGTGTGTTCTTCATGTGTCGTGAAATTAATACTTCAACTGAAATAATATTTATTTTAGATAAATATCTCTTTGACATTAAGTCATTTTTGTCGGTCATTTATTTATGTTTGATGAAATTTATAACTTAAAAATATTGAATTTACTATAAAAAATATTTGATCTGCTTTATATTAATGTTATAATATTTAAGTCTATACAATTTTATTAATAAAATCTATCATATCAAAAACGAAGGCCACTTAAAGTTAGTTATACTATATAAAGAGAAAATAATATTCCCCTCACATTTCTTTTATACTCTTTCCATATATGTTTACAATATTTAAATATACTTCTTATTTTTTTCTCAAAAAGAGACATCTATGACAATATTTGTAACTATATGAAAAATTCCATATTTTTTTCGTTTCCTCTCTTTTTGTCTACTGATAAACATCTTATATATAACATCTACTCGAGGTCACTTTTTGTTTCTTATGAGAAATGGCATAGTAGATGTTTGTTTTCGCGTATGTATTTTTAAAACTTTTTATAATTTGGATATGTTTTCAAAATACATTTTTTTAATTTTATCCTCATTTATTTTATTTTATTTTACTACTATCGATTCTTTTATTTTACAAATTACTTTTAACCTGATACATATATCTTTTTATGCAGAAAATTGCCAAATATGTATTTCATTCTTTGTGGTTATTTTAAACATTCAAAAATGTTTTATAAATATATCTACATTTCATTATTTTTTAATGGCTTTCCTACTCACTTTTTATTTAATGAAATTTTAATATAGTGTTAATTTTAAATAAATGTAAAAGTCTAGCATAAGAAGATGGAAATAGTTATTTGTGAAGAAATTTATTTTTGTGAATAAATAACTATTTATTGGGGATAGGATATAACATTTTCTAATAAAAATAACTCATTTAGCGTTGTTTACAACTCGTAGTTTATTAGTTTTATTAAATAAAAAAAACTTGAATTTCTAATATATGTTTCAAAAACTATTTCTTTTATTGTTAATTTATTACTGTTAGGGCAATTATTAAAATTGGCTTAATATATAAATAGTAATTTTATGTCTTTATGATGACAGATACTCTAAAAGTGATAATTTAAATTTTATAATGCGTTTTTATTTCATTGTCTACATGATATCATCCTTTCTAACTCAATTTGGTACTTGAGGATGGAATGAAGAACAAAAATTCATTGGTCAAGAACCATCTGCCAGGGACGCCTGTCATTACTAGTTTATTTTTATATTATCTTTCTGAAATATAAATAGCCTTTATTATCGAATCCCTCCTTCAGTTAATACATGTTTAATGGAGTGATTGTTTTCTACTACGCTTTTTAAAATTGAAATTTATTACTTATGAATAAACATTGACAGCCCATAATTTCATGTCTTGTCTTAATGAATTACTTCAAATTAAAAGCTTTTTTTATACTTCGATGTTAGTAAGACATCCTTAAGTTTTTTCAAAATGAATCCTCAAGCTACTCTAAAATAATTAATATTGCGTTTTATTCATTATCTTAATTTGTAAAAACGAATTCTCATGAGTAATTGCACTTTACTTCCTACTTTATAATTTTTAATTCCCTAATTCCATTGACAATAGGTTTAAGGACAGTCAATTATATTTACTATGAGGGACCGTATTTAAATTATAATCATAACTTTCGCGATGAGAACCAAGTGTTGAAAAATATACAGAGAGGGGTGCGTTGATCCAAGTTTCGCAAATGTAAATATCGAAGCAAATTTCTAATTTTTAGCCTTGATTATTTTCATGTTGTTGGAAACATTATTTGTTACTAAGCAATATATTTTTTTATTTGTTTATTATTGTTTATTTTTTATAGCATACGATAAAATATTTATTATTTTATTGTGCTTCTTTAAAAGGTGATTACAAGTAAGCAGTAACTTTTTCTTTATTATTATGAAGACATTTTTTTTAACCGCGGTTTTAAATAAGTTATTATATGTTATTCACACTTGGTTTTTTTACTTTAGGCCAACTTAGTCTCTCATTTGCGTGATTTACGTTAAAGATGTTCTGGAGAAACGCTGGACTTACTTACCTTAATTACTCTCGTATTGCTGCCAAAGTAGTTCGTAACTGTACTAAATCAGGTCAAGGAAAAAATGCTCCAGAAGGAACCCTTAATCTCTCAAAATGGGAGAACGGAAAGATCGTTTCAAAGAAAAATAACTCTAATTAAATTCTTTACTACTTTCTGCGAAATTTTTTTGGTTTCTGAGTAGTGGAAGATGTATAAAATTCCCTACCAATTTACAACCTAGGGATATATATACTTTCCTCAATTTTTGTTATGTGATAGGAATTATATACATAAAATTTTTTATTTTAATATTAATAATTTTATTTATCAATTTATTATCAAATCTATTTCTCATTGGTGTGTTTGTGTCTTTTTGCTTTAATGAGGAGGAACAAAAAGATAAAATGTAACATGATGAGTGTTGTTCTCCTGTTTCTCTACATATATTCTGTTTTCTGTTAATTTGATATATATCTTCATTTTTACAATTTAAATAATTTCTTTGTGGGCTTTTCTAGTGCCATTTATTAATTTTCTTGGTAATTTTCTTTTGGTTTCTATCTCATTAACGTTATATTATGTTGTTTTTTACAACGTACTCCCTCACTTTTCAAATTTTTTTTGGGTAAAGTTTAAGAGTTTCCAATAATTTTAGATTGCTAGAGAGTAAATTATATATATTATTTAAATAATGTCTGGAGGAGATATGTATGATAGGATTTCTTTAATGTCCATAGATTTTTCAAAAGCAGTTAGGATACCTGAATGTATTGACGACTCAACATGGTTATCATTAGATACAGAATCATTAGTCGATACACTTGACCTAAACTTGCAGAACGACAAATACAGGAAACAACCAGATTCAATCTACAATAACCCCTCAAAACGTAAGTATATAAATTATCAAATACTAATAAGAATCATTTTGCACAAATTATTTAATTGTAGCATAAAAAATTGCCCTATCCCTATCGACCTTTAACCATTTTCATTTTAAAAAGATATAAAAAAAGGTATATCTTCTATTTGTCTTAACTACATTATAATCAATCAAACTAGAAATATTCTTAGACATTTGACGTGAGAGAAAGAGATTTCTGCTTGGCAAAAAAATTACTTCAAAAGTTGTTGTAAAAATGTTATTTAGTTGAGCTTATTTTCAAAGAAATCTCTTTGAAGAATAAATGTTATTTCTATTGTTAATAACTTTTACTATTGGCCTATTTTTGGGTGCTTTCAATAGGTTTTCAGATTGTTTTTTTGAAAAGTTATTGTTTAGTAGTAGTAAAAAGAAAAGAAAACAATTTTTATCCAAATTTGGTATGAGTATTTGAGTTAATTTAATTGTTTTTTAGAAATAAATAACCAAAGTTTATCCAATGATGAAGTTAAATTCCGTTTAGCAGATGCTGAATCAAAGGCAAATGTGCAATCTTATACAGCAGTAAAAAGTCCTATGAAACCAAGTAATACATTTGTAAATACAACCAATAGAATTCAACCCACAATTGTTGAGAAAGGAAGGAGTAGGGAAAAGGAATCGAAGTTGCCCCAATGTACAAGTGTTAGAACGAGATCAATGTCAAGGAATGCATTGAATCGCTTTGCTATCAAACAACCTCCATTAGTCCATGAAACAGTTGAGAAAACACCTCAAAAAACCCCATCTCCTAAGATGTCATTCTTCTCAAGATTAACTTCCTATAAATCATCATCTAACAATAATTCATCTTCAAAATCAAAAAATGCTCCTAAGAAGTATAGTGACGTTGATAAAGCAAAAATTGATGAGATAAATATCGTTGCAAAGAAACAAGAAATGGCATTGATGGAAGAGTTGTGTAAGGCACGTGAACGTATAGCTATCGCTCAAAATAATGATTCTTCAAGACCAACATCATCGGCATCAAATGCCAACAATAATACTAACTTCCATAATAAATCTATGGAATATATTAATACTATTGATAGGGAACAAAATAATAATTTAGATGATTGCATGTTAGCAGAAAGAAATAATACTCCTTATGGTAGAAGTAGGATTCCTTTGAAGACAGGCATTCCTGTTTCTTCAAAGCTTTCAGTTGTTAAAACGTAAGTTTAGTTTTCAAATATCTTCTTGTTCTTCCATTTAACATAGCATTTCTTTGTATATTATTTGTAGTCCCAAAGATAATAAATTCATTATCATCGAAGGTCTGTTAAAACATAGATATTCACATGCTACTCGTAAAAAAATTTACTTTTTTTTCTCGTCATAGCCACAGACACAAAGCTTATAATTTTTTTTCGCACTTCACCAAAACATTTTATAATTTCTATTTTTTAAGGCCATTTAGAGCATTCAGCTCATTCAGATCTAGAGAAAGCAGTACAACACCATTATCTTCAAGAGACAATAGCTTTACAGGAATCAATTGTAATACTCCAGTCCACGGAAAAACTGCTAACAGAGAGTATGGAGGAAAAGGAGATCATCCCTTGTACCGTTCTTCATGTTCCTCGTCAACGTCTTCCTCTCTCACTAAGGCATCTTCGGGATCGCCGATGTCGCAGTCTGGATATGCTTTATCTTCAGGTGTTAACACCAATTCCCTTTTGTCAAAAAATTCACCAAAACAACAATTATCTATTGATGACAGATGGATCGATGAGTGCTTCTAACAAGAGGTTATTATGATTAATTTTTCTTTTCATTTTAGACAAAAGATTATATACTTAGTTTACGGTTTTTCTTTATATAAAAGTTTTTGTTTTATAAAATAAAAGATTTTCACAATGTACTTAAGATTTGTTTTTATTTAAAATTCAATTATACCATTCTTACAATGGCACAGCTAATATCGAAATTTCCAAAAAAATCAAAAAACACAAAAAAGTATATAATACATTTTATTTCAAATATATAATATTAAAATACATATTACAAAAAAAGACAACGATTATACTTTTAGAAACCATGAACCTTACAGTTCTCTTCTTTAACGATACCAACTTTACATAGAAACTCTTTGATATATTGTCTTTGATCACCAGATAATTGAATAACCTGTCCATACTCGGGATGTTCAACGATAGTACCGTTACAATTGTATTCCTAAAAATAAATAGGTTAATTATGTTGGTTTTTACAGAGGAGATAGAGATAATGATCTTCGTGTTCATTTGCTAATATTGGACCATGGTATTGCTTGTGACAGATAAGGAAATGCTTTGATAGAATGTCCTTGATGAGTTCGAAATTGTGCTGGTATATTATGATATAATTGGCATCGTTTATTAAATCATCATGTTTATTAGCCCATAAGAGAGGATTTGAGTTAAACTCATCAGATTCGGGAATGTAGTTTTCCTTCATCTCTAAATTTGGTGAACAATCAAGGGCTCTGATTGATACATCAGGCTTGTCATGGAAATATACATACTGTGGGATATTGTAGCATGATGTTAAGTAAAGTACATTTACAGAATTGCTATCATTTATCCTTAAACGTAAAGCTTCCACCATATTCAATGGACCTGACTGATGGATGATAGAAAAAAAGAAAGCACATGAGACGTTGATTAAGCATGTAATAGAAATGAGAGTTAAGAAAAGCTTCATTTGCCGTTTGGTGATTAAACTTCTTAAAAAATAACCACCATAGATATTTGCTATAGGAATTATTGGAAGCAAGAATCGATGCTCTTTATGTGGTAATAAAGAATGGAAGAATACATAAAATATTCCTGTATATATCAAGTCGTTTGAAGCATTTGAACTTCTAACAAAGAAGTACCCAACAACGAAGAGTAAAGTAATTGTTAAGACTGCTGGTAATCCATCAATTAGATAATAATACCATGGATTAGTTCCAAAAAATGCACTTCCACCGGTGAAGACATTGAACATTGCAAAATTGTATAATGAAGAAATAATCTTTTCGTAGAACCAGAAATCCAGTATCACTGACATCAAAAATACAAATATAGTACATGGAAGTACATTCTTAAATATTAAACTTAAGCGTTTTTTAGTTCTCCACAAGTGTATACCTCCCAAAGGAATCCATAAAAGAATCGCTGTTGGCCTTATTACTATTGATATCATGCCAATAACTATATACTTCCAGGAACACTTATTTTTCTTCCATTCAACCTCATGAAATGGGTACCATCTTAATGCAATTAGGAATAAAGTCGTTTCAATACAATTTGATAAAGTTCTTGGAGAACAATAAAATAAAAACCAAGAGGTAAGTTGAAGGAATAGACCAAGTTGAGCCACTTTATGATCCTTAAATATAGTTCGAGATACCTTGTACAAAGATTCATCTCCAAAAGCAAAAAATATGGCATGTAAAATTCTTGGCAAAAGTGTAATAGTTCTATGAGTATCAAAATCAAAAAATTCTAGAAATTCATATAAAAATGAGATACATAAAACATGTATGGATGATCTTAACCCATATTTCCACTCCCAGGTCAGATGTCCACTATTAAAAGTATATCTATGTGCAGGTTCCAGTGATTGAAACAATTCATCAGGAACAAATGAGGTATTCACAATAAATGCAGCGAAAATTCTTACAATCAAACAAAGAAAAAATATCTTATTCATTATTTAGATACAAAATGACCAACACACATACCAAATTGATAAAAACAAGAAATTTCGATAAATCTAATGATAAGAAAGAAAATGAAGAAGAAAACTCTACCATGTTCCAAATAAACAAAAGAATCGTTTCAGGAGAGATTGCTTTTAAAAATTTTTAGTACTTAAACATACCTTCTTTAGGTAACGAACAATTTTCTTGAGATCATACTCAGTACCAATTCCTTGGACTGTTGTGATAGTCTTTCTTCCAGTACGTTGTTGAATACGGATATGGCAGATTTGTTGAGAATTTCCTGTCTCCTCTTCTAGTTGTTCAAAAGCATCTGAAAAAAGTAAATATTTTTTGTTATTTAAAAAATTAAAAATTAATTAAAATTCTTACCTTTTGGTTTGTTCAAATTTTGAATATTAGCCATCCTAATAACTGAAAATTTTAAACCGAATAACAAAAAAAAGATTACATAAAAATAGAATTAAAAAAAAAAAGATAAAAAATAACAATAGAAATTGAATTGTATTTTTTTATTACTAATATATTAAAGATAAAGTCTAAAGTGCAAGAAAATTAGGTAATATCTATTCTCCAAATTGTATACACCGCTTACGTGACAAGATGTATTATTGAAACTATTAATTTTTTTTTAAAACAAATTAGAGATTTGTTGAAGTGTTTGATAATGAAGTTTTGTGCTTATCCAACAATCAATACACTTAAATCTTTTGTTTATATTAAAAACACTAAAATTATACTAGGAAAATTGATTATTATTATTATGTTATACATAGATGGCTTTTGGATAGTAAATTGTCGTATACGAGAGTCTCTTGTAAACATCTGTTCATTATGGCTATGGAAATAGAAAAAGAAACTTTTATTTAGTCACATAATTGAATTAGTATCGACATTTTTATATGTTGACACTTTTTTAAGAAATCATTACTAGATTTCTAATGTATTTCACACATTCCCAGTATAATTTCACTTCCATAATTCTTCAGTTAGCCTAAGTGTAATTTTAATTATACTAACATCTAGTAATGTCTGACAAAACAATTTTCCATCAAATTACATTACTCTTTCCATATAGTTTAATAACATTTAAACATATTCCCATTTTAATATCATTCAATTTTTGGATATATTTACAATATTTTTATCAATTATATTTATTTTCAACTATATAAAGTTGAATATTTAACATTTATTTTTATTGCAATTAATATACTTCACTAAATTATGTTACACATTATTTATTCGATATAATTTATATTTCTCAGTGTCTTCATATGATTGTAAGATAAACTTTTGAATGAAATTTTTTTAATTCTGAAGTTATTATAGAATAAAATCACAATACAAAGACATCTGTCTTATTTTTGTTGTGGAAATATTAAATGTTAATCAAATTCTAAAAATTTTCAGGAGGAAATAATATATTGAAATTAAGTTATAATATTCGCTTTATTTTATATAATGTAATCTTTGATGTATTATTGTTATTTATTATTACTTTGAAGTTTGTTTTTGTAGAATATCTTTATTTTTCAAGTCTGGTTTGCCATTTAAACATAGGTGAATTTGAATTAATTTTTTATAAACACGTGTTTTTTTATGATTTTCTTAAATTTAAAAATTTCTAGTTAATAAATTTTGATGTTCTAAATTTTTCAAATTTAGGGATTTTGATTCAAAGCATCTTTGAAAGATATTAATTTTATAGTATTGATTTTTAAATATTCCTTTATAAATATAATCCTAATCCCTCATAAGAATGATCAAATGTCTTGTCAAACTGTTATATCTCTCATCTACAAAATTTACTTAACATTTATTTATCATACCAATCATTCCTTCTCCCTTTACGAGGAGATACTATACATCTTGACAAGTGATAATGAAGAGAAAATCTTTTCAAATGCAAAACAAGCATAAATGTATTATTATGTTTGCTTGTTTGGGATACTACTTTTTTATGTGCTTTATTTTATAATACTTTTTTTAATCATTTCTAACATACATATACCTTCAATAATTCATCTATTTTTATAACATATAATCCCTTCATTATTTTTGAAATACGATGATTTTTTTAAAAAAATTTTTAAGGTTCTTATCTTATATAATTTACTATTTCAAGCGATACTCTATACTTCATATATTCTTTTTCTTTTCCTTTTATTGTCATACTAAAATAGTATAACCTCATAATAAATAGTTGTATTAGTAATATTTATATATAAACATATATGTTAGCTTAAAAGGTTTCACTTTAATGAAAATTTTTTCATTTTTTAATCATGGTACATCCAATCCATTGATATGAATTTTCGATGTACCTTTATTTGAATAAATTTTCCCATATTTATCTTTCAACCAAGAACGAACTTTACGTGATTATTTTGACTAACTTTTGATTCTTCAATGAATACTATTATAATTGATTGAAACACTTATGTTTTGGAATTGTTACTTTTTGACTGTCTCTTTCTTCTACATAGTTGATGTTGTTTCTTTTCAATTAAAACAAGAAATAGTATCTATGACATTATTTTCCATTCTTTAATTGGTTGAAAACTTTTATTATTCTTTTTTTTTCCAGAAAATGTATATTTTTTATTGTTAACCCTATGACATTAGATATATAACATCTGTACCATAAATTTTTTAAAACTTTTTTATTTACTTAAATAATTTTCTTATATGTTTTTATCTATTTTTTTTGACGTCCTCAAAGATGGGTGAAAGGGCAAATTTTAAATTCATAAAAATTAGTTATATTTATATACACACATATTTTATTAGACGTATAAAATGATGTTTTTAATTAGACTTTTTCATTAGCATATGATTGGTTGATTTTATTCAATTTTATACTCTCGCCTTTTAATAATTTTATATAGTCGTTTATTTTATTGAATATAATCAAATTATTTAAAAGATTTTGTATTATTAATTCTAACTTTTTCTCATTTTAATCTCTTTATTGTTATTATATTTATTAACACATTAAATATCAGATTTTTAACGAATTGAGAATAAAATTTTTGTTCATCAATTTTAAAAGTTTGTCTCTTTAAAATTATACCTATTTGATAAAATTTTTCTGTTGATTTATGTTATACAGAGAAGAGAGATGTAAGATATCCTTTTTGATGAGAAAAAATTATGTTTGGAGAGGAATTTTTAATTATTGATGTAGGTAGATTTTTATAAAAGTATTTATTTTTCTTTCATTTCTTTTTATAAATTTATGATATTCCTCTAAAAAGGGATATAATAAATATAAAAAGGATAGAGAATTTTAGTTTACATAAAAACGTTCCTTCTGTCTTCTCTTTTTCCATGATACATACATGTAAAGAGATGATGATATAAATATTAATAGAAAGTTTTTATAAGCCATTTACAGAAATATTTTAGTGTTTTTCTATAAGTTGAAGATATGGCCTTAATATTATTATATAAGAAAATGTATGTATATGTATAAATGTCTCTTGAGAAAGTTATAAAACAATTGAACATTTTTTACTTCCTACAACATTCTTCAATAACATACTTTCTATGAGCATTGTAAGCACCTTTTTCCAATGTTTGTTGAAGTAGTAAATGTGTATTTACAAAATACATATACAATCGTTTTTCTCCCTAAAAGCACATCTATATTTAACGCAATATATCTGAAAATATACATTTGAAAAATATATTTTAGATGATAGAAAAATTTCTCTTTAAATCTTGATAACATCAATCAACTACGCTTTTTCTTTAATCATTTATCATCTGCATATTTCTAGATATAAATAAATTACTTTTTTTGTTTTTTATATCTCCTTCAAATTTCTATTATAATCCCTAATATTTTGTAATTAACTTTTAATTGTACCATTAAGATTTTTTTTTATTTTTATTACTAATAATTATATCACGATATTTGTTACTTTTGGAATAAAGTTAGTGTTTGTAAATGATTGTGGAAAAAAGAAACCTTTCTAAAATCTATCATTTCTCTCATATTACACACTAAATAAATTTTTTGTATTGTTTTACCGATTTTTGAATACCAATTTCCCCTCTAATGTTATTCACATATATATAAAAAATTCTTTATATCTATTTCCTATCGATATATCATTTTTAAATTTAGTGTAAAAATTTTTATTCTTTGGTATATAGTTATACATTTTATTGTTATTATTAAATAATATATTTTATAGATAATTTGTCCTTTGTATAGTTAGATTTTAACAAGCAGTATTTAATTTTTGTAATCTAAAATTTTTGGTTTCCACTGGTATATGTAACCAAAGATAGGTGTTCTCTTTCAAATATATATATATATTTATATATATTTATAAATATTTATAAATATATCTAATAATTATTATGGGTGGTTCTGGGAGTACACCAATTGACAATGATCATCTTATTGATGAATTGATTTTTGAAGCAAGTATTAAAACCAAACGAAATGAGCTTGCCTTTAGATTAGTTGATAGAAAAAGGTTCTTTCCTCAGTCCTGGAAAGAATAATGCCTATCTCTTACAGGCATGGAAGGCTAGTGATGAGGATGCCATAAGAATTCATCTTTCCGCTCCCGGTGTTTATGCTATGGCATTGGAAGCTTTAAACGTCAAAAAAGGACTATCATTCCTAAATATAGGTAGTGGTACTGGGTATTTTAGTACGGTTGTTGGTTTTTTACTTGGAGCCAATGGTGTAAATCATGGAATTGAGTGTCGTGAAAATATTACTGAATATGCCAAAGAAAAAGGTGGACAGACATTGTTATCTAAAGAAACCACACTCTTCGATTGGTGCAAGCCTGTATTTGTTACTGGAAATGCTTTTAATATTGATGAAAATTGTGTTAATAGGTATGATAGAATATATGTTGGAGCAAAAGTTCCTGAAGGTAAGAAATTATTCTTTCCAAAATTGCTTAAAATCAATGGTATTTGTGTTATGCCATTCCGTAATGGACTTTTTAAAGTAACTAAAAAAAGTGAGAAATGTTTTGAATTTAAATTCATTGCTCGTGTATCGTTTGCCGATCTTTTTCCTAGTAATTCTGAGGATAGTCAACCATTAATATTACCTGAAATGAAATTACCAACCTTAGCTACAGCGGCCGTTGTTGCTATGAGGAAAAGGCTTCGTGAGAAAGTATCTGAGAAAGTAAAAGTAAAAATGATATTAAAAACTTTAGACAAAGATGAAAATAAACCAAGACGTGTGAGAAGTTTGATGAGGGAAGAAATTAGAAGAGAGGAGAATGAAAGATTTGATAGACTTAACCGTATAAGAATGCATAGAGCGCAACGAGGTGGCGGTGGTGGTCCTGGTGATCAGGGAGGACAGAATCAAAATCAACAACAACAGCAGCAGCCAAATCCTCCAGTTCAAAGGGAACCAACTGCTCCAAACGAGAATGTAATTATTAACTTAGATGATAATGGTATTCCAATAGAAGATCCTTTCGAAATCCGTGATGAAGATAGAAGGGGTGATCAATTTGATTTTCTTGAAATTTTTGGTGACGTTGACTTTAATATTAGATTCAGATCTCCAACTCCTGATCCAAGACCAGCGCAAGGAGGTGGAGGAGCAAGAGTACCACCTGTGGACAATGACATTACTACCAGTAATGAGGAGACTAATGGTACTTCAACAAATTCTTCAACTCCATTCAGTGAGTATTCAGATGATGATCGAACTCAATCACATAGTGAAATATATGATTCAGAAGAGAGGATGGATGATGACAGCAGCAGAACTAATAAAGAAGAAGATGCTAAAGAAGTTAAGAAAAGTAGTAGTAATGTTGCCACTACTACAAAAGAAGATAAGAAGGATCCATTTTTAGATCTTGGTACATTTTCAGACTTCGACGATGAAGACAATGATGACGATAGTCATAACCACAGACCATCAAGAGGAGGAGGCACAATTCGTGTTGAAGCAACAATGGCTTTAGATTTCGAACCAGATGAGAGAAGAGCTCGTGCTTTTAGACACATTGCTACATTAGAACGTCAAAACATTGAAGAAAGACTACGAGATAGAGAACGTTTCTATGAAAATCGCGAAAGAGAGCGGGAGGCTAATGGTCTACCGAGTCGTAGACAAGGTGGAGGTAACCAAATAGTCGCTAATATTTTAGCACCTGAACCATTTTTAGATCGAATGAGGCACATGAGACAGACGATCAATGATTTACAAAGACATGCATTAATTCATGTTGATCACATGATACGTGATAATTTACTTAATCGAATAAATCGTGGTACCACATCAAGATCTATTAGTATCAATAATAATAGTAGTAGCAATAATAATAATAGCAATATTACTCAACCAAGAATACCACGTCCACCACAAATTATAGCTAGTCGTCAGGGTATTGATATTAATGAGTACATCAGGAGAGCCAGGGATCAACGACGTCTTAGGAGATGCCTATATTCATATGATCAAAGGATATCACTTCAAAGACTTGGTGGGTGGACTGGTCCAAATAATCATATAGATGAAGGTTTTTTTGCAGATGCCGAGGATGTTAGTAGTAGTGATCAACAGACTTCATCAGGAAACAGAGCAAGGAATACCATGAGACCTATCAGAGGATACAGGAGAGCTATACCTTCAAGTCGTGGTGGAAATATGGTAGGATCAATTGATCGATCAGAAGGTGAGATTCACAGTTATATTATGACTGATGACTTTTCCGTTACAGGTTCTATTCATCCTTTATTAATATTTGAACCCGGGGAAGGTTTTGAACCTGCTCGTCCCAATCCCGTCCCATTCCAATCACGGTTCTCTCCAACATCTTTTCCATCATCGATTATGGTTGATGAGCTAGATCAAGAGTATGGTACACAAGTTGTCAGTATTCATGATGGTCCTTATCAAACACAGATTACCGTTGAGAGGAGAGAATTAAATATATCATCTGACGAGGAGGTTGAGACTGACAATGAAAATGATAATAATGACAATCAAAGTAATAATGAGGATGATAATAGTTCTTCTATCAATGAACCGGATGCAAAAAAATCAAAGAACAATGAGAATTGTCCATGTAGCTGTGAATGTCATTCAGGTAAGGAACAACAAACTTCAGAGGATATAAAAAATGAACATAATATTCAATCGGATGACACTACTGATATCAATGATTCTAAGTCAGATGATGTTAAATCAAATTTACGTAAAAGAAAAAGAGAGAAGGGTGAGCAAATTCTTGAAAAAGAAACTGAAATGAAAGAAACAATTAAAGGTAAAGATTCTCCTCCAATTAAAAAGTCTAGTGAGAGTAATTCCTCTTCAACCATAGAGAGAGTTGTAGTTATCAATCCTAATGAAGAGAACCCAGTATGTCGACCACTCCTTCCTCAGGATGGTAATGAAGATAAACAAGAGGATGATTCTGGTCCAAGTACAAGTACCAAAATTTTAACAAAGAAAAATGAACAATCCTGTGATAAGCAAGATTCATCAACTAATGAGAGTTTTAATGAACGTGTAGAACTTGCAAGGAGGAGAATAAGAGCTAGAGTCGCTGCTGGAACACAGACATCTCCATCCCGTGAGGGTGATGATAATGTTAGGAGGGGTGTAGATGCTCAGACAAATACAGAATATTCACCAAACCGTGTATCATACGAGCCTGGATACCTTGATTTTGAGAGGAACTTCTTTACATCAAGAGGTTGGGATCCAATACCATTGACAGATCCCATTCGCGATACAGTTGTTAGGGGACCCAATCATACATTAAGTTTAGTTCCAAGATATATTCCACCACCGGAGTCAAATCGCCACAGAGGTAATGGACATGGATCAAGAAATTATTTAAGAAGAAGTATTCATGCTGTTGATGAGGAGATGAATCGTCGCCTTCAACAGATGCAGAGGACCTTAAGAGGGCCATTTGCTACTGCAAGGAGAGTAGCCAATCTTGGTGATCTAGAGGATGATTCTAGAGAATTAAGCAATGAGGAGAGTGAAAGAGTTAACCAAACAAGGGAACAGAGAGAAGATATTACAGATTTTTGCACTAGATACAAAACTTTAATAGAAGAGATGAATTTAAGTAGTACAATGTTTAATGAATTATTATATTTATGATCACCTTTTTTTGTCTAATTATTTTTTTTATGTTTAACTCGATGACAATAGTTGTATTAAAATAATTATGTGATATAATAAAATTTTGACAGAAATCTAGAGAGTTTATTATATTGTCTTTTTATTATTTTATTTATAACATGATAAAAATATATCTTTTTAAAATAACATCCTTGTTAATGTGAGTGAAACTGCATCGAATAATTATTATTCCCAATTGTTGTCCTTTAGAAAATGAAAGTGTAGGAAGTGTTTTAAGGTTGCCAATTAAAGTACAAAAGGGAAGTTATATGAATTGTTTTAAAACTATTTATATACTAACGTCAATAAGGAACAAAATAATAGATGGAAAACAATTCAATGATACTTCATCTTCATAAAGTTTGGTTTTGATAAAAAATTGTTAAGATTAAAAATAGAAATAAAAAATATTAAGATAAGTTAAATGTGCCATTTAAGAATAATTGTGAAAAAAAGTAATGTGATTTGAATGACAGTTAATGATTCTGATAATGGAAAAAAAAGTAAGAGGTTTTTAATGTTTGTTGATAAAGAACAAAAACGTCAATAAGGATTTATTGTAATTATAAAATTATAGAAATTATTAAGAGATAATTGTGATGCGGATATTTGTAATTTGTATTAATGATTATAATTTACAATATTTAAAATAATGTTAGAATATTATATATAAGATAATTATTAAATTTATTTTCAATTCTAATATAAATTTTAATAGTAGATAAAATGTATAAATTAATATTTTCCTTGATTTGAATAAATTACATGATTTCAAATATCATCTAAAGAAAAATATTGTTTACCATTTACTTCTTATTCAAAGCAATTTTTTACTGTTTCTTTAAAACTCTTAAAATAATTTCTACTCCTTTTTATTGCAGTAATGTTTTATAATGCTAGTAAGAAAATGTTAAAACTTTATTGTATTATGATAAGGTTTGTACTTTCATGTTGATAAAAAACACATGTTCTCTTTTTTACAAAAATAAAAAAATAAATAAGTTGTTATGGACAAAAAGAAATATGTGTTATGAAGGATGATGATATCACTAATGACAAAATGTCTTTTATAGCTGATATTATGAGGGAAGAATAAAAGTTATATATTGTAAAAAAATATAGTGTAAAAAATTGTAATTTATAAATATTACCCAACGGATTTAATGGATTCGTTTTAGAAAAAATTTATTTCAATTATTTTTTCTTCATAATATTATAAAAAATAGAGATATATTTATGTTTTTTATTTGTTTTATTGTCCTTGAGGCTGAATTTTAAGTTAGAAGTTTTGCAATTATGTGAAGATAAATAAATTAAAGATTAAAATATAATGGAATAATTTTTTTGTTAATTAAATTTTAAGTGGTTTATTTCATTTGACCATCGACAGCATAATATTTAATTATTTTAGGTAAATTGAAAAGAATTTAAAAAAAATATAATTTTCATACTAGCATTCTCCTACACAAAAATATTTTGAGAGATTACAATAAATAACATTCAATAGAGTCACATCATATAACGAAGAAGGATTAAAACTAATTTTTTTTATAATATTTTACTGTCATTAGCTACATTAACGAATCAATTAAATGGAATTATAAGAAAAAAAAGTTTGTTGATTAAAAATAAAAAAAAAATAGATTTTAACGAGAATAAAGGAGGAGATAAGTTAAAATAAGAAGTTATAAATGAATTAAATGGAATATTTGTAGTGTCAATTAATCTAACAAATTTAGACAAGTTTGTTATCATCCTAAAAGAGGTATCTTTTATTGTGGTATTTATAGCCATCTGCCACCTATTATTGCATCTTTTAAACTTATTTTATTTATACTATCATCTGATGAATTAGGTTTTATCTCCAAGAATTGTTGTATGGAGGCCAATTGTGGTCCAAATTTACAAATATGTTTTATATTGAGATTGCTAAATACTTATTTAAATATTCTCCTTTCTCAGATATTATTCTATCACTATGGAGAATTGAAATTTTATATAAAAAAGTTGCAATATCTAGCTACTTTTTTTACTTTAAGTTTTTTTAATTTGTCGTTTGCACTTAGAAGTAATATAGATAATTATTTATTAAACTTTAAATTCCTACATTAATTATATAGAAATTTTATAATATTAAGTTTAGTTATAATAATTATTTTATATATATATTTTTTGATAAGTAAAATTTTAATTATTTTATGAATGCATATTTATGTTCCCTTTGGTGGGGGAAATTAAAATATTCTATTAGTAAAATTAAGATATACATCAAGTTTAATAGATTGATATGAGATAATTTGTAGAATCATTATATAAATTAATATTTTTGTCAGGTAAATAAATAAATATATTTAAACATGCCCCAAATAAGAAAATGTTTAGATAGTGACATAAAAGAGGAGGAGAAAGTTGATAGTATCAAGAATCTTCTTTTCTTCAAAATTTGTTGTTAAAATGTAAAGAAAAGAAGTATAATATTTATGGTATTAAATGACTATGATATTTGCCCTTCAAAAGGTTTTCAATAAATTCTTATAATAACAGTAATCTACTAATCACTATTAATGTATTTTGACAGACATATAACCTTTTTTATGACTTCAAAGATAAACTTACAAAACTTTATTTAATTGTTTATTTTTACGTTTAAAAGTTTGCTCTTTTAAAATTAATTTTCTCCATTTTCACTCTATCGCCACAGAAGTACACATAATTTTCTTTCGTAATATTAAACATTTTTTTTACACAAAATATGACAACATTTTTATTGCATAATTGCTTTAACATAATCTACCATTTATATAGACGTTATTATCAAAAACGGTTTATAATAAAATTTGTACAAATCGTATTAAATTGAAAATAAAAGAATATACTCATATTTTAATATACATTTTGATACTCTCTAGTAGGTTTATGTCCTCGGTTTATTTAAAAGTACCACTAAACTTTAAATTTTAAGATTATTAGATTACTACATATTTTTACCACCCAAAACGGATGACGATAATTTTTTTTCGGTGATTTATTATAAGTTTATAAATAATTCTAACTTTTCAAATAAAAAAATCAAGTTTTTGTTAATTTATTTGTATAAAAAGAGTAAACGTTTATGTCCTTGGTAGATTTTTATTATTAATATGTCTGAGAATAGGAAAATAAGAAATTTTCAATGGTATCTTATATATTATTTTAGGTACTTTTGTAGTGTCAAATTTGGTAAAAGATATATTTAAGAATATGAGATATTAAAAACATTTTTGTATTCTATTCTTTAAAAAAAATAAACTTTTATCAATATATATCTCTTACCAATTGTTTCAAAAATTGTGTTTATTTTTGGTAAATTTTTGTTAAAATATTTTATTTTCCTTTACATTACAAGAGGGTGGGTGTATGTATATATAAGATAAAAAGATAAAGATATATATACATATACATATATGTATAAAGTCAATTTCCTAAAAGTAATTTTACATTCTTGAAAATATGTATAAATATACTATCAATTGATGATCAATTCTTTTATATGTAAAGATGTTTTTAATGTTCAAAGGGAATAATTAACTATTATATGATATGATAAATGTCATAATGATAGGAAAGGATACAATATTATGAGTAAGTAGTAAAAATGTTTTTGATTTTTATCTTCAAATGTCTCTTTTTGATAATAATAAATAAATATATTATGTGTATAAATGTATAGTTAATGGCATACAGGTGATGATTGATAGTGATAATTTTATTAAATATACTTATGATATTACTATTACTCATAATTTATTTTGTATATTTATGAAACTGTTTTATTAGAGATATTATTTCCTACTCAAGATCATAATAACTTATTCTTAAAGATTTATTAGTATTTATGAAATATTATTATTTATTTTTTATAATTCTTCTATTTATTCCTTTTTATGAAGGAAGGAGATTAAGAAATAATGGAAAGGCTAGATCATTGTTAAATTCTCAATCTTCAACGACATTCCCTCAAATTTCTAGTGAAAAAGATTCTAATTCTTTTGTAGACACCCATCATAAGTAAGTTTCAAACAAAATAACTAATAAATTCAAAACACTTAATTTTATTTTATTCCAGTGGAGAAGAGGAAATATTTACGGAACCGCCATGGACAGACAAACAAATAGTAGAAGAAATTTTAAAACGTTATCGTTTCCCAGATTCAACATCAAACATCTCAGTAGCTGTCTTTGTAATGATAGATAAATTCCTACCCTCCACACCAGATGTCTGTTCAATACAACTAAAAATTAAACAAAAATGGTTAGAAAATAGATTATCGTATAGAAATTTTAGAGATTCTATACATCCAATCAAATTTAGAAGTTTAAATTATATTTGGTCACCATCACTAAATATTGATAATGCCATATCAATGACGGGACTTGGTAAAGAGGATATTAAAGTGTATTCTAATGGTATGATTGAGTATGAACAAAAATATCAGATAACTGTCGATACACATGGTAGTTTAAGTAATTATCCTTTTGATATCAAGAATTGTACTATATTATTTTCTAATGATGACAGTAGAGCTTCATGGTCTTATCTTTCTAACGCCGATGTTAGTGGAGCTAACATTAAAATGGTGGGGGGTTGGCAGGCGATCTCCTGGAGTCGTGGGCATCATTCATTATTAATAACACTTAAAAGAAATGTACAAACTCTATTATTCAACTATTTTATACCAACAATGTTGCTATCATTTGTTAGTGTCATTCCTATCTTCTTTTCACCATTCTCAAAATTTAATAGGATAATATTTGGTAGTATAATTTTTATGACCACATTCCTTTTAACTTTATACAATTTTGGTTCAATACCAAACACACCATACTTAAAAGCAATTGAAATTTGGGCTTTATTTACTAATATTTTTACTTTTGCTGCATTAACTGAATCTATATTCATAACAAATTGTGCTTTTCAAAAAATTCAACGCCCACCTACTCTTAAAGCAGTAAGTTTTATCATCCTTTTTTCATAAACATCAATGGTACTCTTAAATTTAAAAGTGTGATAAGTACAAGTAGAGTATTTATAAATTACATGTTAATATAAATAAATTATAATGAAATTATTACTATTTTTTAGAGTCGTTCAAATTACTATGAGGAAAATGATGAGAGAAGTAGATGGATTAATGAGGCACCTTATTACTCTCAATTGAGTGAAGAATCACCAAGTTACATAGGACGATTATCAGATTGTTTATTTAGATTTATTTTTGTCTTATCATTAATCTCATTCATAACGTACTTTATTTTAAGATATTATATTCCATATTGGGACTATAAATAATCTATATATCTTGCTATACAATAACAACAACTAATTTTCTTATTATTATTATTATTGTATTACTTTTTTAACATACAACAAGGTTTAATTTAAAAAAAATGTTAATTGTAAATAGAAAAATAAAATAGAAAAAAATATTATTTGTTGTTATTTTTTAATAATTTTTCCCTTCAAATAACAGCTCCTTTTATTGGTTTTTCAAATTTGATATAAATAATGAACATATCTATTAGTTGGAGGATACAATTCGAGAAGTAGATTCCTGATGCGGATGCCCATCCTTGAATGAATGATTTGACTTCATGATGGTGTACTTTTGATTGAATATTAATTGTTACTAATAGGTATATCTCTGCAACACCACAAACTAGAAATAACATTGATCCTTTTAAAAGTTTTGCTATTTGAATATTCTTATCCTCCCATGCATCTGTTAAGAAATAGTAGAATAACGAATATATTGGTGAGGATACCGCCGATAAAGTAATCCCAATTATAGGTATATGTAAATAAACGGTCCGCGAAATATGTTTCCATTCAAAAAAGTTGAAATTACTTTCACTGTTACATACTGTTAAATCATTAACTTCACTGTCAATATAACAAACTCCAGGTCCAAGAAGTATAAAAGCCATCGCAATTAGACTTGTCAAAAGAGCAAAACATCTTATAGCAATTAAAAATAATGTTAAAAAATTCATAGTATCTATCAAAGCCAAAAAAATATTTTAAATTTTAGATTTAAAAAGCAAAGTAAAAGAAAATAAAAAAATATGAAATATAGTTGTGAAAAATGAGAAAGATAACAAATTAATTTCAATAAGTAGTAGTGAATGCTAGTTTTATAAAATGCATTTTCTTTAAAAAAGATATATATAGGTACCTCCCTCTTCTACCAAAATAAAGGGATATTATCTATTTTTTTGGCAACTTGAAAAGATAAAAATATCAAATATGGTTATTCATTAGGAAAGTATGTAATGTATAGAAAGTTTATTAGCATTTAACATGTAAATTTCTTTTTTTCATGAAAATTAAGTTATATACACAAAACAGAGAATAAATATAGTACTGAGAAATGAGGTTTTTATCCACCTCTTTATGATAATAAATCCCTAAATAAATTGATAGTACACAATCATTTCTTATAGTAATTTTTATTCTTTTGTTATATTCTTATCATATATAAATAAATAATTTATTATATTTAAAAAAATAAGATGTTAAATTGATTGATGAATGGCAAAAAAAAAATTAATTTACCTAGAAAACTAAATAAAGTTAAACTAATTTATTCCTTGCGTTCTGATAAAGAAGGAAAATGAAAAAGTGCAAATAATAATTAAATGGAAAGTGAATTTTAACAAGATGAATTTTTTATTTAATTATATTAATTTTATTCTATATTAACAGAATGACATTTCATTAGATAAAGCTATTCCGTAAATACAAAATTTATTTTATTTTTTTATGGTAAAAAAAAATATATTAAAATAACTGTTTTTATGAAAATATTTAAGATAGCCACAAACATTCCGATTTATATTTTATTTAACTGTTAAAAATGGGATATGGAAAGCTTATATTAATAGATAAATATTTTACATAAAAGATAAAAAAATAATTCTTATTATTTCCAAAAAAATATATAATTGCAATTATGACATTTACAAATAACATAATTATACGGAAAATTGAATAAAATTATCTTTACTATACGTTTTATTAATATTTTAAAAATATAGCGTATTATACATTAGATTGTTTTAAAATATTACTTAAAAAAATTTTCCACTCATCAGAATAAATAAAATTTATGTGATATTTTATTCACCTGTAACTTCAAAACAAATAATAAAATTCTTGCTTTAAAAGTTTTAAATAATAGATATCAAATTCATTTATGTAATTCTATAGACTCTAAAATAATTTTCAGCTGTTAATTTACGTATCAAGTATTGCATTTACAGTAATGAACTCATTTTCCATTAATATTTTAGCAAAAATGAAAACAATTTTTTTTCATTGTCAATAATAATATATTTATTAATAAAATATTATTGTAATTTTAATATTAATTTTATAGTAAAGTTTAATGAAGTTTCATATATCAATCATTGATAATGATTTATAATATTATGACTTTTAGGATAATATAAAGATGTTATAAAAATTTATAATCTCCAAGCCCATTCTCAATTCCTCACAACAAAAATAAGGAAACAATAATCTTTTATTTTATTCTAATATATAAAAAAAAGTTTAAAAAAATTTACAAGTCAACTTCAACTTGTGTATCCCATTCAGTAATAACAGGATCGAATTTCCATAAATCAGGTTGTCCATAATGTGGTGATACAATGTCTGTTGTTCTCCAGTCAAATGGTGGGACTTTTCCCCATGTTGGTCCACCAATAACATGGATTTGGAGTTTCTTGAATAATTCATAACTTGTTCCTTTGTAATCAAGAGAACCATGATTTCTATGTCCCATTCCTTCAATTTCGTATGTTCCATTAATTGGATTTAGATCACCTCTAGCGGAGATAGCAGCTTCAGCTGTATATGGTGGGTTGCAACCACAGCGAGAGAATTTATCATGTTTGTAGTCATTGTATCTCATAAGATCTTTTAATGAATCAATGTCTTTAACTTTTCCTTGATCTCTATGGAAAATTTTAGCTCTTGGTGATGCTCCCCATTTCCACCAGTTATTTTGTTTTCCTTTCTCAATGAAGTTAGATTTTACACCTATTTCATGGAAATATGGGATGTTATAACTTGGCCAATATTTGTATTTATTCAAGAACCATGTCATATCCTTAGCCATAGTATATCCAGGAATTTGTTCTAAGACCCATAAAAGATTTTCCTTTGGTAACTCTTGATTTGGTTTAAATTCTTTATAAGCAACAACAGTCCATTGATTATTGTATGTTCCTGAGTTGTACTCAGCAAAAATATCAGTCCATTCTTTAGCTGTTGATGCTAAAGCATTAGCAATGAATGAACGTACCCAACAATGAATTTGTCCTACCGGTTTTATATATTTATCAGTATATAAAGTTTCATTAAATATGGCAATTGTTGTTTCAATAGCTGCTAATCCTGAGGACATCAAAGTATAATCATCAGCTGATGATAAGGCTCCAGCATATCCAGAGAATGAGACTGTATGTCCTGGAATATCTTTTTTATCATAACCGAATTTGTAAAGTTTCATAACACGGTTCATTGTTGAGTATGAGGACATAGCTACATGAGAGAAAAGAAGATCTTTGTTTCCATCGGTGACTTTGACGAGTCCGGAGCATTTACCTGGATCTGGGTCATCTCTAACTGGATCAGGTTGTTTTTTGAAGAATTTATTTAAATCAAATAATTCTCCGGATAATTGAATCATTAAAATTGGTGTCAAGTCATATCTGACGGTAGCTTCAAGTTCTTTTGGATCTCTTCCGATGTAACCGTCATAGATACCAGTTAATTGGGTAAATGTTAAGTTTACGTGTCTCCAGTATTTGTCTGTTGTTCCCTTCTTTTTAGCTTGTGATCTAAGCCAATCAAGATTCTCTGTTAAGTAAAGCCATAATTGTTTACAATAGTTTCTGTAATTTTTGCACATTCCTTCAATAGTATTTCTATAATGGTAGTAAATTTGAAGTTTTGTTAGGACACCTTCTAAGTATCCAGCAGCGTAATTTTGTAATTCATATGAATATCCTGGGAATGTCTCGATTTCTAAGAAACCCCAACCAGTTGTGTTGACAGCATTCTTGTAACTTCCTAAAGCGATTTGACGCTCACAGATTCTTCTTCTTGCCATGTATACTCCTCCTGTGGCGTTCATGCAGATAGATGCAAAAGTGTCCGGCTTCTATAAAATCGTTTATATATATTGATATTACAATAAAATTGAACTTACCGTTGGATGAGGATCATGTGCTAAGAATTCGAAAGTATCATCATCGTACTCATCATAGGATGAGGCACATCCAGTGGCTACCAAAAATGATACCAAAAATAATAACCTCCACCGCATGTTTGAAAATAAATGACCTGTAATATATTGAATTAGCATTAAAAAAAAGACATAAATAGTATAGATTATAAGTATTTTGATGGTATATTTGTTAAGATAACAAATCATAACTGATAGCTAAAAATCTTTTCTTCAGTATATTTAATTATATTGATATGGGTAAAAAAAAGAGATAGAAATATGTTTACCTTAAATACATTATATGTTATCAATAAAATAAGAACTTACCAACTTTATGTACTTCAGTGAATTTGTGCTTTATCAAAGAAGTAAATGATATCTTTACAAGTAAATTAGCAGAGATTATATAACAGTAAGAGGAATCAAAATATTATCATTCATTTGACTTTTTGTTGAACAGTATTAATAAGTAAAAGGCATACATATTCACTGACAGAAAGATAACACTTTGTTTGTATTATTTTAAGAAAATGTTTAATTATTACAAAAATCTTCTTTTTCTTCTTAACATTACAACATCAAAATATTTTTAAATTTTTGAATTCTTATTTATGAATGAAAAAATAAGTGTCTGTTAGAATGATAATAAAACATTTCAATATTTATAAATTTTTTATTTTAAATCTTTCCATCCTATCAACTTAAATTAAAATTTAATTGACACAAATTATTAAATACTTTTTTATTAGATAAATTATATCAGTTTTATTGGCTTTAATATTCGTACTTGTGTAGTAGTACACAGTAAAAAACCAAATAACAAATATAACAAATTTAGTACTTAATTTAAAATAAATTATAATAAAAAATCAACAGTTTTTAAGAGAATAATAAACTATAAGGATATCCACGGTGTTTGGAACGGAAGACAGAAAGAAGGAGACTGAATCCAACTATTGAGATAACAAGTCCTACAACAACAATAATATTTCTTTTCAATACTTGTGATGGTTTTGGATTCTCAACATTGTCATCTGCTGCTGCATCGTTTAACAAAATAAAACCAATTGTTACGAAAGCATAAAGTCCACCGATAATGTATGTCTCAGAGATAAGTTGGTATTGAGTTGATGAGTGAATAAATGTAGCTGATCCTGTTTTTGGGTTATTGATAGCAAATGGTGGTCCTCTAATATGATTCCACATTTGTCCTGACATAAAAGCAAATACCAAAAACAAGCAAAATGCTCCCCAAGCCGATCTGTTATAAAGGAAGTCAAGATTATCGCGACGAATGTACAAAATTGATACAATCATGAGCAAGAAAAGTAATATCATTATTGGTGCACCATAACTTGGTGGTCTAACAACATTTATTGATATTTCAGTTCTTTCTCTGACAAATTTTGCTATAACATCAGCCTCAAAACCAGATACCTGAACATCCATTGTATCTCTGGAGGTTCTAGCTCCCTTAGCAGGAAAATGGAAAAATGCTGGAGCAGTATTAAGATTAATAGAAGCAAAAACCTCTGCGGCATCAGCATAATCAATCATAACAAAATAAAGCTTCTTAGCATCAGGATATTGATGACGATATGAATTTGCAACAACTTCAAATTCCTCATAAGCTGGTTTACAAACTTGACAATTAACCTGTGGTGATAAAGCTGTGAACATTGCAATAATACTATAATTTCTAGGTGATGATGATACATATTGTTTAAATTTCTCTGTATTCAATGACATTATTGGTCGTCTATACAATGATTCCTGGAGATTTGATATTTTATCTTCTAATGTCAATTGCCCACCATGGCAAGATATTGTGAGAAATATCCCGACTATTGCTAGATATACTGTATAGACCATCTCTAAAAGAATGTTTTGATTAGTTGCAAAAATAAAGAATATAAAAATATTTCACAGACTTAAAACTGTTGTTCAAATTTAAATACAAAACAAAATTTACAACAAAAAAAAAAAGTAGATGAGATCAAATAATTTTTATTAGTTAAGTTATTTCTTGTTAGTTGATGAGAATTTCCCAAATCCCATAACTTTCATCATCTCATCGTCTTCATCTTCAACCTCCTCGACGTCTTCGTTCTTTACTTTCTTCTTACTGACCTTCTGGTCCTCGACGTCCTCATTATTTATTAAATCAAAATCTTCGTTGTCATCCTTCTTTCTCTTTAATTCTTTCTTTTCAGCAGCCTTCATAGCTATCCTTGCTTTAACATCACTAACTGTACTTTTCTTCACCTTCATTGTAAATCCGAGATTCTTTTGATGAGATTTACCGTTGCAATGAGTAAGATATGATATTGAATCTTTCACAGTTACATCACACACCTCACAATAAAATCCTACTCCATCATTAAACGTATCTGGGTTAACCTTTGTGGATTTTCCGATCTTCGAAGTTAAGTCAATCTTTAAAAAAACGTAACAACAAACAATCAATTAATTTTTTTTATTAACCTACTTTTTCTTCTCTCATTTGAAGTAATTCCTTTTTCTCTTTACTTTTCTCAGGTTTCAGTAAGCCATTCTTCTTTGCTAATTCCTCTTTTTCTTTAGCTAAACGTTCCTGAGCTTTAATATGATATTCTGTAACATCCCATTTTTTTCTGTGATCCTGAACATTTGCCTTAGTTCCCGTCTTTTCGTAGAAACTCATTTTATTTTTTACTTATTAAATGATAAATAAATAATTAAAGGATGAAAAAATACCAGTAAAATATATATTCAACGGTAAAAAAAGAGAAATGATAATATACAACGAGCTAGCATGTACAAATAACCGGCTGAGTTGGTTAGCAATGTCATTCTCATTCCAAGTAAGACATCTGTTGAAGGGGTATTTTACCAAATTAAAAAATATATTCCATATATGAAGAAAGGCTAATGTTGTTGTGTTTAGATGTTCTTCTTGAATTTGTAAAGTGAGTAATCAGATAACAAGTAACTTTTTTAAAAAGTGATATCTTTTTTATATTTTTCATGGACAAGCAAATGAATTTCAAAAATGCGGGGTTTTAAAGTAAAGCAACTTATCTTTTATTTTACAAAATGAATAGTTTAATGTGTTCTGTGTTTTTACATCTCTTATTAAAATTTTTTTATTTTCAGTAATGTGGGAACGTCTGTTTAAAAGATAATCAATTATCAATGAAAGATGTTATTTTCTAATTGATTGTTCTTTTGAGGTGTCAAATTTATTTTAATGATATCAATAAAAATATATATCTTTATCTAAACATATTTATAGATCAAAGCTTCTACCCTCTTTCTAATAATAATTATTTTGTATATGTGAAGACAATGTTTTCTATACCATTCCATTTATAAATACACAATATCGAGTAAAAAGTAAATAAAAAAATTATTTTATTAATAAATAGATAATTTGATAAATTTAATTTGTTACTTCTAACAGATACATATTGATGTACAAATTTTAGAACAAAAAATTTTTTATTATTTTCAAACAATTAGATATATCAAAGTGAAAGGTGAAGTTAAAGTAAACACAATTGTATACTACGGCTAAAAATTTTAGTTGAGCTTTTTTTACCACCAACTAACATATATTTTTCTTCTTATACAAAATGCAAAGACCTGATTGTATTTGATAATGTATTAGTATATCTTTGTGACATTTTTAGTTTTATTTTTAATTGTTGATAAAAATATCATTTAATAATATGTTATCATTTATTCTTATCATTTCTCAATATTTTTGAAAAAACATTTGTACAGCTTTTTTTAGAAAATTTTTGTTGAGTTGAAGGAAATTAATTGCGTTTTAGAAATTTTATTATGTATGTTAATTTAGAATCTTTGAATAATTATTTATTTAAAAATAGCATATAAGAAAGAAAAAAATGTACATTATTAAATATCTTACAATGTTTTATTACATCTAAATTACCTTTTTTTTGCAAAATAATTATTTAGAAGACAATTCTTGTAATTTATTTATTTCCATTATTATTTGCTTATCAACGAAATTTCAACATTTTGAATAAGTTTTAATCCAGTATATTGTCATTCCACTACTTCTTACTCATTTTAAAACTTTAACAAGTCCTTTATAATCTCATAAACTATATCTGTATTTTATTTAATAGATATGCAAAGTGATTATCATATCAATATACCTACTGTTCTTCTTTATAACACTTAATAATATTTTACCCTACTATTAATGTGTCGAAAAAATTAATTCAATCAAATGATAAGTTATATTAAATAAAATTGATAAATTATAAAATTATTATGCATTATATAATCGGTGAATGTTTAAAAATTAACGCTTCTGAGTTATGTTCCAGGGAGTTGTGATGCAAATATTAAAAGAATATTATTATTTCATCTATACTAATTTATTTTATGCTTCAAGTACAAATTATTTTCTTATTATCCACTTTACGAAAGCCTTATTAGATATTAAACTACCCATTAATGTATTTTTGAGATATTTATAAGGGAACAAAACATCTTTTAAGAAAATTTAACGTCGCAATACTATAATATATATTTATTATATTCCATGTTGAGTGTATATATTGTATATAAAACTCCAATAGGTTTTTATGAAAAGATTTGTGTCTAAAAATTAGTTTAATATATTTTTTAAACGTAAGTAGACTAATTTTTTTGTGCCATACTGGGAAAAGAGTAGTATGTATAAATATAATATTTGCTTTACATATTAAAATGAAATTATTCTTAATACATTATATATGAAGATTTTTGTGAATTAATTGCATATATCTCAAACTTATGTGTTTTCTTAATAGTTTGTGATACTTTTACTTTTGTATATTATAAGATATGTATATTTATTTATTAGTCTAGGATGATTAATAAAATATTAATTGGCATTGAATTCTAGTTTTATTACACACATTGTAAATTATGGAAAGAGACCCATATATATCAATATGGTCTTTTTTTGAATATTACAATTAAGTATTATTTCTATATTCTATTTCCATACAATGCATTAAGACAAGCTAAAATTTCTCTATAAATACTCTATTGGATATCACTTTTATATTAATCTTTAATAATAAAAAAACTATATGACGTAGCGTATATTTATTTTAACTTAATTGTCAGGATATAGATATATTCTGTTTTTTATGAAATAATTTTCAACAATATTTTTACTTTTTTTAAAGCAATTATTACTAGAAAACTATGAACATTAATTATAATGAAACAAAAATCAATTTTTTTCTTCAAAATAATAATGAAATAAAATTGTATGTGATAAGTAATAATAATATGTATATTGTTTAAGATAGGTATCATATTATAATACTAAGGACATCTCTATTTTTAAAAATAATAATAATTATATTATTATTATTCGATTAAAATTTTGTCATACTTCAAAAACTAGTATTTATACTTTTATTTTGACTTCAGTATCAATATGTATTGCTTACCACCTTTCCTGTCAACTTTAAGTTTATGTTATTTTTTAAAAAATTTACCTAAGATTACCTTATTTTTAGTGTAAAAGAACTAGAAAAATACATTTATTTTAGATTTTTCATTGAAAAATGTTATTTTTATTCTTTTATTATTAATATTTTACGCAAATTTGTCTGTCTTACCTTTTTGTGACATGGCTCAAATATAAATGAAACATATTTATAAATATTCCCTACCTTCTATTATCAACACAATAATTTTTTTTTAATTATTGGAGAAAAAATCTTATGGTAATGAATTTTGTTATGTGCTGAATTGATACATTTTTATACTAAAGAATGTATAATTTTTATCAAATGAATCTTTTTATCTTTTTGTAATGTTAGTAAAAACATATGTGTGTTTAATTTTTAATAGGAAAAAAATTATTATTTTCATTGTGAAAGATTTAAAAGTATCTTAAAGATGAGAAATTATATTTTATGTAATTTCTTTAATGTGAAAAAATCTAATAATGATAATATAAAAAGGAATGATATAAAAAGTATTTTCAGTACTTAACTGTCTGAGCACTGGTTAACAATATGATAATAATATTTCATTCGTTAAATTTATTATTAATAGTTCACTGTATTTAGTAAACATTAGCATATAATTTCAAATATTATCATAAACACAGATCTTTTCTTGTATGTTTAGAATAAGAGTTAATAAACTTTTGTCTATTGTGTGGATACACAGATAAAACGGTTCTAAGCATCTTTTTACTAATCAAAAGAACTTTATTAATAATGTTTTGTATATAAGCCTTCATTTGACCTATGATTAAAATCTTTAATATAATAATGTAATGTATCAAAACACGGCAAATTACTTGTATATAATTTTAATAATATATCTCTTACTTCTTCCTTTGATTACGTGTATCGTTTTCTCTCTCATTGACACATTGTCGCGTCGAAAACTTTGTAATTCTTTAAAAGATAAAAATTTTTCAATTTTATTAATTATATACATACAAATCATAGATTACTTTTTATTAAAAACTGACAAAATCACTATATATATGTGTACGTTAGTTATTATAATAAACTTATATGATTTTTTTTACTTTTCTATTTTATACTCTGGTTATTATTAACCAATCATGGTTTTTTTTGTTTTTTTTAAATAGAAACAAAACATTTAGATGAAAACAAAAAAATGTCACAATAATATTATCTAGCTTGTATAATATTTTATATTTGGAATGTAATCATACACCTATACGTTTTTACTCTCGTATCATACATTTTATCATAAACTCCTAGACATCTTTTCAATTCATAAGGGAAAAAAAAGAATGATTTTTTGAGAATTCAAAAAAAAGATAGAGTCAAGAATGATATTAATATTTATAGATAATGACGCTTCTCTCTCTCTCGAACAACTAACTATAGATAAAGTGAGATTGTTTTGTTTTAAATTTCTTTCCCTTCTCAAGATGCACTATTATTAAATACATTATATTCTTTTAGTACTTTTGTTAATTATATATATATATATATATACGCTTAACTTTATTATTACAATAGTTTGTCGTTTTAACAAAAATTCTTTTACATGTTTGAAATAATTTCTTTTTTGAAAAATGGAAAAAAAGCATTAAGATATTTTAAATATGTATTGTAATGATACTCCAACTACAAAATGATAAATATATATGAAGATATAGGGATATATTCTGTAATTTTTTTTATTGTTCGTGTTATAATAAAAATTTTTAAGTGTATGAGTTGGCCAGAGATAGATAACCTTTAACATATATATAATATTTTTTGATGAATAATTTTATAATATTTCAATCAATTTGATATTTAAAAAATAGCTCATTTTTTTGTAGGAATTATTAAATCATTTTTTTCCTCATTTAATGATTCATACTAGAATATTCTGTTTATACTAAATATTATGTTTATTAATAATAAAATAAAAATAATATTGAATCTATCATTAAATAGTATTCTCTTAAGACAATAATTTTTGGGGGTAAAATTTAAAAGAAATATCCAAAAAATATATTTAAAAGATTAACTATTAAAATTTACCATCATTTTTCATTTTATTCATTTAATTTTATTTATGAAAATTAAAAGGCATTCCTCTGTATCTATATATATTATCTATTTCTATATTCCTATCTCTCTTTTCCACCCCCTTCAATACGTATGATATTCTTTCTTTCTATTAATTCTCCCAGTCACTAACAAAAATTTTCCTCATTTTCACAATTACAATGGAATGGAGTTGTTTACGACATTTACACATCATACTATAAACATTAGTGTATATTTTTGTTACTGCATTCTTCAAGCTCTTGACTGATAAAATATCCTATTGAAAATATGCTTAAAACTTGATAGATAACACCCAAAAACATAATAACAAAACAAACAATTTTATGTTGGTTGATTACGTATAAGAAAAAAAGGTTTATTGAATAATTATTACAATGATTTTTAACAACTTATATTTCATTAATTTAATAATTTATCTTATCACTTTCTTTTTTATACCGATTTATTATGTGTCATCATCCCTTTCAATCACTATTTTTTTAAAAATATTTTTATCATTAAGTTTAAGCAATTTGTTATTGCTAGGTATAATCTAGATATACTGATGAGGTAAATTCGATGTGTATATATAATTACTATTGTTTTTTGGTTCATTATATTTCTTTTTTTAAGTACCTTTTGGGAATTTTTTTTTCAAATTGATGTATTATTAAGAATTTTTTTAAAATCAATTTGTATATAATATCTAACGTATATAATAGATTAATTTGTATAATATCGATACAAGTGACGTTTTATTAATTAGTTATATATTGATAATATATAAATTTCTTTTATGACCTTTTTTTTATTTCAGAATATACGATCTAAATTTTTTTCTAAAGATCGGTGTTTAGATATATTGTTTTAAATAGAAGTATATATATAATATAATATTGCAAAAGAAGACAATCACCTCATATTGAAGAAGGTTTTATCATCATCAATTTCTCTTGATCAAGGTATATTTTGTAGAAATTATACAGTTAAAATATTATATATTTTTCACAAAATCACACATATCAAAAATTAAAAAGGTACACGTGTGTATATGTATGTATCTATCTTTCTGTCTGAACTATATATATATAAATTTTTAAAAAGAGATCATTTTTTGGTGGACACAAAAGTTGCAACATTTAAAGAATTTGACTAGTTTATATTGAAAAATTATATTACATTATACAATATATACCAAATTTTTGAAAAGAGTGTTATTCTCTTTCTTATATACACCATTATTATATAATATTACTCTTACTAACACCATATAACAGATATCATCAATTAAAATAAAAAAAAGTTATTTACTTTTTGTTATTATATTAAAATTTTTATCAAATGCTCGCTGAAACTGTTTGTGACATTGGAAAGAAAATTTCTATTATTAATAATAGTCAACCAAATACTTCAACTAACTCGTCACCCGTTAGAGGATTTTCATCATCAAATGGATCTTCATCATCACTTGGTGGTGAATCATCAACAATCATAAATCATCACAATAATGATACTTTACAAAATACAATGAATCAAAATACTACTCCTACAACAACAACAACATCACAATCACCATCAACCACATTTGATATTAATTCAATAAATAAAACATTTCCCTGGATTAGGAAAGAATACGAACCAACAATACAAGGTTTAGATGATGAGTTAAATGATTTATGTGATTATCTAAAACCAACGAATAATGAAAGATTAGTTAGATATAAAATATTTAATGAGGTTAGATCAGTCCTCCAGACAACATTCGAACATTGTGAAGTCCTACCATATGGATCAATGGCCAGTGAATTATTCTTACCCTCATCAGATATAGATATAGTCTGTTTCATGAAACATTACGTTCCTGATCATCTTAATATAGCAACTAAGGCATTTACCAATTCTATTCACCTGGAAGTTGTTAAAAAAATTGAAGGAGCTACCGTACCAATAATAAAACTTCGTAATAACTCAACACAAATTATGATTGATGTGTCTTTTGATACACAAAATGTCCTACCAACAGTTGATTTTTTATTAAGATTCAAACAAAGAAATCCAAAATTAACATCATTAGTATTAATATTAAAGCAGTTACTTCAAGATCATAATCTTAATACAAATACTGATGGTGGTTTATCGTCATATGCTGTTGTCCTACTGGTAATTCGTCTTCTACAAATATTTCCTAAAAATGACTACTGTAATGATAATATTTTTAATGATCAAGATACATTAGCTCATTATTTTTTAAAGTTTCTTGAATATTACGGTGTATCATTTGATTATGAAAAGAATGCTATACGTGTTAGAGATGATGGTGCAATATTAACGAAACAAGAAATGTTTAGAGAGATGAATTCAATGGATTCGTTAAACCATTCTCTCCTAGTTATAGAGGATCCTATTATGCCTCGTAAGTTTTATCATACATTAAAATTTCATTTATTTTATCATTATCCTTTTTTATTATTATTTTTAGATAAAGATGTATGTAAAAACTCATATAGATTTGTTGCAATTAGAAATTTATGGAAATCAATGTACATAACATTTAGAGAGATTTTCGATAATGGATTCCCAAATAATGATAATTATTTTGGTGTATCTAAATCATTTTTTGTTAAGTTTATTCATTTACGTCGCTGTTCCCCAGAGATAAGAAGTATTATTGAGAAAGCAAATGTTAATTTTCAAGGTGATGTTGGACCATTTCCTATTCCTTACCAAAATGGACAAATATACTCATTTCCATACAATCAAATATATCCTCCTCCATTTGGTTTAGTTAACCAATGTATTCCTGGAATGCAATTACCATATAATTCATATGCTATACCAGTTGGTTACCTACCGATACCGATGTATAATTCATCACCTAATGGAGTTCCATTTCCTCATCAAATACCTCTACCCAATGGTGGAACACCACATCTCTACCCAACACATTTTGTTATGCCACAACAAATCTACCCTGGAGCAGTAATCTATGCAACCAATTATGGTAATTCCTGTTATCATAACACTCCAAATAACTATCAAAATTCTAATCCCCAAGGACAATCTACGGTAACATCAGAACTTGAGGAAGCTAGCGAGGATAAAGATAGTTTCTCAAATTCTGAATCTGATGAAGGAAAAGATTAGAATTTGTAGCTTATTATTTTAAACTTTTTTTGGATTGTCTCTTATTAATCATCATCTCTGTGCTTTCATTCAATCTTCCCGCGATCTTCTTAATGTAATAACGTGTTTTTTTAATATAGTTAGAAATTTTATATTACCAAAGAATTATAAATAGAGAATCATTTGTTTTTTTTTAATATTAGAAAAATATTATGTACTTGTAAAATTTTACATACTACAGGTTAACTTGCCTTTTATCAATTAGATTTCTTTTTTATCCTTAACTGTTTGTTTTTATTTTATTTCTTTTTTCAAGATACTTTATTTATCTACTACTAACTACTATATACAACTTTTATTGTCTCAATCATTCTACATATAATCATCTTATGTTCGCTTTTAAGCTCCGGTATATATTAAAATTTTTGTTAAATAAATGATTCTATAATACCAGAAGTTGTAGTTAGCCTTTTTTTAGTGTTCTACTAGAAGATATATATTTTTTTAAGAAAAAAAGTTCTAATAACAAAACAACTAGCCTATAAATAGATACATTTAAAACTTATATAGTTCCACTAAGTTTCACTTTAAATAATAGTTTAATAATTTTTTGTGTAGCATAATTTAATAAATGTAAAAAAAAAGAATTTTTAGTGTATAATTATATATAATTATTTTAACTAGATAAAAAGATTATAGATAAAAAATTTCATTTTGACAAAAATATAAGTCACATTTTAAAGTATTTTTTTTCCTTTCAAATGCAATAAAAAAAAGAAAAACCCTAATAGTTTTATTAATCTTTTTCCTTTTAATTCTCATTCTTAAAGTATTTTGAATGGTGTTTATTTTTCTCATCATATCTTTTGAAACTAAAAAATTGCCTTATAATGCTTCTTCATAAAAATTAGAAAAAAAAGTTTTGTGTAGTAGCTATAATCAAAAAAATCTTGCCTTTATAAATTTTTTGCAATGTTTTTAGATGTATAAAAATTGTGTATACATAAAAACAATCTTGTTTATTACACTATTGTAATGATATATATACAAAAAAATATGTTAATAAAATTGTTTGCCATCATTTTAAACTGATTTGACGTCTTAAAGCATAATAAAGATTATTGAGAAAATTTAATATATCATATTCTTTTATATGATTATGTTTGGATTAGTTGGAAAAAAATTGTTTATCAATGGAAAATTTTTAAGCATTAAAACATATACACATATTTCAGATAAAGAGAAAGCGTATATGAAATCAAGAATTCAATATGCCAAAGAATATTTGTAAAAAAAATTTATTTTTTCATTACACAATCTTTTATTATTCTAAATTTACGTTAATCTATTAATTTAAATAAATTGTTTTTACATGTTTTTCTATATTATTGTAAACATTGTGATTGTCTTAACATTTTAGAGTACTCTTCATTTTAATTAGTATTATCATATTGAAATACAAGTGTAATATATTACTAAGAATTTAAAGTATTTTTATTTAATATTTTGTCTCTACAAATTCAAAATATAATTATCCAACTTTACTATCTTACTATACGTTTAATTGTTAGATAAATATAAATAATTGATTTTTTAATCAATTGTATGTTTGAATTATGTTTTGTATAATAGTTAAAGGTATAAGATTATTTAATTAATATGGTATATCATAGCAAACGAGTTTATAATAATAAAATAAAAGTTATTATCATGAAAAATTTATGTTTTATCAATCTATTCCTCTTATAGATGCAATATTTTACTAATTCATTTTCAATAAATTATGTTCCAACTACTTTATTAAATTGTCAATTGAAATATATATTTGCTAAAAAAATAAATGATACCATAAATTATTGTGGTAATATTATTTTGTTATCACTTACGATCAGTCAAAAATAACAGTTATAAATGTACATCTATACATATATGCATGCTTTATAAAAAAAGTATAATATAAAACATTTTTTGGTATTCACATTAGTAAGTTTATTAGTTGAAAGTTAACTATTAAAATGAGGTTATGATGTCCTTGAAGCAAATAAAAAAATTTTTAAAGTATTTTAAATAATTTTAGACTATTCTTAGAATATGTTTACATTTTGAATTCACTTTTTTTACTTTAATTGATAGGAATTTTAGATAAAATATATTTACTTTGTATTTGCTAATTTTTCGTTATTGATTTTTACATTTTACAATTTCTTAACCAATATATATATGTTAATTTGATTTTTTTTATAAAAAAAGATTTTATCACTTCGTTAATTGAAATATGGTTGCTATTTCCAACTTATTTAAAATGTATTAGGTGAAATTTTGTGTGAATTTATTCTTTATTAAATTTCCATAACATTTATGTGCCTTTTTAATATCAATTTTATCATAAATCATTTGTTAATTTTTGGTTGCATTTATAATTACATTTATCAATGAAATAAGATTGTTGTACTTCTCAGTAAGTCATTTATCTATTCATATTCTATAGAAATGTTCATTTTTGATGGCTTATTTTTTATAAAATTTTAATTGCCACAATTATAAATGTAAAGATTTGCTACATCCTTTTACTAAATGTTTTGTATATTTTTTGAAAATACATTTGCAACATTGTATGTAATATTTTTGTAATCCTTCATTTGTTTTGGTGTTTAAAAATACATTTTTTACAGAATAAAAAACAAATATTAATGATCACAAAGAAAACTTGTTATTAGATGTACTTTTAAAATTATAAATTAAAATACTATTTATAATGTCAAATAAAGTACAGTCGAAATATATTATATATCGCCTTTTATTTAAAACTATTTTTATTATAGTACTTGAAAAATTTTAAATTAATATTATTAAATAATGTGGAAAAAAATTTCTTTTTATTTCTGTGTTTTAGAGAGAGTAGTTCAATAATTTGTTCTTTTAAAATAGAATACTTTATTTTAGTATATTCAATTGTTTAATAAATTTTTATATATGTGTGTATTTTAAGTAACAATATCATTCTTCAAAACATCACACTCGTGCCTTTATCATCACATAACTTTTACACCACATGATTTAAAGAAATAAAATTTACATTTATTCAATAATATCTTTTATTTTCTTCTTTTTGAGTTTTATGTTAATACCAAAATACCAAAAAGTACATCAAATTTGTGGTAATTACATAAGTGTCAATAATTATTTTACTAAATTATCTTTGGCACTTTTACCATCACTTTTACTTATATATTCTTGTAGCGATTCAAATTGGAAGTATGATTTTAGTCGACATGTTTATCTATTACTTATCTTTATAATTTTACTTACATTATAATCATTTCTTCTCTTATAAACATTGTTCTATTTAAGTTATTTATAAATATATAATATATATATTAGTATATATATATTTATATATATTAATATATATATAAATGGAGCCATCTCAAGGTGAGATTCCCTTGACCACATCCTCAGCACCAACTCCGATAATCCATACAACAAATGCCTCTCAAACTGAGATTCGTGTTGAAAATATAACCCATTCATGGACAGTTAAAAACTTTTCACATTGTTATCAGGAGTATCTCGAAAATTTCGTTTATCTCCCCCATGGAAAGGAACACCTTCAATGGAGTATTAAAATCTACCCAAAAGGCAACGGTGAAAATAATAAAGATTTTGTATTTCTATGTTTGAATCGGGTATTAAATAATGGAAGTAAAAATAAAATTGGATTTAGATCACATTTCACACTAAAAAATAATGAAGGTAAAGAAATTGAGATGAGAATTCATCCTAATCCATCACATTCTGACTATGTTGCCTACATTAAACGTGATGTATTATTCCCACAAATTTTACCTAACGACAGTATTATTGTATTTGTTGAAATTAATGTGGCTGTTGAGACAATTACCACAACCCTTGATGACACAACAACTTCATGTAATTGCGAAAAACAGTTGTGTGATGATTATTTAAAACTTCTTGATGGAACTCTAACTGATTTTGTTATTAAAGTTGGATCACAAGAAATTAAAACTCATAAAGCTATTTTGGCTGCTAGGTCTCCCGTCTTTGAAGCTATGTTTTCTCACCAGGATACTAGTGAATCAAAATCGGTATTATATTTTTTTTTAATTTATGATAATGTTATGATTATTTTAGGGTAGCGTTGTTATTGAAGACATTGAATATGATGTTTTTAAAGAATTAATTATTTTTATTTATTCTGGTAAGATAGCAACTAATAAAAAAGAATTAGCTGCTGATCTTATGATTGCTGCTGATAAATATGGGTATGTCATTTGTCAAAAACCTTTTTATGTTGAAATATTTTTAGATTAATTGAACTTCGTAATCATTGTGAATTATCATTAATAAAAAGTTTATCATGTGAGAATGTATGTCAACTATTAATATTGGCTGATCTTTATAATGCAGAAAAATTGAAAAAAAATGCTGTCTCATTAATTTTACAACGTCCCACTGAAGTGACACATAGTTTGGGATGGAATAATGTTGTTAAAGAACATCCAGAACTTGTAACTGATATTGTAAGACATTTTGATAAATCAACTATCAATACATCCAGTACCACAGAACCATCAACACCCACGATAAATTTAAATGGCAAGTTATTTATGTGCTCTATTATATTTTATTAATTACTTTTTTAGATTTGTAAATACTACAGCCATTAATTAAATACAAATTAGTCAGACAAATAAGGGATAATGTTACACAGTGAATGTACAAAAAATAATATTTGGTTTACATGATGTCTTTTTTTATTATCATAAAAAACATCTTTTGCCGTATATATATGTTTCTATATATACTCATATACATTATTAAAAAAACACAAGAAATGATAAAAATTATACTTCAATGATTAAAAAAATTAAAAATTCAATACATGTTTTATTCTTTTTAAAATAATTTAATAATAAATTTGATGTCTTCTTATATTTTTAGAATAAAATTTTTCCTCATTAGTTGTAGTTTAAAATGACAGTTGTATAAAGATAATTGATCTTAAACAACCACTAATATATTAATCTCAAAGGATACCTTAACAAATAAAAACATCAATAGATATGATAACGACGTAGTATATCTTATATTAAGTCAAAGTTTTTCATTTGATATATAGTTATACTATTCTTAATATTTTATCGATACTTTTTGATAATTTTAAATGGAAAGACAAAAACCAAATATTCATAATCGTTATGATAATACTGACATAACTGGTACAAATTCCATTTTATCATTGAATAAACTTTGTAATCGTTTTAGATAAACAAATTTCCGATAATGACGCGTTTTTTTCAAAGACAATAGGAAGATGTCAACATACAGATTGGGATGTATGTGAAAATGTCCGCCTTCAGGAGCTAAAAGAAATAAGAGAAAGATCTGCACAAATGGAAAAGACTATGAGATGGTGGTCTGACTGTACTGCATCTTGGAGAGAGAAATGGAAGACAGTAAAAAAAGAAAAAAATGAAGCAAGAGAAGAGGTAGAACAATTAAAAAAGCAATTGGAATCTATTATATATTTATATGAACAGGAGAAAGAGAAAAATAAACAACTTGAAGAGAAAATTTATGAGCTCCAGAATTTTTCTCAAAAAAATGAATAGTTGTTTACATTTTATATGCAATCATAATAAATAAAAACAAAAGGTTTGCTCCATGCCAGGCTCGAACTGGCGACCTTGGCATATCTCAGTGGAGAATTAACTTATAAGTACCACGCGCTAACCAACTGCGCCAATGGAGCATGTTACCGAATATTCTCGAAGGCTTTTTATCATATTTTTATGTTTGCTCTCACAAACTATGTAATTTATATCTCAATAAATAAATATAGAAACTCATTTTAACATTACATTATTATTTTTTACAAAAAATAATTCAATTTAAATAGAATAATGGAAATATCGCGTTCTTGAGAATGTTAATTAACATTATCTCAAAGAAAAATATATATTTCATTTAAAGAGTAAAATTTTCTCATTTAAAAATGTTCAAGATTACAATTTTTAATTTATTTCACTTCTTTTTTACACAATTTTACATTAAAATTTAAAAAAATTTTATCATTTAAAAAGTTTATATGCAATATTCCACAGTAATTTCTATATCACTCCTATCTAGAATGTTTGTTAGACAGAACATCCAGCTGGCATATATTTATTCAAATTAAATAGTCTATCTTTAAAAGTAACATTTATATAAAATACTGATAAAAATTTTATTTTAAATAATTATTTGAGAGACAAATTCGAATATCAATAAAAATGGCTAGCCCACGTACTAGAGGAGTTTTGAAAGATTTAAGGCCCCTTAACGAAAACAATGTAAGTTTTATATTTTTGTTTATATTTACTTGATTGATAAACAAAAAATTTAGACATGTTTTGAATGTGGTGCCCCAAATCCGCAATGGGTTAGTGTTAGTTATGGAATTTGGATATGCCTGGATTGTTCAGGCAAGCATCGCGGTCTTGGTGTACACCTTAGTTTTGTTCGTAGTGTAACAATGGATAAATGGAAGGATAGAGAGTTAATGAAGATGAAAGTTGGTGGAAATACAAAAGCTAAGGAGTTTTTTATGAGTCAACCAGATTATAAAAATAATTGGTCAATACAAGAGAAATATAACTCTAAAGCTGCTGCTTATCTAAGGGATAAAATTAATACAGAAGCTGATGGGGATGAATGGGATATTAATACTTCTTCGGCCAAAAATTACGTTCCATCAACGTTAGGAATTATAGCTTCTAAAAGTAGTACTACTACTTTAAATACCACTCGATCTTCTAGTAGTTTAAATAACACACAAAGTGATAGTAATGAGTATTTTGATAGTTATAACAATTCGGATTGTAATAGATCAAATAAATATCAAGGGTTTGGTAATACAGTAGATAATGGTAAAAAGGAAGACGACTTATTGGCAGGTGCAATGAATTCTTTATCATTAGGATGGGGATTTTTAACAAAAGCAGCTACTCAAGGTGCAGAGATGGCTAAAGAGGTAACAGCTCAAGTTTCCGCTAAGGCATCTGAGTTATCATCTAAACATAATGAAGGAGATTTGCTATCAGGAATTGGCAGTTCATTTGCCACACTAACAAATAAAGCTACAGAATACGGCAGCAAAGGTTTTGAGGGAATCACTAATATCGTTAAAAGTACTTCATTTCAAAATTTTACTGGAACAATAAAAAGCCAATATGAAGACTTGACAACACCTGATAAATCGAAAAACTTTGGTACAGAGATCGGAAAAGATTCTCTTAACTATAATTCCAGTGATTTCTTTTCATACAATGATAACATACAATACGATGAACAGCCAACAAATGACGGTGAGAAGCCTCGTAAAGTTACAAAAGAACAAAATAAACCAAAGAAGAAAGATAAGAAATCAGACAATTTGATAGATTTAGACTTCGATAGTGTTACATCTTTTGGTTCCTCAGAATCATCATCAAAATCTAAGGCAACAAAACCAGTAGATATACCAAAAGTTAAATCACCTGAGGATGATGTTTGGGAAATGCTTAACAATTAATAAATGTTGTTCTTCTTCAACATTACCTACTGATGAACATTTAAATTGTTTTTTTCTGTGGTTTATTATTTTATCAGAAATATATATATATATATATATAAGTTTTGTAAATTAAAATTTTATACTTTAATATATTCAGTATTATGAATAAAGTAGTTACAAGCACCATTAATAAGCGTTTACATATAATAAGTTGTGTAAAAATAGAAAGTTACTTATCTGAAAACTCTTCTTCATTAAATAACATCATGCTCGTTTTGAAACTTGCAGATATAGAGCTTTATTGTTCCACTATGTAACTGTTACTTTTTCTAACATTCAATGTCATATCAAGAAGTTTATTGTCTTCACTAAGCATATTCAATGGTAGAATCATAGATCACAAATCGTATATTGACATTATATTTTACTAAGAGTATCATACAAAGTAATGACATTATCGATACCACAGTTTCTTATTTTATCGGGGATAAATACATACGAACCCAAATGAGGCTAGTATGGATTTACCCATTTTCCTAATCTTCAAGAAAATATAATAAAATGTTATCAAATAGTTTTAAACTTATCAGTTTAACTACAGTATAGATAAAAATATAAAAAGACATTTTATTAAATGGTATAACAACATGAAAATGGAATATTCTAAATTACCACTTTTCGCTATTATTTTAATTGTTTATTCTTCATTTACTGAGGGATGTACGGAATTTCCAAATGGAACTGATACAAAACTTCATTGGTATTACACTGATGACCACTTTTTAAATGTAACTGATTTGAAATTATCTGCTGTAAATGGTAAAGTTAAATATAATAAAAACAAATAATAAGGTATTTTAAGAATCTTTGAATTACCCGCTTGACTTTTCCAAATCTTATAAAATTGACATAACCTTAGAAAATCTCGGTGATGTAGCAACGGACTTAGAATTTGATACATATATCTCACAATGGACTAATCAATTTGACTGTATGTGGCTTTTATTACCGACATATGGCATCATAAACGCAGGTGATTTATGTGCTGACAATACAACGTGCCCTTTTAAAGTCGGAAGCCAGAAGGTATCAATTACTATAGATCTTTCAAAATACTCCACTGTAATGAGTCTCCTGAAACCTGATGCAGCATATAAATTTATGTATTACATTTATTCTATTACGACTTCTCATTTTATAACTCTTAATTTTGAAGTACGTGGAGGAAAAACTTAAGATTGAAATTTTACTTTTATGATAAAAATTACTTAGTAATATTTATTTTTTTTTGCTCTTTATTTATCAGTAATGTCATAATCTCTATTTACAATATAGATTTAAGAAGTATTAATCTATTTTTTTTATCAAAAATTAGATGTATAAAAGGCTGGAATAATTATTTTAGCTGGTAAATAAAAAAATGATTTTTATTAATATACATAAAATAATTTTGTTGGTTGTACTCATTTATGGATCTCATGGTAGCTGCCCTCAGTTTTCCAATGGTACTTTTTTAAGACCTAATTGGTGGCAATGTGGTCAAGGAAAGGTCACCATATCTTCAATTAACGTTTTTAAAGAAAACCATATTAAAGTAATTATTTTTTTATTAATTACGTGTTTTTTTTAATTAAGGTAGAATCAACTATCCAATTGAACATAACATACACAACCATTCTATGTTTCAATAGATGGTGTAGATAATAGTGAACAATTTTTTGAACCAAAACTTGATGCTTAAATATCGAAATTTGGAGGATGGCAAGATTGTCCATGGTATGAAGTATCAACATTTAAAATGTTTAACAATTTAGATACCTGTAAGTACGGTGTTGAGTGTTCAATTTCTACAGGAAATATAAATGTAAAAGCAAAGATTGATCCAAGTCAAAATGCAATGTTATTTTTTATTATTAAAAAACAATGAAGCATATCAAGTTAAATATTCTATAACTGACAAGAAAACAAATGAAAATATTTGTGTAATACTTCAGGCACGTTTTTTACCGAACAAATGATTGAAGTGAATAAATAACTTTAATTACTTGATAACAGTTTATTTAATTACATAAAAATTTGTTTTTAGTACAAAAAAGAGGAGAAGAATTTATTTAAACAATGTCAATCTACTCTTGCTATTTTAAAATCATGTACTTAACAGAACGAAATAAACAATGCTTACTAAATTTTATCTTGTTTATTCATAATAATAACATACCAAGAATAGAATTTTTGAAATATTATTAAATAAATTAAGGTAAGAAAAAAAATCCTTTAATTAAAAAGTACATTCTTTTTATTGAAATCTGTTTGGACTTTTATATAATTATATAATTTTCCTAAGGAGGAAAAAAAAATAAATAAACTGATTGATGATACTAAATGTATAATAACTCCGATAAAGATTCTTTAAAAAAGTATAAGTAAATTAAATAGAAAATTTAGTATTACTTTATATAAAATTCATAAATTATTGAATGTTGCTTTATTAAAAAATTGGACGAAATTTTAAAATATCAACTTCATATTGATAGTTGTGGAATATCTGTGTTAAATTATTTAATTTTAACTTTAGTAGTATGATAATTTGTAGTTTCTATAAATGTGAATTTTTTTTATAATAAATCAGTTCTAAATTACATTGTGTAGTTTTTTTTTCTAAAACCACAATCATGTGGTAAACGGGGAGACCAAATAAACCTAATTTTTACTTCATATTTCTTTGTTATTTAGTCGTTCTTAAGCTTTTTAATATAAAATTATTTAGAATTTTTTAAACTTTAAATATTTTAACATTCTGAATATTTTGCGAATAAAAATGCTTTATTCTATGATATCTAATTCTTCTCAACAATTATCATCTAAACAATTTATTCTTTGTTTATCATATGAAATATTCAAAATGTAAATTCTACAAATCTCTACATCCATGACAACTATAAATTATAAAAAATTATATTAATTGAAAGTGCTTAAATCTAATAAGTAAAATTCTTTAAATATGATCGTAAATTAATATAGAAAATGCAACAAAAATGCCAAATCATTCTTCCATTTTTGTCTTTTTGGACAAATTAACATAGTATTAATTTTATAAAGCTTTTTCTAAAACAAACTTTTAAACACAAAACATAACAAATTTGTAAACCTTATTATACTTGAATTTTATAGTATATAAAGACGTAATTTTTCTGGTCACACACATTTTCACTTTTGCGATCTTAAGAGATGTATTTGTATTTAAAGTTCATTACTATACATAAATTGTATTTCTAGAAATTTGCGTTTTTAGAGATCAAGTACTACCTAATTTATTTAAATAATTTATGTCATTTTTTTAAAAATCTACATTTACCTGGTTGTCCTAGTAAATATAGTTTTTATTATCATGATAATTGGAATTTTTTGTTATTAATTTGAAGATGTATATTTACTTGATTTTCCTGGTAAAATAAAGTCTTTATTATATTAATAGTTAAAAGAATATATGTACACACCCTCATGACTTAGTTTTAGATACTTTCAATCCCAGCTCATAGTAGATAGGGTCATCTTGTGCAGATCTAAACAAGACGTATCTGTTCCAAATATAAAGATATGTAAAAGATGACTGTAGATCTGTCTAAAACAAAAAATTTAATTAAAAAATGAAAAATTAAAGTGGCAACTATTCCTGAGGCTCTCCCACACACCTCTTCTACCCCCTCAACCTAACTAATTCTTTAATCTCACTATGTTAGCCTATACTAAACCTAACTACCCAGGGAGGAATCGAAGTTATTCCAAACTCATGCTAACTATAACTAATGGGGGAATTTATTCTTAACTAACTACACTATTGAAGCATTTTAATAGTTACATAATAAATATGTCAGATATTTAATAATAAAAATATTAATTTTTATTAGTATTTTAACAAGTTTTACTTGTGCAATTTATTAATATTTTGATAAAATAAAAGACATATTAAAGTAAAAGTTAAAAAAAAGATTTTATGTGATCATTTATATTATTTAAACTAAACAATGGAATTTTATAATCGTTAATTGTGCTCATAACTATTTAAAGAACAAATAAAATTTTTATCTTGTGTTTTTATGCAGATTCCTTTAATGAAAGGTATTTTCTTAAGTCTAGCATAAAAAATTTTTATTTTATCATCAGCAGTAATGTGTCTCGAATAGAAAATACAGTTGAGAAATATAAAGGTGAAATACTTATATCAACTGTAATTAATTTCAAAATTTTGTAATCTAATTCTATAATTATAACATATTATATTAATATTTTGTACATTTTTAGAAAAAGGAAATACTTATTAAGATCTATAAGCCAACACAATAATTAGTAAGAAAATAGTTTAAGGGTAAAAAGTAAGTAAAAATTTTAAGTATTTAAAGTAATTATTGTAGTTGGCCAATTTTACCAATTTTATCATAATTTTACCACTATTTTAAAATTTTATTGTAAATTGTGTTAGGAAAATAAAGGGGTTGATTTGAAGTTCCTTATATATCCAATAATATTTTTATAAAAATAATACTCATCCTTATCTTACAAAAATTTACTATAAAAAGGAAATTGAAAAGAGAGTTAATTAAATTCAAAGTTTGAATAAAAAAATGGGTGCCTATCCTAGTGTAGTGGTTAAAGAAGTTGTCAATGTTAATAATGACAACATTCAAGGAAACGGAACGGTAAGCCACGTTCTACCACGACACATTCAACATGCTGTAATCAACACAGTATATTTATAGATAGAAGAAGTCATTTTTTTCCTGGGAATAATTACTCTAATTATGTTCCTATTTCGTTGTTTTGTAAGAAACAACATTTTCTGTTGCTGTTTCAAATACTTCTGTATGAAGAAGAAAAAAAAGTCAATTTGCTGAGTCAAGTAAGTATATTTTTTATTAATAATTATTTCTTTTAGTTTCCCTTGAAAATGGAAATAGGGTTGATATTCAACTCAATACAATAGCTGCCTTAGGATCATTAAAAGAAGATGTGGAAGGAATTAAAAGAGAGCTCTTTAGAGCATTAGAAATAAGAAATTAATTTGTTAAAATTAATAATTTGTTAATTTGTTCTTTAATAATAAACTTTTTTTAAATAATTTTATTTTTTTTATATGTTTTATTCATTAAAAAATACATAATTAAGACTAAATATTTTTAAAAATTTTCTTTAGATTACTCTAAAACCAATAATAGTGAAAATGCCTGGAAGAAATTCAACCACTAGCAGCCATTCCGAACAAAAGTCTCTTGGTGTTTCATCAGACCGAAGAAGTTCGTCAAGGAAATTTGTACCAAGTCAAATATACAGTGATGAGGACTACCTCTGTAATAAGGTCTTTGATGATCTTACAAAATCAAAAAGAGATAGACCTAGTAAGATAAACAGATTTCAACAAGCACTTCTTAATGCAAGAGAAAAAAGATCAAAAATTCAAGGAAACGAATTAAAAAGACCTGCTTCTGTAAATTTACTACTATTATTCTTAAATTATTTTTATTTTTAGACGAATATAAATTCCACTCTCAAGGAAGTACTTATGGAGACAAGTCAAAAAAACACAGGAAATGCTCCAAGTACAACAAGAGAAGATGGAAAGCTGAAAGACAAGTTCATGGACGAATTGTCAAACTTTTTAAAGAAAAACAGCCAAGCTTCTAGCAGCCAACAAAATGTTGATCCAATTGGAGGAGAAGTATCAACTATAATGGGATCAAAAAATGCTACCAATAAACAATTAATTAGAGCAGTAACTTTGCTTTGTGAAGAACTGGAAAAAATGAATACGGTATTAATATAAAACAACAAAATAATGCTGGAAAATTTTTCTGAAGTATCAGAAACAATGGAATACAATTCAGAAGTTGATGAAGTACAGTATTGACAGATAATAAATGCCGTCGAGAATCTTGAAGAATATGTGAAGACTGGAAAAGATGGTGAAGAAATGGGATTTAAAAGAAGCAGAACAATAAAATGCTGCTTTCATTTTAATGATGACATTTATACAACCCTAATAGATGCATTAAATTAATATATCCTGGAAAAAATTAGTGAAATGGGGAAGTATGACTATGGAAGAGGCTGTGAATATGAAATAACAAGTCCAGAACTTAAGAAATTCTTAAACAATATGCTTATCAAATCGGAAGCTTTAAAATACATCAACAATACAGAAAAATTCTGCAAGTTCGTTACAGATATGTTGATACCAAAGGAAGCCATTTAAAAAAATTTTTCTTCCCAACATTGAAAACAAAAAGAGGGAAGAAATATTTACTTAGCAATTTGGTAGTAAGAACCTTTTATATTGTCGCCTGTTATTTAGGAGTAGTGACGATTGACCTATCAATCAGCTTATGCCTGTGACATGGTTAAGCTTTGGATATAAAAGATAACTATTGTCACATAATTTTATTCACTAATTTACATTACATGACTTTATTTTATGACACGTTTTCTTACATTTCTATATATCATCTTTTCTCTTATTATATTGTAATATATTTTAGTGTAGTAATACCAATAAAAATTTTACTGAGTTGGAATAATTGATGAAGGAAATGAGTGAGTTTACATTTATTAAAACATTTAATAAAAATTTATTTTAGATACTTGAATCATGGTATTCACTTAGTTACAGCAAGGACATTAGATAAGAATGGAAAAAATGCTAATGTCGTTTTCTATTCAATGGAAGGAATAGAAATTTCTTTTAAGATGGAGCACATCTAAAGTCAAGAAGAAGAAGAAGCTTCAATGGAATTAAAAATATTAATTTTTTTAATCTGATTTTTGTTATTTTTACCTTTTATGCTTGTTAATAAATTTTTTCTATTATTAATGTTTTTTTCTAATATCATTTTCTTCTTGCATTACTGTTAAAAATTATTTATTCACTATTTTATATTAAACATACAATTTTTTGCATTTTCTATTCGAAAAATTAAAAACTAATTTTTAATAATTATTATCATAAGACGGCTATCTTATGCAGATCTGCACAAGATGGCCTTATCTTACACAGATCTGCACAAGATACCCGTCTTATGCAGATCTACACAAAGATAATCTGGCTACTATGCGCTAGGTTTATAATGAAATAATTTTATGTTTTAATTTTATCTACCCTTTTTAGAAACCAGAAAGTATACAGGTAGAACATATAATAAAATTAAATTATAAGGAGATTAATCAACAGCTATTGGAAAAGCTTTTTCCGTTGTACTTAATTGTTGGTTCACGAAAGGGTAAGATTGATAATAGATAATTAATAAAATAACGCGTTTATATTTTAGATATCCTTTGTTCTCAAAGGCGGAAGCATTTACAGATGTTGAAGACGATGAAGATAATTATATTGGTGGTGTTTGTAGATCTTTTAAACAGATCCCTTTATTACATAAACTGCTTTAACTTTTATCATCCAAGAAAAATCATGTTTTAGAATCTAGAAAAATAGTTATTTAATGATATTGAGAAAGATACTGAGAAATTAAATTTTGGGGCACTCAAAGCAATGTGGAAGGCATGTTTTATTGGATATTAGTACATTTTAATAATTTGATAATTAAGTATGCAACAAGTTGGATCTTTTCTAGTAATTTATTTTGTTTCAGTAAGAACTATATTTGAGTTATTGTATATTTAAAGCTAAATATGTTTTGATTGTTTGTTATGGTATAAAGCATTTCTCAGAAATTGTTTTTAAATAGATGTTTTGGAAAGCAATGTTATTATTTTCGATGTTACTAATTGTTTGATCCAAAAAACTTAAATTTATTTGTAAAATTTTTAGGGGTTAAATTGTTTATTTCTAAGATTGTGTACAACCTGGTATTGTTTATAAAAAATATTGATAATTGTAAGGTAACTTTTTGTATATGTTATTTTTATTGTAACATCTAATAGGCGTTGTATCAATTTTAATAAAATATTTAACTCTTTATTGTTCCAAAAATACTATCAAATACTAAAGGTAACTAAAAAAATGTTAAGTTTAAGACTAGAATAATTATGACATTACTATTTATATTTAAAAATTTCTATTAGTTTTTAAATAGTAGATACTCTTATTTATCTAATTAGTGGGAAATATTTTTTTGAAGAAAAAAGTTGTAATTAGTTGTGTGTGATTAATCTAGTATACATAACTATTTATTAATATTAAACTGATTATTAAGGAGTATCAATGTAGATTGCTGGGAATTTTAATATCTACAAAATTTGCGTTAATATATCTCTCTTATAGTTTAAATTCAGATGTTAAAGATTATTTTTACAAGTATCATTTTGTATTAAAATTTGACTAATTTTTGACTTTTTAAAATTGTAAAAGATATTTTTAAGTATATTAATAACTAGTCATTTCTTAGAACACATTCAGTTATAGTTGATTCAAAACTGTTGAAAATACTACGAATGTAAGTGATGCTAATTATTTTTTATTTATTTGTTTTTTGGTGTCTAAAAATAATTATAAATTCTCGTCGATTATTCATAAAAATTCGAGTCGGGCAGATTATAATAACAAAAAAATACAATATAGAAAGATTTACTTCATTACACAATGATCTAATTGAAGAAATTAAAATAATAAAATCTTGACAGTGTTTTTGTTTTTTAATATTAATATTTGTTTAAAATATTATAATAAACTTTACTTTTAATGAGTTTTTTTCGTTCATTTATAGAAATATTTTTCCTGAATTTTACCGAAATTAAACATATTACTATTAAGGGATTAAATAAATTACTATAAATAAGAAAACTTTGATGATTACTATCATTTATCTGTATTACCATATTAAATTGATTGACTTAACCGAAAATTATTAAATATTATATATTTTAAGGGTTTATTCATAGAGGATAGGATATATTTTCAAAAATATTTGTTAATTTAATTAAGTTAATTATTATTAATTGTAAGTCTGTTGTTGTTAATTATATTTACATTTTTAATAGGTGGTAAAGACCAAATAAAAATTTTACTTGAAATATTATTCCTGCAAATTACAGTAATTTAAAGACCTATTTCTCGCAAATGTAAGGAAAATATTTTCCACAATGTTCATTAATTTTTCGTGCTATATAGGATAAATTTCCTTTCAATTTCATAATTCATCAGATTTTCTACAAATAGCAGGAAAATTTTTCATGCCATATTTTTTTGTAAAATAAAACTAAAATTTTTTAATTATTTTAATTAAAAATATCTATATATGTTTGGGTCAGTCATAAGAAATGATTAATCTGCAACATTTTTTTTTATTGAATAAAAATACTATTTATAGTATCATTCTATTTCACTTTATGTATGAAAGAAATTTTCACAAAATTTGAAACATATGACATCCAATGTTAATTTTTTTTTAATTTAATGAAATATTTTAGGTAATTACTATGTAAATTATCAATAAGTAAAGTAAAAAAAATTAAAAATTAAATATATTTAATATTTCAACAAGTTTTATTAAACTAAAAAATGTTTATATTAATTATTTGGTTACCCTTTTTTTATGAACTTTAAATTGTTAATCAATTGTGATATATAATAGGTTTTCCACAATCGAAATCACCATTGATAAAAATGAAATATTTATTAAATATTAAACTATTTATAGTTTTTTCTACATTTTTTTTAAATATTCGAGGAAACAAACTAAGTAGATCGAAAAGTATCAATGATTTACAATCTATGTTATCACCAAGTATCAGTAGTATAAATCTCAAAAGATCGAAAAGTGTCAGTCATTTAAATATTAAAAGATCAAAAAGTGTCAGTAATAAGAAACCTAAAGGACCATATTCTCCATTATGTAGTAAATTCACAATTACCTACTATTTTTATGAAAATAAACCATTGTATGAATGTAACGAATTTTGGTTCCTGCGGCATCGTGATGCAGTAGAATATTATAACAAACTATGTTATGGTAGAATTGATAGTATAAGAGTAAGACCAAAAAACGCCGTAAATCCTGAAACATTAGATCCAGAAGGATTAATTTTTAAAATAGAAGAATTTAAATATCCTGATATAATAAAATCAAATCCTTTCAGTTGTCACATTTGGACAAGAATATGGGAAGGTTGTGATTTTTATTGTTTTGCAGGATATGATTTTAAATATTTAAAAGAAGGAGTAAGTTTTTAACGTTATACGAAAAACCTTTTTCAGTTTTTGACAGAAATAAATGAATATAGAAGACTTCATGAAGCACCTCCACTTCAAATAGATCCTCTACTTCAACAATATGCCGCTTTCATAGCTAAGAGGAGTTGTTCATTAATTCCCCCGATTTTATTTAAAGAAAGTAAATATGTAGGATATATCGGTGCAATTTACATTTTAAAAAAAGCGAATCTTCTAATAAAGAAGATGTACGACAAATTTCTCAGAGAATATAAATGGAACAGTAATTTTCATATAGGTAGTAGTGCTAGATATAGTCAATTGATATGGAGAAAAACAAAAAAAATAGGAATTGGTGTTTGTGGAATGGATGATGAAATTTTTCTTACTTTATTATTTTTACCAAAAGGAGGTTATGGAAATTTCGAAAAGAATGTTCGTCCCGTTGGACAAAAACATATTTATATGTATAATTTCTTTGGATGAAACTCTTTTAGTAAAATATAAATGGTTTCATTTAGTTATGCTTTTTATTATAGTATATTCTAAATACTTGAATTTAAAAAAAGATTAAAAATTTTTTTAAGTATTTAATTAATTTTAATTTGCATTTTATATTCCAACAAACTAAACTAAAAAATGTTTAAAGATTTAATAAATCAGACAAAAATCTTTTCAATGCGACTATACCTAAAATTGTAACGTATATATAAAATCGATAATTACTATAAAAATGTAATTTTGATTTCGTCAATAAATTATGATAATAATTTTAATTTTTCGATTTAACAAAGGAATTTTTGGTATACCTAAAACATTTTATTGTTCTTATCTAAACGAAATCCATTAGTAAAAAATACATGTAGTTTTATTTCTTCAATATAATCAAAAAAAGGAAGAATAATTTTAATACTATAATTTTAAAAGTATAATGATGAACTTCTTTTAACAGAAATGTGCCAAATTAAATCAAAAATTTTACATACTGTGTGTAGCACTTTTTTACTTTTGTTATAATACCAGAAATTTTTCTTTTTTTATTAACAAATGAAAAATATATCTTATTTTCAGGCAAACATTTAAATATTATTTTAGAATTCTTCTAAAAAAGTAAAATAAAGTTAGATAAAACAATTGTAAAAAATATATAAAGTAAGTTTAAATTGGTATTTAAAACCTTTAAGAAGTCACACAACAAATATTGTGTTCTTATCTTTTTATTGTTGTCAACTAAATCATAAATAAAATTAAAAATTTGTAACTATATAATTATTACATGTATTTACTTTACACAGCAAAAAGGAGTTAAATAAAACATTGATTTGATTGAATAAAGACGTCTTTAATTGTAGCATTATATTCTATTTTTTAAAGAAAAATTCAAAAATTCAAAAATTTTGAAATACACATAACAATATTAATAACTATTGATATAAACATTGATTATTTAAAATACTTCAAAAATCAAATACCAAATAAATTATCAACGTGTAAAAATTTTAAAAAAATTTAAAATTAATTTGACCTAATATTTGACAATCAAGATTGAGATATAAAATGTTTATAAAATTGTTTAATTATTCTATTTTTAAACTTTAAATTTAAAAATTAGGATGTATAATATATTTATCATCATTTGAATCTCTATTGGAAGAAATGCAATATATATCAACTATTAAACGATGTATAATTTTTTCTACATTTTTTAAAATATTCAAGGATCAAAATTAAAAATGCATTTCAAGTATACGTTTTTATTTGCTAAAAAGGTACATAACTTTTGGAATAAGTGTTCAAAATTACTTATTATCTACACCAATACTTTATTTTGTAAGAATCTATAAATTATTTTTTCAAAGAACATAACAGTATAAGTTACATATTATGATAAAATGTAACTAAGATATGTAAAAAAATGGTAAAAAACTAGAGGGAACTAAGGATCGTGAGTACATTAATTTTATGAAAAGTTATTAAAGATGACAGAATATAGTTATTGATTTATATTGTAACCAAATTCTTTCAATGATAATATTCAAAGAAGAGTGTGAACTGATTGTAGTTTTAATTGTTTTACAGATAATAACATTCAAATTTTAAAGAGAAGAATAAATTTTAAATGGTTTAAAAAAGAATTTGTTTAACTTTTAAAAAATAGATGAATTTACTGAATTTCATGGAGTAAGCCCAATTCAAAAAACCTCCAATTAGTAAAAATTATAACGATTGTTTTTGTTGGCGTGTTGCTCTGCTTAAAAGATATTCTTTATTTTTAAACCACTAAATATAAACAGACTACAAAAAACAGAATAACTTAATTAGTTAACTAAAGGTCTTCTAGAAATACAAAAGAATAATACAATATAAATAGTTAATTAAAGCTTACAGTTAGTATCGGATCAGTGATAACTTATCACTAAAATAATATTAGATTCAAAACTGTAGTTATAATTCTAAAATATACAATTATTTAGGTAACTCAAAAGATATACTAAATGATGAAATAGTTATACAATGACAGATCTGTACTCTGTATACTATAAGAGAATCTTCTACAGTTACAAAACAAAGAGTTAATTTTAGAATGATTTTTTCCCACAATATAGATAAATTTATAAGGTAATAGAAAAGAGAAAAAGAAGAGTCTTAAATTCAGAGATTAAAGTACAAATGGAATATTCGATAAGAAGTCATATTCTTATTAATTTAAAGATTTACTAAAATTTAAGCATATAGTCGTTTTTGTCGCTTGACGATAGCATTCTTTCTCTACTTTTATTATCATCAAAATTGGTTAATTCTAAAGATCTACCTCAAGAAAGGAGAAAAGAAAAGAGTAAGCCAGCATCTAAACTTTAAAATGACGAAACTGCTATTAATCTAATATTTGCTACTTATAATTGCAGGTCTTTTTCAAAAAGAGGAGAACAAGAACTTATTTATCAAATAAATAACAAAAAAATTGATTTGATTACATTAACAGAAACAAGAACTAAAAAAAGCAAACTCTAGCAGAAAATGGTTTCTTAATATTTCTGTCAAATGAAAAAAAATACGCAGTGGTAGGATTTTCCATAAGCATTAGATTAAGAAGTCTAGTAATTCAAATTAAATATTACAACTAGAGAATTAGGTACCTAGAAATGAAAATTGATGACTACAAAATCGGCATATGGGTAATTTATTATTACACAGATTGCTCCAACAAAGAAGAAGAAAGAGAAAAGCTAACAGAGCTACTAATTAAGATAGTGAAGTTCAAACATCACTTACACCAGAAAATGATAATGGGAGATTTCAATGCGTCTATGGGTAATAGTAAAATTAACAGATTATATGGTGGAAGAAATTTTAAAAATATCAAAATCAACTCAAACGGTGAATACCTACTTAAGGTAGCAATTGACATAGAAATGGCTATTACCGATACACATTTTCAGAAAAAATCACATAAAAGATGAACACATGAGTTACCTGGGTCAGTCAGTAAACGTGAATGCAAAGAAGATAGATGAAAATATAGAAGAACACTCGATTGTATTCTAGTTAAAGATATCCGAAGCATAAATGATACACAGGCATTTAATAGAAAAAAAAATTTGATCCATTTTCTTCAGATCATAGACCATTATATTGCAAAATAGTAATAAACAAAAAATTAATTAGTGCTATGAAATATGCGAAATACTTACAGAAAAAAAAAAAAAAAAATTAATAACTTTGATGAAATACTATCTGGAAAAGGAAAAAAGATTCAGAATGAAATAGAAAAAAAAGCTGAAATCAAATACAAATAACGTGGATAAAAAGAAAGAAACATTAACAAAAGTTATAAAACAACACCTAGGAAATTTGAAAGAAACTAAAAAGAAAAATCTGAGAGATTACTATAAAGGATCAACAAAAAGTATGTTGAACGATAGAATAAATCTACTAAACAAAATAAAATCATCACCAAAAAGTGAAGAAAGAAGAATAATTGAACAAGAGTTATTAATATTAAGCAAGTACATTCGTAAGAAAATAAAGGAAGACAAAGAGTTGAAAGAAAAAATAATAGTCGAAGAATATCTAGCAAAAAGAAAAGGTATCAAATAAGCAAGAAAATAATTGATAACTACAAAGTAAAAATATTGATATGACCAAAAACAACTCAAAAATAATTATGAAGATCTCTTTAAACTAAAAAAAGAAGATCATGAATAAGTACAAATATTCAAAAACGAAATAAATAATATCTAAAAAATGGAAGAGAAAGAAGACAACATCACAATAAAAGAAATATTTTATGCTCTAAAAAATTTATCCAAAAATAAAGCAATGGGTATTAATGATTTATCATCAAACGGCATGAAATTAATTTTTAAAAATAATCCATCGATTCTATTTAAATTAGTTAATAAAATGTTTAAAAAAGTATAAACTTCTAAGACATTTAAAATATCAAAAGTGATTCTACATTTTAAAAAAGATTTAAAAGAAGATCCCAATAATTATAGATGCCTGTCAATAACAACACATCTTTACAAATAAGTAACAATTTTAGTACTGAACAAACATAGGAAATATACAGAAGGTGAGAGTGAAATAGAAAAATATTAAGGAGGATTTAGACCAAATAAAGATTGTTCATACTGCATGACAATAATAGAAAAAATAATTGAAAAAAGATTAGAATATGAAAAAAGTATAGGTGTAATATGCTTAGACTTCTTAAAGGCATTTGAAATGATGTACAGATAAGGAATAAAATATGGACTTAGAAAGCTACAATTACCAGAAAATCTTATACAATTTATAAAAGAACTAACACTTCACAATATCTTATCTTTTGAAATAAATAATAAGAGCTTCCTAATTGAAACAGAAAGACGAGTAAAGCAAGAGTGGCCAATATTACTAATTTTGTATACATAAGACCTTGAAATGGTACTAAGAGAAGCTAGTAAAATTCTGGAGGAAAATGAAAAACGTTAAAGAAAAACATGGAACTAAGTGGAATGGAAATAAGAAATAAAGATGAAAAAATTATATTATGATGGATGTGTTATGCTGATGATACATGTTTAATTGTTCCAAATATAGAAGAGCAGCACAATTATTATGTAAAACGGTAGAAGAATGCTGCAAAAAATATGGTTTATTACTTAATGCAAGTAAAACACAAATGATAGCAACGAGTTCCTTTCTAGATAAAGTGAAAATTGATAAGGTAAAATTAAAAGCTCAAAAAGAGCGGAAATACCTTGGAAAAATAATCTCAATTAAAGAAAAAAAGCTTAATACTACAGAAATAAGAAAAAGATATGGAAAAAAATGTTTGCTATCAAGAAAATACTTTTAAAATGACTTGAGAGAAAAATTGGTGCATTTTTGTATAATTGTTAAATTATAAATTACAGATCTGTATAAAATGTAATTTATTTAACCGTTCCAAATGTTAATAAGTTACAATAAAATCGTGATAATACCAAGGCCTTAGTATCAGGTTAGTATATCTAACCTTCTTTTAAGTCTATTACTTCCTTCATAAATACCAAGGAGTCATCATTCCACGTCAACATGTTTTAAAATATGACAATAATGCAATTATAATACCCACAGCATTATATAGAATATCATGTGGTGTAATTAATGAAACTAAGAAAACAAAAAAAAATGACACCTTGGAAAAAATCACAAAGAAACTTGCTGTATCTTTTGACGAACAAAAAATATAGGAAAGAATCTACAAAGAAAAAGAAAGAATAATAAGTAAAAATGTAATGGTAAAAATGATAGACGAAAAAGATGAACAAAAAAAGAGAAAAAGAGGAAGACCAAAAAAGCGTTTGGAAGAGTAATGTTAAATGTGAGCAAAATTAATATAATTTTTGAATCCACGTTGTAAAATAAAAAATAAAAAAAATAAATCGAAAATTCAAGCAAAAGTTATTATATTGTAAAATATTTTGGTACGATTATTAAATCGAATTAAGATAGTATTACAGTTAAAAGATGTGTATCAAAAATTTTCAATTAATATAATTGGAACAGAAAGATTTATATATTTAGTATTTCTAATAATATTTCATATGATTTAAAAAAAAAACACGAAGTATTAATGTTTGAGTAAAATGTGTTTGTCACGTTGGCTGTAAATGTGTAATTAAGAACAAGAATATATAATATATAAGATCTTATGTTATCTTGAGAATGTTTCCTAACTTGTAGTAACATTTATAATTTTAGACTTAAGTGTTAAGTTATTTACTAACGTACTAATATTAGATAAACCTCCACGAGAAATGGAAGGCAAGTCAATATCTTTATAATTATTTTTATTATTATTATTGTAGTTAAGGTTTTTTGGTGTAAAAAAAACATGGTATTTAAATAGCTAGAGGTCACGAGGACCAATTAAACATATAACATTAGTGTTTCTATAAAAGTATTAGTAGTGCTTAAATATTTTCGTTGAAAGGAGGTTAAAAAATTACAAAATAAATGTTCTCCTGTTAAAGTAAATTGCATTTATTTTCATAATCTATTTCCGCGAAGCTGTACTAATTAAAGTAATAACGTTTTCGCTTTATCGAAAATTTTCTTCATGTGATATCCTCAATATTTCAGTGAAAATAAGTTATAATAAATACATTCTCTTTACAAAAAACACATAAATTTGTTTTGAAAAACCTAGTGAGATATGAGACGTACTAGTTAATCAAAAACAAATAAGAAATTTAACTAATGACATTCAAAATATGGTTTAAAAAAATCCACTATATTTAAGCATCTCTTATCAGAAAATATTTTTAATAATTCAAATACAAATATTGTTATAAAATTATATTCAATAAAAAAAGATACATTTCAAATTTAAGTTTCAGAAAAAAATTTTTTATTTTATTGTTTGAATGTCCGATAATGTTGTTTACTTGACCATAATTCAATTTTTTTTAAAAAATATTTATCCTATCAAATTTTTAATTTTTTCGACTATTTTTTATTTTTAATTTAATATTATGAACCTATCTTTTTTGATTATCTTGATATCGTTCTTAGTATTTTACAAAATGTTAGATATCGACGTTAAAAATAATATTCTTGTTTAAGTAGTTGAAAGCAAAAATTCTAAGATAAAGAAAAACCTTCTTATCCCACTTTATTAGGTTCTGTCATGTGTTATTTTGATAAAAAAATTAGAAAATACATTAATTTTGAATATTCAATTTCTGTTATCACTTCTAAGTGTAAAGGGAATACTTGAAATTTCAAAAATAAAAAAATGAAATAATAGAAAAAATTGGTATTGATTTTTATTCTATTGAAAAATATAGTAAAGTAGAATTATTACTAGTAGTGAAAAGCCTACAAAAGTGTATTTGAAAAAAAAAACATAAACGATAATATCCGTGAATTATATTTTTATATTGGTTATGCAGCTGTATTAGTACCAGAAATTACACGTAATGATAGTATATTTAATGTAGATGTTGTTAAAAGAAATATTTTGAAATCAGATTTTGAAAAATATATTATAAAGTAAAAAAATGTAGGAGTGATGCTATAGCTAATACTAGTTCGACTTTTATTCTAAGATGCTTCCTCTCCGAAATTAAAAGCAAAAAAAGGAAAATTAGCATACAAATTAAAATCTCACTTGTTTAAATATTATGACGAATCAATAAAAAATACACAGGATTGTGGCTTTAATGACCATAAACATTTATGATATTTATATTGCGATACATGTAATGAAAAAAAAACATGTAACAATGGTGATTATTATAAAATTGTTTGTGGAAAATGTGAATGTCCTCCTCCATTTATTGGAACAACTTGTGAGAAAATTTCTAAAAATCGTCACAATTGTGGTAATTACCAAGAATTTGTATCATTTTTACAAGAAAAATATTATACAATTTAAAATATTAAAACTACTTGTTTTTATAAAATTCAATTAATAGTAACTATGAAAATGAGATCTGAAATTGAATCTCTAAATATAACAGAAGATGATTGTAAATATAGCAAAGCATTGGAAATTAAGTATCGTTAAGATAAAGGTGCGCGAGATCTTTTTTATGTGTAAATTATGAAAAACAATATTTTTGATGCATTAAACCATGAAGTATATTTGACATTTGTTGGTACAGGAAATAATATGTTTTTTTCCTCATTGAAGTTGAAAAAAATTAACTAAACCAAGCTCTAATTATACAAAGTGAGCTTAAATTAATATTAAAAGCCTTTTAAAAGCTATACTATAAATATCATTTTTGTTTTTAGTTTTATCAGACAAAAATAAAATAAATACAACTAAAAATCTGATATTTTTAATTATATAATTTTTTTTAATCGGTAAAAATGTTTGAGTTAAGACTTTGATTTTAATTTAACTAAAATTTTTATTTTCTCGTTGCTAAAATACAGCGATAAATATAGAAAAAATGCAATCAACATTGTACGACTTTACACACAAAAAAAAAGAACAAATTTTGACAAATCTATCTGAAATGCAAAAAAATGTCCCACCATTTTAAAATGTCAAAATTTATTCAAATTTTAAAGAATCAAGCGACGACACTCCACCGCGAAGAACGTAAAATAAGGATATTACGAACACTATTAAATATTAAAAATTAATTTAATAATTAATATATAACAATTGTATAATTTTTTGTATTATATTTTAATAAAGTTTTTAATTAAATGTTTCTTTATTTTATTTTTTATAGAGTCCATAAATGGATAAATTAAGTTCAAATGTTGACTGTCAATTTTGTAATAAAAAAAATATAAATCAAGATATTTGAATCATCTAAGAGATACGCATGAATATGTAGATGATAGATTTTTAAAAGTAATTGTTTGCCCCGTATTTGAATGTTAAACTAAAGGTATGCAATATTCTTTTTAAAAACTTTAAAATTAAAAAAAATTTCATGTTTTTCATTTCAATCATAGATGTGATAATAAAAGGTACGTGAATAAAATCAAAATTTATAAATAACTTTTTAATTGTAATTGTGTTTACAATATATAAAATGTATATATAGTAAAAACAATTTTTATTTCTAAAAATATTATAACTCATTTTCTAAAAATGTTCACAAAAATAAAGAACAAAGATATATTAATTACAAAAATTGATAGCTCATTTTTATGCGATTTCACATTTATGATAATTGTTAGAGTTTTCATAAAATTAGATAAAATAATAATAAATTTATGTGGTTTGACGACTCTATAAAAACGAAAAAACTGATAAAGAATTTTTCTTTTAATGTTGAGAAAAGCTAGTGAACCAAGCGATTGAAAGAAAAAATTCCATTTAATTTCGAGAAATATTTGTTTTAAATTTTATAAAAAATAGACTTTTAATTTTCTAGTTTATAAAGAATATTTAAATCACTCCATTGGTTTACTGGAATAAATTTTGATGTTGATTATTTTCTATTATTTTTAATGAATTTGTAAATAATATTTTTTCAGTAAACTATGTTTAGAAGATATTTTTATGTGTTATTATAAAATAAAATAAATGATTTTTATAAACCAATGTTTAGAAAAAAAATTAACTTTTAATGACGAGTATGGCAATTTTTTAACTTTATATAAAGACATAAACCCATCGTTTTTACTAAAATCATGTATTTGTTTTAGAAAATATTAAAAGGCAAAAAATTTATTCTACGTTATTTTAAAATGGCACAAATTTCTGTAAATCCAAAAAGCTACTTTTTTAATGATTTTTATTTTAAAATTAATAACTAAAGCATAAATAAAATATACTTCTGTTAATTTATACTATATTTTTCATTTAATAAATAAGATATAATTGTTGTTTTAATTTAGCGAATATTGTATTTTTTTCTTTTATTTCTACAAGAAAGTTCTGTTAAAAATATTGGACTTTTATAAAATAATTCATGTTTAATGAATTTCTAATTATCTATGTTCTTCTCATATGCAAAATAATGCGACGAAATTAGTCGCAAATAAAGAAAATTTGAATTTTATTTGGTGGGACAAATTTACTACATTTTTTGCAAATCTGTGTCCTTTTTTTTCTGTGTACAAATTATTATTAAACATAAAACCTAATCATGTTTATTTGACATTTACTTTCCTATTGTAAAGAAAATTAATTTTATCTTCACCAAACTATTCTTAAACTTGACAGGTTTTTGTGATTAAATAGCCAAAAGATGTGTTTTCTTAAATTAGATGGGAAGAATTCTTAAAAGCTTTGTGTCATAATCAACTATGTTGTTTTTTAAAAAGTTCTTTGTTACCTGCTTCTATTACACATATAACTTTTTTTTTTACGTTTTAAAAAATTTAGTGTCTTATATTAAATTTGAAAGGTAGAATTTTAGAATTGTATGAAAACCTTATAATATTAAAAATCATTAATAATTGGTCATGTCATTGGTCTAAGAATAGTGACTGTTTTCGTTTTTAAAAAAAAAGTGATAAAAATATAACTTTATAATCTTAATGAAAGTAAATAAAGCATTATTTCTTATATAAATCTAAGTCTAACCTAAAAAAATGAAAGTTTAATAAAGTTTTATTTTAAAACGAAAGAGGTTTTATTAATTTTAGTGATAACTTTGGCAATATTTTTCTATTTTTTCTAAAGCTTAACATTCTTCAAACTCGATGAACTTTTATGTTCGAGTGGTGTTTAGGTGTAATTTGCTCAATTTAATAAGAATAATGGGTCTTAAAAGTTTTAGTTTAAAATAAGCTATGATGTTTTTAAAAAACAACAATTTTTGTCATTTATAATTTGTAGTATTGCCATTCGATTAACTTTTGTAGAAAAAAATCGAATTTGTTAGTTTATTACTTAATTGAAAAGTACAAAAATTTAAAAAAAACAACATAATATTAAAAAAACTGATCAAAAGTTTGTCAAGTTAAAGGCTAAAAAGGTAGTCCTTTTCTGGAGTAAAACTAAATTTTTAATATAAAGAATGAAACTAGTGATTTTATACATCAAATTTTTTATAAAATGTGTCATGCATATCGACCGAACATGTCGAAAAAAGGTGAACCGCTAATGATTATAAATCGATATAAATAATTATTGATTTGTTAACAAAAGTAATAAACTTAATTTTCAAAGTACAAATAGACTTTTTATAAAAACTCTTACGGTCCACAAACTTTCTTATTGTTGCTTTAATGGATTATTAAGCTCAATATTTCCTAAATGATAAAAAAACAAAAATGAAATATTTTTAAAATCTAGTGAATTTATATAAAAAGAATTTGCCTATAAAAAATTATTAACGATTGAATCATAAAAACTTTTTTCATTTTTTAGAAATGTGAAATATAATTAAAAATTAAAAAACAAAAATAAACAAACAAAGGAAAAAATAAATGTTTTATTTTATCGTAAATATAACATTTTATACATGAAAATGTAAATTATTTTATTATACATTATTCGGAATAGTATACTTTTTGTTTGAATTTTTGCTCTAAAATATACAAATTTAACGTGTGATCTTCAACAAAACATTACTATTTGGCAATCATCAATGATATAATAATCTATATAAAAAGCCTTAACGAAGATATAATATCATTAAATTTTCATTTTTTAAAAAAACATTAAAAATGATTTTTAAGTTATATTTCACTATATTAATTTCTTTTTTGGTTGTATTTATTGAAAGTGCTAAAAAAAAATCAAAATGTGGAGCAAATATGGAAAAAAAGAAATGTCGTGCTTGTACTGACACATGTGCTTTTACTAAGTCAATTCCTCCAAAACCCCTTAAAAAATGTTATGACAAAAAAGATAAAGAATGCAAAAAAAAAGGTTATGTTTGTGTCTGTAAGAAGGGTTTCTACTTGAATGATAAAAACAAATGTGTCAAAAAGAATGAATGTTACGTTAAACCACCAACAACCAAAAAACCAAAAACAACCACACCTAAATGTAAAAAGAACGAAATTTGGAATGATTGTGGATCTGCCTGTGAACCAAAGTGTTCTGATAATCCCGATGAAGAAAAGGAATGTTATTTTGTATGCAATCCAGGAGCATGCGTATGTAAGGATGGTTACGTTCGTGATGAAGTAACTGGCGATTGTGTTAAACGCAATAAATGTACAAAAACATCAACACCATTGGCACAAACTACACCTATATGTAAAAAGAACGAGTATTTCAACAGGTGTGGAACTGCTTGTCCAATTACATGCAATAATTATTACAATCAACCAAAAATATGTACTAGGCAATGTGTACCTGGTTGTGTGTGTATGGAAGGATACATTCGTGACAAACAATCTAACGAATGCGTTGTTCCTCAAGATTGTCCATTTAATACAACATTCGAATGTCCAGAAAACGAGCGTTTCAACAGATGTGGAACTGCTTGTCCAATTACATGCAATAATTATTACAATAAACCAATGATATGTACTAAACAATGTGTTTTTAATTGTGAGTGTAAAGAAGGATACATTCGTGACAAACTAACTAAAAAATGCGTTCTTCCTTCTAATTGTTCACCTGATACAAAATACGAATGTCCAAAGAATGCACATTTCGAAAAATGTTCAACTGCCTGTCCAATTACATGCTCTAACTACAATAATCCACCAAAAGATTGCACTTTCCAATGTCGTGCAGGTTGTGTATGCAATGAGGGCTTTGTTCATAACGAAAAAACTAAGCAATGCGTTAGATCTTCTGAATGCTCATCTGGAACAACAGTTGAACCTGAAACTACTCCAGTTTGTTCAAAAAATATGGTTTACACAAAATGCAAGTCTGCTTGTCCACCAAGATGTGGAATTCCTTCAAATGTTACAAGCATTTGTACAAAAGAATGTGCTGGAGAAGGTTGTGAATGCCGTGAGCCATTTGCTTTGGATGAATTTGAAAATTGTGTCAGAAGAGAAGAATGCAAAAAGCCTTCAAAAGGAGGATATTATATTATTCATTTGTTACGCAAAACTGTTACAACTATGTATACACTTATTTTTAGACATTAATTTGTTTAAAAATTAGATTTTATATCTTTTGCATTTATTTAGATAAAATAAACGTTTTCATTCTACCTTTGTCACATATCTAAAAGGAAATTACCTACTATTGCATTCTTTATTTTTCAATTTTTATTCAAATTTAAACTTTATTTAAATGTCGTGTAGCATTAATGTGTCTCGAATAGAAAATACATTTGAGAAATATAAAGGGAAATTCTTTTATTAACTGTAATTATTCCCATAATTTTGTAATCAAATTCTATAATTATAATATACTAAATTAATATTTTGTATATTTTTAGAAAGAGAAAATAACATATTAAGATTCAGAAGCCAACAAAATAATTATTAGTAAGAAAATAGTTTAAGGGTAAAAAGTAAGTAAAATTTTAAGTATCTAAGGTAATTATTGTAGTTGGCCAATTTTACCATAATTTTATTGTAGTTTGTGTTAGGAAAAATAAAAAAGAAGTTGATTTGAAGTTCCTTGTGTATCCAATATTTTTAAAAAAATAATACTGTGTAAAAAACAAATTAAAATACAGGTTGTCTCAAATTGATGCACTCTTTTTAAAATTTTATTAACTCTTTTTATTTAAACTGACTTTAATAAGTTTTTAATCAAACTGTAGCTAAGATCTAAATTATTTATTGCAACGAAAAAGTTCTTTCATTTTTTAATTTGTTTTAAGCAAAATTGAACTAAGATGGTAGAAAAGGTTTTAGATTTTTTTTAAATTTTTATAAATTTTAAAAAATACAAAGTTGTTAAATTAACATTATTCTTATTCAAACACGAATAAAGTCTTGTTTTCTTAATTTAGAAAACTTTTCTTCAGAATTTTATTATAATTATTTATCGTTTCAAAAGCTTTCTTAATTTTTTTATTTGATTCTTCCTTATTTTCATCTTGTGTGCTGTGTACGGACAATTTTACATAATTTTAGAAGAAAAAATTTATTAGAGTTAAATCAAATAATCTTGAAGATCGAATCAAAAATGTTTATTTCTTTAGATAAACACTATTCAAAGATTAATTTTAATTCTCGATAACGATTGTTTTTTAAATCTTTCTAAAAACTTCTACAATATACAAAACTCCAAGGTCTTAGCTACATATTAATGAAAAATTTATTAAAATCGGTTGGAAATGAACAGAGCTATGAAAATATAAAAAAATACACATGTTTGTAACACCACGTATATAATTGTTCAGCTATTATTTTCTAACGTCCGATAATTTTATTCTCTATGATTTTTGAAAGATAAAATCACTACCTTCACTTCAACAATAATTTGCAGAAATTTAAGTATACAGCTTTCTTTGAGTGATGAATTTACTCACCGATATATTCTTAGTATAATTGTTATTTATAAGCATGTATTTCTAACAATTCATAACGATAGAAAAAAAATACCAATTCAAGTAAGAGATGAAGAGAAAATTAAAAATATTTATCTCTTAAATTCGCCACACTTTTGATTCTTTAAATTTGTGAGAAGTACTATTTCCGCTTCCAAGTCTCTCAATAGATTTAACAACATCTATACTCTCAATAAATTTTTCAAAAACAACATGTTCGCCATCCAAACTTATTTGTTTCAATAGTTGTAATAAAGATTTGTCATCCATAAATAAATTTCCGGTATTATCCATTGTTTAAAATCCTGGTAAAGATTAATTAAAAGTAAAATTTTCATCAGCAGATTTACTTTATGGATAAATTTAATTTCAATACAATTTCAAAGTCAAATTCACCACCTTAAAGTAACGCATATAATTAATATACAAGATGGTTTACATAAAACTCCCCAGTAATTTTCATATGCGGTTCTGCGTGTAGATAAGCTACAAATATAGTATTATACTTTTTTTGCAACTGAGATATATATAATGCTAAATATTAAGATTCATAACGAAATTTGGATTCTGGAGGGAGTTATAGACATTCAAATTTTGGATGCATTTTTCAACTTTAAGCTTTTGTAACTGTTTTATTTAAAAAGCTTTTTTAAATATTGTTGCAGATTCTTAAAGTACAAAGTTTTTTGTACTAAGTTTCAAAAAATCATAGAAATTGAAGTCTGATAGCTATGTTAAATTTTAAAATAAAGTTAAAAATTTCGATTTTTGTCAAAAAATAGATGTTTTTTAGGAATAAAATTATTATTTGCAGTAAAAATTATGCATAATTTTTAATTCTTCTTAAGACCTCTTTTTTATTGAAAAGTTACTTCCCAGTTTTTGTTACACTTGTTATTATTTTCCACTTCTCTCATAATAAAATTTTCATTTTTTGCTAATTTTTTTAATGATTTTTGTAATATTCTGATAGAGTAAGCACAGCTCTATCGAAAAAGTATATTACCGTTTAGAGCAATTGACTTTGAAATAAGTTATTATTTGCCAAAGTCGACTTTTTGACACATATATTTAATAATTAAAATACAAAAAAAATAATGCTTTTTTAAATCTTTATGATATTATAACAGCAAAAATATTGCTACATTTGCACACTAGTTAACAAATTATTTTTTATTTGTTCATACATTTTTTAAAGATCTGTAATATGGACTATCATTTAAATTTTAATAAAAATAATTTTTTCAATATTTTAACACCATTTACTGTCATTCTATGCTATTTTGTGTAGATATTACCCTGTAAAAAAAATTTTAATGTGTTTTTTAAATTTGTCGTATATTTATTTTATTATTTCGTACCCTTTTTTTCAAACATCAAAGAGTAATAATAAAGATAAGATAATCTTTTTGAATATCTTTGCAAATAAAACATAATTCGTATTTAAAATTTAAAAAAAATTAATATATTTTCATTTTTTACTAGAGTTATTCTAAAAAAGTCAATTTTTTACTATCTACAACTTTCTTTAAACGTAGTCGAACTCAGTGTTACTATGCTTATTCGAAAGAACCTTGCTTACTCTGTCAGAATATTAAAAAAAAAATTTTTTAAAAACTACCTAATTAAAGTTTTATTTTTTAAAATATCGATTTTTAACCATTATTTAAAAATTTAACATAGCTGTCGGACTTCCCTTTCTATAGTTTTCTGAAACTTGGTACAAAAGACTTTGTACTTTCAGAATCTGCAACAATTTTAAAAAGATTTTTTAAAATTAAGCAGTTACAAAAGCTTTGTTAGAGATTTATGTGTTAGTATACAATTTTTTTAAACAGAATAAAAAAACAATAATAATAAAAACAATTACAAACGTTGTTATATATAAACTTAATACCAATCAATCGCATCAAGCTTAAAATCGAAAAATGCTTTCAAAATTTGAAGACCTATAACTCTATCTAGAATCCAAATTTCGTTGCAAAATATTTATTTTTAGCATTATATGTATCTCAGTTACAAAAAAAGTATAATACTATATTTTGCGGCTTATCTACACACGGAGCTACATATCAAATGTCTGGAAAGTCTTATGTGGGCTACCCTATATTTCCTGTAACATACTTGAATCATAAACTGTAGAATAATTTATAAATGTTGAAACTTTGTGATGTAATTATCCTTTTGATTATTTTTCTCCTGTACATAATCTACTTAAATATTTAATTTTTTGGAAAGAAATTTTTATTCAAATAAAGACAATTCGTAAAATTTTTTTAGTTTAAATAACAATATCAAAATACACCGTTGGTCATTGGCATTTTTATTTTACAATCTAAAAATTTATATGATTAAATTAATTTTTTACTTTAGTAAAAATGCTAGTAAAATAGATTTATTTAGTAAACTTTAAACTTTTTATCATTTTTATCAGAAGTTTTCTTTTTACTAATTAGTAAAAAATAGTTTAAAAAAAATAAAACTTAAAAACATTTTCTTGAACTAAAAGTTTTCGATATTGAAAATCCAATTTTTTTTATTAAAAAAATAAATTTAAATAAAGAGTCTGTTAAATCATCTTTCTCAATAAACTAGCAATTTAGAAATGTCTTATCAATCAAAAAAAGTTTCATTTTTTAAATTGTTACAACAAATCTTTTCAATCATGAAAACTTTTTTAAGTTGTAAAGTAATTTTTTTAACTTGCACAACAAAGAAAAGCATATACAATGAATAAAGCTAAAAAAGTAAATTTAAAAAATAATATTGAATAAATTTCTCATTTCTACAGGTTACGTAATGTTATTTTTATAAAAAAAAAGAACTTCTTATTATTAATTTTATTTCAAAATTTATAATGTAATAAAAAATGGTTTCGTAAACATTTACATGAAACATTTTTATTACATAAACTGCATTAGTAATTTCATTTGAAACTAATAAATGTATTTTTGATAATACCAATGTGTAAAAATTACATAAATCATTTTGACAATTAATACTGATGTCAGTTTTATGCAAACTACAAAAATTTTTATAACAAACTACTTTTTTCACTTTTAATAATTTTGATAAGTGGCCATTTAGAAAACACGTGGTAGTTTATTTGTTCTAAAAGTGATTGATCAAAATTAAACATTTTAGGATTCTGTGTAAACGATTTTCGATTTTTTTTTAAATTTGAAATGTAATTAAAATTTAAAGGTAGAACTACACTTGTCGATTGAGCTAATATGTATTTATCTATATTTCGATAGAACAAAATACATAATAAATCGTCTTAGTGTAACTTTATTTAAAATTAATACAACTATAATTAAAAAACAATGATTAAAAATAGATGTTTTAATTTATCGTAAAAATAAACATTTTAAATATGAAAATGTAAATTATTATATTATACATTGTTCGGAATAGTATACTTTTTGTTTGAATTTTTACTCTAAAATATGCAAATTTAACGTGTGCTCTTTAACAAAATATTAATATTTGGTAATCATCGATGATATGATAATCATATAAAAAGCTTTAACGAAGATATAATATATTATTAAATTTTTCATTTTTATAAAAACTTAAAAAATGATTTTCAAGTTATATTTCGTTATATTAATTTCGTTTTTGGCTGCATTTATTGAAGGTGCTAAAAAAAAATCAAAATGTGGAGCAAATATGGAAAAAAAGAAATGTAGTGCTTGTACTGACACATGTGCTTTTACTAAGTCAATTCCTCCAAAACCCCTTAAAAAATGTTATGACAAAAAAGATAAAGAATGCAAAAAAAAAAAAAAGGTTATGTTTGTGTCTGTAAGAAGGGTTTCTACTTGAATAATAAAAACAAATGTGTCAAAAAGAATGAATGTTACGGCAAACCATCAACAACCAAAAAACCAAAAACAACCACACCTAAATGTAAAAAGAATGAGGTTTGGGATAGTTATGCAGATGGGTGTGAAATAAAGTGTTCTGATGACCCCAAAAGAACCAAAACTTGTTATAATCTACCCCCGACTCAGGAGCATGCGTATGTAAGAAAGATTACGTTCGTGATGAAGTAACTGGCGATTGTGTTAAACGTAAGGACTGTACAAAAACATCAACACCATTGCCAACAACCATACCTAAATGTAAAGAGAATGAGGTTTGGGATAGTTGCGGAAATTTGTGTGAACCAATGTGTACTGATGATCCCGATAAAGAAAAGTTGTGTCCTCTTGTATGCAACCCAGGAGCATGCGTATGTAAGGATGGTTACGTTCGTGATGACTTCACTTTCAAATGTGTTAATCGCGATAATTGTACAAAAATACCAACACCATGGCCAACAACTGAATCTCAATGTGGTGAGCACGAGGAATTCAATAAATGTGGAACTGCTTGTCCAATTACATGCAGAAATTATTACAATAAACCAAAAGAATGTACTTCGCAATGTGTAGCTATTTGTGAGTGTCATGAAGGATACATTCGTGACGAAATAACTGATGAATGCGTTCGTCCTTCTAATTGTTCAGTTGATACGAAATACGAATGCCCTGAAAATGAACATTTCGAAAAATGTTCAACTGCCTGTCCTATTACATGCTCTAACTATAATAATCCACCAAAAGTATGCACTTACGAATGCCGCATAGGTTGTGTATGTAATAAGGGCTTTGTTCGTAACGAAAAAACACAGCAATGCGTTAAATCTTCTGATTGCTCATCTGGAACAACAGTTGAACCTCAAACTACTCCAGTTTGTTCAAAGAATATGGTTTACACAAAATGCAAGTCTGCTTGTCCACCAAGATGTGGAATTCCTGCAAATGTTACAAGCATTTGTACAAAAGAATGTGCTGGAGAAGGTTGTGAATGCCGTGAGCCATTTGCTTTGGATGAATTTGAAAATTGTGTCAGAAGAGAAGAATGCAAAAAGCCTTCAAAAGGAGGATATTATATCATTCATATGTTACGCAAAACTGTTACATCTATGTATACGCTTATTTTTAGACATTAATTTGCTTAAAAATTAGATTTTATATCTATGGCATTTAAGTGAGATAAACAAAAATTCTTATTTTACTTTTGTCATATATCTAGGGAGAATTCTCTACTACTGCATTCTTATCTTTTTATTTTTAAATTAAATTTATGATTAATTTACACGATGTGTAAAAAACATATCAAAATACAAGTTGTCATAAATTGATGCACTCTTTTTAAAATTTTATTAACTCTTTTTATTTAAACTGACTTTAATAAGTTTTACCACTCTGTAGCTAAGATCTAAATTTTTTTGTGCAACGAAAAAGTTTTTTTATTTTTTAATTTGTTTTAAGCAAAATTGAACTAAGATGGTAGAAAAGGTTTTTGATTTTTTTAAAATTTTTATAAATTTTAAAAAATACAAAGTTGTTAAATTAACATTATTCTCATTCAAACACGAATCAAGTCTTGTTTTTTAATTTAGAAAACTTTTTCTTCAGAATTTTATTATAATTATTTATCGTTTCAAAAGCTTTCTTAATTTTTTTATTTGATTCTTCCTTATTTTCATCTTGTGTGCTGTGTACGGACAATTTTACATAATTTTAGAAGAAAAAATTTATTAGAGTTAAATCAAATAATCTTGAAGATCGAATCAAAAATGTTTATTTCTTTAGATAAACACTATTCAAAGATTAATTTTAATTCTCGATAACGATTGTTTTTTAAATCTTTCTAAAAACTTCTACAATATACAAAACTCCAAGGTCTTAGCTACATATTAATGAAAAATTTATTAAAATCAGTTAAAAATAAACAGAGCTATGAAAATATAAAAAAATACACATGTTTGTAACACCACGTAAATAATTGTTTAGCTATTATTTTCTAACGTTCGATAATTTTATTCTCTATGATTTTTGAAAGATAAAATCACTACCTTCACTTCAACAATAATTTGCAGAATTTAAGTACACAGCTTTCTTTGAGCGATGAATTTATTCACCGATATATTCTTAGTATAATTGTTATTTTTAAGCATGTATTTCTAACAATTCATAACGATAGAAAAAAAATACCAATTCAAGTAAGAGATGAAGAGAAAATTAAAAATATTTATCTCTTAAATTCGCCACACTTTTGATTCTTTAAATTTGTGAGAAGTACTATTTCCGCTTCCAAGTCTCTCAATAGATTTAACAACATCTATACTCTCAATAAATTTTTCAAAAACAACATGTTCGCCATCCAAACTTATTTGTTTCAATAGTTGTAATAAAGATTTGTCATCCATAAATAAATTTCCGGTATTATCCATTGTTTAAAATCCTGGTAAAGATTAATTAAAAGTAAAATTTTCATCAGCAGATTTACTTTATGGATAAATTTAATTTCAATACAATTTCAAAGTCAAATTCACCACCTTAAAGTAACGCATATAATTAATATACAAGATGGTTTACATAAAACTCCCCAGTAATTTTCATATGCGGTTCTGCGTGTAGATAAGCTACAAATATAGTATTATACTTTTTTTGCAACTGAGATATATATAATGCTAAATATTAAGATTCATAACGAAATTTGGATTCTGAAGGGAGTTATAGACATTCAAATTTTGGATGCATTTTTCAACTTTAAGCTTTGAAACTGTTTTATTTAAAAAGCTTTTTTAAATATTGTTGCAGATTCTTAAAGTACAAAGTTTTTTGTACTAAGTTTCAAAAAATTATAAAAATTGAAGTCTGATAGCTATGTTAAATTTTAAAATAAAATTAAAAATTCTGATTTTTGTCAAAAAATAGATGTTTTTTAAAAATAAAATTATTATTTGCAGTAAAAATTATGCATAATTTTTAATTCTTCTTAAGACCTCTTTTTATTGGGAAGTTACTTCCCAGTTATTGTTACACTTGTTATTATTTTCCACTTCTCTCATAATAAAATTTTCATTTTTTGCCAATTTTTTTAATGATTTTTGTAATATTCTGATAGAGTAAGCACAGCTCTATCGAAAAAGTATATTACCGTTTAGAGCAATTGACTTTGAAATAAGTTATTATTTGCCAAAGTCGACTTTTTTGACACATATATTTAATAATTAAAATACAAAAAAAATAATGCTTTTTTTAAATCTTTATGATATTATAACAGCAAAAATATTGCTACATTTGCACACTAGTTAACAAATTATTTTTTATTTGTTCATACATTTTTTAAAGATCTGTAATATGGACTATCATTTAAATTTTAATAAAAATAATTTTTTCAATATTTTAACACCATTTACTGTCATTCTATGCTATTTTGTGTAGATATTACCCTGTAAAAAAAATTTTAATGTGTTTTTTAAATTTGTCGTATATTTATTTATTATTTCGTACCCTTTTTTTCAAACATCAAAGAGTAATAATAAAGATAAGATAATCTTTTTGAATATCTTTGCAAATAAAACATAATTCGTATTTAAAATTTAAAAAAAATTAATATATTTTCATTTTTTACTAGAGTTATTCTAAAAAAGTCAATTTTTTACTATCTACAACTTTCTTTAAACGTAGTCGAATTCAGTGTTACTATGCTTATTCGAAAGAACCTTGCTTACTCTGTCAGAATATTAAAAAAAAATTTTTTTAAAAACTACCTAATTAAAGTTTTATTTTTTAAAATATCGATTTTTAACCATTATTTAAAAATTTAACATAGCTGTCGGACTTCCCTTTTTATAGTTTTCTAAAACTTGGTACAAAAGACTTTGTACTTTCAGAATCTTCAACAATTTAAAAACTTTTTTTAAAATTAAGCAGTTACAAAAGCTTTGTTAGAGATTTATGTGTCAGTATACAATTTTTTTAAACAGAATAAAAAACAATAATAATAAAAACAATTACAAACGTTGTTATATATAAACTTAATTCCAATCAATCGCATCAAGCTTAAAATCGAAAAATGCTTTCAAAATTTGAAAACCTATAACTCTATCTAGAACCCAAATTTCGTTGTAAAATATTTATTTTAGCATTATATGTATTTTAGTTACAAAAAAAGTATAATACTACATTTGTAGCATATCTACGCACGAAGCTACATATGCAAATGTCTGGAAAGTTTTATGTGGGCTATCCTATATTTCCTGTAAAATACTTAAATCATAGATTGTGGAATAATTTATAAATGTTGAAACTTTTTGATGTAATTATCCTTTTGATTATTTTTCTCCTGTACATAATCTAATTAAATATTTAATTTTTTGGAAAGAAATTTTTATTCAAATAAAAACAATTCGTAAAATTTTTTTAGTTTAAATAGCAATATCAAAATACACCATTGGTCATTGGCATTTTTATTTTACAATCTAAAAATTTATATGATTAAATTAATCTTTTACTTTAGTAAACTTTAAACTTTTTATCATTTTTATCAGAACTTTTCTTTTTACTACACACAGAGACAATCTCATCATTTTCTTTCCCAAAAACATTATTCAAATTTAACTATTTATATCATTTTTTTTCCTATCCAATCATTTTGTTTCCTATTCAATCATTTTCTTCCCTGTGCAATCATTTTTTTTCTCTGAAAACTTTTATTTTGAATAAAATTAATTAGAAATATTATTTTGTTAAAGTTAAAAATTTTATTTAAATTGGTCTGTGAGTTTCTAAAATAATAAAAATTACAATTAGAATATTATATTACAAACTCTAGACTCTAACATGAAATAATAAAATAATAGTCCAACAGAAATGACCAATTATGTTAGAATATGGCCTTTTATAATAATCAAAATTTATTTTTGGAATAACGTTTTAAAGTTCTTTTTGTTCTATTCATTCTATTCTGGAAGCTTCTTTAGATTATTTATCTATATAATCTAACTCTTCCATCCTTTAAGATGTCGAAGTTTACGAGTAGAGATTCTTTTAGTCGCTTTCTTAATAATTCCGGTAGTATTATCACTACCAATCAATGTTGCTGGTTCACTATAGGCAGGTTGAAACTTTGATAACCGTTTTTCTTTAACGTAAACAGTACGTGGTTTATTTTCTTCAAATTGTTTGTTGATGACATTTTGAAATTCATGCATTCTTTCGCGTTGTTGATTAGGTATTTTTAAAATATCAAAGAGGGGTGAATAACAAACTCTTTTAAATAAACGTTCTTGTGGTATTCCTTCTGGACCTGGAGATTGATTATATGATTGAACAGCTAGCGGTAAAAGTTCATCCCACTCTTTATCAGGTAAGGTTATTTGAAGTTTAGTGATAATTGCAGATATAGTTCTTATTGCTCTTTCAGCATAACAATTTCCTCTGGAATTTCCAGCTGTAGCAACAGATAAATCGGTATTGTATGTTTGTAAATGGTTCTTAAAGGTGTCTGATATAAAGTAACGGGCTCCGTCTGTTCGAAGAATTTTGAATCTTCCGAATGCAGCTATTAATTTGTCAATATGTAGATTGATGGTATTACTTTCTAAATTTGGTAAGGCAGCAGTATAGATGTATTTGGTGTAGATGTCAATGAATACGATATAGTGTTTATTACCTTGTGTTGTCATAGATAGGGGTCCACAACAATCCGCAGCTAATACTTCCCATTCTTGTAACTTTTCTTTCCACTCACTTGAATCCGATTCTGGTGGAGTAAGGAATTTTTCTGGTGTAATATTTGTTCTTTGACAAGGGATGCATTGTTGTATGTATGAATTTAAGATAGTTCTAGCTTTAGGCCAATAAAAGTGTTTGTTTATTTGTTTTAATATTTTGGTTGTACAAAAATGTCCATTTTTATCGTGTATTTCTTTAAGTATATGTTTATGTAATTTATCAACATTTGGTATGACAAGTTTTTCATCAACATCGTTGGTAACAACGATATCCTCCTTTCTTTTAAAGATAGGCTGTCCCTCCTTATCTATTGGAGCTTCTTGAAGTGATATGTCCATGTCTTGCCATTCCTTTAAAGATCTAGTGTTGGTATTTTCGAAATTGACTTTTGGAACTCTTTTACGAAGATCCATGTGGTTGATAGTGTGTAGACGTGATAACCAATCTGCAGTCTGGTTATTGGGTCCATTAAGATATTGGATATTGACATTATAAGACATTATTGATTCTATAAGGTCAATGAAACGTGGGGAGATACTTGTTGATATAAGATGTGTAAGCGGACGGTGGTCCGTGTAAATTTGTAAAGTAGATCCAACCAGCAATGGTGAAAATAGTTCTAATGTTTTCTTAATTGCTAGCAACTCTAGGCAGGTTGCTGAACGGTGTTTCTTTGTAGGTTTAAGTGGAATTGATATGAATCCAATTGGGTATACCTGTTCGTTAATATCTTTTTGTGATAAACAACCTCCCAATCCATGTTGTGAGGCATCTGTATGAAGATAAAATACGGATTCTTGTAAGGGTAAATATATTTTTGGTTCTTGAATGATGTAGTTGGTGATGTTTTGAAACTTCTGAGTAAGATCAGGAGTCCATTTGATAATGTCTTTCTTATTTCCATAAATAAGTTTATATAAATCATGAGTACGAGTAGTATAGTCACTAATTGCAGTTCTAAAGTAATTGTATGCCTGAAGAGTGGCGTATAAAGCTTCTTTTGTTTTTGGTAACTTACTGTTGATATATTTAGCAACAGATGTAGGACTTGGTGAAGCTGATACTCCATCAAATTTCCATGAAAGAAATGTAAGTTCCTTTCTAAGTAGTTCACATTTTTCTATATTAAGTTTGCAATTTTTCTTTTCTAAAGTATCAAGTATTTTTTCTAGCATATAAAGGTGATGCTCTTCTCCTCCTTGGGTGATGAGTAACAAGTCGTCTTGATAAATGAGGAATCGAGATTTTGTGTCCTCTTTAACAATATCTTCGAAGATTTGTTCCATTTGACGTTGAAATATCATAGGTGAATTTTTAGCACCCATAACTAAACGTTGAAATTGATAAGTAGTTCCGCGATGAGTAAAACTAAAATGATGTCTATCTGAAATTGGTAATTGAATTTGCCAAAAACCGCAGTGTAGGTCAAGTTTACTTGCATAATCAAAACGAGTCATTTTTGCAAATATATTTAAGAGCGTTGGTGGAGCATAATTCATAAAACAAGTCTTTTCATTAAGACGACGAGCATCCAAGACAAAGCGTAATTTTGTTCTTTCAACTCCGTTAGAATCAAAATAAGATTTTGGTTTTCCTTGACTGTCTCGTTTAATAAGCATATATTTTGGTAATACTTCAAAGGCATTGCTTCTTTCGATAATATTGTATTGTAAAAGTTGTGATATAGAATAATCTTCATCGGCTGTAGGTCGAGTTTGATAAAACTTCCATTTTTGGTTAGCAGAATCGTTTGGAACAAGAGAAAAATCTTGTAGTGGTGCAGTTCCTATAGAAGATCCGCAGTCATATTCATCCAGAGGTTCTAAATTTGGATATTTTTCTTTATATTTGATATGTAGTGAAGTTTCTTTTTCTTTATTGTTTGGTATAAGAGTGAATTGAAGTGCAAGAATAGGCTTTTTGTATGTAACTGTTTGATCAGAAGTGTCTATTATGGCACCAAGCTTTTTAAGATGAACATTTCCCAGGATCATATCAAATCCGGACAAATTAGTAGAAGCCATGTAACAATCATCTTTGATGGATAATTCTTGACCATCTACGCTAAATTTAAGAGGTTCTTCAACTTCGTAATAAAGAGTATAACTTCCTCCTGTAATGATGGTTCTTGTAATAACATTGGTTTTAAGTTCTAATGATTGAGCCAGCTTTCTTGAAATAACGGAACAATTGGCCCCGGTGTCAAACATGACAGTAATTGGTGATTGATTAAGAAGCGCAGCTCTTTTGATAAGTCCATCATGCGAATAGTCGTTTATAACATTAATTTTTCGTACATTTGATGTGGTAATACTATTGGGTAAAGCTTCTGTCTTGATCTGGACATTTTTCTTTGTATAATCTCCGGGTGGATGGCCCTGGTGTTTTCTGTGACAGTTTTCTGCAGTATGATTTGTATATTGACAATGTGTGCAGTGTAGAGTTTTGTTTGGATTGGTATTTGAATTGATAATAAAAGAGTTTGATGAATTTAGTCTACGTGGTCCGAAATTTCTTTGTAAAGCTTTCTTACGTGCAAGATTTTGTTGACGACGTATGATAAGATCTTCGATAAGTGAATTAAAGGGATCGTCGTTATCGCGAATCCAGGACCATAAATCTTGATCATGAATAAACATCTCCATAAGTTTGGTACGAATAGAGGCTTCTTTTTGAGCAGGAAATGTATCTTTAAGAGCAATATCAGCAATTCTTATAAATGATCTAATACTTGTTTCAAAATTGTCAAAATTAAGATTAAAATGAAGATATTTATTAAGGGCATTTTGACATGAAAGTGTATTTGAAAATGTAAGTTTGCATTCATCTACATATGCTTGATATGTTTGGTTATTTGTAGGTGTAGGGAGTAGGATACGAGTATGAGGAATTGTACGTGCTTGAAGTATAGCAATTTTCTTTCTTTCCTCCATTACATTATCTAACATGAAAGCAGTTTCTAATTCAGAAACATAATGAGAAATAGTACGTTCTGACTTATAGTGGTCAAAGATTGGTACAGCAAGTGAGAAGCAATAAGTGGAATTAACTGCAGGATTGGTTGCCATATTGATAGATTTAGTAATACCTTCTTTGGGTGAGAGTGGAATCGTAGAAGTTAATGTACTAATAGGTAAATGAATATCCGTAGTTAACGGAAATTTAATCAACTGAGTAGTCTCTGTAGTAAAGGTAGATGACGTATCAGAATTTGATGTTATCCGTGTTAACGGAGTCTTCTTATTTTGTTCAACGTATTCGTGATCAACCAGATATTGGAAAACTTTCTTTGGAAGATCCTTCTCGTTGTGATGATATCGTTGGGTGACTATAAAGAGATCGGAGAAGTTGAGATTTTTACAATTTTCTTCCCCAAGATATACTTTGACGATAGCCTTGATTTGAATGAGGATGAGTTCCTCTTCTAATGTATGTTGGGCGATAGGTACTGCCAGATTGAAGATTTAACTTGGTCTATTCTTGATAGTTCGAAACTGTTCCCAATACCAGTTAAAAATAGGGAATCCTGTTCTACCAAGTTAAAAATTTTATTTAAATTGGTCTGTGAGTTTCTAAAATAATAAAAATTACAATTAGAATATTATATTACAAACTCTAGACTTTAACATGAAATAATAAAATAATAGTCCAACAGAAATGACCAATTATGTTAGAATATGGCCTTTTATAATAATCAAAATTTATTTTTGGAATAACGGTTTAAAGTTCTTTTTGTTCTATTCATTCTATTCTGGAAGCTTCTTTAGATTATTTATCTATATAATCTAACTTTAATATTATCTTTTCACGTTTATTAGCTTAACATAAACAATTAAAGTATAAAACATTCCAGACTAACAGTCATTGAGGATTACTACTATATTTTTGAAATAATTAATTAAAAACCAAAGAAGAATTCCAGAAATTTTTCGTTAATGATTTTTTTATTGTTAGATAGATTATATACTTCAAAAGCTTATGTATGACAGTTTATTTTGTTTGAACAATAGAATATCAAAAACTTTATCAAAATAAGTTGTTTAATTCTAATCGTAAACTTATTTGTATAAAGCAAGCTAAGCTAACTGAGGAGTATAACAATATAAATTTTTTACAAAAAGTAAAAAAGTTATAATACTCAGAAATGTGATAATATTTTAAAGGTAAAAAAGCAGTCTTAATAAAAATGTTCATATCCTTATTCTAATTATTTATAAATTTTATTTCAAAATAAAAAGTTTTTTATATAAGAATAAGATTAAGCTTTACAATAATTTATTTCAAATGTAGATATATAGTGTTTAATTACTATCACCAATGATAAAAAATATATTTCAAATAAAAATATTTATAGTTTTAAATCGCATATTGATATGAATTGTATATAAAAAAAATTATTTTTTAATTATTGTAAGTTATATTGTTATTAAATTATTTTATGATCAATTATACATTCAAGAAAAAAAAATGATTTTTTAGGAAGAAAAATAATTTGTTGGAAAAAAAAAAAGATTTTTTAAAAAAGAAAATGATATTTTAGGAAAAAAAATAATTTTTTAGAAACGTAAATGATATTTTAGGAAAGAAAATGATTTAATAGGAAAAAAAATGATATGAATGGGAAAGAAAGCGATTAGACAGGAAAGAAAGTGATTGGATAGAAAAGAAAATGATTGAATAGGAAAGAAAATGATTGGACAGAAAAGAAAATGATTAGATTGTCTCTGTGTGTAATTAGTAAAAAATAGTTTAAAAAAATTAAACTTAAAAACATTTTCTTGAACTACAGGTTTTCGATATTGAAAACCCAATTTTTTTTATTAAAAAAAATAAATTTAAATAAAGAGTCTGTTAAATCATCTTTCTCAATAAACTAGCAATTTAGAAATGTCTTATCAATCAAAAAAAGTTTCATTTTTTAAATTGTTACAACAAATCTTTTCAATCATGAAAACTTTTTTAAGTTGTAAAGTAATTTTTTTAACTTGCACAACAAAGAAAAGCATATACAATGAATAAAGCTAAAAAAGTAAATTTGAAAAATAATATTGAATAAATTTCTCATTTCTACAGGTTGCAAAATGTTATTTTTATAAAAAAAAAGAACTTCTTATTATTAATTTTATTTCAAAATTTATAATGTAATAAAAAATGGTTTCGTAAACATTTACATGAAACATTTTTATTACATAAACTGCATTAGTAATTTCATTTGAAACTAATAAATGTATTTTAGATAATACCAATGTGTAAAAATTACATAAATCATTTTGACAATTAATACTGATGTCAGTTTTATGCAAACTACAAAAATTTTTATAACAAACTACTTTTTTCACTTTTAATAATTTTGATAAGTGGCCATTTAGAAAACACGTGGTAGTTTATTTGTTCTAAAAGTGATTGATCAAAATTAAACATTTTAGAATTCTGTATAAACATTTTTCGATTTTTTTTTTAAATTTGAAATGTAATTAAAATTTAAAGGTAGAACTACACTTGTCGATTGGGCTAATATGTATTTATCTATATTTCGATAGAACAAAATACATAATAAATCGTCTTAGTGTAACTTTATTTAAAATTAATACAACTATAATTAAAAAACAATGATTAAAAATAGATGTTTTAATTTATCGTAAAATAAACATTTTAAATATGAAAATGTAAATTATTATATTATACATTATTCGGAATAGTATACTTTTTGTTTGAATTTTTACTCTAAAATATACAAATTCAACGTGTGCTTTTTAACAAAATATTACTATTTGGCAATTATCGATGATATGATAATATATATAAAAAGCTTTAACGAAGATATAATATCATTAAATTTTCATTTTTTAAAAAAACATTAAAAATGATTTTTAAGTTATATTTCACTATATTAATTTCTTTTTTGGTTGTATTTATTGAAAGTGCTAAAAAAAAATCAAAATGTGGAGCAAATATGGAAAAAAAAAATGTCGTGCTTGTACTGACACATGTGCTTTTACTAAGTCAATTCCTCCAAAACCCCTTAAAAAATGTTATGACAAAAAAGATAAAGAATGCAAAAAAAAAAAGGTTATGTTTGTGTCTGTAAGAAGGGTTTCTACTTGAATAATAAAAACAAATGTGTCAAAAAGAATGAATGTTACGGCAAACCATCAACAACCAAAAAACCAAAAACAACCACACCTAAATGTAAAAAGAATGAGGTTTGGGATAGTTATGCAGATGGGTGTGAAATAAAGTGTTCTGATGACCCCAAAAGAACCAAAACTTGTTATAATCTACCCCCCGACTCAGGAGCATGCGTATGTAAGAAAGATTACGTTCGTGATGAAGTAACTGGCGATTGTGTTAAACGTAAGGACTGTACAAAAACATCAACACCATTGCCAACAACCATACCTAAATGTAAAAAGAATGAGGTTTGGGATAGTTGCGGAAATTTGTGTGAACCAATGTGTACTGATGATCCCAATGAAGAAAAGTTGTGTCCTCATGTATGCAATCCAGGAGCATGCGTATGTAAGGATGGTTACGTTCGTGATGACTTCACTTTGAAATGTGTTAAACGCGATCAATGTACAAAATTATCAACACCATCGCCAACAAATGAATCTCAATGTGATATGTACGAGAAATTCAATGAATGTGGAACTGCTTGTCCAATTACATGCAGAAATTATTACAATAAACCAAAAGAATGCACGTTGCAATGTGTAGCTGGTTGTGAGTGTAAAGAAGGATACATTCGTGACGAAATAACTTATGAATGCGTTCGTCCTTCTAATTGTTCAGTTGATACGAAATACGAATGCCCTGAAAATGAACATTTCGAAAAATGTTCAACTGCCTGTCCTATTACATGCTCTAACTATAATAATCCACCAAAAGTATGCACTTACGAATGCCGCATAGGTTGTGTATGTAATAAGGGCTTTGTTCGTAACGAAAAAACACAGCAATGCGTTAAATCTTCTGATTGCTCATCTGGAACAACAGTTGAACCTCAAACTACTCCAGTTTGTTCAAAGAATATGGTTTACACAAAATGCAAGTCTGCTTGTCCACCAAGATGTGGAATTCCTGCAAATGTTACAAGCATTTGTACAAAAGAATGTGCTGGAGAAGGTTGTGAATGCCGTGAGCCATTTGCTTTGGATGAATTTGAAAATTGTGTCAGAAGAGAAGAATGCAAAAAGCCTTCAAAAGGAGGATATTATATCATTCATATGTTACGCAAAACTGTTACATCTATGTATACGCTTATTTTTAGACATTAATTTGCTTAAAAATTAGATTTTATATCTATGGCATTTAAGTGAGATAAACAAAAATTCTTATTTTACTTTTGTCATATATCTAGGGAGAATTCTCTACTACTGCATTCTTATCTTTTTATTTTTAAATTAAATTTATGATTAATTTACACGATGTGTAAAAAACATATCAAAATACAAGTTGTCATAAATTGATGCACTCTTTTTAAAATTTTATTAACTCTTTTTATTTAAACTGACTTTAATCTTTATATATTATAGAGGAGTAACGAGTGAGTGTAAATTATTTTCGATATTGAAACTTTTTGATATCTTAATATATGTAACTTTATGCGGTGATTACGAAAAACGCAATATTTTTTTAATCTGAAGTCGCGTTCTTGAGATACAGCTATTTAAAGGTGTTTTGGTGTATTATTTTTGACCCCCTTAGAGTTATTCGTTTTATCTGAAATTTTACAGGTATATAAAGTTTTAAATACTAATATTATTAAAATAAAAAAAAGTTAGAATTTCAAGTCCATTCTTGAGATTTCGAACTTTTTCGAAAATTTTTGAAAATTACCAAAAAAAACCTAAATTCTCACATTTTAAAATGATATATCAGAATTCTGAAAAGGAAATTGATAAAAAGAAAAAAAGTTAATTTAAGTTTTTCTTTAACTTAAATTTTAAGCATAATTTTAAGAAAATTGGATAACATTAAGTATCATAAATGTTTGACTAAAATTTTTTGGAAAAAAATTTTTTTTATTTTTCAAAAAAAAGTATGTCAAGATAAAACTTTTTAAATAAAGTGTTTTCACAACTTTTGTGTAGAATTAAATTCTCTATAAAATGATATATATATTATCTTGATTCTTTTATCCGTTCTCGAGATATAAAGAAAAAAGTGATTTTTTAAATTTTTAAAAAAGTGCTATTTTTTAGTTTCAAGAAAAAGAAAGAGTTTTAAAACGTCAATTTTTTCCAAATGTCTCGATTTTTCTCTCTGGAGAAATTTGTTGCGAACATTTTAAGATATTAACCGTTTTATTATCTCTTTTCATTCTTGAGTTAGTCAAAAAACAAATTTGTCAATTTTTTTTTGTAATTTTTAAATGTTGATAAAAAAGTATGCAAAGATGAAACTTTTTCAATATAAAATGTTTACAGAAACTATGTAAAATTTAATTCTTTATCGAATGACATACAGATCGTCTTAATACTACTATCCGTTTTTGAGATACATCCCATTAAGTATCAAACTTCAAAAATTGCTACTTATATTTTTCTCTTAATAATGATTTTAATATTCAAAATTTCACATATATATCTAATTTTAAATGCTTATTACATCAAAACAATAAAAATTACTAAAAAATGTTTGATTCGTAGAAATATATAAGTTATCGAAAATTTCCCTATATATTAGAGGAAAAAATTACCTTTTAAAATGGTTTTCGTTTTATGTACTTCTTTTATAAAATAAAAAATTTATTCTAATATGCTAATTAGAAAAAATAAGTATTAGTTTTACATGAATTTTCGTTCTTGAAATAGTCAACTAAAAATAAAAAGCAATTTTAAAAATTTTTTAACACAATAGCATAACATTTTCTATGTAAAATAAATAAATAATGTAGAGAATTTGTATGATTTTTAGATACTAGGAATTTAAAATATTATAAAAATTTATTTTTCAATCAAAGTAAGAAATCAACGAATTAATGGAGTTATATAAGAAATATTTTTAACAATTAAACTTTAAAAAATGCTCGATAATTTATCATATAGAAAGATACATCATTGTTTTTTATTTTGATATAAAATTTAAATTACTTTACTTTAAATAGTTTTGTATGCTACACGCGAATTATACAAACGTCTAAAAACAATAAATCATTATATCGCGTAAAATAAAGTCCACATAATTTATTATATTTTTGTAAGCTGAGATGTCTAATGATACTATCAACTCAATGTATGAAATAATCTTACTAGACATTATCAAAATTTAATAGGTAATTGAATAGACGTGTTCTAATGGAAAATATTAAATATATAAAGTTAGCAAAATGGCATGTTTTTATCAAAAAAATAGTTTGTGAAGTTGCATCTTTACAAATCTTCAAAAATTGCTACTATGGAAAATTTTCTTTATAAAACATTTTTTGCTTACAATTATTATACTACAAATAGAGCTCCAGTCGGAATCTTACTTTGAAAATGCTTTAAGAATAAGCCGTTCAACAATACAATTGTATTCAACAAAGAACTGCATTATGATTGTAATAACAAAAGTATGGAACATTTCAAATTTTTTTTCCCAAAAGCTTGCACAGATTGCGCCAAATATTCCTGGCATATGGAAATCAAAAATGTTTATAAATACCACATGCACAACAAAACGTGCACTAAAAGCAGACACATTCTGTTTGTGTCTAGGATTTTGTCATAATAACAGTGATTGAAAAAAGAAACAATATTTCATACAAACTTACAAGTGTAATATCTGACAAGAATGTTTCACTAAACCCTTGCTGTATAAAAAAGAATGGAAAAATGGAACAATTTACTGACAACTATTTTATGGATGTTCAGAGAATCAACTTCTGGCAATCTGAATTTAATGATACAAGTTCTGTTGATGTACCTTTAATTACAGGAGAGTTTTACGAACGATATTTTGATGATGATATGGATTTAACATCATTATTTTAATAAATAATATTAAAATTCCAAAAAGAAAATTCAGAAACAGATCGCTTTAGAAATTTCGCAAGATTAATTATTCCGGGTGATAGAGAAAGAATTACAAAAAATCACATTAAGAATAATATATTAAACATTTCAGATACAATATTTAAAGAGTTATGCGTAGAACGTAGAAACTTTATAATTGACTTTTTATCAAAGAGAAATGAAACTGATAAATTCTTACGAAACTATTTGAAAATGAAAAATATTATTAACTTAAGTTACAATAAGAAAGAACATCAATATGTATATGAAATGAAATTTTGCCGTAAAGTCAATGTTATTGAAAAAATTATTAATGATGGTTATGAAGGAAATATCTGCTACACCAGAGTTCCAGTGGTTACAGAAGATAAGAAAATAAGGTTTGCAGATGATGATAATTATTTATATTATGAAACAAAAACAATTAATTGCCAATCAAAAATTAAAATAAACCAGTCAATTGAATTAAATGACACAATCATTGAAGACACCTAAGATACTATTATCGCTAATTTTTTTGATACTCTTGGAAATTTAAACAATAATAGTAGTGAATTCGTTGAAAACATCAGTTTAGTACACCAAATGTCAGAAATAAAGATAAAAATAATGTTTACAAAATAGATATCTCGATGTTATATCAATTTAATGAATAATTATATATCTAAAACTATAGCAATTTTAGTAATTAATGTTATTTTTTATTTAAGATTCTACAGATAGATGTAAATTTTAATGCTTAATACTAACAACAATAAAATTGACCAAAGAAGTCCAATCTCAAAAATAGTAAGTCATCAAAAATTTCTCTATATCTTAGAAAAAAAGTTTACTTCTTTAAATGTTTTTCGTTTTATGTACCTCTTTTTATTATAATATAAAATACATTTAAACATGCAAAATAGAAAAAATAAATAATAGCTTCATTTAAATTTAGTTCTCGAGATGCATATATTTAAATGAAAATAATTTTGAATTTTGTGACCCCATAAAATCAAAAATTAAAAAAACAACTGATTTTTTTTTAAGAATGTTAAAAAACAATAATTCATAAAAGTTATTAAGCCAATTGTTTTAAATAATTTAAAATATTAATTTATATTCTTAAAATTATAGCAGATAGGATTGGTAAAAAAATTTGTTTTTAATTAATATATGTAGTTTTTGTGCCGATTAAACATATTAAAAATCAGTGCAGTATACTACAATTATTAAGACATAATGGAAAATTTTAAAAGAAATTATATTTGACTTTTTAAAATTTAACAAAATTGATATTTAATATCATTAAATTCTATAATAAATTAGATTTTTCACTCCAAATCTTTTTATGTTAAAATAATCTATACTAAATTGTTTTAAACGACTGCAATTTAGTTATGCATATTATAAATTTAATAAATTTACGATATAGCAATGCAAACTCTTATTTTAAAAAAAATCTAAAAATATTTAAAAATTTTACTATGCTTCATAAAAATTGCAAAAAAAAATTTTCTAAATTTCTAAATCGAAACTATTCACCAGAAAATTTTAAGAGTAAATTTTCTAATATTTTTTTAAAAATGGCACTAATACTTTGTTTTAAATATATTTGTAGCTCTTTAAAGTCTAAATAAAATTTCTTCAATACGAAAAGTGTTCAAGTAATTGTTTTGATTTTTTTTAATGTTATTAACTTAGAAAAATATTTTTATCATTATAAATACATAAAAAAACTATATTTTATTTTTCATAATATATTTTAAAAAGTATACATTAAATTCGTAAAACTATTCTCTTTTATTTTACCAAAATTCGAAATGATAAAATAATAATTGGCCAAATTAGATCATTTTAGGTTCAATAATTATAAAATAATTATGATCAATTTCTAATATTATTAATATTTAGAAAATAGTCAATCTTAAAACTAAATCAATATTTTACATTTTTATCTACTTTAATAATGTAAATTTGCATTTTATGTTAATTAGAAATTTGTGAAAAATTATTCAAAGTTAGAGCATCAAAAGAGTTTAAAATCATGAAAATATGTAATAAGACAATTCCAAAACAATATGTTTTCTAAATTTCCAACATTAAAAAATCTACAAAATTTTATAATAATTATAGATACTATAAATTACGGATCTATTTATTCCAATATTACTATATGTGTTTTTTATAAAACAAAAGTTTTAGAATTTTTTTTTAATTAAAAATTTTTAAATATTTTAAAAACAAGCCCTGCGGGCAAGTGGCGACGAGCAAAGCGAGTTGCTGCTTGTGACAATGATAATAACAAGGAAGTAGGAGAAAAAAAGTTGAATTTTCTAACAAAGGAGGAGAAAATATTGACTTTGATATGATAAATTTTGAAAAACATTTTTAATATAAATATTTTAGGACATTAAATGTCTTAATTCCATATTATCAAATGTCCGTACTTTGAAGAAAGAGCTGAAGACTTCTCCAAAAAAACGCAATGTGTGAAAGAATATGCTACGGAATGCCTCAGCATTTCCCAAAAAATAAAAATTTATAATGATAAAACTCAACCGCAATGTATCAATTTCAAACCATGATTATAGAGAATGAGAAGGAAACTTACAGATATTAAGATTAGAACAAGTTAAAAAATTGAATTTGAACGACGTAGATGACCATAAAATTAAAAAAGATGTTTTTTAATTTTTAAAGTAATGTGATTTTTAAAATATTTTTAACCGCTATGTGAAAATAAAATATCAAAAAAGATATTGTGTGAAAACTTTTAGATATTTTAAGTTTTTAAAGGAAAACAACTGCACTAAGTATTATCTTAACTTAGGTAAAATCTTAAAGGGTTATAAAACCCAGTTTGAAACATATGATAATATAAGTTATAAGTAAAAATGATAATCATTTTTATAAGATGACTGTTGGCGGAATGGTTAAATATATAAGAACTGGCAAGATAAAGCCTATTTATCTAGATTTTCATGTAATATCTATAAAATTTACTATTTAGGATTGAAATATTACGGAATACATGCTACAGCAATGAAAAATATTGGTTTACATTTGTTGTTGTATCATTTTGTGTTTTTATGATTTAAGTATGTTTACAATTATTTTAAGTGTTTTTATTTTTAATTTAGATTTTATTTGGAATTATTTTCATTTTGGTTTAATGATTTTTATTATTTAGTATCATGTTCATCTGAAAAGAATATCAAATTTGCAACGCATGCATAATTTTACCTTACTGCAAATAATGGATGGTCTGAAATCGTTTATATTAAAAGATCACATATTAATGATAGTAAAATTAAAACATGGGTTGATTCTCAAAAGATTATATATGTTTATGATACCAAAAAATATGATTTAATCGATTAACATTTGATAACAATAGATCTTTTAGCTATTTTAACTCTTGAGTCGGATTTGCTTTAGAAGAAATACTTAATGAAACAAAATTAAAATTTAAAGACAATAAAATGGAAATGGTTGTTCCCTCATTTATGGAACTATTTACTGAACGAGCTACAGCTCAATTTTTTGTTTTACAAGTTTTTTGCGTTTGTTTATAGTGTTTAAATATTTGGTTTATTATTTATTGTTTACTCTAAGTATGTTAGCGATATTTGAAATGCTTATTGTAAAACAGCAAGTGATGAATATAACGATGATTAGAAATATGGGGAACAAACGTTATCCAGTTAATATTTATAGAAATAAGAAATGGGTAAAAATTAATTTTGATCAATTGCTTTTTGATAATTTAGTATCTATTGGTTGGAGTTTAAATGATAATAATGTATCTTGTGATTTATTACTATTGCGTGGAAGTTGTATATTGGATAAATCTATGTTAATAGGTGAGAGTGTTTCTCAAATAAAAGAATTCATACAGACATTAGAACCAAATAGATACTTTTATTAGTAAGCGGATATGAAAATTCACGTACTATGTAGTGGAACTAAAATTTTCCACATACGTATGAATAAACCAATGGTGATTTTTTTTTGAAGATTCCCTGATATTGGAGTTTTATGCTATGTATTACAAACAGGTTTTAGTACATCCCAAGATTCTTCGCTAAAAACGATTTTGTTTGGTGTTAAAATAGTAGCTGCTAATAATCTTGAAACATTTGCATTTATCTTATTGTTGCAATTTTGCAGCAATTCATCTTTGATAAACAAGGAGTTTTAAAGAAAATTCTAGTATGTTTCAAACACTTGTTGAATGTTTTTTGATCATTATTAGTGTTGTGCCCTAGAACTTCAGTTAGAATTGTCTTTAGCATTAAATATTTCATTAGTCGCTTTACAAAAATTAGGAATTTTCTGTACTGATCCATTTTAAATTTCATTTGCTGAAAAAATAGATGTTTGCTGTTTTGATAAAACTGGTAATCTTACAGCTGACAATCTTGTAGTCGATAGTATTGGCATTATAGATTAAAGTAAAAAAATATCATTTAAGAATAGTATAGATGACGTTACATTAAGAGTGTTGTCTTCATGTCATTTATTGATAATGTTTGATAAAGAATTAGCAGGTGATTCACTTAAAAAAGCAATATTAAATTAGATAGATTAGGAATATTGTAAAAATGATTTGGTTTCTCCAAGTAGTGGAAAAGTCTCAGCTATCAAAATTTTTCAAAGATATCATTTTAGTAGTCAACTTAAAAGAATAATAGTTGCTGCTGGATATACACCTCCGGGTAGTAAACCAATTATGAATACTGCAGTTAAAGATGCGCCAGAAGTCTTAGAAAGTATGTTCAGTTCTATTCCAGAAGGTTATGTTGAGGGATACAAATCATTAGCTCAAAAAGGTTACCATGTGTTTCCCTTTGGTTATTCTAGCTTAGAAAATTTAGATAAAAATAATATTAAACATATTTCAAGAGATGAATTAGAAAAGGGACTAACGTTTGCTGGTTTTTTGTTTATTTCTTGTCCATTATAAAAAGACTCGAAAGCTATGGTTAAAGAAATTAAGGGATCATGTCATAGTGTTATTATGATAAAAGAGAGAAAATCCACTAACCGCTTGTTATGTATCTAAAGAATTAAAATTCCCGAAGAAGGAAAAGAAATTATAATTTTGCAAGACAAAAGTGATGAATGGTAATGGCAATCAGTTGATGAAACAAAAACAAAGAAATTTAAAAATAAGTTTTACCAATTCTTTAATCTTTATGAATTATGTGTCACTGGAAATGGTTTTGCATGTCCATATGAATAAAAATGTATGTTTAAAAGAAAAATTTTAAAAAATATAAAGATTTATGCACGAATAGGACCAAAACAAAAAGAACAAGTAATTAATGGGGTTAAAAATCAAGGATATGTCACATTTATGTGTGGTGATGGAACTTATGATGTGGGTGTATTAAAACATTTCCTTGTTGGTGTTGCTCTTTTGTTCCATTCTTTCAATGTCACAAAAGCAAACAACGGAGAATTTCCAGTTGCAAGGCAAAAACCTGTACCATCTTCACAAATTCCTGAATTCTTAAGAAAACGTTACCTCCAGATTACTCATATCATAAACAAATGCACAAATAACAGAAATAATTTCACAAATCTATTGAAAAATTTAAATTTAAAAAAATCTTTAATTGTCAAACTTAGTGATGTTTTATCGCTGCTCCCTTTACATCGAAATTTATTTCAATTGCTTTTATTTGTAATATTATATAGTAAGGAAGGTGTGCTCATGTAGTTACATTACAGATGTTTAAAATTCCCGCTTTAAATGCTTTGGTATCAGTTTATTCTCAATCAGTATTATACTCATCGTGTATACATTCTTCTGGTTATCAACAAACACTTCAAGGTATGCTTCTAGCTGCATGCTTTTTATTTATAACACGATCAAAACTATAAAAAAATTATTAAGAGAAAAACCAATGGCCAATATTTTCAATGTCTACACTATTTTATCAATATCTTTTCAATTTTGTATTCATTTTTTTTTTGTCTTTTATATATTGTTGATCTTGCTTAGACATATTAACAACCAGCTGAAAAAGTTACATTAAAGACAAAATTTGAGCCCTCATTACTTAAATCTTCTGTTTATTTTTTTGAAATGGCATTACAAATATCAACATTCGTTTTTAATTTCAGGGGACAACCGTGTATAGAAAGTTTATTTGAAAATAAATCTTTAAAACTTTTTTTCTTATGTTTTTTAGTTGCATGTTTAAAAATTATTCTAATATTTTCATTTTACAAACATGTTCAACTATAAAACGAATAAAATTGTAGTTATTTACTCAAAATTAGATTTATTTTACAAGTGACAATGTTAAAAAAACATTATCGTCTTAAAATTTTTCTATGCCTCCAATGTTATTCTTAGTAATACTACATTTTAAAAATTATAATTTTTATCAGTAAAAAATAAAGTAAACAATTAACAAAATTAAATTACTATTAGAATTAATAACATTAATATTTAAAGACTAAATTTCTTAAAAATGGTAAATAATTAAAAAAACGCATTGCGATTTACTTTAAAAATAGTATATAAAATGGAATCGATAAAGTTAATATTTTTTAAAAAACAAAATATATTAAAATATCATAAAAAAAAATTAAAAATACATAGAGATGTAGTTAAGAACTAAACCTATTTAAACAAGATAAAAAGTGTAAATAATATAAAAAAAATTACCGAAAAACATAAAAAAAAACATTAAAAATACATTGCGATTTCTCTAAGAACAAAATCGTTTCCAAAAACACTACTTAAATTTAACTATCCATATCATTTTTTTCTCTATCCAATCATTTTTTTTGTTTGAAAACTTTAATTTTAAATAAAATTAATTTTAATTGTTATTCTGTAAGTATTATATTTTTACATTTAATAGTTTAACATTAACAATTAAAGTATAAAATATTATAAACTAACAGCTATTTAGAATTACTACTATATTTTAAAAATAAATAGTTTAAAACTAAAGATAAATGTCCGGTAATTTTTGTTAATAACTTCTTTATTGTTAGATAGATTATATACTTCAAAAGCTTCTGCGTAACAGTTTATTTTGTTTAAGCAATAAAATATCAATAACTGTATTATAATAAGTTGTTTAATTCGGATCGTGAACTTATTTGTATAAAGCAAGCCGAGCTAATTGAAGAGTATAACAATATAAATTTTTACGAAAAGTAAAAAAGTTATTACACTCAAAAATCTGATAATATTTTTAAGATGAAAAAATGGAATTTATAAAAATGTTCATATCTATATTTTAAATATTTATAAATTTTATTTTAAAATAAAAGTTGTTTCATATATTAATAAGATAAAGCTTTACAAAAATTTATTTTAAAAGTAGATATATAATGTTAATTACTACGATCAATGATAAAAAATATATTTCAAGTAAAAATATTTATAGTTTTAAATCACATATTGATGTGAATTTTGTATCAAAAAATTTTTTTTATTTACTTTTTTTACACTAACTAAATTGTTTAACAATTTTTTTATTTCATTAAATTATTACTTAAAATCTTATAAATGCGTAAACAAAATATCTAGATAATTACATTTTTTTCAACTATAACTAATTCATCTTGTACACTTTTTAGTTATAAAAAAAGTTACTCTTTAATTATTGTATATTATAATGTTATTTAAATATTTTATGAACAATTATACATCCAAGAAAATAAATGATATAAATAGGAAAGAAAATTATAAGATTGTCTCTGTGTGAACATCTATAAGAAAAAAATGTTTTATTTATTTTTATATAGTAAAAAACAGTACAAGTAAAACTGTTTTCGTCATGAAATTTCAAGTGTCATTGAAATAACTAAAAGTAATTGTTATGAGTCATCTAAAAAAATTTCGCTTATTTATTATGAATTTTAGTGGACAAATTTAAATCGCATTACGTTAGCGGTCAAAATTAATTTTTAAAATTATCTAAAAATTTAAATATAATTTTTTTCATAGGACAGATAATGAACTGTGGACAAAAAATGATCCTTTAGGACAAAAAATCTACGTTTTGTGTTTCTGTGAAAGTATAGATTTTTTCTTTAAAAAATCATAAAGAATAAAATTACCAGACGTTAGAAAATTATCACTAAGCATATATATACGTGGTGTTACAAACATGTGTATTTTTTTATATTTTCATAGCTCTGTTTATTTTCAACTGATTTTAATAAATTTTTCATTAATATGTAGCTAAGACCTTGGAGTTTTGTATATTGTAAAAGTTTTTAGAAAGATTTAAAAAACAATCGTTTTCGAGAATTAAAATTAATCTTTTAATAGTGTTTATCTAAAGAAATAAACATTTTTGATTCGATCTTCAAGATTATTTGACTTAACTCTAATAAATTTTTTCTTCTAAAATTATGTAAAATTGTCCGCACACATCACACAAGGTGAAAATAAGGAAGAATCAAATAAAAAAATTAAGAAAGCTTTTGAAACGATAAATAATTATAATAAAATTCTGAAAAAAAGTTTTCTAAATTAAAAAACAAGACTTTAATCGTGTTTGAATGAGAATAATGTTAATTTGACAACTTTGTATTTTTTAAAATTTATTAAAATTTAAAAAAAATCTAAAACCTTTTCTACCATCTTAGTTCAATTTTGCTTAAAACAAATTAATAAATGAAAGAACTTTTTCGTTACAATAAATAATTTAGATCTTAGCTACAGTTTGATTAAAAACTTATTTAAGTCAGTTTAAATAAAAAGAGTTAATAAAATTTTAAAAAGAGTGCATCAATTTGTGACAACTTGTATTTTGATTTGTTTTTTACACAGTGTTATTTTTTTAAAAATATTGGATACACAAGAAACTTTAAATCAACTTCTTTTTTATTTTTCCTAACACAAATTACAATAAAATTATGGTAAAATTGGCCAACTACAATAATTACCTTAGATACTTAAAATTTTACTTACTTTTTATCCTTAAACTATTTTCTTACTAATAATTATTTTGTTGGCTTCTGAATCTTAATATGTTATTTTCTCTTTCTAAAAATATACAAAATATTAATATAGTATATTATAATTATAGAATTTGATTACAAAATTTTGGTATTAATTACAGTTGATAAAAGAATTTTTCTTTATATTTCTCAACTGTATTTTCTATTCCAGACACATTACTGCTACGCGACATTTAAATAAAGTTTAAATTTGAATAAAAATTAAAAAATAAAGAATGCAATAGTAGGTAATTCCCTTTTAGATATGTGACAAAGGTAGAATGAAAACGTTTATTTTATCTTAATAAATGCAAAAGATATAAAATTTAATTTTTAAGCAAATTAATGTCTAAAAATAAGCGTATACATAGATGTAACAGTTTTGCGTAACATATGAATGATATAATATCCTCCTTTTGAAGGCTTTTTGCACTCTTCTCTTCTGACACAATTTTCAAATTCATCCAAAGCAAATGGCTCACGGCATTCACAACCTTCACCAGCACATTCTTTTGTACAAATGCTTGTAACATTTGTAGGGATTCCACACCTTGGTGGACAAGCAGACTTGCATTTTGTGTAAACCATATTCTTTGAACAAACTGGAGTAGTTTCAGGTTCAACTGTTGTTCCAGATGAGCATTCAGAAGATCTAACGCATTGCTTAGTTTTTTCGTTATGAACAAAGCCCTCATTGCATACACAACCTGCACGACATTGGAAAGTGCAATCTTTTGGTGGATTATTGTAGTTAGAGCATGTAATTGGACAGGCAGTTGAACATTTTTCGAAATGTGCATTCTCGGGGCATTCGTATTCCGTATAATCTGAACAATTAGAAGGACGAACGCATTTATCATATATTTTGTCACGAATGTATCCTTCCATACACACACAACCAACTACACATTGCTTAGTACATTTTTTTGGTTGATTGTAATAATTACTGCATGTAATTGGACAAGCAGTTCCACACTTGTCGAAATACTCGTTTTCTTTACATATAGGTGTAGTTTGTGGCAATGGTGTTGATGTTTTTGTACATTCATTGCGTTTAACACATTTGCCAGTTACTTCATCACGAACGTAATCATATCTACATCTGCATTTTGGTGGATTGCATACAATAGGACAAAACTTTTCTTCATTGGGATCATCAGAACACTTTGGTTCACAATAATCTCCACAACTATCCCAATACTCGTACATATCACATTTAGGTGTGGTTGTTTTTGGATTTTTAGTTGTTGGTAGTTTATTGTCACATTTACTCTTTCTGACACATTTTTTTTTATCATTCAAGTAGAAACCCTTCTTACAGACACAAACAAAACCTTTGTTTTTCTTGCATTCCTTATCATTTTTTTTATAACAATAAGGAACAGATGGTGCAAGCATTGACAGAAAAAAAGCGCATGTGTCAGTACAAACAGGACATTTTTTTTTTTCCATATTTGCTCCACATTTTAATTTTTTTTTAGCACCTTCAATAAATACAACCAAAAAAGAAATTAATATAGTGAAATATAACTTAAAAATCATTTTTAATGTTTTTTTAAAAAATGAAAATATAATGATATTATATCTTCGTTAAAGCTTTTTATATATATTATCATATCATCGATAATTGCCAAATTGTAATATTTTGTTAAAAAGCACACGTTGAATTTGTATATTTTAGAGTAAAAATTCAAACAAAAAGTATACTATTCCGAATAATGTATAATATAATAATTTACATTTTCATATTTAAAATGTTTATTTTACGATAAATTAAAACATCTATTTTTAATCATTGTTTTTTAATTATAGTTGTATTAATTTTAAATAAAGTTACACTAAGACGATTTATTATGTATTTTGTTCTATCGAAATATAGATAAATACATATTAGCTCAATCGACAAGTGTAGTTCTACCTTTAAATTTTAATTAAATTTCAAATTTAAAAAAAAAATCGAAAAATGTTTATACAGAATTCTAAAATGTTCAATTTTGATCAATCACTTTTAGAACAAATAGAGTACCACGTGTTTTCTAAATGACCACTTATCAAAATTATTAAAAGTGAAAAAAGTAGTTTGTTATAAAAATTTTTGTAGTTTGCATAAAACTGACATCAGTATTAATTGTCAAAATGATTTATGTAATTTTTACACATTGGTATTATCTAAAATACATTTATTAGTTTCAAATGAAATTACTAATGCAGTTTATGTAATAAAAATGTTTCATGTAAATGTTTACGAAACCATTTTTTATTACATTATAAATTTTGAAATAAAATTAATAATAAGAAGTTCTTTTTTTTATAAAAATAACATTACGTAACTTGTAGAAATGAGAAATTTATTCAATATTATTTTTTAAATTTACTTTTTTAGCTTTATTCATTGTATATGCTTTTCTTTGTTGTGCAAGTTAAAAAAATTACTTTACAACTTAAAAAAGTTTTCATGATTGAAAAGATTTGTTGTAACAATTTAAAAAAATGAAACTTTTGGTGATTGAGAAGACATTTCTAAATTGCTTCTTTATTGAGAAAGATGATTTAACAGACTCTTTATTTAAATTTATTTTTTTTAATAAAAAAAATTGGGTTTTCAATATCGAAAACCTGTAGTTCAAGAAAATGTTTTTAAGTTTAATTTTTTTAAACTATTTTTTACTAATTACACACAGAGACAATCTCATCATTTTCTTTCCTGTTTAATCATTTTCTTTCCTATTCAATCATTTTCTTTTCTATCCAATCACTTTCTTTCCTGTCTAATCGCTTTCTTTCCCATTCATATCATTTTTTTTCCTATTAAATCATTTTCTTTCCTAAAATATCATTTACGTTTCTAAAAAATTATTTTTTTTCCTAAAATATCATTTTCTTTTTTAAAAAATCTTTTTTTTTCCAACAAATTATTTTTCTTCCTAAAAAATCATTTTTTTTTCTTGAATGTATAATTGATCATAAAATAATTTAATAATAATATAACTTACAATAATTAAAAAATAATTTTTTTTATATACAATTTATATCAATATGCGATTTAAAACTATAAATATTTTTATTTGAAATATATTTTTTATCATTGATGATAGTAATTAAACACTATATATCTACATTTGAAATAAATTATTGTAAAGCTTAATCTTATTCTTATATAAAAAACTTTTTATTTTGAAATAAAATTTATAAATAATCAGAATAAGGATATGAACATTTTTATTAAGACTGCTTTTTTACCTTTAAAATATTATCACATTTCTGAGTATTATAACTTTTTTACTTTTTGTAAAAAATTTATATTGTTATACTCCTCAGTTAGCTTAGCTTGCTTTATACAAATAAGTTTACGATTAGAATTAAACAACTTATTTTGATAAAGTTTTTGATGTTCTATTGTTCAAACAAAATAAACTGTCATACATAAGCTTTTGAAGTATATAATTTATCTAACAATAAAAAAATCATTAACAAAAAATTTCTGGAATTCTTCTTTGGTTTTTAATTAATTATTTCAAAAATATAGTAGTAATCCTCAATGACTGTTAGTCTGGAATGTTTTATACTTTAATTGTTTATGTTAAGCTAATAAACGTGAAAAGATAATATTAACAAAATAATATTTTTAATTAATTTTATTCAAAATAAAAGTTTTGAGAGAAAAAAAATGATTGCACAGGGAAGAAAATAATTTTTTAGGAAACAAAATGATTAAATAGAAAACAAAATGATTTTTTAGTTAAGAAAATGATTGAATAGGAAACAAAATGATTGGATAGGAAAAAAAATGATATAAATAGTTAAATTTGAATAATGTTTTTGGGAAAGAGAATGATGAGATTGTCTCTGTGTGTAGTAAAAAGAAAACTTCTGATAAAAATGATAAAAAGTTTAAAGTTTACTAAAGTAAAAGATTAATTTAATTATATAAATTTTTAGATTGTAAAATAAAAATGTCAATGACCAATGGTGTATTTTGATATTGTTATTTAAATTAAAAAAATTTTACGAATTGTCCTTATTTGAATAAAAATTTCATTCCAAAAAATTAAATATTTAAGTAGATTATGTACAGGAGAAAAATAATCAAAAGGATAATTACATCAAAAAGTTTTAACATTTATAAATTATTCCACAATCTATGATTTAAGTATTTTACAGAAAATATAGGATAGCCCACATAAAACTTTCCAGACATTTGCATATGTAGCTTCGTGCGTAGATATGCTACAAAATGTAGTATTATACTTTTTTTGTAACTAAGATACATATAATGCTAAAATAAATATTTTACAACGAAATTTGGATTCTAGATAGAGTTATAGGTTTTCAAATTTTGAAAGCATTTTTCGATTTTAAGCTTGATGCGATTGATTGGTATTAAGTTTATATATAACAACGTTTGTAACTGTTTTCATTATTATTGTTTTTTATTTTGTTTAAAAAAATTGTATACTGACACATAAATCTCTAACAAAGCTTTTGTAAATGCTTAATTTTAAAAAAAGTATTTAAATTGTTGCAGATTCTGAAAGTACAAAGTCTTTTGTACCAAGTTTTAGAAAACTATAGAAAGGGAAGTCCGACAACTATGTTAAATTTTTAAATAATGGTTAAAAATCTAGATTCTTATTAAAAATCAATATTTTTAAAAAATAAAACTTTAATTAGGTAGTTTTTAAAAAAATTTTTTTTTAATATTCTGACAGAGTAAGCAAGGTTCTTTCGAATAAGTATAATAACACTGAATTCGACTACGTTTAAAGAAAGTTGTAGATAGTAAAAAATTGACTTTTTTAGAATAACTCTAGTAAAAAATGAAAATATATCAATTTTTTTTAAATTTTAAATACGAATTATGTTTTATTTGCAAAGATATTCAAAAGGATTATCTTATCTTTATTATTACTCTTTGATGTTTGAAAAAAAGGGTATGAAATAATAAGTAAATATACAGTTAAAATTTTATTTAAGGTGGCGTATAACCTAAAAAATATACAATGATAATTAAACTATATAAGACAATGTATAAAACTCGATATAATAAATGTAAAAGGTAATAGATGTATCCCATATATGTTCATCATATATATTTTTATGATGAAGATTACACCGAAAAGTCACGAAATAAATGAATAGTATTAAATTTAGCTTAATTCATACCATAAGTTATTTTCGTGTCAAGAGAAATTTCTTGAATTTATCTGACTATACGACAAATTTAAAAAACACATTAAAATTTTTTTTACAGGGTAATATCTACACAAAATAGCATAGAATGACAGTAAATGGTGTTAAAATATTGAAAAAATTATTTTTATTAAAATTTAAATGATAGTCCATATTACAGATCTTTAAAAAATGTATGAACAAATAAAAAATAATTTGTTAACTAGTGTGCAAATGTAGCAATATTTTTGCTGTTATAATATCATAAAGATTTAAAAAAGCATTATTTTTTTTGTATTTTAATTATTAAATATATGTGTCAAAAAGTCGACTTTGGCAAATAATAACTTATTTCAAAGTCAATCGTTCTAAACGGTAATATACTTTTTCGATAGAGCTGTGCTTACTCTATCAGAATATTAAAAAATCTTTAAAAAATTACATAACGTGATAATATTAATGACAGTGAAGGGATTAAGTTTACTATATAAACTTAAAGAAAAGGTTTAATTGTCATTTCTCAGTAAATTTCATTTTATAATAATAGTTTTATATGTTATTGTATTGTTATATATTATTATAGAGTCGTCAACCCAATAAATTTATTACTCAAATAAAATTTTTATTTTAAAAACATCTATTTTTTGACAAAAATCGAGATTTAAAACTTTATTTTAAAATTTAACATAGTTATCGGACTTCAATTTCTATAGTTTTTTGAAACTTAATACAAAAGACTTTGTACTTTCGGAATCTGCAACAATATTTAAAAAAGCTTTTTAAATAAAACAGTTACGAAAGCTTAAAGTTGAAAAATGCATCCAAAATTTGAATGTCTATAACTCCATCTAGAATCCAAATTTCGTTGTGAATCTTAATATTTAGCATTATATATATCTCAGTTGCAAAAAAAGTATAATACTATATTTGTAGCTTATCTACACGCAGAACCACATATGAAAATTACTGGGGAGTTTTATGTAAACCATCTTGTATATTAATTATATGTGTTACTTTAGGGTGGTGAATTTGACTTTGAAATTGTATTGAAATTAAATTTACTCATAAAGTAAATCTGCTAATGAAAATTTTACTTTTAATTAATCTTCACCAAGATTTTAAACAATGGATAATATCGGAAATTTATTTATGGATGACAAATCTTTATTACAACTATTGAAACAAATAAGGTTGGATGGCGAACATGTTGTTTTTGAAAAATTTATTGAAAGTATAGGTGTTGTTAAATCTATTGAGAGACTTGGAAGCGGAAATAGTACTTCTCACAAATTTAAAGAATCAAAAGTGTGGCGAATTTAAGAGATAAATATTTTTAATTTTCTCTTCATCTCTTACTTGAATTGGTATTTTTTTTCTATCGTTATGAATTGTTAGAAATACATGCTTATAAATAACAATTATACTAAGAATATATCGTTGAGTAAATTCATCACTCAAAGAAAGCTGTATACTTAAATTTCTGCAAATTATTGTTGAAGTAAAGGTAGTGATTTTATCTTTCAAAAATCATAGAGAATAAAATTATCGGACGTTAAAAAATAATAGCTAAACAATTATATACGTGGTGTTACAAACATGTGTATTTTTTATAATTTTATAGCTCTGTTAATTTCCAACCGATTTTAATAAATTTTTTATTAATATGTAACTAAGATCTTGGAGTTTCGTATATTGTAAAAGTAATTAGAAAGATTTAAAAAACAATCGTTTTCGAGAATTAAAATTAATCTTTTAATAGTGTTTATCTAAAGAAATAAACATTTTTGATTCGATCTTCAAGATTATTTGACTTAACTCTAACAAATTTTTTCTTCTAAAATTATGTAAAATTGTTCGTACACAGCACACAAGGTGAAAATAAGGAAGAATCAAATAAAAAAATTAAGAAAGCTTTTGAAACGATAAATAATTATAATAAAATTCTGAAGAAAAGTTTTCTAAATTAAAAAACAAGACTTTAATCGTGTTGAATGAGAATAATGTTTATTTAACAACTTTATATTTTTTAAAATTTATAAAAATTTAAAAAAAATCTAAAACCTTTTCTACCATCTTAGTTCAATTTTGCTTAAAACAAATTGAAAAATGAAAAAACTTTTTCGTTGCACAAAAAAATTTAGATCTTAGCTACAGATTGGTTAAAAACTTATTAAAGTCAGTTTAAATAAAAAGAGTTAATAAAATTTTAAAAAGAGTGCATCAATTTGTGACAACTTGTATTTTGATATGTTTTTTACACAACGTGTAAATTAAGTTTAAATTTGAAAAAAATTGAATAGATAAGAATGCAGTAGTAAGAATTCTTTCTAGATATATGACAAAAGTATAATGAAAACGTTTATTTTATCTTAAATGCAAAAGAAAAAAATTTAATTATTAAACAAATTAATGTCTAAAAATAAGTGTATATATAGTTGTAACAGTTTTGCGTAACATATGAATAATATAATATCCTCCGTTTGACGGCTTTTTGCATTCTTCTCTCCTGACACAATTTTCGAATTCATCCAAAGCAAATGGCTCACGGCATTCACAACCTTCTCCAGCACATTTAAAATTACAGATACTTGTAACGTTTGCAGGAATTCCACATCTTGGTGGACAAGAAGACTTGCAATTTGTATAAACCATATTCTTTGGACAAACTGGAGTAGTTTCAGGTTCAACTGTTGTTCCAGATGAGCATTCAGAAGATCTTACGCATTGCTTAGTTTTTTCGTTATAAACAAAGCCCTCATTGCATGCACAACCTGCACGGCATTGGAAAGTGCAATATTTTGGTGGATTATTGTAGTTAGAGCATGTAATTGGACAGGCAGTTGAACATTTTTCGAAATGTGCATTCTTTGGACATTCGTATTTTGTATCAGGTGAACAATTAGAAGGAAGAACGCATTTTTTAGTTAGTTTGTCACGAATGTATCCTTCTTTACACTCACAATTAAAAACACATTGTTTAGTGCATATCATTGGTTTATTGTAATAATTATTGCATGTAATTGGACAAGCAGTTCCACATCTGTTGAAACGCTCGTTTTCTGGACATTCGAATGTTGTATTAAATGGACAATCTTGAGGAACAACGCATTCGTTAGTTTGTTTGTCACGAATGTATCCTTCCATACACACACAACCAGCTACACATTGCTTAGTACATACATTTGGTTGATTGTAATAATTATTGCATGTAATTGGACAAGCAGTTCCACACCTGTTGAAATACTCGTTCTTTTTACATATAGGTGTAGTTTGTGCCAATGGTGTTGATGTTTTTGTACATTTATTGCGTTTAACACATTCGCCAGTTACTTCATCACGAACGTAATTTTTCTTACATTTACATGCTCCTGGATTGCATATAAGAAGACAAGTCTTGATTTTTTTAGGATCATCAGAACACTTTGGTTCACACAAAGATCCACAAGGATTCCAAACCTCGTTCTTACTACATTTAAGTGTGGTTGTTTTTGGTTTTTTAGTTGTTGGTGGTTTGCCGTAACATTCATTCATTTTGACACATTTGCCTTCTTTATTCAAGTTGAAACCATTCTTACAGACACAAACATATCCTTTACTTTTTTTTTTTGCATTCTTTATCTTTTTTTTCATAACATTTTTTACGAGGACTTGGAGGGATAGACTTAGAAAGATAGCATGTGTCAGTACAAGCGGGACATTTTTTTGCTACCATATTTTTACTACATTTTGGTTTTTTTCCTGCTTCTACAATAAATGCAATCAAAAGGAAAATTAATATTGGAAAATAAATTTTGAAAATCATTTTTAATGACATTTTACTTTTTTCCTAAGCTATTTTTATAGATTATCATATCATAGATGATGATCAAATAGTTATTTTTGTTAAAAAGTACACATTTTACTTTTAGATGTTGAAATCCAAATGTCAATGTTAAGTATATTATTTCGAACAATGTAGAATAAAATAATTTACACTACAATAAATGAAATGTTAATTTTTGCAATAAAATCATGAAATTTAATTTTTCATATTTTTCGTTTACTAGTGTTTTTTAAATTTAATATTATATTTCGCATTTCTAAAAAAGATTTAAAATAATTATGCAATAGTAACATTCATGTTTTTATTTTTGTAAATTCTTTAAATAAATATAGAAAATTTTTAAAATATATATACAAATTATTTCATTATCATTTAATAAATGTTAACTTTAACAATCTATTTTAACTAAGATAAAAAAATTCTACTTTTATTTTATTTTTTTATCTGCAACATTTTCTAGTAAATCAATAACTTTTTTATATTGATTTGTAATCAAAATGAAAGAATTTAGTAAAGAAAATTGTCTATTAGAACTTGTATTAATGACATCAAATTTAATACTTTCTGTTGTGATTATGTTTTCTCTCCACAATATATAAGTTATCTATTATTTTTATATAATAATATTTTCTATCTTTTTTAAATTGCCAATAAAAACTTCACATTTTGTAAAATTTTACTTAAAGCTTTTATGTCCCTAAAAACTTATTTATAAAATAATGTTTATCTAAAAAAAATAGATGAATACCAACTATATCATTTTAATTTGTTTACTTATTTACATAAAATTGAAAATTTTTGCAAACAATCACATTTGTTTTACTTTAATTTGCAAATTTTCGATGATTTATTTAAAACGAAAAAGTTATCTTATTGGTTATTGTCTTGCAAGTATTAAAATTTAATAACTTTTTTTATTGTTTTGTTTTTTAATACATTTAGGATTTTTTGAACGTAGATTATTTTATTATAAATTTTGTCTAAATGTTTTTGTCTTGAAATTAAATTTATAAAATAAATATTTCAAGATCATTGATTAAAAAATCATTTTTGATTTAAAGATGAAAAAATTATTTATTTAATATTTGATTATTCTACCAAATTATGATTTTGGAAATATTGTTACTTTGATATAATATTTTTAAAAATATATCAGATTCTAATTTTGAATTATGATTTTTTTACAATGAATAATTTTTTTTTAATTTTATCAAAATATTCACCTACTAAATTTAATAATTTCTTTTAATTACTCTTTATATAATGATATTGTAATCCCGGAGATTCCTCCTGATAGGAGGCGATCTCCGTAATTAGGTTTTTAGATTAGAAGAGATTTACAAATATATATATATATATCTTTTATTATATTATAAGAAAAAGGTTAATAAGGAAGTGTGTATCTTAAGAAGTCCACTGTGTTTAAGAGAACATCTCTTATATACGTGGGTTTTGGGGCGTATCCGACACAGCTGTCGGATAACAATATTTTATTGAATATACTAAATTTTCGGTAAAGAAATTTTAGATAGTTTTAGAACAATTTACTATATTATTTATAATTAATTATCATTAAGTTAAATGAAAATTATTATTTTATGCTATAAATTAATCTTCTAGAAACAAATAAAATAATTTTCAAATTTGTAAAGATTCTAGATATAAGAAGAATTTTAAAAAAGGAATGATAAAGAGTGCTAAAATAAAAAGGATAAAATAGGAAAATAAAATTGTTCAGATATTTATTGATATTTTATTTCAAATATCTGATTGAACGAAAGATTTATCGAAAAAAATATTATTACCTAATTCTTGATGAATTAAAATAATAATATCTTTTTCCAATAAAATTAAAAAAATAATTTTGTTTACTTATCATTAGAATGTTCAAAACAACTATAAACAAATAATATGCAAATAATGTCATAATCAACTTTATTTCAGCAGAATTAACATTTCCAATTCACAACATCAATAATTACTTGATATCAAAACGGAACGTTAAAGATATTTATTGATAAAATTACAAAACGTCATTTTAAAGTAATGGACTACAAGAAATTTTTTGTGTGGCATTGATTGTAGTATGTGATGTCTTCATAAACTTTAGTTTATGGCTATCTATATTCTTAATATGGATGTTTTTTAAATCAATCATTTGGTAGACAAAACAGTGCAGGAAAAATTTTAAGAATTCATTTAAATATCTCAGGACTAAATGTGGTTTAAAGTTTCTATATCGTATGTGAACAAAATGTTAATATTATGCTAGTTAACATCACTAATAAATATAATTAATACATTCTCAAAAATAAAAAGTTAGAAAACAGTTATATAATTTAATATAATATTTCATAGAACAAATGTCAGATATATTAAAGTTGACAAATAAGAAATTATTTATAAAATATGCTAAAATAATCCTTTAATTTCACAATTTTCAATGTTGATTAGAACTTTTTTTAGTGATACATTAAAAACAATGATATAAATTTTTTGATTTTGAATTAATTTCAAATAGAACATAATTATATGAATACTTATTTAGAAATATATTATGACTATGTATCGGTAATCATATCTTTTCAAATAATAAACAACAATGCTTAGATTCTATAATTAGCTACCTGCACAGTTCTTATTTTTGAAAAACGTTATTCTAACATAAAAAAATAGATGAAAAATGTACTTCTCTATAAATCTAATTGATTTAAATCACATTCTAATAGACAATAAAATAAAAAACTGTCTTAATATTTGTTATCAACATAGAAATCCGAATTTAGTGACATAAAAATTATTTAAAAAAATTTGAAACTATTTTTTGCAACTTAATTTTTCGACTTAAATACTTCTTAAAAAGGGAAAAATCAAAATTCGCTTGCATATGATTTTAGAACCAAGTCTTGTCTGTCAAATGATCTAATAACCATCTTTATAGGTAGTCTTAAACTATTTTAAAATGTATTGTCAATTTAGTGTCATTTGGCAAAAAAATTATGGAGAAAAATATTTATTAATAAATATCCTCATAATAAGATAAGATATTAAAAATCCATCATATGAGATTCAAGAATAAAGTTTTGGCTACAAAATGAACTATAGATCATATTCATAGGTAGTTTGGGGCTTCAATAAATATTATTTTTTGTTGGCAAAAAAATTTTTTATTATCAATTTTTTTTAAAGTTATTTTGTATTTTCTAAAAAATCACTTATCAAAGATTTTTAGTAATTAATATTTCATTTTTAATTTATAAATAATTGCTTATTTTTTTAAATATAGTACAAGTAAACGAATAAAGTAATTTTCTAAAGATAATTGGAATGATCCCTCTGTAATTTTTATTCCGATGATTAAGTTTTGTTTACTCCTTTTTTGTGGATTTACACTAGACACTTTTTAAATATTACTTCAAGAAAAGAATTAGCAAATAAAACTTTCTCTACAAACCTATTTTTAGACCGAGAAAGGCAGTTTGAAAATTTAGTAAACAAAATTAAGCAGTTTGCATATCATATATATAATTTTTTCTTTACTATCGATTTTAAAATATTTTTATGTTTGTATAAACACAATAAAAATTAAATTAGATTTAAAATTATTTTAACGATAACCACGATGATGATAACATTTAACCCACTATTGTTGGTGTAATAATAGGCACAGGTTTTCGCACAATAACTGGAGTTGGTACAATTATTGGAACTGGTTTTCGTATAACTGGATGAGGTGGAGGGGGTGGAGGTGGTCCATGATAGTGATGATGGTGGTGGTGATGTGGACCATATCCTCCATAACCACCATATCTTCCATACGGGCCACCGTATAGTGGTTGAAATTCACATAATTTCCATGAAATAGATAGTAGTACAAGTAATAATAATATAGAAAAGTTTTTTCTAAATAACATGTTTCAAGTTTTTATGAAAAACGTATTCTGATTTAAAGTTACATAAAGCCCCTTTTTATACCCTTGATTGTTCTATATTCTTGACAAGTTAGGAATATAATCAAATACAAAAAATGATTGAATCTATCATCAGTCATCTGATTACTTTATTATAGCACGAATTATTGTTCCAAGATAGATAATATCAGATTTTATTAATCTTATCGTCTTGTTTTCAATAAGAACATCAAATGATATTTTATTTATCTTTATTACTACCCGTTTAAATGACAAACAATTAACTATGATAACTTAGATAAAAAAGTTTTAATTCAACATTCAACTAAAAATGGAAATAAAATGCAATATTTCAATATAATTATTTTATTAAAAAATATATATCATTCTTTGGCATAATGAAGACATTTTGAAAACCTTAGACAATAACTTTTGAGTCATAGAGCTATCATTATCATTTATATCTTAATGATTGATTATGAGAAGTATAAATGTCACTGGTATTTCAACAGTATTTTTTTCATGAGATATGTAAATTTGTTAGTTAGAAAAAGTTGTGTAGTGTGGATCTTTATATGATATCAATTCATTTACAATAAATTTATTGTATCTAATATCTCTATTGTTTGGGGCATCAATGAAATAAAATATATTAAATTATTATGAGTATTGCTTAATAATGATAATATACTGTACATTTCATATTGTGGATTGGCTTTCAAATCCATCAGTTTTTTATTTACATTTTTTATAGACAAAACAAACAATTTAATTTACCATTTTTTTAAAGAACTTCTTAGATATCAAATAATTCAGATTTCAAACTTTAAGGATTTTTTTCAAACATGTATGGTATTTAAAATTTACTTCATTTATATTTTGCATGTTATGTTTTCTATATAAAACTAACGACAAAAAAAGCTAATTTATATTTTTTGGTTTATAATTAATTTTATTGTATTTACAAAATTCATCTTTCTCAGGTCATATGAAATGCTAATTTATGGTTCAATAAATATAAATTATGAAGAAAAACATACATCCTTGAATTATAAAAAAAAGCAAAGAAGAGTAAAAAGTTTTTTTAAATTTTTGCGACATCATATAGAGGTTATAGAAATTCTACTTCCCGTTTACCTGCTACTTCTAATCAAGACTTAAATCTTACAACTCAGTAGTAATATTTATTTTTATTATTTTAAATTATCAAAAATACAATTTTTTTACTTGCTATACATTTTACTATGATTTAAGCTTTATATAAACATAATAAAAATTAAATTATATTGAAAAATATACTAACGATAACCACCATAAGGTCCCATTGGGAGTGGTCTATAAATAGGATAAGGTCTTGGAACAACAACTGGAGTTGGTATAATCAATGGAAGCGGACGACGTATAATTGGAGGTGGTGGACGTATTCCTATACCCAATGGTGGTGGTAGCGGTGGTCCGTATGCCCCATAACCACCAAATCTTCCATATCCACCATATGGACCGCCGTACATTGGTTGAAATTCACATAATTTCCATGAAATAGATAGTAGTACAAAGAATAGTAAAATAGAAAAGTTTTTTCTATATGTCATGTTTCAAGTTTTTATAGAGAAGGTATTCTGATTTAAGATTACATAAAAACACCTTTTTATACTCTTGATTGTTCTATTTTCTTGACAAGTTAAGATTGGAATAAACTTAAAAACATGATTGAATCTATTATCAGTCATATGATTAATTTATTAAAGCACGAATTATTGTTTTCATGTTAGATAATATCAGATGTTATTAATCTTATCTTCCTGTTTTCAATGAGAACATCAAATTAAATTTAAATTATCTTCGTCACTACTCATTTAACTGACAACAAAAGAATCGTAATAGCTTCGCTAAAAAGCTTAAATTAAATTTTTTTCTGAATAATAACATTAAAGGTAAAACATTTTATATAAATATTTTATTTAAAAAATATTCTTTGAGATTATGAGGCATTTTGAAAATATTTTATATTCATTTTTTACATATTCTTGAGTCATGGAACAGTCATTATCATCTGTATATCCATGACCAATTACAAGAAATTTAACGGTATTTGATATCTCAATGAAATTATTTATATAAGATATGTAAACTTGTAAACTAGAAAAAACTGTAGGAACTCTATGTACTTATATGATACTTATTCATTTACTATAAATTTATTAATCCTAATCTTTTAATTGTTAGAGGCAGTATTGAACTGATAGATGAAATTATTATAAAACATTCTTATATATAAATTATCTTCTGTATAATTCGTTTATGTGGTTTGACTTTCAAATCCAATTTTTTTTCTCTTACGTTTTTAATGATAAATTGGGAAATTTTAATTTACCAATTTTTGTAATTAATTTTTTATATATCATGTTATCCAAATTTCTAACGTTAATAAAGATTTTCATTCAAACATTTATGAAATTTCAAATTTGTTTCATTTATAGTTTGTACTTTTGTTTTTTATTTAAAACTAACAAAAAAATTGATTCTTATATTTACATAACTAATTTTATTGTATTTATAAAAGCTTTTTTTAGGTCATATGAAATGTTAGTTAATAGACCAATAAATAAAAAACTTGAAGAAAAACTTACATTATAAAATTATGAAAGAGAAAAAAAATGGAATGAAAAGATTTTAAAAATTTTCCACAACATTATATAGTGGTAGGGGAAATTTATTTTCTCGTTTCCTTGGCACCTTTAGCGGAAACTCAAATCCCGCATAAGAGTAGTAGTATTTATCTTAATTTTGTTAACTATCAATAACATTACCTTTCCTTTATTTACTATAAAATTTATTACGCTTTAAGTTTTATATAAACAAAGTGAAAATTAAATTAAATTAAATTGAAAATTGTATTAATGATAACCACCATAAGGTCCAACTAAGGTTGGCGTAATAATAGGAACAGGTTTTCGTACAACAACTGGAGTTGGTACAATTATTGGAACTGGACGATGTATAATTGGAGGTGGTGGACGTATTCCTATACCCAATGGTGGCGGTGGTCCATGACGATGATGATGACGATGACGGTGGTGGTGATGGTGATGTCGTGAACCATATTCCTCATAATCACCAAATCTTTCATAACTTCCAAATCTATCACCATATCTTCGATGCGATTCACATACTTTCCATGAAATAGATAATAATACAAATAATAATAGAATATACAAATTTTTTCTAAATATCATGTTTCAAGTTTTTATAAAGAATGTACTCTGATTTTAAAATTACAGAAAAGTGACTTTTTATACTTTTGGTTGTTCTATATTTTTGACGAGTTAAGAATGGAATAAATTTAAAAATATGATTTAATCTATCATCAGTCATCTGATTAGTTTACTGAAGCTCGAATTATTGCTCCAAGGTAGATAATATCGGATGTTATTAATCTCATAATCTTGTTTTCAATAAGAACATCAAGTGATGTTTTATTTATTTTTACTATTACTCTTTTAAATGGTGACCAATGAGTCATAATAACTTAGATAAAAAAGTTATAATTAAACATTTATCTGGAAATAGAGATTTAAGGTAAAACTGTAATATATATATTTTTAATAAAAAGATATACTTTTTTGGCATTTTGAGGACATTTAGAAATTCTTTTATAATAATTTTTTATGATTCTAGAGTCATAGATTCACTGCTATCACCAGTACCTCTATCACCAAATTTAAAAAGTTTAACAATCTGTGGTTTTTTAATAGTATTATTTGCATGAGATGTGTAAATCTGTATATTAGTAAAAACTGTAAGGCACCTTGGGTATTTTTATATGATACTGACTCATTTACAATAAATATATATTTCTAATTAATCAATTGTTAAGGGCATAATTAAACTGATATATAAAATTATCAAAAACATGTTAAATGTTGATAATTTCTATAGTTCGTATAGTGGATTAGCTTCCAAATCCAACAGTTTTTTTACATTTTTTATAGATAAATCAAACAATTTAATTTACTATTTTTTCAAAAAAATTCTTTAATATCAAATAATCCAAATTTTTAACTGTAAGAATTTATATCAAATATTTATGATAATCAAAATTTGCTTAATTTATAGTTTGTAATTTTGTTTTTCATTTAAAAATAACGACAATAAAATAATTTGTATTTATATAATTTATATATATTGTATTTAAAAACATTTCTTTAGATCAGATTTAACGTTAGTTTATGATCCAATAAATAAAAAACATACACCTGAGGATTATAAAAGGAAAAACGTTGGATAAAAAGATTTCTTAAATTTTTACCATATCTTAATGTGGTGGTGGAAATTTATCTACCCCTAAACTTGATATGTTAGTGGAAAATTCAAATCTTAAAACAAAGAATTAGTATACATTTGAATTGTTTTTAATAATCAAAAACATAATTATTTTTATTTACTATTAATTTCATTATGATTTAAGCTTTATATAAAAAATGTAAAGATTAAATCAAATTAAAAACTGAATTATCCATAATAACCATAAGGTCCCATTATGGGTGGTGGAATAATAGGAGGTCTTCGTATAATAACTGGAGGTGGTACAATCAATGGAGGTGGAGGAGGTATAATTGGAGGTGGTGGATAGATCCCTAGACCAAATAATGGTGGTGGTGGTGGTGGCAGTAAACCATAACTGCCAAATCCTCCATACGGACCACCGTATAGTGGTTGAAATTCACATAATTTCCAGGAAATAGATAGTAGTACAAAGAATAGTAAAATAGAAAAGTTTTTTCTATATGTCATGTTTCAAGTTTTTATAAGGAATGCATTCTGATTAAAGTTACATAAAAACACCTTTTTATATTCTTGATTGTTCTATATTCTTGAAAAGTTAAGAATCGAATAAATTATAAAACATGATTGATTTTATCATCAGTCATCTTTTTAGTACATTAAAGCACGAATTATTATTGCAAGGTAGATAATATCGGATATTATTAATCTTATCTTCCTGTTTTCAATGAAAATATCAAACTATCTTTAATCAACTTTTATTAATACTCGTTAAAATGATAACAAATTAGTCATAATATCTGAAATAAAAAATTGTGATTGAACAATTATCATTGATTGGATACTGAATTAACCATATTAGATTAAATATTTCCTTAAAAATATTAATCACCATATGGTCCATACTGTTCATGAAATGATTCTTGGACAATTTTTTTATATGTATTCCAACATCTAACATTATTAAAAAATATATATTCATCCTTGCCATTATGAAGACATTTTGAAAATTTTTGATAATAATTTTTTATTAATTCTTGAGTCATAGGGCGTTCATTATCATCAATATTTCTATGGGCAAGTACAAAAAGTTTAACTGTCTTTGGTATCTCAGCAGTATTATTTTCATGAGATATGTAAACTTGTAAGTTAGAAAAAGATGTAAGGCAGTCTGGATCGTTAAATAATACCGATTCATTTACAATAAAATTAATGTTTGGCATATTTTCACTTAAAATTGTTGTCGTTTCTTTTGTCATATTCCAAAAGTTACTTAATTCTAGTCTTTCAATTGTTGGTGGCATTATTGAACTAAGATACATTAAATTCTCCAAAGCCATTGTTATATGTTGATCATCTTCCATATAATTTAAAAATGTGGCTTGACATTCAAATCCAATACTTTTTAATTTTTTACATTTTTTTAATGATAAACTAGGACAATTTAACTTGCCAATTCTTATTAGGAATTCTTTGATATCAAATAGACCAAATCTTATTTGTAATTTTTCTAAATTTTTGAAATGTTTTAAATTTCTTATGAAATTAAAAAATTGTTCACCATTGGAAATGATAATACTCATGTTCCATCCACATTCAATTAAAGGTGAATTGAAATTTTCAAGACTGAAAAATGGATTACGAGAATCATGACATGGAAAACAGCTGTCAAATCTATATTTTACTTTTATTTTGTACTTTTTTGCCATCTCAAAAAGCATGGTAATAAAATCATCTAATTCATAATCCCAAAATAAACCAAGTAAATCCAGAACAGCATTTTTTCGTTTTGATAAAAATTTCATTACTTGTTCTACGGTTTCTCTACTCTCCATAATTTCATTATAATCTTCATCTGTTGATGGGTCATAAATAGCCAATTCATTAAACTTTGGAAGACCACTAAAAATATCAAAATCTAATCTTCTATATTGATCTCTAGAAGATACAAAAGCATCAAGTGATATCTGAATCACTTTTATTTTATCATGTTTAATATATCTCAATAAATCTAATACTAAATATTCATTATCAGGAAATGACGTTAATAATTCAAGAATCTCAGCATCTTTACGTAATTTGTCACCCAAATTTACTTCTTCTAATAACTTCTTAAAAAATATTTCATGTTCATTTTCTCTAAAACCTTCTAATGGATCATTAAGATATAAAACAACACGATTTTTATAAAGGATTGTATCACCTTGAAATTGTCTTACTCTACTTAATTTCTCTTTTGAGTCATTGGTTGTCTCAAATTCAATATATTTTAATTCTGATTCATTCATACTTTCTGATAGATTTTCTTTGAATTTGCTTCCTACACTTTGAAAGTCTTCATAACATAACATCTTTCTATCAATTTTTTCCTTGTCAATATAATATTTTATCAGCCTACAAGTTTTAGAAAGATTCCCAATATCATTAAAAGAATAGATTTTTTTAATTACTTTTGATCTTATTAATCCAACACTCATTATATCTATAAAGGATAATTCTTCTTTGGTATTCATGATTGCATATAATTGAAATCTATAAAAACAACGAAATTATTACTAAAAATAACAATACTTAGAAAAAAAATTACAATGATTATGTACTAATTTCTTCTCAAGAGTAAAAAGTTAAACCTTTTTTTATGTCTTAATTGATAAGAAAACCAACAATACAAATAAAAAAAAAAGTTATTAAAATTTTTGAATATTGTTAAAAATAAAACAAATTTAAAAAGAGTCATCTTATAAATATTATTTGTTTTTTAACAATAATAAATAACATATTATACACATGAACAATTTATAAAATGCTTTGTTATGAAATAGTACAACATATTTTATGTTACATCTGGTAACCAATAAAATATATATAAGAACAATCTTGTTTGTTATGTAGCTGAATGATAAGAATATTTGAGTATTTAAAACAAAAATTGTTTATTTAATATAATTTTGCTCATAATATATTTCCATAAAGTCGATACTTTTGCAAAAACTTATTTGATTTATGTTCTTTTTTTATTGACCTTATATTTCTATGTAAAAAAAGACTTTTCCTTTTAAAAAAATGAAATCAATGAAATACTATTTGAATGACCTAATTAAAATGTATAAATTAAATTTTAATTCATAAATTCTTTTTGTTTTCACAATTTTTGTATTACAATATAAAAGGAAACAAATATTAGATTAAAAGATCATATTGATAATTGTTAGCAAAGTAATCATTTGTATACAATTAAAACAACCAAAAAAAGTAGTATGCATAGAAGTTTTATATACACGAAAATAATTTAACAAAGAAGATTTGAATTAAAAAACATAATAAAAAAATTTATTTACAATTAAAAGAAGTGGTTAAATAAAAAAATTATGTTGCCCGAGCTTTTAAGTTATCATATTGCATCATATACTGCAGCATAGTATGTGCCGGAATATATTTTTCTTTTGCAATAGCATCAAAAAACTTTGGTTTTACAATTGTGGAATACTCTTTTGGAAATAATGTACTAAGAAGCTCCTTCAAGAAACCAAAACAACTTCCTAAAACATATGAAGGTGTTATTTCTAATTCAATAACAGTGCCACAACAAGACGAACGACATGATGCTGTACCAACTCTAATAACGATATCTTCTAATTGATAGGCTTTTCCGGAAATTATCATTGCACCCTCAGGATTGAATTCAACAGCATCCTCATATTTAGTAAATAATCCGTCAATACTTCTTAAACCAGTTACTCTTATAAATTTTGAAGCATCTTTAGAAGGAATTTGGTAGACAAAAGAATTTCCTGGATACTCATCATGATGGACTACATAAACATTATTCATTCCATTCTTTTCTGATGATCTTAATTTTTCATTTGGAACAATTTGATGTAATTCAACATTATATGTACCAATTTCAAAAGCTCCTTCAGCTTCGAGAGAATCTTTGATCTCAGGCACTGTTTGATTTGATAAAAATATCCTTAAAAAGATTTTATTGTTGTTAAAATATTACTTACCAAGAAACGCCCATCTCCAAAGTTATAAAACTAAATAATAGTGAAAGCTTTAAAATGTAATGTCAACTCTCCAACAGTACGTCTGCAATTTTCCAATTAAGATAGCAAAAATTAATACTAAGTAAAGTTTGTTGCGATATTATGGACTATTTTTTATTAAACGTCCATAGTGATTCTTGCTTCTGATAGAAAATCCATCTCTACGAAGTGGTGTTTTGAGTATCTATCTTTAGATACAAAAATTCTAAAAAAACAACTTGGGAAAAAATTATTAAAAACACATTTCTTGGGAAATTTGAACAAGGTAGAGCAAGCAAAAATCTAACATTCATTTTTTTAATCGTATAAGAATATATTTCAATGGGAATTATAATGTTTGACTGATAAACTCCGTATTTTACTCAAGTAATTTTAATATTTTTGCTTAATCGTTTATTTGAAAAAAAATTTCCTTCTGTTGAAGTCATCTAGTATTATCTAAAGAATTATAGATAACGTAAACGTAATTTTTTAAGTAAAAAATATGTTTATCAGAAGCATTAAATTACTAGTGATAACGTCAATTGCGATGTTATTACCTACAACATTTTAGATTCAAGATGACTTTGCTTAATCCCCTTTCAGGGTTGTTTAAAAATAATTTTTTCGAAATAATATTTTAAATATAAATTTGTTAAAAATTCTTTATGATGGCATTTATAAGTAAATTCTGGAACTTTTACTTGATTTAATATTACAAAAGTATAATTATGATGTCAGTAATAACATTTGAGGGTTTTACTGCTTGTTCATACTTGTGTTCTATAGAATTACCATTTACCATAAAGATAGAAATTTGTTGTGGGCGTAATGTATCCTTTACTGAGTTGTCAATAGTTATGTTAACTTTTCCGAAATTGTATAAATGTATATCCTTAGATGCAGTAACCATTGTTTAACATAGTATTGAACATATTGACATAGTTTAAAATCATGTTTGAAGATAATTTATATTAATAATATTTGTTTTTTAGTATTATTTTGTTTATCTTTGATTCTTACTTATATATATCAACAATTCAATTATGGTTGTTGTAGAATTCAGAAAAAAAAAGGATGCTTTAGAGTCAGTATTGATAATGTTGAGTTCTTTGGGTTGAAATACCAAAAAAATTTTCTATAGTTGATTTTATAGGGCAAATGGAATTGAAAATGTTGCTATATATTATAAAAGTAGTGATAATTGCACAAAGGAGTTGAAGATACAACTTTTCTAAAGTAATGCATCTTTATGTTACATGAAGATTTAAACGAAGATGGTCACATCATATTATGATAACAGAAAGTCTAATTTACAAAATGTATTCTTAATCACGGTAAACACTACAAATGTGGTGTTAAAAATACATTCTCATTGAAAAAGAAGGCCATTGGACAAGTGAACGTTTGATTAGACACGTAATTGATGGATTTTCTATTCATTCAAAAGATAAGAGTTAAAATAACAATATATTGGTATTGTCTTATCAATTGCGCTTTTTCCTATAAAATGAGGAATTCAAAAAAATTTTACGTTTAAATGATGCTCAGAGAGTGGAAGAAACGAAAGAATCATTGTAAATGACTAAAAAATCAACAAATCTATTATATGAGGTTGAACAACAAAATAATAACAATTTTTCTAATATTATAATGATTATTTCTAGAATTTTAAATGTTAGGACAAAAATAAGATAAAATCATTTTAATTAGAGATATTTTTCCCATAAAATTTTGTAGTTGTCTCACCTCAAAAAAAGCAAGATAACTTTAAGTGAACTAGTATGTCATTTACTATTCATATTTGTGCGCTTCTACAGCTAAATCAGTTTTTTAGTGATTATTTAATTAGAGTGATAATGTTTATGGAATCATTTTGATGTTTTAACTAGTATTTATGTAGCTCTAATGAATTCTGTCTGTATGTACTTGTAAAATGACTTTTTATACCTACAACACAACAATTGTTAAATAAAGTCATACTTTAGGATTATGAGTAAATTGCCTATAATTAACTTAATAATGAATCTTTGAGTGTTGTGAAAAATATCAATAAGTCTAGTAAGAAAATGCTTTTTCACAATCTTTCTGGAGTTGTATATCAGTATTATCTTTTCAAATTCTTAAGACATACACTGTTAGATTTAATGTTATTTGTAAAATTTTTCAATAAAAATCATAATTTTAATTAATTGTAGAGGCAAAAAACAACCAAGCCAAAGATAATCTTTGGACGACTTAAAAAATTGATATATTCATTTTTTTTTGTTTAGCAATAAAATAAAAGAATCACTAAAATATAATTATACCCCAAATATATTCAAATATTCTTTTATAAATTTTCTATTGATATAGATAATTCTTATATATATAATATGGTTTTCTTTTCATAACATGACCATAACACAGCAATTTTGATTGTATTCGAAGCACTATCAACACCAATAGTTTTTGCTAATACTTAAGAAGTTACAAAAGCATATTTTGAGAGAAGAACAAATGAAAAAGCTGAGATTATTGTCAAACATGCTTTATGGTGGGTTGCTGTAACTGAATTTTCTATAAAATTCAAAATCCGATTAAAGTATAACGGTGTCACCAATCAAGCTAACTTTTTCAAAAATAAGACTGTAAATTTCTTTCGTATGAACTTTACCAAAGAATTTGATTATATAAAAAACTAACAAAAAGATTTTGAAACCAGATTCGAATGGAGACATAATTTTTTTTAATAAAAGACCAACAATTTGTAGGACTTTAATATAATTGCAATGATTGTGGAGAACCTAGAGAACTCGTTTTTAAAAATATTTTTCTGCAAAATATGATTATTAAAATGATAAAACCTTTCCTTTAGTTAGATTCTCAGATGATCAATCGCACATTAAGCCAAATTGTTTATTATAACCAGAAAAATATCTCTATCTTGTAAAAATTAATTTCAATGAAGAAAGTATAGCGTTAAAAAGTTTCGAAAATAAATTGGCAAAACAATTGTAACTTTTGTGTTGGATAAGAAATTTATTATCTCTAATGCCAAGAATTCAAATGGAAAATAAACTTGTGTATACAGCCATCTATACACTATTATTGAGATACATTAAAATTATCAGTATTATAAGAACATAACTCTTCCTTCTGTAGAATATCCTTATGATCAGTTGTACTTTAGTGCAAATTGTTCTGCAAAGAAAGACAATCTTACTCTTCTCAAGAAAATTGTTTTTAATAAAAAAATTATAGTGGTTGAAGGTCTCAATAGTGCAGCAATAAATTCAAATGATTATCAAATGTTGAGAGAAAATGTTATCATTTACAAGGATAAAAATCCAGAAGGGAAGCTTGTCTGCAATTATAAATCTCGTTTAGAAGAATTTCAGATATCTCAATAATATGTATCTATTAGAAATATATGGCTTCTATTTGTAAAATATTTGGATTGTGAATTTGGTTACAGTGCAAACTTTTTATTGAATCCAAATAATCACACCCACCTCCAAAGTATTGCATTCAATAATGATAAAACAAAAGTTGAAAATTTCAAATATGTAATAGATCAAAAGAAAGAAATTTTAAACTTAAAAGAAAAGTTTGTTGTAGTTACGGACAGGAATCCAAATTGTAAACTAGTCTGTCTTTATAATATTTCAACTGGAGAAATTTCAGTGTCACAGAGGTTTAAAACTTTTAAAATAAAAAGTGAGCAAAAGAAGGTAAAAAGAGAACAAATTATGATAATAATTGCACAAAATTTAACAAACAAAATTGAAATTTTCCTTAATATAATTTTGTATTTTATAATTACTATAAATAATTTTATACATTAATATAGATTTCAATATAAATATATTGTAAAAACGCATTATTTAAGTAAATAAATTTTATCAATATTTTTTAGTGGATATTTTACTATGAAAAATACATCTTGTTTTTTTTATAAATTTAATTTTTTTTATTTTATTGAAGATAAAAACAACAAATAAATATTTATCAAGAATAATACAAGACTTTAATAGTAAAAAGTTTGTTTACAAAAAAATTTATTAAAGAAGTCCAGTAAAATAATTATTTTATTCATTGACCCACCTCATTTGACAATACTGACCCTTGAATCCATATTTTATTATCAGTATCATGTCCAAAGAATAAAGGAATTTCTACTGTTTTTAAAGATAATCCCCAGGTTTCAATATTTCTGAATCACAAAAACTATAGTTATTTGTGAAAATAGTTATACAGAAAATTTATACTCTTTTAAATTTATTTGGAGATCCATAAATATAATTACTTTTATTGTATTTTGTTTTTTTATAATTTTTTTTGTTAATAAATTTGTGTACATTAAAAATCTTTTTTTTATTAATCTTTTTCGGTTATTAATAATTTATTTTTTGGTATTTTCCTCTTAAAAATATTAAGGTAAGTATAGAAATTTATTACAGCTAGCATATATTATAATTTTTACTGTCCATAATGTCTTTTATAATAAATTTTAATGCTTAAAAATGATAGTAAATTACGGATAAATAAACATTTAATTTTTTAGATACTTCAGAGGATTTATTGTTCAAAAATACATATAAATTTAGTTTTTACATCAAACGATTAGAATGAAGAAAAACAGCAATTTAATAAGTATTGTAGAATATTTTTTATACGAAATAAGTCCAAAGCTGAATGTATCAAAATTTAATTAATATCAGACGAAGAAATGAATTCTTAGTGGTTTATAAAAAAATTTTATATTTCAAAGTACAGATTATATCAATAATAATTTTTAGTAAACTCTTAACAATACAACAATTGTATTGTTTTTTCTAATTGAAATTTATTTTTCTCTATTTAAATATCAGTGTAAATCTTTAATTTTATTTTAATCAAATGTATTTCTTTAATTTATATTGAACAAACTTGTACACGTTTTTTATTTAGAAAAAAATTTTATACTGATAAAATTTATATAACGTAAAAGAAATAGCATAAAAAGCCAGGAGATATAAAATCTTCAAGCGTTCTTTTCTTCATACTTTACACTTATCTCCAGGATTCATTTTACTGTGTAATTTACGTTTAAAAGCTATAGAAAATGGTTTATAATTTGATAAAGCCGAATTGATGTGTTTTTTCACTGGATTTTGATGATTATTTATTTGTTTTTTTTAATCTGTCTTTACTTTCATGTTCACAAAATGTTCTACCATTACTAATAAAAAATAGTTGTTCACTGGTAAAATTCTCAAAACGAGGAACTTTAGGTTCTTTACCGCCAATACTTTGAAGATATTTCATATAAGTCCTATGAGCCAAATTAAGTCCACCAATATCTGCAATATTTTTATGTAGTGTTAGTAAACTGTTTATAATTTTCATAGTTATACATTCTTTTTGATCATTATATTGTTTAACGAAGTATTCAATCTTTTTCTTAAAATTTTCTATTGATTCAGAAGTTAACATTAATTTACCTTTTTTATCCCGTATGTATATATGTTTATAATGATCGTTATCAAAAGCATGTAAGATTTCGTAAGCAATACCAAATTCAATGTTACCACAAATAATTGCGTGTGGAAAATGCCTACTAAAGCATGGCTCTAGCAGAGAATTTGAAGAAATACTGAACACGTTAAATATAAAAAAATAAAGTGCATAAAAATGAATAAATCTATTTTTAATATTTTTTATGCTTAAAAATGTTGTAACCACAAGATCCATATGTATGATTCATTTTTGACAATGTTTGATATTTTTAAGAACTTCTTCAATACTATCATTTTTTGATATTCCTATGTCTTTATAACAAGTTTCCATAAACGGTACGCTAGAAATATCAATGATATCCAATTTTCTTTTAAATTCAATTTCATCAAGTTTATGCAAAAGATTATCCCTTGATTCTTTGTCGAATATATGTTCTCTTTCATTTATTATTAATATAAACTTTTCCTTCATTATTTTAATCATATCCTCTATTATAACATAAACGGCGTGTTTCTCTCTATCATTTCTGTTTTTTTTTATAAATAATCTACTAAAAGCATATATACCAAATTTCATAATGTCATACTTTCAATTTTTAATTTTTTTCTCTGGATAGTTAAAAACATTTCTTTCTCAAATTATAAATATTGTTTACAGCAGTCGATTTATTATTATATTTTCCACTCAAGTCCTTTGAAAGAAAAAAATAATTGCAAAAAAAAGTACTATCTTTAGTTAATTTTTCAAAATTTGTTCTCCCATCAGTATAATGAAAACTCCTTTTATTTTTACTTTTTTTTTTCTTTATCTTTTAACCAGGTACCACAGGCAAACTTGTAAAAATTATCACATGGAATTACTGTATATCATCATATTCACGAAGATCTTTAGAAGTTAATTCTGGAGCGTAATTTGTTGAAATTTTTGGTAATTTATTTGTAATAAATCCTTTTATAACAGATTCTTTTGATACGGAAATAAGTCCAAAATAATAAAGAATCATGACAAAAATATTCATGATAAATTTAACGAATGTTTTTTAATTTTTAGAAATATAAAAAAATTCTTATCATTTTATACGAAAAAATAGATACAGATTCATTTAACATATAAAATTTCTTTGAACTATATGATAAAATTTTTATTCAACAAGATATTTTAATGCATTTCTTTTGTTTATAAAAATATAGATTAAATTTTTAAATTTTTCTAATATACCAATTTTTTATTATAAATGTATAATACCATTACGATTATTTAAAAATGCTGGAATAAAAGCAAATTAATATACAACATCTAATAATACTATTGCCGTTAGAAATATAAAAGGAATAAATCTTCATTTTTCTAAATTTCACCTTGGTATAGCTAAATTACACTTTTTCCTTCTGGATACATTTTTCTATAATGAAAAAACTAGGAAAAATTCTTGTTTTTAGCATAATTGTTTTTAAGCTTAAACAATTTTTATGAATCAATTGCAATTAAAAAAAAATATAACATAAAACTGATTGCGTTTTTTATTAAAAAATTTTAGTTATCTTGCATAAAAAATATTCACTTTTTTCAAAGAAAAACTGATATCGTTTTTAAATTCAAAACTACATAAACTTTTCATGGAAAATATTAAACGTTTTTATTCGTAAAATACAACTCGTTGTTCATTGAATAACGCAAGTATTTTTTCCTTGTAAAACATAATAATTTTTTTCTAAAAATAACTATATATTTTCTAAATGTTTAGAGGGTTGAAAGATTGTATTATAATTGCAGGAAAAAAAGTATTAAATCAGATCTGATATTATTATTGAACAATTAATTTCTTGAGTATAAGTATAACTATTACAAAAAGGAAACAAAATTTGTATAAAAAGTCAATTAAAAGTATGTCTACATAACTTGATAATTTTTTTTTTATTTTGAAAAAACATAAATTCTTAAGATAAACATTTTGGCATGCCTTTAAAATAAGATTGAAATTAAAATTTAAACAAAAAGTGTATTAGTTTGAAAAAGTAATAATTAAGTAAATTTAAAAAAAGTTGAATAAAACATGGATTTTTATATAAAAAATCGTAAAATTTATGAAAATTTAAATTTATTTAGCTACTTAAAATTTATAAGGATATAGTACATAATTCCATAGTCAATTATAAATCTTGTCATGAAAATGATTTTTTTTGTGATCGACCAACGATTCAAGAAAAATCCTTCTTGGTATTTTATTAATTAATGTATAACATATATTAATACGTGAAGAAATAGTACCCTATACTTTATTCAACATTAGATTACTAAGTTATAAAAAAATTTGAGAAATGGTATTTATTTACTCTAAATCACAATATGTGTCAAGAAATTTTTTATATAAAAATAGTTATTAATATAAATCTTAAGATAAATCTTCCGTTATCTTTAATAGTTAGCAGTTTCTGTTAATTTTTAACTGATACCAACAACTACAATATCAAACTTTTCTACTTGTTTAGCTTCATATATCTGTCTCAGTTAATTTATAATGGATATCTAGACATCAAGGATTTTCTAATTGATTAACAAACAAATGTATTTAGAATCTCATTAACTAAAATATTAACCTTATTGAAAACCTTTTTTTGTTCCCCTAGCAAAATCAACTTGTGTTTTAAAATAAAATTTCTTTTAATGAACATACTAGAAAACTCTACAGAAATAAGTATGAATTTTACTATTACAGAAATGAAAAGCTTAACTAATAATGGTAATACAAGTGGTTATCCTTAATTACAATATTTTTTTACGTTGTTTCAATTACTCTAATAGAAACTATATCTTCATTAAAATATGATAAATTGAAATATTCAAGTTATACAATTAAAAAAAAGTTAATTAAAGTTTTGCAATCTTATTAAAATTTTGGCATTCTTTGTTATTTACATTTTTAGTGATAGTTTTTTAGTATAAAATTTAGCATTATCTACATTTAATTTCATAACAACTATGATATTTTTGTTGTAAAAAATAGATAAACAAGGCTCATAATTAAAATAAATTGTATCTAAAAATTCGAAAATAATCTTTGCACACACAACTCTGACACTGAAAACAATTCGATTTTCAGGTAGTATCTTTAGATAAAGAGAAAGAAATTATTTTTGTTTACGGTTGTCATCAACAACTATTGGTGTCCCACGAAAGTTCGATTAATATAAATAATTTATGTACATATTTTTGTTGTAGAAAAATTTCTTTTACATCAATCTCATAAAATAACCATATGTGCTTATAAAAGTAAAAATTTTCTACGGATTACTAGACATTAACAACTTTATCTTTTTGACAAAAAATACTATATATTGTCTTTTTGTAACTAATAAAATAAAAACTTTTAGTTTCAAGTACTTTCCTTGAACTTTGATTAAGCAATGTTGTAAACTATAAAGGCAATTAGAGATGTTGAAATACTTGTTGAAAAGAACGAAAGCCTTTTTTTTATTATATATACTTCTTATAAAAAGCAATAGTAAAATTGAATTATTTTTTATTTCAAACTTGTCGTATTTCTATTAGTTAAAAGTATGGAAATAAGATTAAATATATAAAAAAATTTAAAAAATTCGTAGTAACGATTTATGTGATAATAATTATGGTAAAAAAATATGTGAAGTAATAATAAATAATATAAGAATAAGGTAATTTTAAAAAATTTTATTTTCAAAAATAATGCATGATTTTTCAAACAAATACGAATAAATGAGTAATACTCTGTAAATCAACCAATCTAGTTATTGTTTACAATTTTAATCTGTGCATAAAATTTCTAAAAAAATAGCACATATAGTTTATTTTTTTTTATATTAATAAAATTGAAGTTTTCAAATAATGATAACAATTTTTAAAATTATTTATTAATGTTACACATGTTTGATTGAGTTCTTCTTATTCTATTAAAACAATAAAAATATTTTCATTAACTACTTCAAAAACAACTAAAATATAAATATTTATTAATTTATCTTGCTTATTCACTAATAAAACTCTAATTTATTTTATGCCACATTGTATATATTGCCTATTTTATAATTTTACTATAAATAATTTAAATTTTTGTAACAGGAAAGACGCATATGACTTTAAACTTATCAGGAAAATATTTGTAAAACACCAGTAGTTTTTGATGACAACTGTAGACAAAAATAAATTTCTTTCTCTTTGTCTAAAGGCATTCTCCGAAAATCAAATTGTTTATCAGTGTCAGAGTTGTTTGTGTAAATTTGATAAAATGTATTATTTCTTTAGAAGAAAAAGTTTTTGAAATTGTCATCTTCAATAATATTTAAAATTATAATTATATTATAAAGGTGTGTATTGAGAATATCATTTATTTTCGTTTTTTTTATAACAGTGGTAGCACGTAGAGCATAAAAAAATCATATTATGGTGGAAATATTTATCATTATTTCATTTTATATGAAAGTTGATATAAAATTTATGATGTTAAAATAACCTATGTTTGTATATGAAAAATAATTAAAATTTTTATTTAAAATTATATGTGTTTTTCAAGAAAAACAAAAGTAATATTCCATGAAAAATAGCTCCAGTTTTTTTAGAATATAAATTTTGTTTTTCTGTGAAAAATAGTGCATGTTTTGCATAGAATAACGATTTAAATTTTTGGGTAAAACACTCTGCATTTTTACGTAAAAAACAAAAATGATTTCCAAGCTTTAGACTGTTATTTATTTGAAAAACGACCTTTGTTTTGCGTAATTTTTAAATTTTACGTTATTAATTTATTTCAATGTGATGTGTTTTTTTGTAACTAGAGGGTCTGGATCTCTTTAAAATATTATTAGCGTTAATTGATCAACTTATTTTTTAAAAATACCCATTTTTTTATAGTTTTATAAAAGTAATAACATTTTTTATAATTGATAAAATGGGATAGTCTGTAATCTTGATGTGCTCTTGGAAACCTAAAGATGCTTCCGCCTATTTTAAGTATAATAATAAGATAAATTAAATCTTTTTTAGAAACTGGGTAAAAATATAACAACGAAAATATAGTTATATTTAGAGAACATAAATTCAGTTGTCTATTCTTTGTTCTGTTAACTGATCAAATGTCTAATAATTCATTGCATATTTCTTCACTTTATAGTTCTTCAGGTGATAGACGTCTTCTTATTAATATGTATCAAGTGCAGCACAACATCCACGTTCACAAATTATGTTATGCTTCAAAAAAACAAATTTCGTAATTTGACAATGCAAAAATATATTGTTAACATTTAAAACTTTTATAATATTTGATTATTTGCATAATAATAAAAATTATGAAATCAGATAATAACAACCCACATATAATAGTTTAAATGTTATATTTTTACAAAAAATAATTTATGATTTAAATACACGCAATCTACTTACCCTAGTTTTATATATTTGTAAAATTGTAAAAGATTGACATATTAATAATTCAATATATTAAAGAAATCAACAAATTAAGCAATCCAAATTTTAAAGAGTTAAAAAACTATGAAAATTATCTTTTTAATAAATTAGTTTAATTAAGATATTGTTAGTATAAGATTTTGATTTTTGTTAAATTGTAATAATCCTTCAAATTTTAAGTAATTAAAAAACCTTAATTTATCTAAACTATAAGCATACTTACATTGTAACGCCCCATAGAAGTAGTTGACTTAAAAGCATATAATCATAAGAATATATAATAGTAAAATTCATTCGTTCATTCTGATTGCTAATATTTAATTAAATTCAATAAACTACTTTCTACTCATATTGTTGATTCACATTAAAGAGGATAGCACCTCTATAAAAAGCTTACAACATACCAATTTGATTTATTATATTTAAAGTTTAGTTTATTAATTTAATTAACTCGACTAAAAATTATACAACGAAAATAATTAAACTAGCAATTTTTATTTGGGTTAATGTTTTAAAATGTTTGTTACTTTGGGTATTTAAAACATATTAAAAAATTGGAAAATTAATAAATTGAAATATTAGAAAATAAAAGTTTTGGTTTATTTATTACTATTAATTCTGTTTCGTTAAAGTTTCTGGAGTACTAAGATTCGGATTTTCAAATGGCAAAAGATAAAATATTATTTTAGATGGAATTTAATATTCTAAACTAAAATTGTTTTAATTAAAAAAAATCAATAAAAATTTAAGAAAAAATTCTAAATAATAAATGCTTCTGTATACATTATATTCTATTTCCAACATAAAATAAAAGAAATAACAAAAATTTTATTATTATTTTTAATAAATGTTATTATTTCTTCATCATCTATTATCTTAAGTTAACTGTATTTTTATAACAGTAATTGAAAATAAAATTCTAATATTTTTAACATTTATAAAAATTTCAATATCTATGATGCTTGTTTAACTATTTTCTTATAAAAACTATTGTAATCTGGAATATTTTATTTTTATTTAAAATAATTCCTTATCGTTTGCCATTTGAAAATCCGAATTTCAATACTTCATAAATAAAAAAAACAGAGTCTATAGTATTAATCCAAAAGAAGTTTTAATTTTTTGATATATCAATTTTTTAACATTTCAATATATTAATATTTCTATTTTTTAATTTTTCAATTTTCTAATATTTTTCAAATGCAAGAACTAACAAACTTTCAAAACATTAACTGTTGTGAATGGCAATTTCGATCACAAAGCTAATGACTTTAAGACTGTAAAAAATGTTTTTATCGATGTTAAGTTTTAAATAAAAGGTTTTATATTATTGTTATTTTAATTTGTTAAGATAGATGAATTTAGCATTAACTCAAATAAATAAGCAATTGATAGTTTTAGTCATTTTTTTTGTTCATTTTTTTGTTGAGTTGGTTAAATTGAAAGACTAAAATTTTAAAAATATAGATAAAATTGGTATGTAAATGTACTGATTAGATAAATCAAGAATTAAAAATTGCTTAAAAATTTTAAGGATTATCAATATTTTATATAAACTAAATTTCTTATATTTACAATATCTTAATTTAACAAACTTATTACAAAAATAATTTTTAGTTTTTTTCAACTTTGTTAAACTTTTGATTGTTTAATTTTGTTAATTTCCTTTAATATATTTGTATAATTCATGTGTCAATTTTTCACTATTTTATAAATATTAAACTAGGATAAGTAGATTGCATGAGTAAATCATAAAATGATTTATATTTAATTGGAAGTACGGCGCCTCAAATTTGATAGTAAATAAGAAAGATTTTACAATAGAAGGATATTTGTGATTTTGCTAACTAAAATCTACTAACAAGCCAGAAGGTGAAAATTGCTAAAAAGCCTGAAAAGGGTAAATTTGAATTTGTCATAATATTGTATAATTATATTTATATATTTAGTTTTTTACATTTATCTTTGTAATCTAAACAAAATTGAAACAAAGTTTACTAAGAGGGTTGTTCTGTTGTCTTGAGATTCATCGATAAGTTGTCGACTGGCCGATCTTCAACGTTGAGGAATATAGTCCAGTTAACATTAAAACTAACTCATGTAATCATATTATATTTTCTTCTTTTCTTGCATAAAAAAATGTTTTCAGATGTAATCCAAAAATAAATAAAAGAGTTTTTATATTTTAATTCGTATAAAATTATAAATAAAATCTTTATAAATTTAAAAATAAATTTTAGATATCCTTCCTTCGCAAGTTTTATTTATTTATTTTATTAAAATATTAACAAATTTCTATTATCTTTTTTATTTCATAAAGTAGCTGTAGTTTCGCTAAGATTAAATAATATGAAATGAAGAGTATATAACTCTCATTTTATTGTTAATAAAAAGTTATTTAAATGGTAATAAGAACTAAAAAAATAATAACAATAATTACTAAGTTTAAAGATTTCATTATCATATTTTTTTAGTGATATTGTTTTCAGTAACATTTTTTTTTTTACTCTCATCATACTTTAAAGTTAATATCTGTTTTTTTTTCGAAAAAACACTCCATATTGCTTTCCTTATTGTTTGGTTTAAAGTAATATAAATTACACCTCCACAACCTTGTGCAAAAGACCATAAAATTTGAGAGATTACTGTAAATATTGGAGGTACAGGGAAAAATTGCATATAAACATAAAGTAATGCTGCTGCGAAAACAAAAAAACAAATAATAAATACTTGAATTTGTACTTTAACAATAGCATTACTGGTATTTGAAAATGTACCAATTATCCTAAAATTTTTTGATAATTTTAAAAGAAATGCACCATAACCAAGTACCATGAAAATTATTATTAAAAAATTATTTATTGTATGTGGTATATTATGAAAATCAGTGGTTCTTTTAAATTTCTTAAATTCAAGATAGTCTTGATAAGGATTGAAAAACCATGACATATATGTTTGACTAAATGTAAATGGAATTGTAAAAAAAAAGAAATATAAAAAATATATTACTGGTAAAATTAACCAGATAAATGTTTTCTTCCCATCAAAAAGTTTAGAATAAAGTGATTTTTGTGTGGTTTCTAAGAAACGATTAAACGCAAGAATGGTTGCTGTAGCACATGTAGCACACCAAATACTTACACCAAAACTTCCAATTGCTAAATGCAAGTTTGGATAAAAACAATAGGGTATTCGTAATATACCAAAAATTCCTGTTGCAACTGAATTAACCATAACTGCAGAAACATCTATTAACGAAAGAAAAAGCATAATTTTGTAACAACTATTATTAAAAAATTCATGTTTTAACATTACAAGTATACATGGTATATATATCACAATGAATACAATACCAGTAATCAATAATATGTATGCCATAATATCAGGTTTTTGATTTGATAATTCTACCGAATAGTTTAACTCATCTTTATTACAAATATAGTTATTATAATAATCGGGAAAAAATAATGGATTCAGCATTTTAAAAATAAATACTATGAATAACGAGACTTGTATTTAAACTTCTAGTTTCTAAAAATAATTTTTATTATAATCCTTCCGTAAAAAAATTAATCGGATGAAATTTTACAGAGGTGTTAAATTAAATATTAAAACAAAAGACAAATTCCTAAAATATGAGATTATATGTTGCATGTGAAAAAATTACCATTATGTTTGAACAAATTGATTATTAATCTAAATATATTTCTATTTCTTTGAGAAAAACCAAGAGTAAAGATTACACCAATAATAATATTTACAAAAATGCAAATTATAATCGTACACACAAAAATGAAAACTTTCGTTTTGACATGTTTTATAGTAACCTCTTATGCAGTGTTAAAAAAATAAAATAATTTTTTTATTAACAAAATATTACTGATCTTCAATGTTCTAAGATACTCAATTTAAAAAAATAATATAACAATTGTTGTAAATGTCAAATCACTTAATTACATAGTAAGGTATCCTTTTTCATAAATTCATATTCCGTTTGTTTATTATTGCTTGTGACTTTTTCAGAAAATGTGTTGCAATTTTTTAAAAACGGAAATGTAAATTGTTTTGACTACATATGATGTCGAAATGATTTATATGCTTGTTATAAAAATCTGCCATAATTTCTATAGAAATGTACAAGTAACCCACTTACAATAGTTTAATATTTGTAAAAATATAAAAATTTGGCGTATTAATAATACAATATATTAAAGAAATCAACAAATTAAGTAAACCAATTTTTAAAGAGTTAAAATACTATGAAAATTATCTTTTTAATAAATTAGTTTAATTAAGATATTGTTAGTATAAGATTTTGATTTTTGTTAAATCGTTATAATCCTTCAAATTTTAAGTAATTAAAAAACCCTAATATATTTAAACTATAAGCATACTTACATACCAATTTGATCTATTATATTTAAAGTTTAGTTTATAAATTTAATTAACTCGACTAAAAATTATACAACGAAAATAATTAAACTAGCAATTTTTATTTGGGTTAATGTTTTAAAAGTTTGTTACTTTGGGTATTTAAAACATATTAAAAAATTGGAAAATTAATAAATTGAAATATTAATAAATAAAAATTTTGGTTCATTTATTACTATTAATTCTCTTTGGTTGGAATTTCTGGGGTACTAAGATTCGGATTTTCAAATTGCAAAAGACAAAATATTATTTTATATTAAATTTAATGTTAAATAAGACAATGAGAAATAAAAATAATGACCTAAATCTAACTTATGCATGTGTATATATATTTAATTATCATCCAATTTATTCAACATTTAATATTCTAAATTAAAATTGTTGTCATTAAAAAAAAATCAATAAAAATTTAAGAAAAAATTCTAAATAATAAATGCTTATGTATACATTATATTCTATTTCCAACATAAAATAAAAGACATAACAAAAATTTTATTATTATTTTTAATAAATGCTATTATTTCTTCATCATCTATTATCTTATGTTAACTGTATTTTTATAACAGTAATTGAAAATAAAATTCTAATATTTCTAACATTTATAAAAATTTCAACATCTATGATGCTTGTTTAACTATTTTCTCATAAAAACTATTGTAATCTGGAATATTTTATTTTTATTTAAAATAATTTTTTGCCGTTTGCATTCGAAAATCAGAATTTCAATACTTCAGGAACTTAAACAAAACAGAATTAATAGTAAAAATTTATTTAACATTTTAATTTATTAATATTTCAGTTTATTAATTATTTAATATGTTTCAAATACCCAAAGTGGCAAAGTTTTATAGTATTAACAAAAATAAAAAATTGCTAGTTTAGTTATTTTCGTTGTATAATTTTTAGGCGAGTTAATTAAATTATTAAACTAAACTTTTAATACAATAGATCAAATTGGTTTGTAAGTATGCTTATAGTTTAGATAAATTAGGAGTTTTTAAAACTTAAAATTTTAAGGATTTTTAATATTCAATAAAAATAAGAATCTTATACTAACAATATCTCAATTAAACTAATTTATTACACTCAAAAATAAAAACTGTCGTTTTAACATGTGCTATAGTACCCTTCGATGTAGTGTTAAAAAAATAAAATATTCATTTAATTTATTAGTAAATGTTAGTGATCATAAATTTTCTAAGTATACTCAATTTAAAAAAATTAATATACCAATTAACAGAAATGTCAAAACACTTTATAATATAATGAGGTATCATTTTGTATAAATTCATATACTTTTATTTATTTTCGGTTGTGAAATTTTCAGAAAATATATTATATATTTTAAAAAATATGTATGTATGTTGTTTTGACTGTATATAATGTTGAAACGACTTACATACCTGTAATAATAATTGGCCATGTTTTTTATATAAATGTATATACGCTTCTTATAAAATGTGCATATCTTGTTAAAACGACATTTCCTATACATTTTCTATAGACATGTACATACATTTTTTTAAGGTGAATAGTTATATTACCATAAATGCATTATCATTCTTAAAAGTTAGACCTATAAGCTTTTTTATAGGGGTGCTATCCTCTTTAGTATAAATCACAATATGAGTAAGAATGTAGTTTATTGAACTTAATAGTAATAATCAAAATGAACGAATTAAATGTGATATTTTAGTGAATATTCTTCTATTTATATCCTTTTTACTTCAACGCCTTCTATGGGCGTTACAGACCTAGTTTTTTTTTTTTAAATTAACTATACAAAAAAGTGATTTTATACAAGTCAAAACGACTGGCATAAAAAAAATAGTGTCAAATAATAAACATTTTAACAAAAAAAACAATTTATTATATTTTTTAATAAAATATATAAAAGATTCCAATAAAAGGACATTAAAATAATAAATTTTATACTGTAAAATTACGTTGTTAGAATTGATACTGTCTTTAAATAATATTATTCTCTTTCTTATTAATAATGTCTTTTTTAAATTGTTTTGTTCTATTTTTTAGTAAAAATATCTATAAATTAACGAAATTTTACATCTTAAATGATTTTAAAAAATTCTAAATAATGAAAAAGTAAATTTTTAAAGCAATAAGTATTTATTTGTTAATTCCAATAATTATAAATATTACTAAATAACGATTACTTTACATTGTAGCTTAATTTTAAACTATTAAAAAATATAAGCAAAATATTTTGGAAACATATCACAAAAAAAATGATAATTAATAATATCTTTTTTATATCACAATTTTTTACAAAGTAAAATAATGTTTTAGTTGAATCTCATATTATACACATATATCACGTTGACTGAATATTTATTGTTAATTCAATATGATCATAATATGCCATTTCCATTGATTCTGTTATTTAATAAAAATTGCTTTAATTTTAAGTAAACAATAATTTTTATTAGGTTCATTTATCTTATTTACACAACAAAAAAATATCAAAATTCTTAATATAAATCATGTTGTTTCACTGTAAGGCTATTTTTTTTTTGAAAACAAAAAATAATTTTAAATGTTGAACTACGTACTTTTTTTATAAAATAAAGTTGGAATATAATTATCAAAAAATATAAAATTATATTTACAATTGTTTAGATATAGATAAATTACCTTATTCAATAAATAAAATATTTAAAGCATACTTTAAAATTATATAAAAGTAAAAAATTTATGGAAATGGTGTCATTATTTTTGTAATTTTCAAACATATATTAACTGTAACTATTTCCAGAGTTTGAGTGAGTTATTTGAAGATTAAGAAGAACTTGGCTTGTGTTTTAAAAGATGTTAAGCAATACCAAATCAAACAAAAAAATTTAAATTTGCAATTATTTAACTTTAATAAAAATTTTTTAAATAAATTAAAAATTTTTAAATTAAATTAAAATATCCCGCTTTCATTTTCCTGGCCTCTTCCAGTAATCTTTTACCCAAAATAATGTAACAGCTGATTGTTGGTCCAAGGAATCAGTTGACAGAATGTTTATTTTTCTAAACCTTCTTAAATACATTCTAATTTTTTGAAATAATCCATCGTTACTGTAATAATAAGAATATATAATTAAAATTTATTATAATGAAAAAATCTAAAGATTCGTAAATACTTACTTTTTATAGGCATCAATACAATCTGGATATGTAATTTTACATAATTTGTTATGTGACGAAAAAATGTGCAATTCTTCATTATCATTGAATTCATCTAATTAATTTCTAAAAAAATAGCAAAATTTTATAAAATAATTTTAAAAATTAAAATTACTTTCTAAAGCATAAAGTAACACTTTGAGTTCTAAAAATAAAATTGTACTTAATGACTCACATCTACTATATCTTAAAAATTTAAACAATAAATTATTTAAAATACACTTTCGTCTGCGATTTTACAGAGCTATTTTTACTTAAATAACATAAATTTTTTAATTTGTAAAAAATTGGTGACAGTAATAAAAGTAACATGTTAACGTTTAAGAGTATATCTTAAATTTACCTTTGCTTAATTCCATTGTTATTATCAAATATGATAAATAAGAAACATTTTTTTCTTCACAGGTATCAATAATAATTTTCTTACATGATTCTTGATTCTAAAAAATAGTGTATTTTTTGAAAAACTTATAATATTAGATATTTTATTTATTGTTAAAAAAATAATAAGAATTATGTATTGGTTAGATAAAAAAACTACAAAGGTATGGAATTATATAAGTTCTTATTGTCTTTAAGAAAAAATTTATGTCACACTAAAACATATTTGTTATGATTAGTTAAAGCAATAAATGTTCTGTGAATTTTTATGTATATTTTTATAAAAAATTAAATTTTAAAAATACGGAGAAGTATCTAAGAAATTATTTATTTTAATATATTTTTTAAGGTCGTGATTGGCATAAATTTATGAAATGCAGCTTAGTAAAGGACCAACTTAAAAATGAACATACTATTTCTGAAATACCTATTGATAATAATTTTTTATCAGACCCTTTTCATGATCTTAGCCTTGGTATTCTAAGTAATGTTCTTTTTGGTACAACACAAATAGTCCAAATCACTACAGATTTAACTCCACTGCAAATTTATGAAGGTATAATTAATGAATGTACTTTAATGAAATAATATGGTTACATAAATAGTGTTATTAATGGAAAATTTTTTGTTCATCAAAGAACACAAGATACATCAAGTAAAAAAAAAAAACGTTATCTTTTCAATGGTAGTCAAACATTGACTGTGGTAAGAGCATTCTACGAATATTTAATCAAAATAAATATCAATAATTATGAAAATGGTGTAAAAATAAAATTCAAACGAATAATCAATCTTTTAAAAGTGCTTCTGAATGATACATATTTATGTATGAAGTTTAATATATTATATATTAATGAATGCTCGAGACTGTGCGAATATAACGTTGACAAAATTTTTGAGTATCTGTATAAAGTATTTTCTTCAGATCTTAAGGTTACATTAAAAATGCATAATTTAACTCATTATCCTTGGAACATACAACGGCATAAACTTCTTCCAGTTAATTTTTCTTTTACTAGATTTGAAGGTAAGCCAATATTACAATTTTAGAATAATTTTTTTTATATTTGCTTTTAATTTTGAATCATTAAAAATTTTTATAAAAAGTAGATGATTAATACATTTTAAATATTGAATAACTAATTTTGTTAAAAAATAAATATTTTGTATTTAAAATTTTATTTACAATATTTTTAACATCTGCAAATTTTTTATTTAAATTTATAAAAAGGAAGATAATAGAAAATTTTTAAAAACACAATAATTATTTACTATAATAACTTTTTATTATAGCTGTTAACATTAGTCTTAAAAATATTTTATCACGAACTAATAGCCGAATTAATCCATGCTTAACGATAGTTAAAAAAATAACTTAGAATAATTTTATTAATAGACATATAAATGTTCACAACAAATTAATGGTTTAGAATAACAATTAGATATATGATCTACCTGTAATCGACTGTGATGAAAATGAACAACTCGAAGCTTCTGTGTAGAAGAGAAAATTAAAGAATTAAGTTTTATTATGTCAGAAGAATAATTTTGAATAATTTTATTACTATACATTAGTATAAGATAAAGAATTTTTAACATAAATGATACAAATTTTTAATGACAATTATATAAATTTAATTTTTAAAATCGTCTTAATACGTTGTTGTTTATTTATAATTATTCATTTTTTTATAATAAATGAGGTTGAAATAAAGTGGTGTTTTTTATTTGTTCTGGTAAATATTTTTGGAAATGTTTTAACAATGTTATTTATGTACTAAATTTCATAATATAGAAATTAACATATTATTTTAATGAATTACAAAAATGGTAAAATTAAATTATATTGTTAACAAACTATATTAAACGGTATTTTAAATAAAGTAATACCTTTTTTAAAAATATTAAAATTCTACCTTTATTATTATAAATAACAATTCTAAACGATTTGATCTTTTTTAAAGTTGTTAGTTTGGATTACATATATGTGTCATTGCATGTTAAATCGAATTAAAAATATAAAAAATATGCTTTATAAAAATAATTTTATTATTCCGTTTATAAATCTTTATGAAATAACTATAAAATTCTCATCAGAATTTTTCTCATCACTAGAAGTTTTAAAAAATTCATATACCTTTTTATAAAAAATATATACAAATTCATAAAAAAAGTATTTATTTTGCATTAATTATGTATAATTTTATATTTAAAAACAACCATACAATTTAAAAAATATATAGTAAATGTCGTTTATAAATGTATATACATTTAATATAAAAATGTATGGCAAATAATAAAGAAAAGTATGTATGTTGTTTTGACTGTATGTACATTTCTTTCAAAAAATCATACATTGTTTGTAAAATGTATGGAATTTCTTAGAAAAAAATATATATTTAATGTTTATTACGTGGGAACAATTAAAAATAACCTAAATGGTAGTCGAAATGACAAAAGTTTTCTATAGTACCCATGATTGTACAGTGTCTGTCAAAATGGCAGTTTTAAATTTTGAGTGTAATAAAATAGTTTTTATAATTTTTCAATTCTTTGAAATTTTAATTACTTTATATTAGATGTTAGTAATACAATAAGTTTTAGTGATGATAAAAATAGAACAAAACAGAGAAACTAAAGACAGTTACCATATTACATTTATATAATAACATAATCATAATAACAATCATTCTACACGATTGACAAGACAAAACCTAATATTTCACACTTTATTTGCAAATCTTACAACATATTGTATTATTAATGTGCCAATTTTTTACTATTTTACAAACATTGAACCAGGTTAAGTAAACTGCGTCTACGATTCTATAAAAATGTTGGATTAAAAGCAAATTAATATACAACATCTAACAATATTACTACCGTTAGACATATAAAGGGGATTAATCTTAATTTTTTAAATTTACTTTGGTATGTCCAAATTACACTTGTCTTTTCTTGATACATTTTCTATAATGATAAAACTAGGAAAAAATCTTGTCTTTTGCATAATTATTTTCAAGCTTAAACGATTTCAATGAATAAATTCATGCATTTTTTTCTAACTAGAGGGACTGGATCAGCTTAAAATATTTTTGACATTAATTAATTAAGTTTTTTTAATACCTTTTTTTTTTGTATAGTTTTCGTTGTAGCGGTTAGCTAGATAAATTATGAAATGAAAATAATAAGAAAGAATAAATTTAGTATTTTGTTTTATTATCTGTGACAACAATTACATATATAGATATACCAATAATACAATGAATATGAATTATAATTAGCAGTAAATATTAATTTTTTCCATTATGCAGGAACACATCCTCAAAAGATCAGTGCCTCAATACAACTTTCCTTGGCCACCTCAGCTAGAAGTACTAATCCAAACTAAAATATTACCCAGAACTAATTGTAAACCTTCTTTTCCCGAGTTTATAAGTATTTCAATAGGAACAGTTCTTAGGAGAAATTGTTTGTGGGCGGATTTGAAATCTCGTTACGACAGTTTTATAAAAGTGATAACACTTTTTTAAATTGATAAAACGGGATGATTTATAATATTGATGCGTTCTTGGAAACCTAAAGATGCTTTTTCCTATTTTAAGTATAATAATAAGATTAGCTAAACCTTTTTTTAGAAACTGATTAATAATATAACAATAAAAATATAGTTATATTTAAAGAACATAAATTCAGTTGTCTATTCTTTGTTCTGTTAACTGATCAAATGTCTAATAATTCATTGCATATTTCTTCACTTTATAGTTCTTCGGGTGATAGACGTCTTCTTATTAATATGTATCGAGTGCAGCACAACATCCACGTTCACAAATTATATTATGCTTTAAAAAATAAATTTCGTAATTTGACAATGCAAAAATATATTGTTAACATTTAAAATTTTTATAATAGTTGATTATTTGCATAATAATAAAAATAATGAAATCAGATAACAACAACCCACATATAATAGTTTAAATGTTATATTTTTATAAAAAATAATTTGTGATTTGCTATATAAAAATTTATTTAAACAAAAAATATTTGAATTTAAATTGATTAACTTCTAGATGCTTCAAAATGTTTTCTTCTAAAATTTTAAATGGTAAAAAAGAAAAATATCGTATTTGATGTCAAAATTTTGTACTGTTTATGATAAAAACTAATGTAATAGTTTTAAAATTGTTTATTCTTAAATAAATGTATATAAAATGTTTAATAAAACAGAAAGAAATGTTATTTTATATTTAATTAATCAAAAGTTGCAGAAATTTTAATAATTGTTATTCAGAATTATGAAACATAAATCTTTAATAATATTTACTTTCGAATATTTTCATATTTTCAAAAAAAATGTATTTAATTGATCATTTTTCACGAAATTACGTAAAAGTATTTTATTCTATTTTCACAATGAATAAAATTTCCTTAATTTTTATATTATCTGTATTATCCATTTACAAAAATGTAAGTTAGAAAATATTTAAAGTGATTTCTTTTTTTAGGTAAAGGTAATAAGTAAAAAACGGTTTTTGAAAAAATTGCCTGAATTAAAACCAAGATTACCGAATAATATTTCTTATTACATTGATAATTCATTATCTCATGCATCTATGATAAAATGAGTTTTTTAAATCGATCGAGTATTATGTTCCCATTAAATTTTTTCAACAAGAAACTAAGGTTACTGGTGTAGGAATAAATTACTTTAAAACTTCTAAATATTCTGACATAGTATTAGATAAAAACTTAAGTAAACCTACAAATATTTATTTTAATAACTCTGATTTACACCTTAATAGGCCGAAAATATGGTTTTTTTTCACTGGCATGGCATTAGGTTTGATTCCTGAATCAACGCGATACGACAGAGACAGTTATATTGAAGTTTATAAGGAAAATATTATAAAACCATATTTGAGGTATTATGAGAAAGAAACTACAATGAAAAATTATTTAGCAGGTTTTGACTATGGATCAGTAATGTTTCCTGAGAAATTATTTGGAAGTAAAAATTATCTTCGAACTTATAAAGCTAAATATTACCCGTTTTATGATGCTTATAGTGGAATGGAATGATCTTTTACTGTTAATGATTCCAGACGTTTAAATCGTATGTACTGTAAGAACCAATACCCGAGTCTCAAAGGATGTAATAATCGTGGGTTTCCTTATACGCATAATGGTTGTCAAATATGTTTGTGTAATACACATTTTCTTGAACCAAAGTGTGACGTTCATCATGATCATACACATATTTCATGCGGAACGAAGAGTTTTTATAAATCATATCGGAAAAACTCATATATAACACGTAAAAATGTGAATGGAAGTTGTTACTATCGGATAAAATCATTGAATGGAAAAAAAGTTGATATTACTGTTAATTCACTGGTATCTTCATCACGAAGATTTAACCTTTGTCTTTATTTTGGCCTAAACATTTATTATCGTTCAGATTGGGGTGTTTCACCGCTTGTAATATGTCTTAATACTTCAAAAGTCGTAATTCCTGCATTAAATAATGAAGTGTACATGGTCTACTATAAATCAAGTTTTGACCCACCGGTTAATTTTACAATTACATATCGTAGTGCCTAATTTGATTAATAAAAACTGAATATAGATTTATGATTTCATTAAATCATTTTTTAACACATTTAACAAAAAATATTAAAGAATATTAAATTTAATATTTGTGCTTTTATAAATTCAAAAATCAATTAGTAATAATAAAATATTATACCATTTGCAATACACCATAATTTTAAATATATTAAATGACCAAAAACTGAGATATAAAAAATAATTTAAAAAAATTTTTTTGCCAATCTTGAGTAAGATAGGACAAGCAAAAACGCAAGACCCACTTTTTATATGCTAAAATTATTCCCTTAGATGACATATTCTAAGGGGAGAATATTAGCTTTATATCTCTATTTTGAGTGTTTTTATAGCTTTTGGAACTCTTCGACATTGGTAGTGTACTAATAACTACTTTATATAACCATAAAAATACAAACTATTTTTCATTTTCTTAATGTTCTTTCTATGTACCAATATATTCTTTAAAAGTTTCAATTTTAGGTAGATTTTCTAGTAAAAAATTATAGAAAGCGAAATACCCAAGTCTTGAAAATATAAAATTCCAAATTAGAGTATTTATAATACAAATATACTTTTTATTTATTAAAATCTCTTCGATAAAAGAAGTCCTACGTGATATTATGATAATCCTCTTATTGGTCACGTTGTTAACGTATTTTTGGAATAATATCATTAATTAATTAAAAATAGATATATAAATATTATTGACGAATGTAAAATTATATTAGAATACAGCGTGTTCTAATGTATACTATCATCATTTGAAAAGAATACTAACTTATTACTTGCTTTGTAGACATTTATCATATTATGGTTATTTGATAATTTTATTCCTTCTTATGTAATATTTTTTTTTCTTAATCCATCAAGAATAATAAATTTCGAATCTACAAAAATTAAATATACTCGAAGAATAATACAAACAAACCTACATTACTGTAAATTATTATTAATTAATATTTTTATGAAATAATAATCTGTTCAAGTAACCTACACGATAAATTTTAAAATTCCATAAGAAGATAACTCCATTGGAATTTAAAATATTTTAAACAAGATTACATTCCCTTAATGAACAAATGTATTGAAATAATAATCATTTTAACATATTTTTATTTTATAAATTTATAATATTCTTTCTATACAAAAATATTTCATGAGATCACTTTTTTATCATCAAAGAGATAAAACGTTTGACTTTATAAAAAAAATCTTTACATTTTATAAAATGTCAAACATATGATCTTTGCAAAAATATTTAAGTAAGAAAGGTATTAAGACATACCTTAAAAATATAATTTATAGAGTTCATATTAAATGTATAAGCAAATATAAATTTTTTAGATAAATAATAAATACTAAATGTTATTAAAAAAGTTATATTTTTATTTAAGTATTATGTCCGTATTCTAAATTTCTAAAACTATAAATCAAAAAAATATTTTTTTATTTTAATATTAATCATTTGACAATCAAAGTTTTAGGTTGTTTTGATATTTTTATATATTTAAATTCTAATAATTATATGACAATTAACTTGAATTAAAACAGTTATAATTAAATTTACTCCAACACCCCAAAAAATTTTTAAATCAATTTTAAATTGTATAACTTTATTTTGTAATATAATATATACAAAAATGTAAACCATTTTTGTTTACATTAACCAATTTAAGTATAAAAAATATATAGTTATTAAGAATTTGTCATATCAACATTAGCTATAAAAATAATTATTGTTTCCATTAATACTTTCAAAAATTATTTATATTTTTGTATTTAACATATTGAAAGATGATGATTGATTATTTAAATGGTACAGATTTTCATAATTGAAATCTTAATTGATAAAGTGTTCCTCAAAAGGCACTTATAACACTTTTTCCTTGTTGTTATTTCATTATTTTATGTTTTGAGGTAAAACAAATTAATACACTTTTAATAAATATTTCTAGACTTTTCTATTCATCTATTAGTATGTCTAGATTCGAGAAGGTAGTAGATCCAGAAAGAGGAACTTTAGTATAATGTATTGATATCGTAAAAAAAGTAGCCAGTAGAAATTTAGAAGACAAATCTAGCTACCATACATGGTCTTAAGACATGATCACAGCATTTAAATGTGTGAAATTATGGCCAATAGAAGATAGTGACGACGATGCAACTGAAAAAGCATCAGTAACGATTAGAACATTTCTCTCAGAATCACTCCGTAACTCGATAAGTCATTATACGAAGGCTCTACCTGCTTAAGAAGTGTTAAAAACTACATTTGGAAAAAGTAGGCTTTTAGCTATTATAGAGGTAAAAAGAAAATTGTGAAATACTAAATTAAAAAGTGATGAAAATTTAATAGCATATATTAACAGGTTTAGAGATTTAAAGAATAAATTAGCTACATTTGGTAGAATGATGGCGGATGAAGAAGCTGTTATACTTATTCTTCAAAGTTTGCCAAACAAATACGACAATATTAAGGCTCGTTTATCTCAAGATTCTAAACTAAATTTTGAATTGTGGTAAGCGAACTGATTAGAGTACATGAACGCGAAATCAATGATTGTAATTTTTTTGATTTTCAAGGAAAATTAGTTTATACTCAACCAAAGCATAACAAAAAGGATATAATATATTACAGTTGTAAAAACTTTGATCACATTGCTGAAAAATGCCCAGAAGCTAAGGTGAGAGTTAAATAAAAACCTAACTATGTGAGCATTTATATAAATAGTGAAAAAATCCAGGAACCATGACAACAACTCTGCAACAGTCAAATGAGAAAATTTCAAATTCAAAAAGGGCTCCAAAAAAAGGGTGAGAATGAAAAACAAAAGATACTAACAAAGAAAAATTACAAACATAGAAAAGATAAAAAATAGACTATTAATAAGAAGGAATAATATAAATGAATATATATATATTTTTAAACACTTCAAAAAATATATTCATACAACATTTATTTTAAGGATTAACTCCAAATAAAATAGTTCACAATTCAGAAATAATTTTCCGATATTACTTACTCCTTTAATATATATAGGATTCTAATAAATCTTAGAACAGTTTGATTTTTGAATTCCTTTACAGGGTTTCTCTTCAGTACAGATTCTATTATGTACCTCTAATCTATCATGTTTGAATGTTCTTCCACAATGTGTACATGGTACCATGTTCTTTTGAATCTGTTTCCATGCTGCTTCATTTGTAGCCTTTATATCAATTCTTCCTTCTGAAGATATAAAAATTATTTTATAAGTTTAGTATAATATAATTTTAGGTACCTGAGGTAAGTATAATCTCTGGTTTTTTGGGTTCACGGAATCTTTTGTTCTCCGGTCTTTTGTCGTTTTCAAGTCTCCATTTTTCTAAACATTGAGCTTCATGAATTGAAAGTGACTTGGGCCAAAATTCCATGTAACAAATGTAGCACATCTTTGTTTTTGGTATTTTTTTAGGTAATTCTGGGTTTGTTAATATATGTTCAAGTGTCATTTTCTGAAAAATATTAAATAATTCCTTACAAAAGTTAAATTTAAAAAATATTGGATTACTAATAATATTTTGTCATGTCAGGTGATGTACACTAAACAAGTACATTTTTTCAATATATTCTAACTAAGATTTAACAGTACAAAATAAATCAGTAATCGTGAATCATTAAAAAATCTGTACGGGAATTTAGTTACATAGAAAACGCCCATTTGTTTTTTCCGTTCCGTCATACAACGATTTTCTTATTATTGTTGAAAAGGGTATCATATTTATACGTATTTTACGTTTTATGGTAATACTACTATTAATAACTAATTAAAATGTATTTGAACTTACAATTCATCTAGCAATGTTATAGTAATTTCAGATTGACATTAATCTGATCTAAATTTTGAGTTAATGTAAGTAAACTGATTAATGTACATAAACGTGAAATCGATGGTTGTAATTCTGTTAATTTCCAAGGAAAATCATTTTATACCCAAATAATGTATAGAAAAAATGATATAATATGTTAGAATTATATAAAATTTAACCACATATCTGATAAATGCTCAGACTAAATGTAGGAATTAATTAAAAACCCAATTACCGAAGCAATAATATAAATAATGAAAAAAATTCAGGAACCACGACAAAATCTCTACAACAACAGTCAAGTGAAAAAATTTCAAATCCAAAAAGGCACCATAAAAAAGATGTGAAAATAAAAAAACAAAAATAATAACATAGAAAAAGATAAACAAAGAAAGTCTAAAAAATACTGGTAATGAAAACGTATAAATTAATAGGGTATACATATTTTCAAACACCTTTAAAATATAAATTATTATAAAATTTATTAAAAATGCTGACATCAAATAAAAAAGTTAAAAAATAATTTTTCGATTCTCCTTACTCCTATAATATATATAGGGGTTCTCATGAATCTCATAACATTTTGATATCAGTTTTATTTTTGAATACCTTTACAAGGTTTCTCCTTAGTACAACTTCTATTATGTACCTCTAATCTATCATGTTTGAATTTTCTTCCACAATATGGGCATGGTGTTAAGTTTTCAAGAGCCTGTTTCCATGCAGCTTCATTTGTAGCCACTACGTCAATTTCTCCCTCTGAATATATATAAATAATTTTAATAAAATATATTTTTTTAGTACCTGAATTAGTTATAATCTCTGGTTTTTTGGGTTCACGGAGCCTTTGGTTTTTCGGTTTTTTATCATTTTCAAATCTCCATTTTTCTAGACATTTAGGTTCATGAATCGAAATTGACTTGGATCCAAATTCCCTTCCACAAATATAACATGTCTTCGTTGGTGGTGGTTTATTAGATAACTTTGGCCCAGTTTCCGTACAGTCCAATGGCATTTTTAAAAAAATGTGAAAAAACTTCTCAAAAAGAATAAATTCAAAAAATATTGTCTTATGGATAATGTTTTGTTATATAAAGCTGTTTATATTTACTGGTAATATATTTTATTTTTATATACATCATTATTATATAAACATTTCCAATGCCTTTTTCTAATGCATTTTAAAAATTATTAACACTAGTAATTTTCTTTTTTTCAATTTTAATATTTATATAAATTTCCAATAATATAACTTGCAAAAGTGGAAATCAATATATGTTTTTTGCAACGGATACATAAAGAAAAATATGAATACAATATTTCAGGTTCCCTGAACCTAATGTTTCTATATATAGGTATATTACAAAATAATAATTTAAAATGAATAAACCATAAGACATTAAATTTTTGATAAGGTTATTAAAAAGCATTGAAAAAAATTGTTTGTATTTGAAAAAAAGTTTCACGAACAATTGACACTTCAAAAATATTTTACATTTTCAACATTAATTAATTTTTAAAATGAAATTTTTAATTATCGTCCTTGAAAATATATATATATATAATTCAATAAAATATAGTTTATATATGTCGTTTTTTACCAATGTATCATTATAAATTAAGATAAATTATAATTACATCAAATCTTAAAGTGTTAAAATAAAAGTGTGTAGGAAAGTGATAATGATGAAAAGTGTGGTTTTTTTAATATTATCTTTATATTTGGAAATAATTTTGGTAATAATATAGAAGAATAACATTTAATAATTATAATTTTATATTCAGGTATAAAATTTGATAGGAGGTATTTGTGAAAAAACCATTCAAAGTTTACTTTTTAATTATTCTTTGATTATTAAAGAAGTTTTATACTAATAAAATATTATTTTATATACTGTTAAATATTATTTTTTTGAACTAGTAATTTTAATTTAACATGAAAACGGAATCAGACGAAAATGAGAATGAAAAAATAATATTAAAAGATAATTCATATCAAAATTTAGATGATCTTTTTAAACATGGTTGGTATACATTCTTTATTTGCCTTCTTCTACAATGTATGATAATTAATCAATGCGGAAATATGTTTTATATGGCATATTCAGGATTTGTCCCTAGAATAATTTCTTGTGGTTCCTTTAACATGACTAATTTAAGCCAAAATGAAATTTGTCAACAATTAAAAAATATTACAATATCAGAAAACTGCGTACCTGAGGCCGAAGCTGATTTTGGATCTATTAACCTAGAATTTAAATACTTTTGTGAAGAGAAATATAAAATCAAAACATGCATTTCTATTGAAATGATTGGTGTAGTCCTGGGATCAATTATTGGTGGACAATTAAGTGACTACTATGGAAGGAGAAGAATAATGTTACTTGGTATAACATTTGCAACTATATTTGGAGTAATTGTTTCATTCAGTCAAAATATCTTACAAATAATGGTAACAAGAGCATTCGTGGGACTTTTTAATGGTACAACTATGGTAATTGTTGTTGTTTTCGTAATGGAAAATATTCAAAAGCATGATAGAGTATGGCTTATTAACATAATTACATGGGCTCCAAACATTGCTGTTTATGCTGGAATTGCCTATTTAGCTGGTGAATGGAGAACACTAGCTAGAAGTTTATCTGTTTTAACTATACCTGCAATACTTTTTTGTTGGTATGCACCAGAATCCCCAAGATGGTTAATTCAAAAAGGAAAACTTGATGAAGCTAAAAATGTTATAGTAAGAATAAATAAAATTAATAACAGGAAAGTAAATGAAGAAACTATAAACAATATCATAGAAAGTGAATTTAATGTTAGTAAAGTACAAACAAAAAATGGTAACAAAAAATATTCATTCTATCACCTAATTTATACAAAACACTTTATTAGTTACATCGGAACATTAGCATTCACTGCATTTGTTTCATCAATATGTAATTACGGAATCATGTTTAATATGGAAAAATTAAGTGGATCAATTTATGTTAACATGATCATTACAGCAGCTCTGAGGTATCCATTAAATTTGGCTGTTGCTTATGCTGATAAAAAATTCAAAAATCTCGGTAGAAAAGTTGTTATGATTACATTCGTACTCTCAATAACTATTTCTTCATTAATAATTGCATTTATTTATTATATAAGTAAGTTTGGCCTTTAATTTTTTAAATTAAATTTCAATTTTTAGATAAAAGTGTTGAATTTGTCGACATTATTCGATTACTTCAACTTTTGATAATGACCTTCACATCACAATTATACACTGTTGGCTCAATATGTAGTTCGGAGTTATTTCCAACACCAATTAGAAATATGGCTTTTGCTGTCAATCAATTATCATCGAGAATTGGAACTACCATAGCACCATATTTCTTTTATCTTGCTGTGTTTCAAGAGAATGTCCCATACCTTGTTATGGCATTAATTACAACCATCTCTGCGAGTGCCTTTTATTTTTTGATACCAGAAACAAAGGGACATCCACTGAATGAGCAAATGCCAATGAAAAAAGATAGTATTTTTAGAAGGAAAATAGAGAAAGATGAGTCAAGTTCTATGCTATCTTAATCACGATACAATAAGTATATATTGTTTATTATGATAGTGTATAGAAATCGTGATTTTTAAACCATCTTGACGATTATTGTCATGGCTAAATTTTATATATTTGAAGTTTCCATTACATTAATATTATTTTTTTATAATGAGCTTGCTATAATGAGTGATTCAAGTATTTATTTAAATTAAAAATTTTCAACTTTTAATAAAATGATTTTTACAAATGTCATCACATTAATCGCAATATAAATTTTAAAAAAAATATTTATTAGTTTAATTTCCCCAAAAAAGTTTGCTTTTAAAATTACGATATATATTCATCAAATTACAGGTTATATATCTCAATTTTTTTTATTTATTTTAAAAATATTAAAGAAAACCAATATTATACAAATATTGCATTTTATTATATTCATGACGTGGAAACTTATGCTGCACATAAAAACTTATTTACTACAGCATACATCATAAGTATGCTTAAGATAAAGGAATAATGTTTATTTTTTAGTCATTCATTGTTTATAAATCATTGAGAATTTAACAAATTCTATAAATAATTTAATAGAAATGTTGGTAAATTATAAGTTACTTGTAAATTATACTTTCACTAATAATATATAATAAATTCTAAAAATTATTTTTTTTTTGCCTTCATGAATAACATTAATTAAAATTATATACAATATTTATGATACTAAAAATAAACTACATATGATAAAAAATTGAAAAATGTTTAATAACTTCCTGAATTTTCATATAACTATTTCTGTTTTCTACTATTTCTACCAAAAATAATATCGTATTGAAAAATTAATAACTGTTTATATTCCATGTTTTACATAATGAATGACATTTTATTAGGAAAATTGTTTTTTTTTATATAACAAAATATAAAGTTAGACAATTTCTTAATGTACGATAGGAATGTTTTAATAAATTTCCTTGTATTATTAAAATTTAATTCATCATTGCCAACTATCTCTTAAAGATATAGCATCAAAATCACCGCTATAAATAAAAGTAAAGGGAATTAAAATTAAAAAAATTTTATATTACAAGGAGAGAGGTAATTATTTGGTGAGGGAAAAAAAGCAATGTTCTTACACTAAATCAATGACGTTTCCAAGAACATCTTTTGTTTTGTATAAATCTGATCTATTGTGTTCCTCCCAGGAGGGACTTCGAGATCGATTCGACCTATAGGATCCATTCTTCAATATTGATGGAGATCTTCCTCTTGGAACTAGTGGTTTTCCATTTTTAATAGAACTTGAAGGTGAAATAAAGTATTGACTATCTAAAGAATGATTATTTTTGTTATTTTGCAAATATTTTCCATCTATATCAATGGTTAGTGGTTTTATTTGTAGATCACCTTCTCTGTATCCATTCAATTCTAATATTCTTTCGTTGCCATTAACTTTTCTTTCATTTATTGGGGTACTTTCAGTTTGTATAATCTTTTGTTGTCTTAAAATATGAGCAACCATCGGTGATTGAGAACGATTCTCAGTGTAAACTGATGAGGCTGTTGGTGATGACACATGATAATGTATAGATGATGGCTCTGGAAGAGGGTAATTATTATCACTAGAAATTGATTGATTTCCATAAGGGTCTGAACGTTTATTTAATCCGTAAACTTTAGGAGGTGTATCATTAAATTCAACTTCTTCTCTTGCCACTGAATCTAAATCATCAGTATATGAATCATAAGAAGAAACAGTCAATCTTTCTTCCAAATCATTTTTCCATTGAACAGATTTCGAAACGATTATTGGTGCTGGATCATCAATTAATGTCTCTGTCCTCACTTGATTCCATGTTTCATAAGCCGGACCATGAGCCCTTATATATTGTGGTTGTCCAGTAATAGATACTGGTTCCGGTGGTAATTTATAAAATTGGACTTCTTCATCAATTGGAGCGCGAAATACCTCAACTGTTGTCAATGTAGTACTTTTATTGTTTTGTACCTATAGACAATACGAATTATTAATATTCTTATCATTAATTATTAAATAAACAAACAAACCTGTACTGGGTGATTATTTACAATAACAGGTGATGGTGATGTTTGTATATGAAGTGGTTCCTCTGACACGCTTCTTGGTTTTGGAGAATTTAATGATTGTATAGATGAATTTAGATTGTCTACGGAAGTTGATGGTAACATTTCTATATTTGGTTGTGTTGGATTAAATGAGTATGTTGGGAGGCTATCAAAATCAGGTAGAGAAATGTTACCATATGACGATTGAGGAATCAATCCTTGTTGGATAATAAGACCATTATTTGGGCCTTCTGTTGTGACACTAACCTTCAAATTGACACTCCATCTACCTCTTGATTGAGATCTCACTTTTCTCCTATGTTGATGCATTTTTTTAAGAATATTAAGAAATAATATTTTTGTAATTTTTTTTGTATAGACAGCGGAAATTTTTAATAAATTTTAAAGCAACAATTTGCACCAAAAATTAAAATTGTATGTACAAAGATGAATCTACCTGAGTGCTTGTCGGTGTTTGACTATGATAAAGAAAAAGCTCTTACCTTAATATTACTGACAGTCGTTTGTCATAGGAAGAGAAAAAGATAGATGGACAATATAACTTTAAATATTATACCAAGAAGCAGTGGACTGAAAAGTGTAGTAAGATAGCATTGTATATGTTTATATATATATATATATATATATTTACATGTCATATAATAAATTGTATGAATGAGGTATATTATGTATTTGAAATGATAATAAAATTTAATAGTGTGAATCAATAAAGACAAAGATTAGTTATTATTTTATCCAAATAGGAATATCTTAATTAAAAATCTCACTCTACTAGAAATTTTTCAGTAAATATCAGTACTATAAAATAATTGTCACAGGTAATTTAGTTATTAACAATGTATTAATTGCACTCTATTTAAGCTATAATAATTATTTTCTATATTTAATAGAATGGACAATATTACATTAAAAACTATAAAACTAGAATCTACTTGGAATGTACAAAATGAAAAATTTGATAGTAGTATGCAAACTGAGCCTCTTCAAACATTTAATAGAAGTACATCACCTATACAAAATATTTCTATAGAGACACAAACTGAAACAGAGGCAGCTACATCATTATCTGATATATCCCCTTCCAGTATTAAAATAAATCCCAAGCTTATTGATAAAATTATATTTTTTCTCAAAGAATCTAATTATATAAATGAATATATAAAACTTCTCATAGATTTGAGGAGAACAACAGAAGTAAAAATGACATTTACAAAAACTATACTAAATTTAAATAGATCAAATACCACGTCGTTATCACCTTTTTCTATTGTAACTGGTAGGGCTGGTAGGATATCTATACTTTATGGTGAAGAAACTCATGAGGCATGGTGTAATCACACATCCAAAGTTGACATGTACTTTAAAAACCAGCTTAAATCTATAGATTTATCTTCTTGTCCAACTAAACTATTGTACCATGATCAATATGCTATAATAGGTCAGATGAATGGACAGCTAATGTTAGCTAAAGATGGTGATGTCATTAAAATCATTCAAGAACATGAACATTCTATTTCATGTTTAATGTCTTACCAAAAAGACAAAATCGTCTCAACCTCAATTGATGGTAAAATAGTCATATGGTCATTAAAAAATGAAAACTTAATAAAAATCCAAGACCACCAAGTATTAATTAGCGATCTACCAAGAGAATTACGTCACTCCATAGGAAAAGAAAATAAAAGACGCACGAGTGTTGTTAACATCTGTAGTATCAATGATCAATTTATCATTGGTGGAGAAACAGGAGCTTTATGGAGTTGTAATGCTAATGATATGACATTAATACCAATTACAACTATTATTGAAGGAATTGAAGATTTTATAGTAATAGATAACATCATAATAATATTAACATCTTTTGGAAAAATTTATAAATATAATGTGAAAACAAATCAAATCGATGTTTCACCATATGACAGTATCATTAGTTTTTGTAACTTAAGTACTCGTCTAGTATTATTGTCAGAAAATAATATTAAAATTATCGATGCTTTGACATTTGAAGAACTTTTTGTCGGAAGACAAGAATTTTATAGATATCAAGTTTGATGATAATGATAATTTAGTTTGTCTTGATATAAAAAATAACATAAACGTTTACTTATTATATTAATAAATTTATCATTTAATAAAATAAAATAATTATATAAAATATTACTCACTTTGATTAACTAATTTCTCTGAAAATGACCGTAAAGCATCAGGTCCACGAACTTCCGTCTCTAGAAGGGGTAATTTAATAACATGAAAATCTTCATACAAATCAGATATTTGACTAAGATACTTTTGTTGTATATTGTAACGTGATTTACACTTTTTACATGTTATCTCACCATTTTCATTTTTTTCCGGATAAATTAATTGATTAACAATGATATTATGTGTATCAATGTTTTGAGCCATCAATGCTTGAATAAGGCGTTCAGTCTCATAAAGTGAAAGAAACTCTGCTATACAAACACAAACGAATGTTGTAACATCAGGATCATTAAACTGATTATTAACTTTTCTAACGGTAACTAAAACTTCATTAATCTTTTGATAAAGTTCCTCGGGATTGATATTTCCACCAACCATGCCACTAAACATCCCTATTAAAGGTTTTACTTGCCCAAAAACATCAATAATTTTACCAAAAGTTTTTTCCAATACTGATGGAAAACTAAGAAGACGAAGTGTATGGCCAGTTGGGGCTGTGTCAAATACAACACAATCAAATTCCATTGAGTCAATAAGTTTAAATATTTGAGCAAAAGACATTGCCTCGTCAATACCAGGTAATGATCCAGAAACTTCATTAAGGAGTTTTTTTGAGATGTTCCAAATTTGGTTATCTCCAACACCAAGATCTGGAAGATCTGTACTATTTTCTTGATCACCTTCCATTGGTTGGGAAGCATCAATTTCCATACAGAAAAGATTATCAAAACCATTAACTTTTTGTGGTGACTTTCCAAATTGTTGCGAGAAGGCATCGGATGTGTTATGAGCTGGATCTGTTGATATCAACAATACATTCTTACGTACTTTTGACAGCTGAACTGCCAAAGAACTACTGAAAAATTAAAATTCAACGTATTTTAAGTAAAGAAAAAAATAAAACAAACCTGCATGTCGTTTTCCCAACTCCACCTTTTCCACCAACAAAAATCCACTTTAGAGTCTTTTGTTCTAAAATATTTTTGATATTCCCTTCATAAGCCTCATCCATAGTGTAGAGCTATTGTTTTTGACTTTATTATTTATATTTGTAGACGAAAGAAAAGAAAATACCTCCAACACTCTTTCTACATATAGGAATACATTCTTCCAATACACCAAGGTTGTCTTAGAAAGAAATTATTTTGGTGATAAATAAAAAAGCAAATTTTATTTGAAACAAACTTGTTTTATGTATCGTCTTTAATTGTAACTGGAAAACTTTTGAATGAATTTTTTGTTTCGATACGTACCATAAGATATTGAAGAGAAGATAACAATGACTGATAAATTAAAGAAAAAGAAAGAAGAATATCTGGGTAAAATATGCCAAATTTTATCGTATTTTTTTAAATTTTAGTCTTTAACTTATTTTATACATGAAAATTGAAACAGTTTTTAGAAATTTGTTTAATTTTGTTAGTTGTATATTAATATGACTACTAGTCTCCTTGATCATATGCTCATTTAAAATCCTAACTTATTTTTCAAACAATTTTCAAAATACATAATCTAAAATTAATTTCAAATAAAGCAATAAACATATTTTTTACAAGGATACATCATCATATCACAGAAATTTTGCCTTCATTCTTAATAACAACTATTTTTGACTGATATCAATAATATTTTATGGAAAAATAAGTAAATTTACATGCATATAAATTATTATCATAAATTGATAGATCAAAGAAATAGTTACAAAAATTATTATTTAGTATAATAATTGTATCCAAGAAAATAACATAATTCAATTTAAATTCTACTTTTGATATCAAAGTACAGTGATTTACTGGTAAAAGAAGTTTTTTTTATGAATTTGTCTAATTTCAACTATAATAATATTTTTATTTAAGTTTTATTTTAATTGATAATTTATATAAAATTATTGTTATTTTAGTGAATTCTGGGCGAAAAATTAGCAATTCATGGAAGAATACCTGAACGTACTCAAAAATTAGACAATTGATCATAAATATTGGTTTATATTTGCAGACAATAAATGTGAATTTAATGAATAACATAGAGGTGATATTACTGGAAATGAATGGATTAAGTTTATTATGTATAAACTTGAAATGACGTCACATTTATCATTTAAAGTTAAGTTTATTGTGTAATAGTTGTTTTTATATTGTATAATTTCAATAGGGATACTATCCAGTAAATTTACTACTTATATTTAAATCTTATTATCATCTTTTATGTCTATTTTTTGTTGTCTTATTTTATATCTGCAGTAAATTTCTCGTAGTCTAATATCCTATGACCAATATTTCTCAAATTTATTTTAAGTTAATAAAGTATAAAAAAATAAGTAAGGTATTACTGGGAAAAAATATCTTACATGTTATATTTCTTTGTGTTTTTACTATTCTTTTTTTTATTGTGTGATTCTACTATGAATCAGATAACGACATAATAGCTACTTTTTCATTGTACTAATCAAAAATTTATTTAAAAAGTTAAATATTTTAAAATCTTTTAATTTTCAATGAACTTTGTGATCTTATTTTTAAAATTTTAATATTGTACATTTTTAGAGGTTTATTACAAATAGTGTACTAATATTTTGTAGAGTTAAAAGTCTAAATTTTTGTTAATGTAGGTGATTATTTTATTTCTCCCTTAATTACTTATTTATTTAATTAGATCATTTATTAATTACCTTAATTTTCAATTTGAATTTTTGTGTTTTTGTTTTTGAAATAAGAAGATAAATTAACGTGCGGTAGAAGCTTGTTACTCAGGAAGAACTAGAAAAGCGGTAGTAAAAATCTTTATAAAATCAGCTAATATGTCTTCTATCAACTTTTCAACAAGTAATTTCATTTTTTTCTATCTTTTTTTCAAATTCAATAAATTTCAGAAGCTGATGCGATGTTTAGCAAAAAGAAAATTATAGAAAAAGGCAGTTTCATTTGGACAATAGAAAAGTTTTCTTCCTGTAAATAAATGGAGAATAAAAGAATGAAAAGTCTTCTTTTCGATTGAAAAAGAAAATAACACGATGAAATGGTATTCGTACATGCATTCAAAAGAATTGTCTAATGAAAATGAAGACTACATATCACTTCGATTGAAATTGATAGACTTTGATGATATTGAATTAACAGCTTTATGTAGTTTTTATGTTTTAGATGTATATGGTGAAAAGCAATATACCAAAGCTACGAAAATACAGAAATTAAAAGAAAGCTAAAACACATTGTTTCTGTAGTCAGTTTCTTAAACGTGATTTATTACGTAATGATGATAATGAACTTTTATCAAATGGCAATTGAATGGTAGGCTGTGAAATATTTTATTACCATGCTATGATAAATACTGTTGGCTTTTCAGGAAATAGTAACATAAATGGATCTTTCAATGTATTATTGGGTGATATTGCTGGTTTGCCTAAATCTTCAAAGTTTTCAGATTGTATTATCAGAGTAGGAGATTCGAAAATAAACGTTTACAGATGTATTCTCGCTAGTAGATCAGAAGTCTTTGATTGAATATTAGCAGAAAAGCAATGTGAACCCATTCCAAATATTATTGAAATTAACGGCTTTTCTCCAGACGTTGTAGCGGAGATTGTAAACTTTGTGTATACAGGAAAATCGCCAAATATGAATTAGATGGCTTATGAAATGTTAGAAATCAGAGAAAAGTATAAACAAGAACAGTTAAAATTGATGGCGGAGGAGAAATTACTTCATAGTTTATCTATTGAAAATGCTTGTATTTATCTTGTGCATAATGAGATAAATTCGGATAAAATCTTAAAAGAATGGTGTTTGATATTCATTTATTTGAAGGCTGGGAATATTTTTAAAAGTTAGGAATGGAAAAAAAAGTTGTCATTGATTATCCTTCATCAGTTACTATACTCTTTAATATTGCAGTTAACATAGATTGATTGAACATCTGCAATTAAATATAATACAAAAGATATGAAAAAGTATTTCATATTTCAATAACTTATTTTACGCAGAAGTTTTTTATATTTATTGTCATTTATTTCAATATTAAATTTTTTTATCATATTTTCGTTCTTTGTTTTTCTTATTTTTTTGAAAATTTTGTAGTTCAATCTACTGTTGTGAAACTGTAGCCATTCTTTATCAATTCTACTCAAAGTTAGTTGGAAATATCATCTTTACAAAAATTATCCTCACTTTTCTAATTTTAATTGTATATTAATATAACTTCTTATCCTCCTTGATTTTGGGCTGATTTTAAGGCCTAACTTATTTTCTAAACAAATTTCAAAATACATTATTAAAAATCAACTTTAAGTAAACTAATAAACTTATTTTATTAGATAAACATACTATCATATAACAGAATTTTTGCCATCATTTTTAATAAAAACTGTTTTTAACTTATTTCAATGATATTTTGATTAACAATAAAATAAATTTATATAAATATAAATTATGATCACCAATTTTCTTAATCATTTGATAGATAATAATAATTATTATTTAATATAATAATCCTGAATATTTAGGTAAACAATTTAGATTATATTTCTACTTTTGAGTTAAAAGTACAACAATCCCACGTTAAAATAATTCTTTTTGTCAATTCGTTTAATTTTCACATTAGTAGCACTCGTCTGTTATAAGATAATCCATAATAAATAAAATATTATTATTATTTGATTTGATTCTTCTACAAAAATTATTTAAAAAAAATGCATTATATAAATGAATACTTGAATGTACTCAAAAATTAGACATTTTATCAGAAAAATTTACTTATATTTTCAAAGACAAAAAATAAGAACAGAAAAATAATAAGCTTTATTTGTACTGGCGCCTACTTACGAAATACTGACTATATTAAAACTTTATAAACGGACCTCTATATCGAGAGGTAACATACAATAACAACGAATGTGTAATAATTATAAAATGTTAAAACTTACATACTAAATTATATGATGACATTAGGTGTCAACGCGTTTGATTATTTACTGAACTTATAAATAATACAGAGATAATATTACTGATAATAAAGTGATTAAGTTTTTTATATGAATATAAAAAATGTCATCTTTGTCATTTAAAGTTAATTTTACTTTATAAAGAGCTGCTTTTACATTGTATTAATTTTACATTATTTTTGTAGAGTTACCACCCTATAAATTTATTACTTATATTTAAATTCAATTATCATCTTTCTTATTTCTTTGGTTTTTATTTTCTACTTGCAGAAAACTTCTTGCAGCATATCATCCTATAAGCAATACTTTTTAAATTTATTTTAAGTGAACACAATCCATAATAAATCTTCTATTACATCTTTTCAGGTAACTTATTTTATTTCATTTTTTCCAATGTCGATCAACATCAGAATCTGATGGCCAGTTTAGCACAATGAACAAAATAGAAAAAGATAGTTTCATTTGGATAATAGAACGTTTTTCTCTAGGTCAATTAATAGAGAATAAAGGAAGAATAAGTCCTCTTTTCACATCAAAAGGAAGCGACTCGTTAAAGTGGTTTTTGACCATGTATTCAGAAGATCTTTATGGTGACAATAAAGATTATATATCCATTTGGTTAAAGTTCAAAGACTCTAGGTGTATTGAATTAACAGTATTATGTTGTTTCTTTGTTTTAGGTGTAGATGGTGAAAAGAAGAATAAAAAAGTAACGAATATAAGAAAAATTAATGAAACATTTACGGTTTGTCCATGTCATCAGTTTCTTAAACATGATTTATTACTTAGTAATGATAATAATGAACTTTTATCTAATGGCAATTTAAAAATAGGCTGTGAAATATTTTATTATTACGGCCCAATAATTACTGTTGGCCTTTCAAAAAATAACAACACAGATGAATCATTGAATGTATTTTTGGATGATGTTGCTGATTTGCTTAAATCCCCAATGTTGACAGATTGTGTCAGCAAAATTGAAGATTTAGAAAGAGACTTCCAGAAATGTATCTTCACTGGTATGTCAGAAATCTTTCGTTCGATATTACCAGAACAATATTATGAAGCTATTTCTAATACAAATAAAATTGACGATTTTTGTCTCGATGTTGTAAAAATTATGATAAACTATCTAGATACAGGAAAATCACCAAATTTGAGTGAGATGGCTGTTGAAATTTTGAAAATCGCAGAAAAGTATAAGTTAAAACAATTAAAATTGATGGCAGAGGAATGTTTACTTTACAGTTTGTCCATTGAAAATATCTGTGATTATCTTGTATGTAGTGAATTATATTCTGGTGAAATCTTAAAAGAATGGTGTTTGCAATTTATTTATTTGAATGGTGAAGATGTTTTCAACACTGAGAAATGGAAAGAAGTTGTTGATGATCATCCTTCATTTGTTGATAAACTCTTTAACATTGCACTTAATATAGATTGATTAAACTTTTACAATTAAATATAATACAAATCTTATGAAAACATGTATCGATATTTCAATAGCTTTTTTTATAGAGAAGTTATTTATATTTATTGTATTTATTTTTATTTATTTCAATATTAAAATTTTTTTATCATGTTTTTGATTTCTGTTTCTCTACATTTACATTAAATTTTATGATTCAATTTATAATTGTCAAGTTTTAACCATGATTTATCAACTACAACTAACTAAGTTTAAAATATTTCCTTTATAATAATTACCACCTCCCTTTAATCTATAACATGGTCAAATTTAATTGTATATTAACAAATATTTGTATTCTCCCAGATACCGTGCTCATTTTAAAAGCTAACTTATTTTTTAAATAAATTTCGAGAATCTGAATAAAAATGAACTTCAAATAAAGTAGTAAATGTATTTTATAAAATATTTTTTTAACATATCACAGAATATTTGTCATCATTTATAATAAAAACTATTTCTAACTTTATAAATAAAATTGTAGATACATATAAGTTAATTTAACATGTATACAAATTATGTCTATTAGTCTGGTAAAACGTTCTATAGGTTAAAAAATAATCGTTCGATATGACAATCCTATCTACATAAATACAGTAGTCCTCCCCTTTCTGCGGTTTCAGTTATCCGCGATTTGAAAATAACCAGCAGATAGAAAATAACGACATGGGGGAGTACATACGATTTTTTTTATTTTAGCTGTCTTAGAGTATATACTTCATTTACGATTAAATTTTTTCATTTTTTTTAAAAATTAAGCAAATTAAAAAATTACTGTTGTTTACAATTATAGAAAAAAATATCTTATCTATAATTTTAAGGTTTTAACACATGATGAAATAAGAAATAATGTGGTTAGCTATTATTGCAGTAGTTTCAGGAACCAATCTACCGTAGATACGGGGGGGGGACAACTGTAATATAATTCAGTTTATATTTCTTCTTTTGAGGTAAAAGTACAATGATTCAACAGTAATATAAGTCTTTTTTGTAAATTTTTTAAATTTCAACCGTAATAAAATTTTAATCTTATATTATAATTGATAATTTATTGAAGATCACTAATCACCTTATTTATTTTTATAAAATTTGTAGAAATTGGCATTATAAAGAAGAATATCTGTAAACAATTAAAAATTAGACATTTTATCATAATAATTAGCTTATGTGTACGACAATTAGTTTTAATATAATTATTATAGACATTACACTGATTACAATGAAGGGATTAAGTTTACTTTATAAAAATAAAAGAATGTCGTCTTCGACATTTAAAGTTAATTTTTTTATAAGTAAATGTTTTTACATCGTATTAATTTTACTTTATTATTATAGATTTTCCAGCTCATAAATTTATAGTTTATTTTTAGATTTAATAATCATCTTATATATTTCCTCAGTCTTTTATTTTGTAATTACAATAAATTTTCTATAGTTCATCATTTCATAAGCAATATTTTCCAAATTTTCTTTTAAATTGATATCACTATAATGTCTTCGATCACCTCTTCATCAAATAATTTCTGTTATTCAATTTTTCTCTCAAATTTCAGTAATTTCAGAATCTGAGTGGCAGTTTAGCGCAATGATTGAAAAAGATAGTTTACTTGGACGATAGAAAATTTTGCTTCTTGTAAAGTAATGAAGAGAAGAGTAATAAGTAGTCCTACTTTCATTTTGAGCAATGACTACACGATGAAATGGCTTTTCTTTATGTTTCCTAAAGAATCTTTTAATAGAGATGACGATTACTTACCACTTTCGTTACAATTGGAAGGCTTATTCTGTACTGAAATGGCAATATTATTTAGTTTTTATATTTTTAATATTGATAGTGGAAAGAAACACACCAAAAAAGTAATTATAGAAAAACTTGATAAAACTAAGGCACATTATCTCTGTCAAAAGTTTTTAAACTGGATCTATTACGTACTAAAGGAAATGAGCTTTTAACAAATGGCAATTTAACAATAGGCTGTGAAATATTAAATTATTACGACCCAATAAATATCGTTGGTCTTTCAACAAATAACACAAATGAACTTTTAAATATATTATCAAATGATGTTGCCGGTATGCTTGAATCTCTAAAGTTTTCTGATTGTGACATCTAAGTTGAGATTCAAAAATAATTGTCCACAAATGTATCCTCGCTGGTAGGTCAAAAGTCCTTGATGGAATATTAGCGGAACAACAATATCAATCCATTCCTGGTACTATTAAAATTAACAATTTTCGTCTCGATGTTGTAGAAGAGATGATAAACTATATTTATACAGGAAAATCATTAAATATTAAAATGCTGCCTCGTGAAATGTTAGAAATAGGGGAAAAGTATAAGTTGCCTCGATTACACGCAAATATATTTTTTCATCAAAACCAAGACTATTTTATCAATTCTCGAACCAATTTATCATTTTTCGGACCACTTCATCAATTCCCGAACTACCTTATCATTTCTCGGACTAACTTGTTATTTCTCAGACCAGTAAAATGAAAAAAAAATTAAAAAATTGTTTTCCTTGGATTTACAAGGTCCGCAGTTTGATATGAATAAGATGATTCGTGTTTTGACAGATGATCCGTGAATTGATAAATTGGTCCGCATTGTGTCAAATTTGGTCCGTAAAATGATGAAAAAAACGTTTTTGTGTAAAATTGATGGCAGAAGAATGTTTAGTTTACAGTTTGTCCACTGAAAATATCCGTGATTATCTTGTATATAGTGAACCTCATTCTGGTGAAATCCTAAAAGAATAATGTTTGTGTTTTATTTACTTTAATGCTGAAAATATTGCCAACACTGAGAAATGAAAAAAAATTGTCATCGACTATCCTTTATTAATTACTAAACTTTTTAATATTGCTGTTAATATAGATTGATGAAACTCTTACAAATAAATGCAATTATATATTATAAAAAATATGTAGATACTTCAACAGCTTTTTTATTCAGTCGTTATATTTACTACATTTGGTTGTTAATTATTTAAAAAATAAAATTTTTTACCATGTTTTTAGTTTCTGTTCTTCAAATTCTTAATGAAATATGTGTAATTCAATCTGCCATTGTAAAGCTTTAACAATGAATTGTCAGTTATAACCATAGTAAGTTAAAAAAATTTTTAAATAGTTAAATTCTTACACACAAAATTAAAACTGTTGATTTGATATGGAACATAAAACCTTCGGATTCAGTGCTACTAAAAATTAAATATTCATTTTTTTATTTATACAAGGCGAAGGTTAAGCCTCTGAATAACTTTATTTAACCATTAAAAGCATTCTGCTAATATTTTTCCTATAAAAATTATCACCACTTTTTGTTTTATAACTTGGTTAATTCTACGCGCAAATATCTGGAACCAGCCCATCCCTCCAATTTAGAGAAAAAACATCTTTTGACTATACATTCATAAAAAGAGGCTTAAACTTTAAAAGAGGTATTGTAAACACAAAATTCTTATTCTTATTTTTTTATTTCAGAAAACACTTAAATGTTATGTTTTATTATGAAACAAAAATGAATAACATTTTTTTAACTTTTAAAAAGTTTAAATTCTAGAAATAATCTCTAAAAACAAATTAAAAATGTTTGACTACAAAATGAGCATAATTTCATAAAAAAATATAACCTATAATGACTCAAACGATTTAAGTGTATTAATAAATACACTATAATTTATCCAATAATGCTCTTTATAAAAAAATTTATGGTTTAACAGTAAGAATTAATTTCGAATCATGTAAAATGAAAACCTTTTTTAGAGAACAACTACCGTTTTAATGACAATAATATTTTAGAAAACACAAACTTATTTTGATAATTCTTTAATTGTTGCTTTAATTTTCAAATGCTAAATGATTGCAATATAATTATTTTCAAGTAAAAGCAATTTTTAATTTTATTTGAAAGAACATATTACTTTGTTAAACACAGATATATGTCCTTTTTTGTGTTTTATTAGATAACTTTCTTTTTCAATGAAAACTTTTTTGCAAATATGATGAAACTGTCATATCACTGTGTATTCTATCTTTTTGTAACCTTCATTCAATTGCTCATTTGAAAGACAGTGGTAAAGTGATAAAGACATTAAAACTAGAGTAGAATTTTTCGTTAACATTAATTCTATGAATCATCATTTTTATATACTTGCATTCTTCTGTATAAAAATTTTAATTTCTGATAGATTATCATTCTACTCTCTAAAAAGATAAGAGATTCATTCTTCTAATAGTTTCTAGACACATAACTTTTATTTTTCATCATTCAAGAAAAAATATCATTTTAATTCGTATTAGACTTATATAATTCCGAATATGACTTCTAACAAACTTTCTTCAAGTGAGTTATTTTTTATTTATTTTGCTCTTACTTAGTATATTCCAGAAACTAATGACCAGTCAAACAGTAAAATGATTATAGAAAAAGCCAGTATAATGTGGGTAATAGATAAATTTTCTATTTGTAAAGAAAAACCAGGTGAATGTAAGAAAAGCCCAACTTTCAATTCCGAGACAGACGATAAAGTAAAATGGTCTGTGGAAATGTATCCAAGAGGTGATGATAATAAAAATAAAGATTATATATCACTTTATGTAGTATCAAAAGAATGGGAAAAAATAGATTTACAAATGAAAGTGGGTTTTCATGTTATAAATGCTGCAGGAGAGAAGAAATTATTAGATTCTGAAAATATACTAAAATTCAATAAATCTCCTGGAAAATATGGTTACCCAAAATTTTTTCAAAAGAGATTTTTTATTTGATAGAAATAATAAATTTATAATAAATGACACATTAATATTAGGCTGTGAAATTTTTTATTACTGCAGTAGTCAAAATACTGTTAATACTTCAACAATTAGTAACATAAACGAACCTTTGAACACACTAGTGAAAGATTTCAGTAATTTACTTGAGTCACCTAAGTTTTTTGATTGTATTATCAAAACAAAAGATTATGAAATAAAAGCTCATAAATGTATACTTGCTAGTAGATCAGAACTCTTTGATTCAATATTTAAAAGAAGAAAGCATGAATCTGAATCAAATGTTATTGATATAAATGATTTTTCTTCGGAAGTTATGAAAAATATGATAAAGTACTTGTATACAGGAAAATTGCCAGATATGGATGATATGGCTTGTGAAATGCTTAAAATTGGAGACCTGTATAAACTTAAACAATTGAAATCAGCAGCAGAAGATTACTTAATCAGAAATTTAGACTTTGACAACGTATGTGATTATTTTGTAGAAAGTGAATCATGCTCAGCTGAAACTCTTCAAGAATGGTGCATCCGATTTATTTACTTGCATCCCGAAATTGTAAGTAAAAGCTTGGAATGGAAGAAAGTTGTCATAGACTATCCTAAATTGGTTTCCAAACTCTTAGCTATGCTTTCTGGTATAAATTGAGTGAACTTTCACAATTTATATTAAACACCAATCATTTAAAATTTAAATACAAATATTTTTTAGCATTTTTAATATTAGTAATTTTTAAAGTTTGTTTTAATGTAATTTGAAAAATGTTTTTTTATTTCATAATTTCACTCCAAACGATAGAGATAAAAAATTCTCCAGGTTCTCCAAAAAACGGAGATTCAAGACATTTCCAATTCTTATTTTATTTGATTAGGTCAAAATTTAAAATAAATTTATTAAGTCATTTTAAAAGATGTATATTTCATATTATCGCTATATAAAATTTTTATCTATATTTTTAAAGTTAATAATGTTATTTCTAACAATTCAATAAATTAAAAAAAATGGCAGTTTAATTGATAAAATGTATTTTAAAAATGTTAAAATATATTGATCTTAATAATCATAAATAATTTTCCATTATTTGTTTGTATTAATTTTATAAGATCAACAAAACCTGAAAATGATGTTTTAATTATTTCAACATACTCTAATATTTATATTTAATTTTGGTGTACGGAGTAGAAAAATTATAAATTTTCATTTTTATATTATCAGTTTAATTATATAAAAATAATGTCATCTTATACATTGTAATATGATGAAATAATCATCCAGTAATAAAATCACAAATGAAATAGATTTCTTTACCAAGAAACCCAACTACCATACCTTCATTTGAAATATTAAGCAAAAAATATTATTACAAAAACAAAAGTTGTTAAATGCCGTGATTAAAGTAGAAGTGATGAATAATTTAATGTTTTTGACAAAGTTACTTCAAAAAGAAATGAAGTGATAATATAATTATAAAAATATATTTCATTACTTTTTATATTTCAATATTGAAAATAAAAGTATATGATGTAACAAATACGTATGTTATGAATTCGGTTATTTTACAAAAACTATAGTGTTATATTATAGTTTAAAACTAATTTTGGATATTGTTGACGAAGTTCTCGATATCTAGTTAAAAACAACATGTGATTTCGAAGAATCTTTAAAAGTTTTGAATTAAAATCAGTGAAAGACATATTTGCTTATTGGATTTTTTATTTGTGAAATAAATTATTTTATCAGATAAATCTTTATTTTGATGACAAATTTTTTTATTCGTATATGACAAGATTTATCACACCACTAAAAATTTTATCTTTTCGTAACATGTATTCATAAGTTCATTTGAAAGACATAATGATAAACATTGTTATAACTACAAAAATAGTTATCTTTAACATTAACTCCATCAACAAATTTTTCATACGTTTTGCACAAAAAAAATTTTTTTAATAAGTTATCAGTTCATATTTTTAAAAGATAAAAGATTCATTATTATTACAGCCTTCTCAAAAAACTTATATATTTCTATCCTATCATTCTAGAAAGCACATTATTTCAATCCGTATAAAATTTATATAACTTTGAATATGGCCTCTATCGAGTCTTCTTCAAGTGAGTTGTTTGAATTTGTTTTGATTCATTTTAATATATTTCAGAAATTAATGATAAGCTTACCAGTGGAAAACTTATAGAAAAAGCCGGTTTAATATGGGCGATAGATAATTTTTCTCTTTGTAAAGAAAAAACAGGTGATTATAAGAAAAGTATTATTTTCCATTCTAAGACAGACGATAAAGTAAAATGGTATTTGCAAATGTATCCAAATGGTAGTGGAGATATAGATAAAGATTATATATCACTTTATTTACATATGGACGTAGATGATAATATAAATGTAACAACAATGTGGAATTTATATGTTTTAAACCAAGAAGGAGAAAAGGAATATGTATCATTTTTTAATACGCGATTTAATAAAACTTCAAAACGTCATGGTTATCCAAAATTTTTAAAAAGAGACTTAGTTACTAATGAAAAAACAATTTTAGTCAATGACACATTGGTATTAGGCTGCTCAATTTTTTATTTTTGTAATGATGAAAATACTGTTAATAAATCGACAATTAATAGCGTAAATGAACCTTTGAATACGCTATTGAATGATTTTAACAATTTATTTGTATCACCCAAGTTTTCTGATTGTATTATCAAAGTAGGGAATTCAGAAATAGATGTTAATAGATGTATTCTCGCTAGTAGATCAGAAGCTTTTGATTTAATATTGACAGAAAAAAAAAATGAATGCGCATCAAATATCATTGAAATATATGATTTTTCTCCGGAGGTTGTGAAAGAAATGATAAAGTACTTGTACACAGGAGAATTACCAAATACAGATGAAATGTCTTGTGAAATGCTGGCAATTGGAGACAAATACAAACTAAAAGAATTGAAATTAGCAGCTGAAGAAAGTTTAATCAGAAGTTTGAACATTGAAAATGTCTGTGATTATATTGTAAAAAGTGATTTATATTCTGCTGAAACTCTTAAAGAATGGTGCTTACGATTTATTGGTTTGAATCCTAACATTTTGGCAAAAAGTGAGGAATGGAAAAAAGTTATCATTGAACATCCTGTATTGGTTGATAAATTAATTGTTCTTTTTGCTAATGTAAAATAATTGAACTTCTACGACTACATTATATTACACAAAAAGATTAAAAATTTTGATATAAATATTTTTAGTATTTGACATTATTATTTTCTAATGTTTTTCTATGTAATTTGAAAAATTAAATTTTATATCTCTTAATTTGATATTAAACTATAGAACTTGATAAAATTCTGTACATTCTCCAATAACTGGTGATTCAAGATATTAACAATTATTCTTACATTTCAATTAGGTAAACGTTTAACTCTAATCTACAGTAAATTTATTAATAATTTTAAAGACGTATATATCGAGTTATTAACATATAGAGCTTTATTATATATCATCTTTAACAATTCAATATATAAAAAATATTTTAACTGATAAAATACATTATTAAGAATGCAAAATTACGTAAACCCTATTAATCATAGATAAATTTACGTCACTTGCTTTTTTTAGTTTAATAACAATAACTGAATCAAAAAATAAGTTTGTGTTCCTTGAATATACCGTTTATACACCTATATCAAAGTTGGTGCACAAAAAAGAAAAAAATAGATATCCATTATTACATTATTAGCCTATCTATGTTAATGTAGTGACGTCTCCATAACTAAAACTTAATGTTATAATTACTAGATAGTAATATTAGAAACAAAATAGATTTCTTTACTAAAAAAGGGAGCTACGATATTTTCACATCAATTATTAGATATAGTTATATTATCATAAAAAACGGAAATTGTTAAATGCCTTAATTTTATTAAAAGAGATAAACAATTTTATACCTTTGACGATACTACTCTTCTAAGATGTGATCTTTTAGTATAATTACAAAAATATAGTTCCTTCCTTTTCATACTTTAATATCCAACATAAGTACCAAAGTATATTGAAGTAATAAATATTTACGTTTATGATTCGGTTATTTTGTAAAGATATTCGTGTTTATAGCACTATTGAAAATTAATTAAGCATATTGTTCCACGAAGTTTTCGATATTAATATTTAAATTTTTTTTAAAATATATAAGTTTTCTCGGCATATTATTTCATCAACAGGAAATTCGTAGAACTGTATACAGATTTATTTTTCAATCCAATTTCTTTGAAAATATCACAAGATTTTAAATTAATTTCAAAAGTTGAGATTAAAGTTGTAAAACATTGATTTGTTTTTTTATTTTTTGTTTTTGAAAGAAATGGTTTTATGAGATAGATTTTTATTTCAAGAAAAAATTTTGTTTTGCATATATGAATAAATACATCATATTACTGTTGGTTTAGCCTTTTGTAATCTTTTTTCGTTTACTTATTTGGAAGTCATAGTTATAAAGATTTTTAAATTATAATAAAATTCGTTGTTAACATTAATTCTTTGCGTCATCTTCTTTTTTTTAGATTCCTTCATAAAAAAAATTTCCCTTTTTGGCATATTATCATTTCACACTTTTAAAAGATAAAAAATTCATTTCCATTCATAGTTTTTGGAAACACAATTTTAATTTTTATTTTCCATTATTTTAAAGAAAATATCATTTTTTTTTGTATTCAATTTATATAATTCTGAATATGGCTTTTAACGATTCTTTTTCAAGTGAGTTGTTTAAATTTATTTCGGTCTATTTTAGTATACTTCAGAATCTAACGATGAGCTTGTCGGTAAAAAAAGTATAGAAAAAGCTGGTTTAATATGGATGATAGATAATTTTTCAGTTTGTGGTTTAAAAAATGGTGAATTTAAGACAAGTCCTATTTTCCATTCCAAGACAGACAATAAAGTAAAATGGTATTTACAAATATACCCAAAAGGTAGTAGAGATATAGATAAAGATTATATATCACTGTATTTACAATTGGAAGAAATTGAGAATGTAGATGTAGCAACAATGTGGAATTTTTATGTCTTAAATCAAGAAGGTGAAAAGGAATACGCGATATTTTCAAATACTGTATTTAATAAAACTAATAAGAGCTACGGTTACTTAAAATTTTTTAATAGAAATTTATTACTTAATAGTAATAATAAAGTATTGATAAATGACACATTATTACTAGGATGCTCAGTCTTTTATTTTTCTGGTTCTAAAAATACTTTTAGTACTTCAACAATCTGTAATATAAGAGGGCATTTGAATACGTTATTGAATGATTTTAGCAATCTATTTGAATCATCTAAATTTTCTGATTGTATTATCAAAGTAGGGGATTCAGAAATAGATGCTCATAGATGTATACTTTCCGATAGATCAGAAGTTTTTGATTTAATATTGACAGAAAAAAAAAATGAATGCGCATCAAATATCATTGAAATATATGATTTTTCTCCGGAGGTTGTGAAAGAAATGATAAAGTATTTGTACACAGGAAAATTACCAAATATAGATGAAATGGCTTGTGAAATGCTGGCAATTGGAGACAAATACAAACTAAAAGAATTGAAATTAGCAGCTGAAGAAAGTTTAATCAGAAGTTTGAACATTGAAAATGTCTGTGATTATATTGTAAAAAGTGAAAGATCATTCAGCCGAGAACCTAAAAGAATGGTGCTTACGATTTATTGGTTTGAATCCTAACATTTTGGCAAAAAGTGAGGAATGGAAAAAAGTTATCATTGAACATCCTGTATTGGCTGATAAATTCTTTGTTCTTTTTGTTAATGTAAAATGATTGAATTTCTACGACTACATTATATTACACAAAAATATTAAAAATTTCTATATAAATTTTTTTACTATCTGACATTATTATTTTCTAATGTTTTTTCTATGTAATTTAATAAGTATTATCTTAATTTTATTTGATAATTTCATTCTAAGCGTTAGAAGTCAAAGAAATTTTCTACATTCTCAGATAACTGGTGATTCAAGATATTAACAATTATTCTTACATTTCAACTAGGTAAACGTTTAACTCTAATCTACAGTAAATTTATTAATAATTTTAAAGACGTATATATCGAGTTATTTACCAATATTTAAATTTTTTTATACCTTTCCAGTTAAAAATATTAATCCTAATGATTCAATAATTTAAAAATTATGATATTTTAACTAAAATAATATATTTTTACAAATGTGAAATTGCGTAAATCCTATTAATCATAGATAGTTTTACGTCAATTGCTTTTTTAGCTTAATAAGGATAACCGAATTAAGAAAATAATTTTTTGTTACTTCCATATATACCTTATACACACTTGTATCTAATAATGTTGCATAGAAAAAAATGAAAATAAATACTCATCATTATATTACTTATTTTTATATGAAAGTAGTGTTGTCTAATTATTGAAATACAATTAAGAAATTCCTAAATGATAACATTACAAATAAAATAGATTTTTTAACCAAGAAATTTAACTAAATTATTTTCATTCGAATTATTGAATGTAAAAAAATTATAGTAAAAAAAAAGTAATTGTTAAATGCCTTAATTTTATTATAACGATAAATAATTGTATGCTTTTAAAGTAATACTTTTATAAGCAATGAACTGAAAACATAACTACGAAAATACAATTTCTTCCTTTTCGTACTGTAATATCGAAAATAAATATAAAAGTATATTGAAGTTATAGATATTCATGTTTACGATTCGATTATTTTGTGAAGACAGTAGTGTTCATAGGACTAGTTTATAACTAATTTTGGATATTGTTGACGAAGTTCTCGATATTAATAGTTAAATTTTTTTTAAAACATATAAGTTTTCACGGCATATTATTTCATCAACAGGAAATTCGTAGAACTGTATACAGATTTATTTTTCAATCCAATTTCTTTGAAAATACCACAAGATTTCGAAGAATCTTTAAAAGTTTTGAGATTAAAATCAGTGAAAGACATTGATTTGCTTATTGGATTTTTATATTTGTGAAATAAATTATTTTATCAGATAAATCTTTATTTTGATGACAAATTTTTTTATTCGTATATGACAAGATAAATACATCATATTAATGTTGGTTTAGCTTTTCGTAACATGTATTCATAAGTTCATTTGAAAGACATAATGATAAACATTGTTATAACTACAATAAATAGTTATCTTTAACATTAATTCTTTGCGTCATCTTCTTTTTTTGTAGATTCCTTTATAAAAAATTTTTTTAATAAGTTATCAGTTCATATTTTTAAAAGATAAAAGATTCATTATTATTTACAGCCTTCTCAAACAAACTTATATATTTCTATTTTCCTATCATTCTAAAGAAAGCATCATTATTTCAATCCGTATAAAATTTATGTAACTTTGAATATGGCCTCTATCGAGTCTTCTTCAAGTGAGTTGTTTGAATTTATTTTGATTCATTATAATATATTTCAGAAACTAATGATAAGCTTACAAGTGGAAAACTTATAGAAAAAGCCGGTTTAATATGGGCGATAGATAATTTTTCTCTTTGTAAAAAAAATAGAGGTGATTCTAAGAAAAGTATTATTTTCCATTCTAAGACAGACGATAAAGTAAAATGGTATTTGCAAATGTATCCAAATGGTAGTGGAGATATAGATAAAGATTATATATCACTTTATTTACATATGGACGTAGATGATAATATAGATGTAACAACAGTGTGGAATTTATATGTTTTAAACCAAGAAGGAGAAAAGGAATATGTATCATTTTTTAATAACGCATTTTAATAAAACTTCAAAATGTCATGGTGATCCAAAATTTTTAAAAAGAGACTTAGTTACTAATGAAAAAACAATTTTAGTCAATGACACATTAGTATTAGGCTGCTCAATTTTTTATTTTTGTAATGATGAAAATACTGTTAATAAATCGACAATTAATAGCGTAAATGAACCTTTGAGTACGCTATTTAGTGATTTAAACAATTTATTTGTATCATCCCAGTTTTCTGATTGTACTATCAAAGTAAGGGATTCAGAAATAGATGTTCATAGATGTATTCTCGCTAGTAGATCAGAAGCTTTTAATTTAATATTGACAGAAAAAAAAAATGAATGCGAATCAATTATCATTGAAATATATGATTTTTCTCCGGAGGTTGTGAAAGAAATGATAAAGTACTTGTACACAGGAGAATTACCAAATACAGATGAAATGTCTTGTGAAATGCTGGCAATTGGAGACAAATACAAACTAAAAGAATTGAAATTAGCAGCTGAAGAAAGTTTAATCAGAAGTTTGAACATTGAAAATGTCTGTGATTATATTGTAAAAAGTGATTTATATTCTGCTGAAACTCTTAAAGAATGGTGCTTACGATTTATTAGTTTGAATCATAAAATTTTGGCAAAAAGTAAGGAATGGAAAAAAGTTATCATTGAACATCCTGTATTGGCTGATAAATTCTTTGTTCTTTTTGCTAATGTAAAATGATTGAATTTCTACGACTACATTATATTACACACAAATATTAAAAATTTCTATATAAATTTTTTTACTATTTGACATTATTATTTTCTAATGTTTTTTCTATGTAATTTAATAAGTATTATCTTAATTTTATTTGATAATTTCATTCTAAGCGTTAGAAGTCAAAGAAATTTTCTACATTCTCAGATAACTGGATATGCATGTTATTGTTAATTCTTATACGCCAATATTTTTAACCTTATAATAAATTTAAAAAATTTTTTGGAAAAGGTATATATTATTTACCAATATTTAAATTTTTTTTATACCTTTCCAGTTAAAAATATTAATCCTAATGATTCAATAATTTAAAAATTATGATATTTTAACTAAAATAATATATTTTTACAAATGTGAAATTGCGTAAATCCTATTAATCATAGATAGTTTTACGTCAATTGCTTTTTTAGCTTAATAAGGATAACCGAATTAAGAAAATAATTTTTTGTTACTTCCATATATACCTTATACACACTTGTATCTAATAATGTTGCATAGAAAAAAGTGAAAATAAATACTCATCATTATATTACTTATTTTTATATGAAAGTAGTGTTGTCTAATTATTGAAATACAATTAAGAAATTCCTAAATGATAACATTACAAATAAAATAGATTTTTTAACCAAGAAATTTAACTAAATTATTTTCATTCGAATTATTGAATGTAAAAAAATTATAGTAAAAAACAGTTGTTAAATGCCTTAATTTTATTATAACAGTAAAAATATTTAAGTTTTGTTGGTGCTTAGCTTCAGTAGGAAATAGTAGTATGAGAAGGTTTCACACACAAATTAATCTTTTATTCAATATATCTTACAATACAAAGTATAAACGCTAAAAAAAATGGCCACCTAATGACAATTTGTTAATTATAAGATTCATGGGAACTTACTTTTAGCTACACAAATTACAATCTAGACAAAAATAGACAATATACTAAGAATCCTCTACGTTCCCTTGAATCTTACACTAAAATAAAATAGGTTAGTACAATACTTAATACAATAAAAAAAAACAATGACATAATGTTTTACAAAATGACAAATGTTTTGAAATATTTTGTTTATATACTAAACTATAAGGGATATTTTCCTTACAGGATAACACAAAGCTAAATGAGAAGAAGAGTTAGGATTACAATTCTTTTACTTAACGATAAATAATTCTATGCTTTTAAAGTAATACTTTTATAAGCAATGAACTGAAAACATAACTACGAAAATACAATTTCTTCCTTTTCGTACTGTAATATTGAAAATAAATAAAAAAGTATATTGAAGTTATAGATATTCATGTTTACGATTCGATTATTTTGTGAAGACAGTAGTGTTATAGGATAGTTTATAACTAATTTTGGATATTGTTGACGAAGTTCTTGATATCTAATTAAAAAACAAAACAAGGCTTCGAATCAACCTTTAAAGATGAGATTAAAGTTTGTGAAACATTGATTTATTTATTTAATTTCCTGTTTTTCAAATAAATTCCTTTACCATATGAATTTTTATCTTGACAACAAACTTTTTGCTGCATATATGACTAAAACTATTATATCACTAATAATTTTATCTTTTTGAGGCTATATTCATTTATTTGTTAGAAAGAGATAGCGATTATTATAACTATATTGATAGTTTCTTAAAACACTAATTCTATTAATCATCTTTTTTTTTATATTTTTTATAAATAAATTTTTCTTTCTGATAAATTATCATTTACACTTTTGAAAGATTTATTCTTATTATAGTTTTCAGAGACATAACTATGACTTTTCTATTCTATCATCTTAGAAAGCATCATTATTTCAATCTGTAATAGATTTATACAATTTCGAAGATGGCTTCTAATGAATCTTCTTCAAGTGAGTTGTTTAAATATATTCACATTTGTTTTTATATATTTTAGAATCTAATAATCACTCTACCAGTAAAAAAAAATAGAAAAAGCAAATACAAAGTGGTCAATAGATAATTTTTCTGCTTTAAGAAAAAAACAGGTGATTTTATAAAAAGCCCTACTTTCAAGTCTAAGACAGACGATAAAGTAAAATGGTCTTTGGTTTTATATCCAAAAGGTTATGAAGATAAAAGTAGTGACTATATATCAATTTATTTACAATTAGAGGAGGTTGATAATATAGATGTAACAACGATGTGGAATTTCTATGTTATTAATCAAGAAGATGAAGAGAAGTATCAGAAATTTTCAAAAATACAATTTAGTAAGACCACAAAACTCTCTGGTTACTCAGAATTTCTAAAATGAGATATAATACTTAATGTTGATAGTAAAATTTTGGTAAATGAGAAATTAACATTAGGTTGCAAAGTTGTTTATTTTTGTGGCACTCTAAACACTGTTACTACTTCGACAACCAATAATCCAAATCAATCTTTAAATACATTACTGAGTGATTTTAACAATTTATTGAATTCATATAAATTTCCTAATTGTATTTTCAAAGTAAGGGATTCATTAATATATGCTCATATATATATACTTTCCGATAGATCAGAAGTTTTTGATTTAATATTGACAGAAAAAAAAAAGAATGCGCATCAAATATCATTGAAATATATGATTTTTTTCCGGAGGTTGTGAAAGAAATGGTAAAGTACTTGTACACAGGAAAATTACCAAATACAGATGAAATGGCTTGTGAAATGCTGGCAATTGGAGACAAATACAAACTAAAAGAATTGAAATTAGCAGCTGAAGAAAGTTTAATCAGAAGTTTGAACATTGAATATGTTTGTGATTATATTGTAAAAAGTGATTTATATTCTGCTGAAACTCTTAAAGAATGGTGCTTGCGATTTATTTACTTGAATGCTAAAGATATTATTGCCACTACAAAATGGAAAGAAGTTGTCGATGAATATCCTTCATTAGGTTACAAACTCATAAATATTGTTTTTAATTTAGATTGATTAGACTTTTACGATTAAATATAACAAAAATGTTGTCAAAAAATGCATATATATAAATACCTTCTTTAATCAGAAGCTATATTTACTGTGTTCCTCGTTATTTATTTTAATATTAAAATCTTTTATTCATGTTTTTAATTTCTGTTTTTCTACATTTACATGAAATTTTATGATTCAATATATACCGTTGTGATACGTTAAATTGGTTTATCAATTACACTCACACTCAATCGAAAATGTTTTTTTTATAAAAGTTATTACTATTGTTGGATTTATAACGTAGCCAATAATTAACCAATAATAATATTATCACGCTTTTACCTCAATTCTGGAATTGTTCACTTCTAAAAAGATAAAAATCACTTTATTTTCCTTAACTTTAAAGAATGCAAATTGTGTAATAAAACCCTACAAAGAAAGGCTTTCAAGAAAAACGTTTTTTTTTTGAGGAAAACATAACCAATTTTGACACAAAACTATAATCGATTCACTTACTTTATGTTAAAAACACACCTCTTGACTATCTACTTACGAAAATCGGTTAAGTTCAAAAAAGATATGTTGAAGACAAAATTTTATTTTCTTATTTTTTTATTATAAACAATAAAATCTATAATATGTTTTTTAATAGTATTTCTATAGAAATAACAAAGGGAATCAATTTTTTTGTCGATCATTGAATTTTAATTCAAGCACAATTTTTAATACTGCAAATATTTTATAAAACATGTCAAAATTTTATTTGAATAATGATGGAACGTTAATGAATTAATTTTTTTTAAAAGTTCTTTTTATATATAATTTTAATGTTAGTATAATTATAATTTTCTAAATATTTTAGGCAAACTGATAGAGTTTATTAATAAATTTACAAAGTTAAATCAAACTTTGTTTTAAATATTAAAAAAGAGATAATAAAAATATTGTTCTGTAAATTTTTATGCACCAATTATAATAAATCAATTTTTTAAGAGTGTTTTAAAAACTTGATGTTAAATTATGTAGTTTATACGTCTAGTAGCTTGCTTGATTAGCCTAAAAATATTAATTTTTTAAATAAAAATTGAAATAAATTTGTAAAACACTATAATATTTATTTTTGTGCATGTAGTCCTTAGAGAATATTTGTCAAGTAAATAAAATGACTAACAATTCCAGAACATATATGGATATAGAAATCAAAAAAGTCCATTTTGATTTTTTTACCTACAACCATTAAAACTGTTCTAGATTATGAAACATTTAATTCTTTTATTATCAATTATTTCTTTAATATTATGTGCTAAAAGGTAAAGGTAAAGGTAAAAGTAAAGGTAAAGATAAAAATAAAGATAGTGAAACGATAGTAAATACACCATATGGTAAAATTCAAGGAAAAAAATTTGTAAGTTAATTAGTTATTTTTATTTATTTGTCTAGACTATCAAAAAGGATCAAGTATCAGAATTCCTAGGGATTCCTTATGCACGTCCTCCAATAGGTTACTATAGATTTAAGGGACCAATCCCCTTAAGGCAACCCGCATGGAACGAAACATTTTATGCAGTTCATAAAGCAGTAGCATGTCCTCAAATTATAAAACGCCTTAATTTTAAAGATTACGATGATTTGCTTCCACACAACGGTTTGTTCGAAAGTTGTCTCAAGCTTAATATGTGGGTTCCAAAGGGGAAGAATTTACCAATTTTAGTCATTCTACACGACGGCTTTTATTCTATAAGAACAGCATCTGTCGACAGATATTATGGAGCTTACCTTGCGCAAAAAGCAAAATCAATAGTTATTACTCTTAACTTCAGGCTTGGTTTCTTTGGATTTTCTTATTTAGGAGGTGGAGAGCAAATTCCTGGAAATATGGGTCTTTTAGATCAGCAAACTGCCTTAAAATGGATACGCACAGCTGCTGAATCTTTTGGAGGAAATAAAAATTCTATTACGTTAATTGGATTTGGCTCAGGAGCATCATCTGTATCAGCTCACTTATTTTCAGATGATAGAAGTTGTTTATTTCATAGAGCTATTATAAGTTCAGGAATAATAACAAGTCCATTAGATACCATAAGGCCTCAACTTGCAGAAAGAAATACTCGTTTAGTAGCTGATAGATTAGGTTGCAAAGGTCCTGATAGAAGGATTTTATCATGCTTACAAAAAATGCCAGCAATGAGAATATTACGTGTGGCCCAGAACGTTTTACAACAAGACGATCAGCAAAAACCGTACCAATTTTTACCTATTACCTATGATAATTTATTTTTCAATGGAAGTTTAATGGAAAAAATAATAAAAAATAAATATAATAAAGATGTTGATTTGATGTTTGGAGTAACTTCTGATGCAGCTACATTGTTAATGGCAACTGTATTAACAAATTCAAGTAATTATAATTGTCAATTTTTCCCATCTCGATCAGCTTCCCATATAAAAAATTCATGTGATATGAGTAATGATGATTTTATAGAAGTCGCTAAATTAGCTCGCTCTATATTACTACTAAATTCTTCAGAAGCAAAAGAATTATCTGATTTATATAAAGATTTACCTAAATTATCTTATACACAAAAAAGTGTAAGACTTTTATCTGATGTTTTATATAATTGCGAAATTTACAAATTTGCTGTAAGATATTCTGAAAATTCATCAAGTAATGTATATTTCTATGAAAACCAAAAAAGATCACCACTTAGTAATTGGCCTTCATGGACAGGTGTAATGCAGGGAGACGAAATTAACGATATTTTTGCTTATCCATTTAGACATTCAAAGGAATATAAAAAAAAAACTCTAAAAAAAGAACAAAAATATTCTGAAGCATTAATTTCGCTTATTAAAGAATTTTCAAAATCTGGAAAACCATCAAAGAAATGGAAAAAATTTAAGGGTCTAGAAGAAACAAAAGCTCTTATTTTAAATGGTAAGCTAGATCTTAAAAAATTGAAAATGGAGAATGTATTATCGATATGTCCTAAAGTTAATCGTATTATTTTAAAAGCTAGAAGAAGATTACAAGGTGGAGGTCTTGATAATGTTACTTTCATCTCCTATTACTACTACTACTACTATTACTACTCAAGCTACAACAACCACAAAGAGAAAAGGAATTTTAGGTAGACTTAAAAACTGGTTTAAAAAACATTTGAGTTAATTTATAAATTAAATAAAAGTTAGCTATAATATAAAATATAAATATAAGTAGCATTTGTCATTAAAATACATTATTTGCTAATTTATTTAATCATTCTGTTATTTAAATTCAAATTTAAGCTATACTTTTGATCTACAATGAATCTTCTAAAATACATATCAATTAAAAGAATATATTTTAATTTTTGATTAAATATTGTTTTTGAAAAAGAATGATTATTGGTAAATAAACTTTAATTTATTAAACAAATTTAATAATAAAATAAAAAATATAGAACATTAAATATTTTTGCCAATATATGTAAAGAATCAGTAGTATCAAATCCCCTCATAAGTAATCACAATCTTTTTATAAATTATTAAAACTAACATAATCAATTTAAAATCTGAGAATTTATCATACAAAATTATAACAATTTTGTTTATGATTAATGATATTTACATTTTTTTTTAAAATAATTTTTATTCAATCTTTTTACTTTTGTCGAAAAATGATGAAATAATTACTTTTAAGTTTATAGTAATAGGAATGAATTTAAGAAATTTTTTATGAAAATGATTTACAAATTCTTTAGTATCTTCAATAAGCATGAGAACTAAAATGAATAAACTTTTTTTATAACTTTGGGTACCAGAATAATATTTTTAGTTATTATATAAATTGTGCTAAAGTTTTAAATTCATACTTTTTTTTAACTTTCCTGGTAGCAATATCTCTATCAAATGTTCTGTAAACATGTTTTATGAATTAGATGATTATAGAGAAAAAAAATTAACAAAGTTATTCTCTAATGATCATTTTCAATTTCATTAATTGTTTTTAATCCAACATTGATCAGCAACGTTAAGTATTACATATTATTTTTAATTTATATAATTTTTTATTTTAATTTCAAATTTTTTGCATGAAAAATTTTATCTTAATTAAATATAATCATTGATGTATTAATAGAAAAATATTTTTATTAAATTTATTATATAATGGAATCTTTGTATAATTTCTATTAGTTCTACCGTTTTTTATTACTTTATTTTTCTATATTTAATATTGATAAGATAATTTGATTTTTGAAAGTACTTCATTTCTAAACTACACAACTTCAAAGCACTTTTATTGGACATAATAAAAATTTTGCCTGTAATTATTTAATATTTCGATTTTTACTTTGACCATTAAACACAAAAATACCGAAAATTGTAGGAAATATGAACAAAAGTTGAATGTATTTTAAAGAATGGGTTTCAAATGGCACTAAATATAAATATGTACAAATAATTTATTGTAAATTCCATTTTAACCGAAAATATTTTACTTTTACATATAGTAAAAATTAAATGTCATTATTTTTTAAATAATTAAATATAAAAATGAAACATTACAATAAATTATGCATATATATTGACTAAAAATAAACGTTTAATTAATTTCGTATTATCAATTTACTGATAAAATAATGTTGAACAAAATTCAGGAATATTAATGTCAGGTATATTAGCGTTAGGAATTCTAATACTATATCGAGGAATTCTAAATCTACGTTTTATATTTCTTACTCTCCCGCATGTTTCAGTAGAAATATTTGTTATATCATATTGATCAAAATTTATTAATGTTTTGTTAACAAAAACACCCATTGTTTTAGTGGCATTGAATTTCGGCCAATAATTCGTAGAATAATCTGGATAACCTTTATACAATTTAGCATTATATGTGAAGTTAGAAAGTATTTTCATATATTGGTAGGAAAAATCTTGTTCCATAGTGACATTATCACCATAAGCCGTTGCATTTAAAAATGGATGCCCAAACATATAATGCGATTGATAATCGCTGGTTACGCCAAAAAACAATGGCCATGGATTAATTGAAATACGCTTTCCTAAAACAAAAAAATATTTGTCTTTCCTTTAGGTATGTAAAGATCAATCTTTTTTCCAAATTCAAGATAATCACAATCAAAAAGGAAATCAGCAAACATCTTTATTGCTTTGTCTCTGTGAGATATTGGCCATGATTTATATAAGTTTTTAATCCTATTAGGGGCGCTCGTATTCAAATTTAGATTTTTTACAAGGAAATCAACAGAATTATTATATTGTTCTTCATTCATATTACATTGATTATCTTTATCTTCAACACTTTTATTTGGATAAAAATAACATCCATATGAAGCATTTCGTAAATAACGGTGCATGTAGATTGTTGATTCATTAGTCGTTTTTCCTAGTAAAATATCAACATCTTTTTTGAATCTTTCCTGTATTTAGTATTTTTTCGACAGGTTCTTCAAAAAAATAACCATCGTAATCTACCGCCATAAATGGATATCTAAATACAGATTGCAAAGGATTAAAAATCGTTTCAGTTTTATTGATAATTTCAGAAGCGTTTTTAGTTTGCATACATCTAACTTCTTTGTCATGATTTCTATTAGTACAATTCAATTCTTTCATCAATCTTAAGAAATTCATTTCTACAATACCTGCATCTTCTAGAGCCCATTCATTTAAAACTGTTCCAGAAATAGCAATAACTCTTGAAAAGTAGCTTTTACTAACGTTAGAAAACATATGTGCCGTTGCCGAACTACTACCAGTTCCGTGTCCAAGCAAGGTTATCATGTTTTTTTTACCACCAAAATTTCTAATATTTTCATGTACCCATTTTAATGCCATTTGTTGATCTAAAAGTCCCATGTTACCTGGTGCCATTTTTCCTCTTCTTAATCTACCAAATCCAAGTACTCCTAGTCTATAATTAATATTTACGACAATAGAACCAGTTAAATGAGCTAAAGCACTTCCGTTATACTCTGGTAAAGAGGGAGAACCCATTAAATACGATCCACTATAGAAAAAAACAATTACAGCACCTGTGTTATTATTTGGAACCCATATGTTTAATTGGAGACAATCTTCTGACATGTCATCTTTATTTGGTTGCCATTCATCTACTCCAATAAATCCGATACGATGTATTTCTGTTAAACATGCTCTGGCAGGTTTTGTAGCGTTAAAACAATTTTTTCCATAATAAGTACTATTTAGTGGCTTAGGGGGCATAAATCTTAGTTTTTGTATTGGTGGTTGAGCATACGGTATTCCAAGATATTCAACAATATTAGAAAGATTTGCCTAGAAAATGTTTTGTATAAGATAATTTTTAATTACCAATTGGTGCCCTATAACACACCCGTGGGTTGTATCTGTCATGAATTCAGTTTTACTATTATGTACTCGAACGGTCTTTTTTCTTGGAATTTTATAATTTTTTGAATAGGAAAGTAACTGCAGACAAAATAGAATGGAAAAAATATTGTAAAAGTAAATCATTTTTCAACTTATAATTCACAGAGTTTTAAAAAAATTATTAATTTTTTACATTTATAGTATTATAATAACATAATCAAAAATTATATTTATAAATAATCACTATAAAATACATAATTGATATAAAAATATAAATATTGTTATTTAAAATTCTTATCAATTTAATACAACCATCTCTATCCATCTCGCCCGTGGGCTGCTTCTCCCCATGGTTGACATTTTCTTTATTGGTTCATAATACAATAAATTATTTTAAATAAATAAAATATAAATTTTTTAAGCACTTTCTTTTTTAGAAGTTATACATAACTTTTTTGTCTATTTTGACAGAAATTATATCATTTTTTTTATAAATAAGATATTTTTTAAAATATTAAATACATGAATGCTTTGTAATATTTTCACTGGTTTTATTAAATGATATTAAAAATCTATCGCTGATTTCTCAAAATACGCAAAATATTAAAATTTTTTAGAAGTACACGTTTTTTTATTTTTAATATCTAAAAGAAATGTAATATATAAAAAATCATCATAATTTGACAATAGATAACTCTAGAAAAAATTATAAACACCATGAAGTAGTTAGTCATTTTATTCACAATTAAGCTAGAGAAAATATTTTCAACTTTATTACTCTTGATATATTAATTCAATGTAAGAAATAAATTTTAAAAAATATAAAATCCCAAAAAGAGTTTCAATGATTTTTTATATGCTCAATCTTGTTCAAATCTATTAAGATTACTCTTTAAATGTGGAAAGATAAAAAAATTTGCAGGTATTTTTTTTATTTTTTCTCCAAAACAAAGATATACCGTTTTAAAGCTCCAAAATGTGAGGTGAAAAACGACGTACCCTAGAATACTTCAAACTTCACGATTACTATACAGATAGTTACTTTTTATTGTTTATAACTAATAAACATAAAAACTTACATATACCTATGAAATTTTAGCCTAATAAGATTATCTTTAAAGGTGTTTAAGGGAGAACAGACTTTTAGATTATTATAATCTAATAGATGTATACCAAAAACAAAAATTCAATTGAAGCTTACATTTATTTTTTGTAATTAGTATATGAAAATACACGTATTTTGACAAAAAAGTACAAAAAACAAAAATCGTTTTTTAACAAAATTTCCCTATTTTATATATGTTGGTAGAAAATAGAGATAATTCAATATAAATCACACAATATTCTGTATAAAAATAATTTTAAATTATAATTTTATTGAAGTAATATCAAAAAATGTTAAGATTCAAAAATCAGATAAATAAATAATTTTGAATAGCCATGATACAGGGTAAAAAAAGAATTTAAAGAGATAAACATAAGCTACAACTCCTCCTGATTATTTTGATGTTATAAATATATAACAATTGATATCATAAGTTGTGATTGTTTTAAATGATTACCAGAAAATTAGATAAAAAACAAGTCAATGAAAACGAATTGGTTTTTACATTCTCTAAAGGAACTAATTTTGAGTTAAAAAACATTTTTATTAATTTCAAAACTGTAAGTTTGTGTTTTATTAATAATATGATTATACTTTATTGTCTTATGAATAGATATCAAAGTAAAAGTTTTGATTTGTAAAAATAACCTGCATTAGGTAAGATATTGTTGGAAAAAAATATCCCATACATTGTTATTCTTTATGTTTCATTAATCTTTTCTTTACTACACGATATCACAAAGGAGTTAGGTGCTAAACATTATCATCTACTGCTTTATACCAATAAGAAATCGGTATTCAAACCCACATTTTTTTAAAACCTATTTATTTATTATTAAATTGTGTGAACATATTTCGTAATTTAATTTTTTACATTTTTAGGAGTTTGCTACCAGTAGTGTAGTTGTATATTGTGTGGGATAAAGCTCTAATGTTGTAACTAATGTAAGTGATTATTTTATTTCTCTCTTAATTATTTATTTATTCATTTATGGATTTATTTAATTAACTTATCAAATTGTTTTAATTATTACTTTAGATGTTGTGTTTGTGATTTGAAATGAGAAAATAAATTTATTATGTTATAATAGCTTAGAATCCAAAAGGATCTAGAAGCGCCTTAGTAAAGTCATTGTATAATTTTTTCAATATGTCTTTAACCAGATCTTCACCAGATAATTTTTTATTCAATTTTTTTTTTTAATTTTAGTAAATTTCAAAATGTGATGAACAGTTTAGCACAAAGAAAGATATAGTAAAGGACAATTTCCATTTGGACGATAGAAAATTTTTCTTAAGTTTTATCTAAAATAATAACAAGAGGAGTACAAGTGAGTCCTTCTTTCAATTCAAAGAATAATGATACGCTAAAATGGTCTTTGCTTATCTATTCGGAAGGAGATAAAGGTAAAAGTAAAAATTTCATATCACTAGATTTGCTGTTGGAAGAAAATGATTTTACTGAATTAGCAATATTATGCAGTTGTTATGTTTTAAATATAGAAGGTAAAAAGAAGCATAAGAAAGTTATGAACATACAAACATTTAATGAGACTGATTATTTTTGTACCTGTCATCAGTTTCTTAAATGTACTATGGTTTCCAATGAAAATAATGAGCTTTTATCAAATGGCAAATTAAGAGTAGATTGTCACATATTTTATTATTATGGTGCAATAAACAATGTTGGCTTTTTAAAAAATAACAACGTATATAAACCATTTGATGTATTATTGGCTGATATTGTTGGTTTGCTTGGATCTCCAAACTTTTCAGGTTTTGTCATCAAAGTACGAGATTCAAAAATAAATGTTCACAAACGTGTCCATGTCAATAGGCCAGAAGTCTTTGATCTGTTTCCAACTGATGAACAATGTAAATATAATTCAAATGTCATTAAAACAAACGGATTCAGTCAAGAGTTTGTTGAAGAGATGGTAAAGTTTATATGTACAAGGGAATCACCAAATATGGATAAAATGAATTGTGCAATCTTAAAATTAGCGGAAAAGTATAAACTAGAACAGTTAAAATTAATGGCGGAAAAGATTTTACTTCATAACTTGTAAATTGAAAATACTTGCAAATACCTACTATATAGTGAATTGTATTCAAATGAAATTCTAAAAGAATGGTGTTTGCAATTTATTTGCTTGAATGCTCAAAAAGTTTTCAACACTGAGAAAGGGAAAGTAGTTCTTAATGATCATCCTTCACTAATTGCTAAACTCTTTAATACTGAAATAAATAAAGTTTAATTAAACTTTTATATTAAATAAAATACAATTTTTATTAATGAATATACATATATTTCATTAGCTTATTTTATGCAGATGTTATATTAATGTATTAATTGTTGTTTATTTCAATAATAAATTTTTTATTATGTTTTCTATTTCTGTTTTTCTAGTTATTTTATATAAAAATGTTATGGTTCAAACTATTATTGTCAATATTTAATTATGATTTATGAATTGCAACTTGTAATAGAAGGAATTATGAGAACGGAAAATAGAAACGCCCCCAAGATAAGCATACTATTTAATTTTTGTAAATTCTCCCAATATTGTTATTATTGTTAGTTGTGATGAAATAAAGGTTGTGATAATAATATTTCTTTCTTTTTATATCTTTGTTAAGAACTATCCACCGCTACAACGAACTATACTCAGTTAAAAACATTTTCTTTATAAAAACTACTACCACTTTCGAGTCTAATATCATGGCCAATCTTAGATGAGCTATGTATTCACCTTGGTTTTATACTCTTTTTAAAACCTAACATATTTTTTAAATAAATTTAAAGATAAATGATTAAAAATGAATTTTAAACAAAGCAATAAATGTATTTTATAAAGGTATTTTCTTAACTTACCACAGACAATTTGTCATTAATTTAAAAAATAATAATGTCTCCCTTATATCAACGATATTATGGGTACTTATAAGCGAAATAAACATGCATGTGATATGTGATCATCACTCGCTTTAATCATTTGATATATAAAAAATTATCAATGTTATCATCGTATCTATATAAATATTATAATTTCAATTATATTTATACTTTTGAGTTAAATTAAAAGTAAAATGATTCTGATGTAAAAAAAAGTTCTTTTTTTGTAGATTTCTCTAATTCCTACTTTAAATAGTATTTGTATGCTATTTTATAATTGATAATTAATTTAAAATTATTGTTATTTAATTTAATTTTTACGTAAAAATTGGTATTTCATAGAAGAATAGCTGAATTCACCTAAAAATAAGATATTTATCATCAGATTTACTTATATCTAATTTAGATTATCATCTTTGATATTTCATTGATTTTATATTTCCTATCTACAATAAATTTCTTGTACTCTATCATCCTATAAGCAATATTTCTTAAATTAATTTTAAATCAACTTAATCTATAATAAGTGATATGGTATTGGAAGAAAACATCTCTTACCTTATGCTTATTTATGATTTATGTTCTTTTAATTCTGTTCTTTATCACATGACTTCAAAGGGAAATTAGATATCAAAACAATATCGTCTACTACTTTATACCAATTAGAAATCAGTTTGTAAACCTAAATTTTTTGATATATTCTTATTTAACACTTTCATTAACTTGTGTAAATTTATTTTGTGAATTAATTTTGTACATCTCTCTATAAAATTTATTCAATATGTCTTTAATAAATACTTCTACAGGTAATTTCTTTTATTCCATCTTTAAATTCGAGCAAATTTCAGAATCTGATGAAGTGGCTAGCCCAAAAAAGAACATAGTAAGAGATAGTTTCATTTGGCCAATTGAAAAATTTTCTTTAAATCAATTTGCAGTGGATAAAAAAAGGGAAAGTCCTCTTTTCCAATCAAAAGGAAACAACACGATGAAGTGGCAATTGAGAATCCATAAAAAAGAAGCTAAAAATGAAGAATACATATCACTATCTTTACTATTGGACAACGTTAACCATATCGAAGTAACAGCTTTATGTAGTTTTTACGTTTTGGGATCAGATGGCGGAGAAAAACATAAAAAAGTTATGAAAATACAAAAATTTAATGAGACTAACACCATTTGCACCAACCAATCATCAGTTTCTTAAAAGTAATTTACTACATAATGACGACAATAATGAACTTTTGCCAAATGGCAATTTAATATTAGGCTGTGAAATATTTTATTATTGTGGTTGGATAAATACTGTTGGCCTTCAAACAAATAACGACATAAAAAAATCTATGAATTTATTATCAAATGATATGGCTGATATGCTTCAATCGACAATGTTTTCAGATTGTGCTATCAATGTGCGAGATTCACAAATAAAAGTTCACAAATGTGTTATTGCCAGTAGATCAAAAGTCTTTAAATCATTGTTAACAGAGGGTGGATGTAAATTTGCTCCAAATGTCATTGAAATGAACAGTTTTCGTCTCGAGGTTGTTGAAGAGATGGTAAATTATCTCTACACAGGAAAATCACCAAATATGGATGAGATGGCTTTGGAGCTGTTTGAAATTGGACACAAATATGAGTTAGAACAGTTAAAATCGATGGCAGAAGAAAGCTTACTTTACAATTTATCCATTAGAAATGTTTGTGATTATCTTACACATAGTCGACTATATTCAAGTAAAGTCTTAGAAGAATTTTGTTTGCGATTCATTCACTTAAATTGCTGAGAATATAATTAACACTGTGAAATGGAGAGTTGTTGTTAATATGAATCCTTTATTTATTGCTAAAGTTTATAGCATTGGAATTACAAATTGACTAATATTCATAATTAAATCTAATACGAATGGTATGAAAATTGTGCAAATATTTCAATAGTTTCTTTCATGATAAAGTTATATTTACTGTATACAATATTATTAATTTTGATATTAATGTTTTATCATTTTTTTTATTTCCGTTTTTCTAATTTTATATAAAAGTTTATGATTTAATCCACCATTGTCAAACTTTATTCATATTTATCAATTACAACCGTACTTAGTTAAAAATATTTTCATAATAAAAACTATCATCACTCTTAGGTATATAACGTTGATAACATTAGATCTATATTAATCTAATAATGTATTCTTTTTGATTTTAGATTCCCTTTAAAGCTTAACTAATTTCTTTAACAAATGTCATGATACTTTATTAGAAATAAACTTTAAATTACGTAATAAACCTATTCTACATTTGGCTTTTTCTTAACATGGTACAGAAGTCTTTGCCATCGTTTTTAATAACAACCATTTCTGATTGTATCAATGATATTATGAGTATTAATAAGTTAAATTTTCATGCATACAAGTTATAACTGTCAAATTTCATAAACATTTGAAAAATAAAAAATATAATTATTTAACGTGATAATAGCATCTATGTAGAAAATATAATTCAGCTTATATTTTAACTTTTGAGTTATCAACATAATGATTGCGCGGTAAAAGAAGTTTTTTATAGCCAAATATGCATAATTTCCATTATAATAATATTTGCATGTTGTAATATAACTGATAATAAATAAAAGTTTGACTTTATATTTCATTTAATTTTTATGAGGAAATTATAGAAATTAGTGTTTCATAGTAGAATACATGAAAGCGCTTATAAATTAATCATTTAATCATAGAAATTAAATTATTATCTTTCAAATCTCTTTGGTCTTTTATTTCCTAGCTATAGTAAATTTTTCGTAATCCATCATCCTATGAGTAATATTTCTTAAATTTATTTTAAACTAGTATATTTTATGATAAGTAAGATGTTATTGGAAAAAAATGTCTTACAGTGTTGTATTTCTTCATACTCTTTTAACTCCTTTCACTATTACATGATTTCACAAAGAAATTAAATACCAAAGTACAACTATTACTTTGAATCAATCACAAATTGGTATATAATCTCAAATGTTTTTAAATCTTCTCATTTTTATTAAATTGTGGGAACTTATTTCGTAATTCAGCATCGTAGCCATTTAAGTGAATGTTTTATTTTTCTCTTAGTTACTCATTTATTTAGTAAAAACATTTAGTTAATTTACGTAGTTGCCGTAATAAATAAATTAGATTTTGTGATTGTGCTTTTAAAAGCAAAAAATAAAGTTACTGTGTGGTAGAAGCGCATCAATACAAGTATTTATAAGATTGAGCCAATATGTCATCTATGGAAATTTCTTCAGGTAATTTTTTATTCTATTGTATTCAATTTCAATAAATTTCAGAATCTGATGAGGAGTATATCATAAAGAAAAATATTGCAAGAGACGGTTTTGTTTGGATAGTGGAAAAGTTTTCTCCAAGGCAAATAGAAACATTTACAACAAAAAAAAGTCCTTTTTTCCCCTCAAAAGAGAACGACAAAGTACAGTGGCAATTGGAAATTCTTAAAGATTATGATTTCTGTAGTAATAATGAATACTTATCTATTAATTTAGTATCGGAGTACATTTGGTCAACTGAAGTAACAATATTATGCTGTTTTTATGTTTTGGGATTAGATGGTAGAAAGAAACATAAACAAGTTAGGGGAATAACAAAATTACACAAGGGTAAGATCATTTTCTCCTGTCGTCATTTTATTGAAAGTAATTTGTTATGTAAAGCCGTTAATAATGAACTTTTACCAAATGGCAATCTAATATTAGGCTGCGAAATATTTTATTATCGTGATCCGACTAATACTGTTGTTTCTTCAACGATTAACAACACAGATAAATCTATGGACCTATTATCGAATGATATGGCTGGTATGCTTCAATCAGCAATATTTTCAGATTGTACCATCGAAGTACAAGATTCACAAATTAAAGTTCACAAATGTGTTATTGCCAGTAGATCAAAAGTCTTTAAATCATTGTTAACAGACGGCGAATGTAAATTTGGTCCAAATGTCATTGAAATTAACGGTTTTCGTCTCGAGGTTGTTAAAGAGATGGTAAATTATCTCTACACAGGAAAATCACCAAATATGGATGAGATGGCTTTGGAACTTTTTGAAATTGGACACAAATATGAGTTAGAACAGTTAAAATCAATGGCCGAAAAGAATTTAGTTTACAGTCTGTCCATTGAAAATGTTTGTGATTATCTTGAACGAACTTTGTTATATTCAAGTGAAATCCTTAGTGAATGGTACTTACGATTTGTCTATTTCAATTTAGAAAACATTGTCAATAAGGAGGAGTGGAAGGTAATTGCCAATAAATATCCCTCTCTAAACGCTAAACTTTTGAGCATTGGAAACGATACAGATTGATTGAATTTTCACAATTTAATGCAATACGGATGATATGAGAAATATCCAGACATTTCAATAATTTATTTCTTGCAAAAGCTATATATACTGTATTTATTGTTATTTATTTGAATATTTATGTTTTTTTAACTTTTTTATCTATGTATTTATAATTTTTTTAAAAGAATTTTATGATTTAAACTATTATTGTCAACTGTTAACTTTGATTTATCAATTACAACTACAATTTAAAATATTTCTTTATAGAAAATGTTACCTCTCTTGGATCAATAACATGAATAGATTTTGTTGTATATTAATATAACATTATATTCACATTAATCTTAAGTTTATTGTAAGGTCTAACTTATTTTCTAAACAACTTCCAAGATAAATTATTATAAATGAATTTTAATTAAGATAATAAACCTACTTTGTAATATCATTTTTTAACATATCACAGAAGTTTTATCGTTATCTTTAATACAACTATATCTAATTTGTATCAATGATATTTTGGGTATCAGCAAGTTAAATTTTCATGCATACAAGTTTTTAACCACAATTTCCTTCATCAATTGGAAGATAAAAAATAACTATTTAATGTGATAATCGTATCTATAAAGAAAATATAATTCAATTTATATTTCAACTTTTGAGTTAAAGCATAACAATTTCGCAGTAAAATAAGTTTTTTGGCAAATTTATCTAATTTTCTCTACAATAATATTTTTATGTTGTAATATAACTGATAATTAACAAATGTTTGACTTTAATTCCATTTATTTTTTATGTAAAAATTGTAGAAATTTATACTTTATGGAAGAATACCTACCTGAATGCGCATATAAATTAAACATAAAAAGTTAATTATTATCATTAATATCTCTTTGATCTTTTATTTCCTATCTGCATAAAATTTTTCGTACTCCATAATCCTATAAGCAATATTTCTTAAATTTATTTTAAACTAGTATAATCTATGATAAGTAAGATGTTATTGGAAAAAAAAATCTTACACCGTTGTATTTCTTCACTCTTTTATAGTTCTTTTCATTATTACATGATTTAACATGGAAATAGGAACCAAAATACGACTATTACTTTGTACCATTACCAATTAGCAAGTTGGTATATAAACTCAAATGTTTTAAAATCTGTTCATTTTTATTAAAAAATTGCACGAACATATCTTGTAATCTAAAATTTTACATCTTTAAGAGCTTCCTGCTAGTTTAGTAGTACATTTTAGAGGCTAAAACTCTAAAGTCGAAACTAATGTAAGTGAATGTTTTAATTTTTTTATTGTTTATCTATTTAGTGAAAACATTTAAATAGTTTACATAGTTGCCGTAATAATTGCTTTAAATTTTATGGTTGTGATTTTGGATATAAAAAAATAAGTTTATTGTGTGGTATAAGCGCACCAGTAGAAGTTTTTTTAAGATTTAGCCAAGATGTCTTCTACTCAATCTTCTTCAAGTAATTTTTTTTCCATTTTTGTCAATTTTAGTAAATTTCAGAATCTGATGGGGAGTATAGCATGGAGAAAAATATTACAAGAGACAGTTTTGTTTGGGTAATGGAAAATTTTTCTTTCAGCCAATTAACATCGTATAAAAGAAAAAGAAGTCCACCTTTCCATTCAAAAAAGGACGACACATTACAGTAGCGATTGAAGATCTCTAAAGTCTATGATCACATTAACGATGAAGACTCCATATCACTTTATATAGTATCGGAGAACATTTAGCCTATTGGAAAAACAGCATTATGCAGTTTTTATGTTTTGGGATTAGATGGTGGAAATAAGCATAAACAAATTATAGGAATAAAAAAAATCGACAGGTAGAAAAGTATTACCTTTTATTGTCATCGGTTTCGTAGAAGTAGTATACTATATAATAATGAACTGTTACATATGGTAATCTAATATTAGGCTGCGAAATATTTTATTGTTATAGTGGGATAAATACTGTTATCTATTCAACAAAAAACGACAAATATAAACCTGTGAATTTATTATTAAATGATATAACTCGTATGCTTGAATCGACAATGTTTTCAGATTGCACCATTAAAGTACCAATTTCGCAAATTAAAGTTTACAGATAAATTCTGGCTAGTTGATCAGAAGTTTTTAAATCATTGTTAATGAAAGAAAGAAGTACAAGTACATCTGCTCCAAATGTCATTAAAATTGACGATTTCCGTCTGACCGTTGTTAAAGAGATGGTAACGTATTTGTACACAGGGATATCACCAAATATGGATAAGATGGTTTTAGAAATGTTTGATATTGAACACAAGTATGAGTTAAAACAGTTCAAATCAATGGCCGAAAAGAATTTAGTTTACAGTTTGTCTATTGAAAATGTTTGTGCTTATCTTAAACATAGTTTATCACGTTCAATTGAAACCCTAAAAGAATGGTACTTGCGATTTATTTATTTGAATCTTAAAGACATTGTTAACAGGAAAGAATGGAAAGTAGTTTCCAAAGATAACCCTTCATTAATTTCTGAAATCGTGAGTATTGAAATGATGCAGATTGATTGAGATTCTACAATTAAACGCGGTCGGATGATACAAGAAAATATACAACTACTTTAGTAGCTTCTTTTCATTAAAAATTATATATACTTTATCAATTTTATTCATTTCAATATTAATATTTTTGTCTTTTTTATCTCTGTTTTTCAAATCGTACATAAAAAAGTTTATAATTTTAATCATCATTGTCAACACTTAGTCATGATTTATGAATAACAACTACACTCACTAAAAACATTCTAAAAATTGTAAGAATTTAGATACAAACCCCCACACATTAAACAAAAACAAATTCACCTACACATCCTATATTTAAAAGTTCATAGTGATAAAAAATAATGTACTTATCTCCAAAATGTTTCTTTCTGAAAAGTCATCAAAGGGAAATTTTGGAATAGTGATTTACCACTGGTAGGAGTCGTACTGGGGTACAGTTTCTTCATATACAAAAATAAATTGCTTTTTTCTCAATAAACTCATTATAAATGTGTTTTTGACAAATTTTCATAGTTAGATAGATCTTTTTAGATTTTTTGTTTATAATAAACTGTAATTATATTGATAAATAGTTGTTTACAGCTATTTTATTATATTCATAGTCGTAAGTTTAAAAAATTTTATACTTTTAACTATATATTTTAGTAGAATATCATATTATTTAAACTATATTTGATTTCAATACTTTTACAATAAACTAATATGTCCACTACTGAATATGAATGTGAGGATATAGACATTAAAGAAGAAGTAATCGAGAAAAGGAATAGCAGTAGGAGAAGATCAAGCTATGTAAAATATTTCACTTGCCGTGGTTGTAATGAAAAACTTGATAGAGAGGATAAAGATAATCACGAAGCATCATGCGAACTTTTTAACATATCAAAAAGAAAGAAATCTGGAATCTACAGAAGTGGAAAATCAAAACAACAGGATGAAGAAAATGGATATATGTATGAGAGTTCCGTTAAAATGAGAATGGAAGCTTTAGGTATTGACAAAGGTGTCACAAAAGCAATTTATCATATGTATGTAAAGGAAGTTAGAAGTGGTAAAGAAAAATTTATAAAACAGAACATGAGTAATGGTTTAATTGATGATATCGAGAAAAAAGTGACATCAAAGTACAAATGGGAAATTGCAAAAGAACAAACATATATTGATGATTTACATGAAGAACAATCAATAAGGTTTGTTTTTGATCCAGAAGATAAAGAAAATTTGACAAAGGATGACAAAAGACTTTTGTCATTGGAAGTTACGAAATCTGTATCACACAAACAAGCTGGAGACAACATAGGCGTTAGTTATTTACAAGTAGGCAACGTTGGGAATGCTGTATCTTGTATAAGAACATCAATGTTTACTTTAAATAATGATGAAGATCTTATAGGTATCTCTACTTTCCAAAACCCAGACACCTTAACTGCATCTGATACTAATTGGCAAGAGGAGTCATTAAGTGGAATACAATTCTGGACATGTAATCCAAACAAAAAGAACTCATTAACTTATAAATTTTCCTTACAAACAATGCATGGGTGTGTTTTAGATTTCTGTTTTTCAAATATCAAACCAAAAAATGAATTAGTCCTTGTTTATTTTGCTGTAGCATTTAGTCATGGTTTAATCGGGATATATGCTTTACCTAAAAAATGTAAAGACTTTAAAAATTCTGTTTACGAGGCAAATGCAATTATTTTATTAAATCATCCATCAACCAAAATATATAATGAAACTATAACAACCATGATACCGTATACTAAAATTTCATGGTCGCCTTACAAAAAAGGTTCATTACTATCGGCAGTTTCAGCTAATGACTTTGTACATGTTTGGGATTTCAACAAATCACTAGATAATCCATATTTATCAATTCAAGAGGAAGATCAAGGACATGTCACTGATGTTGCATTTTGTAATGAGAATATTGTATCTATAGCATATTATGATAGATATAACACATTTTTTGATTTAAACACAAATGAAGTTATTTATGCTGAAAGTAGACCGAGAACTTCTGGACGTAGATTAACTATAGAACCACATATATTCCAATCAGTTGGCATTTACCAAACATTATTAACGAATGCAAATGATAGAAATACTTACTTATGTCACGTCTTGTCATTTGATAACACAGAAAAACAATGTTACTCCGCCCCAATATATGGAAGACACCAGGTCCAATTAAATGATATGGCATTTTGTCCAAACACCGGAACTGTCATTACAACAGGAAGCGACGGCAAAGTGATTTTCAATCTCCAATGTGTTATCGTTCCAAATTACGTTCAACACTCTCGACAATTTGCAATTTCTAATTCAAGATTATGTCTTATAAGGAAATCATTCAACGTAGACAATATAAAAAACGAAGAAGTTTCAGGTGAAGAATCAAAAACAAAAGTAAATTTAACACGAACACAATGTGCTGAAAATCTTTATTTAGAAGTGCATACATCTCAAAAAGTAAACTCCAACAATACAAAATTAGACAGCTCTACAATGGATTTAAAAATCGAAGCACTATTCAGATTGGCTGCAAGTCAAGTAGACAAAAATTGTTCTGTTTACACTGCCGGTGAAGGTGGTCTATTGTTTTGTGTGACCTCGAACTACAAAAATATTTTTTGAATTCTATTTTTTTTTGTTATAATCAGCCTTGTTATTTATTAATTTTGTGTTTATAAATATTTTGAAATTAATTACTATTTTATTTTATACAAGTACTTGTTATAATTTGATTGTTCAACGCATCAGTTAATTGTCTGTAAATATATATTATATGTACAGATGAAACATGTCAGTTCGTTTAGTGATCAGTTAATGTTTCTGTTTCTGATGTTAACTTTCTCTCCCACGGTGCAATATCATCTTCTAATTTCTCATATTTCAACCATTTTTGTATTATTTCCTGTTTTATCAAACCCATTGAAATGAGGCAAACTGCATTGAGGTAGAAAACAAATAATAAATATACAAATGCTAAAATAGTAAATGGAAGCATTACATACCATGATGTTCCGAGTGTAGATGTAATATAGTGAGTAAAGAATGATAAATTAATAATTATGGCTATTGCACTAACACATAAAGCAAAAATTTTGAATGCTTTTCCATTTTTGTATTCGAACATAATTTTTTTGTGTGAGGTAAATGTGATTATAGGGATTAGTGCAAATGGTAGTTGGAGCATTTGAACACAATTAAGTATATCATTCATCCCCGTAAGATGATCAACACTTTTTGCAATGATTGCTACCAATAATGTTGGAACAATAGCGATTGATCTGGTAATGAAAACTCTCTTCCATTTTGGCCAACTAATATTTAAAAATCCTTCCATTACGAATTGGCCTGCATATGTTCCAGTCATGGTTGAACTTTGACCTGCTGCTAAAATACCAATAGCCCAGATGTACATAGCAACTGGTCCAAAGGAACATGCTAAAAACATTCCAGCTTTATAAATATCCGCATCAGCAGTTTCATTATTTCTTGGAAATACTGTTGGGTCAAGAACATCTTGTTTATCACATAATTCTCTTATTTCATTGTTTGTCTTCATATACATACCATTTCCAAATACAGCCATAACAAAAAGGTTTATAATAAATGATACTACCAATGCAATTCCACTTTCAATAAAGAAGTAAAAATTTGCTTCTGTTACCTTCTCTTTTACATCTCTAAAAACTTTTCTACTTCTAACCAAAGCAGAATGGAGATAAAGATTATGTGGCATAATAACTGCTCCGATAATAGAAACACTTTGCAAAATCATATCATTACTATACGATCCATAAAATGGAATCAAACCCTTCGCCAAATCTATTTGATTAGGAATATTAATAAAATACTCATAACCAAAAGTTACAGTCATTACAGTAATAAGGAAACCAAATAACACCTCTAATTTACGAAAACCATAGTTATCAATAAAAAGGAATGTAAATGTGTCAACAATTGTTATTAATACACCCCCATACAATGGAATTCTGTGTTATAAAAAAATATATAAATATAATTTATGTTAAAACATACGCTTTGTGTGATAATAAATATATTGCAATACTTGTTCCGATGACTTCTTGCATATCACTACCGATGATTGCTATTTCAATCATTATCCATAAGATAATACGTGGTATTTTTGGGTAAAATTCATATGCCATCTCTGCCATGTGCCGTCCTGCTACTACACCCAGTCTGGCGGATAACCTTTGAAGGAGTAATCCTACTATGTGGGCAAATAGGAGAACCCATACAAGGCGATATTTTGCTAAAGCACCTGACTGGAGATCTGATTCAATATTACCTGGATCTAAATAAGCAATACTCATTAGAAATCCTGGTCCTGTGAATGCCCATAATTTGCGGAAACTAAATTTTGAATTATCCTATAACACGTTTTTTTGCAAAGTTAAAAAGTGACGTTAAATTACCTCTTCAAAGTCAGGAATTTCTACCTGATGTTCTAAAAGTTCACACTCCTGCCGGGCTACTCTTCTTGTTATCTTCGGTGATGTTACATCAACGTTTTCCTCAATAACCTCTGCCATAATAAACCTTAGTATTGTTAGAAAAATATAATATTGATTGTTAATAAATAAAAAAAACAAATTAGTTTTCCTGCAAATGTAAATGTTTAACGAATGGAAAATGAAATTTTTAAAAACAACATTAAATAGGATAATAATCAAAAAGATGTCTTCTCAAACATAGTGTTTAAAATGACGTTTCCGCCTTAAGTTTTTTATTTAAATAATATGTATCATAATGCAAATAGAAAATAAAATACTTTAAAAAAATTATCTAAAAACATACAACATACCAAAAACATTTCGGTAAGCAAATTTATAGTTAGTTAAAAATAAAGTACAGATTATACTTTGTTGACGGGAAATTTAAATTCAGAAAAAAAGATGATGTTAAAAATAATGATCATTAAAATTAATGCGATAAATAATATTTATTTGAAATTTTAACTATTCTACTTAACTAATGACTGCAATCTTCGGAAAGTTTTTATATAAACAAAATTATTTTTCAATTTTCTGATTAACTTTGTATTATATTATATTTGATAAGAGCCATAAGACCACTCTCTCATAAAGCAATGATAAAATTAATATTATTATATGTAAAAGTTCATTTAACCAAGATATAACAAAAATAAGGTACTGTAAAATGATCCTATAAAAAAACAAATTTAAGGAGGAAAGAGAAAGTTTATTTTTCCTCAATTAACTTTTTTTTCCTTTAGACATTCCCTCATTAATGTATTAAAGACATCCTGTGAATGATCTTCATATCTTCTAATGACACTTGGAAATGGATTACCATTTAATTCTAAAACACCTATCGGTTTCTTTGTCCAAAACTCCTTACTTTTACTTATAAACATTTGATATCTCAATGGTGGTAATTTGTATAATGAAGTATAAGGCTCTACGGCATGTTCACCATCCCTGAAACGTGGTATCAAAACATTAAACATTTTCGTTTCCAAATCTTTTTCTATCAACCAAAAATCCATCATCTCAGCTGTGTATGGATCATTTTTTCCATAATAGACACCAAGTTGTATTAACTAAAACATTATCACATTTATTAAAACTTGCATTTACTTACTCGCTCCATGTATGGTCTGGCTTCTTCTGCTCTGTTATAAGGTAGCTCAATTCTTTCCTCACGGACAAGTCTTGTAACTATTCTTCTTAAAATTTCTAATCTTCCATATTGTTCATCAATATTACCTGTTTTCAATTTTTGATGAATATGACCAATTTTAGCTTTAATGGATGGTAACGTTCTAACCACCTTTTGGGCCATTTTAATTTAGGAAATGGAAGTGTCGATTATGGCTACAAATAAAAAATAATATTTCTCTTTCTCAGACTCATTCTTCCAACACAATTATAAAGGTGAAATCTTTTCGAGATAAAACTTTCTGTCATTTGAGAAGTAATAAAGAACGTGTAAACACTGTTAATTGTAACAATATCAAAAAAGTATTTTATCATTTTCTTCTTGTTATCGATAGTAATTGCATTTCTTAAAGTTTTTATTATATATTTAAAAAATTTGGCAGACTGCACCCATCATTATTATAGATTATTAGTGTACTTTTAAATCTATTTCTGTGATACATTTTAGATTTTTAAACTAAAAATAATGACTGGAACAAAAAAACCGTTATCAAAAGAGGAGGTTGCTGCACTTTGTGGTGAAAAAGATGAAAGTACTAAGGACTTTTATTTCCAACAAACTATGCTTCGTATCAAAGATCCAAGGAAATCATTACCTTTCTACACAAAAGTTTTAGGAATGACATTATTGAAACAATTCGACTTTCCTGAAGGAGAATTTTCTCTGTTCTTCCTCGCATACAAACCTAAAGAGGAAATTCCAGATTGCGAAGAGAAAAGAGCTCACTATGCATTAAGCACCCATTCTACAATTGAATTGACACACAATTGGGGAACTGAGAATGATGACACATTTGAGTACCATAATGGTAATAAAGATCCGCGTGGTTTCGGTCACATTGGAATTGTAGTTCCGGATGTCTATCAAGCATGTGAAAGATTTGAAAAAATGGGCGTGAAGTTCATCAAAAAACCTGATGATGGAAAAATGAAAGGCTTAGCTTTCATTCAAGACCCCGATGGTTATTGGATTGAAATATTCCATCCATGTAACATTGTTAAAGATAAAACAAAATAAGAATATCAATAAACGTTAAACGATTTTTATTTATATTTTTTCTAACCTCGAAAATTTAAAAAAATCTAGTAGATAAAAACATTTTTAAAAAAACTCTTCAACTATTTTTTTCTCATTAAATACATACATAAACAATAATAAGATATAAAGATTTAGATATTTTATTCATTTGTTATAGAATAATTGATATGTACATTGTTTTCAATCCCACTGATTTTTTAAATTTATTATATTAAGATGATTTTTTTAATAATACATATATTCAGATCATTTTTAATTGATATTTTCATTTCTTTCATCAACGCTTTCTATAATTTTTATTAAATTATCGATTCCTACGAGGTACCCATCTTCATGGTTACCTACCTTCCATGGTCTTCGATGATCTAAAGTTGATCCATTGTCTATCTGATTTGATTTAGCAAAATCAATCATCCATACACCTACTTTATTGCGATCATGTACAATTAATAAACTACTCCCAACAACTTCATGATATTTAAAAAATGTTGACTTCTCTATTTTATCTCGCATTTCATATAGTCTCTCCAAAACTTGTCCTCTTATTTTTCCTGTATCATAATCTTCAAAGAAATTTAATAGTGTTTCTTTTATCTGTTCAGGTGTCTTGATTTTTTTGAAATTCTTTTTTAACTCCCCTTCAGAGGTTTTGGCAGCCTCGATACGGAAACCTAAAGAGGCTGTTGATGATTCTCTTTCTCTAAATTGCATATATCGTAGTTTTGTTATAGCACCTTCTTCATGTTCTTCCGGTGTTGGTTCATTTGGGTCAATGTCAATCATTTTTTTATACAAATCTGCTCGTTTCTTTTGATTACTTACTTCGCTTTCTAGGAATGTTCTTTGACCTATTTTGATGTCCATAATAGCTCTGTTTTCTGTATCAGAAAATTGTGCAAGAAGATCTTGGATTTCGATAAAACTTTCGTTTTTGTGAAATATTTCTTTGTAGTATTTTGGTGTTAAACCATCTAACCAAGGGTCTTTCATTATTTCTTGGTAGGCTTGTGCTTCTATTGTATTTGATGATGGTTGTTTTTTCCATAGTGTATGATTTGATGCAGGAATGATTGTTCCTTCATGTCCACTAAGTTGTACCCATGATTTTAAACGTTCTTTTAGCCAACAATCTAGGGGTAATGCTGTTATAGCCATCGTATCCACAGATACCTAAAAAATAAGTTTAATAATGGAAATAAAAGCGATAAAATTTTTATACTTTTAATTTTTTGATACTACAATTTTAAATATTTTTACTATCATGTACGCATGCTTCTAAAAATAGAAATACAAACTTTATCTCTTTCCTTCATCAAAATAAATAAAAACAAAGATCTATGACTACATAGAAAACGTGAAATTATGTGGTTATCACTTCTATTACTCGTGAATCAAAAATATATTAATACATACCTATATATATTCTTTATAAAAAATAGTAATAAATATTTTTATGAAAAAAAAACTTATTTGTTTTATGAATAAAAGTCTTTAACAAAATCAAATTTCAATGGTTATTTCACTAACATGATTAATTATTTAAACTATGCACTATTTATAAATGATAATTGAAAGATTTAAAGTGTCGGAAAATTAGACACATGTCAAATAAATATGATTTTTTAGTATTTGAACAATAAATAAGCAGATGTAAATACAAGTTTTTTTTTTCTATTTTTAAACTAATAAAATTTTTAGTTAGACTAATATATTAAAACATATATTTATCAAAATATTTTTTGTAAATTTTTTCTTTTTATTTAATTACAGTTTATAAAAATTAAAATTGACATATCTATATTATCATATTTTAAAAAATAAAAGTTTTTAATGATAATAAATTATATTGTTTGATGTAAAACATCAAAAATTATAGAAATCTTTAAGAGAAAGAATGGTACCGATATGGAGATAATAAACAATAAAATGTAAAAATTATTTATTCTGATATAAGATTGTACTTATCATTATCAAAGTTTAAGAAATTATCTTATTTTTCCTATATCGAACAAGTATGGAGAGTTTTTACTTCCTCAATATAAATTAAGATCATTATCTAATAATGATATCTTGTTTATTATTTTAAATATCAAATTTTGATATAAACTTATTATTACAAAGAGAAATGCAAATTGAAAAAGCGTTTTACCTTTAATAAACTTGACTTAAGTAGTTGGCCAAATGATTTGGCACTTTTAAGAATGGCCACATTTTGATTGTTAGATATTTCAATTAAATTGTTTCGTAACTGACTAAACGAATTAACCATATGTAACATATTTTGAAATAATAAATAATGGAATTGTAACCAAATATTTTAGAAAATTATAGATATATATTAAAGGTGAATCGAATAATAGTAAAAATCTGAAAAATAATACAGTTCCGCTTGTATATACAAAATTAACAACTCTTCTTCAAATAATTTATAATTTGTAGTACTATATCAGATAGTAAACGAAATTTACAAATATATGTTATGATTAATGGAATAGTTAATATGCTTAAATATTTACTTATAAATAAGATAAAAAAAAATAATATTTAATGATATATTAAGATTAACCTCGTGAAATAGTAATAAAAAAAATATAGTATGACAAACTATGTGTTTCAATGCACAGCGATCATCACAAAAATAAACTTGCATTTCAAAGATTTTATGAAAAATTTTAAAACTAAAATGTTATGAGAAGATGTATACACAAGAGACATATCTATTTTCTAAGTCACAATAAACTGATTCCACAATTTTTATTTATAACTAAAAGAAAACTATAATATATTATTAATATTTTGAAAATGATTAGAATAATAATAGAAACAAGTAGATAAAAGTTAAAAAGTAAATGCTACTTCTAATAGTTTGTCATATGTTATTTTTAAAGAAATTAAAACTACAAAAAATTATTTTATGTATCCTCTCGGTATATACTTTAGCAAGGACATATTTATATTATATAAAAGATTAAACATAACAGTTAAATATACAATAATTGTTACTAAAATAAAATAGTATCTGTTTAATAATAAATGTTTGCTATCTTAAAATGGTAACATTTTTATAGACTGGTCAATTAGTCATAATATAAATGTTTATATATTTCTTTAATAAAAAAGTTTTACTTGTTCTGGTGATTGAATTATAAGACATCTAGATTGTTACGACATTTAATAACATGAGAATCACATTGTGGGTATTAAAATCTTCAATATAAGCCTTTTTGTGCGGAATGATATCATTAATGTTAACTAAGTTTAACAAGTAAGAACTTTATTTTTGATCTTTAAGTTCTTCGGAACAGGAATTTAAAATAATAAAAATATTTTTTTCATCTAATTTAACTTCTACTTTAACAAGTCCTTACTATAAAAAACAAGTTCCTGATTTATAGAATTAGAATCATTCTCCAATCTAGACAATTCAGTATTAATAAATAATACCACAAAAACTAACAAAACTATTATACTTAAAGTAATTTAAAAAAAAGTATATAACAACATATATATTGCTAAAAGAAATAACATAATTTCCTAGATTAAAAACATACTTTTAAGTCATTTATTTACCATGAAATAAAAATTTTAAGATAAATATTATAAAATATTTTATCATTTAACCTACAAAATGATTATCATAAAAAAATAATCAATAAGTACATTATTTTTTATAAAAAGAAACTTTTTTAGTTTATTGATATATATTTTATTATTACATGGTTAAGAAAATAAACGTGATTTTGATAAAATATATATATATATTTATATATGGGGAGATAGTGATATAATAATCTTTCTATTTTTAGTATTGCATGTTCATTCTACAAAGGGAAAAAAAAGAAAGTTAGAGATATAATAATCAATTTTTTGTTTACATAAAGTTTTTAAGGTATATGAAAAAAAAAACTAACCTGACATAGTTTTGAAAGTGCTGAGTTATTAGAATTTCCACTTTTTGAGTCATTTCTTTTTATGGGGAGGTTTTGTTTTGTTTTAGCGAAATTTAAAAATGCTGGTGTTGTATTAGACATTATGTTAAGGGAAGGTGTTACTGGTGCTGAGATTGATTTATCTATCTCATTTGTATCTTTTAGGGTAAGATTTGATGGACGTGACATAGAAGTATTAGAATCCTTTCTATGGAGTACTTGATTGAAAGATGTAGAAAAATGACGTTTGATATCTTTCCATGATGTCTCATTGTGATTGTAAGTAAAATTATCACTTTTATTAAAATCAACCTTTTTGTTTTTAAAATTATTAATTGTTCTATTTTTCTTTCCGTCATTAACAGAATGTGTTCTTAAAATTTTATCGTTCTCTTCAGTGTTAATAACACTAACCGAATATTCATTTCCTTTGTTTCTTTGACTATGATTATTCTTCGATGACGAGAATGGAAAACACCGTATAATCTAAAATAAGAAATTATGTCTAATCACAGTTATTATAAAATATTATTGTAATAAGATTATTTATAATCATTAATATTTTTATGTCATTATTAGTGGGAATAATAAAGATAAAAAATAAACCTTTGATACTTACATGATTCAATGCTTCATGTGAATTTAAAGATAAACCTCCTAAAAAGCCTTCATGATCATCATCCGATGTACAACATGAATCAGCGCTTTCATCTGAGAATATTTTTATTTCATGAAAAGATATTTTTTTCTTTAAATTTTTTTCAGAGTTATTTTTGTGCTTGGTATCCAGTTTAGTGCTATAAAGGTTTTTTTCAGAATTATTTTTATGCTTATTTTCCAGTTTATTATTAGAAAGCAATTTTTCAGAATTATTTCTATGCTCATTTTTCAGTTTATTATTATATAAATCTTTTTCTGTTTCCGGTATGGTGGAAGTAGCCTCTAATTCATCAGATTCCTTCTGTTTTACAGAATCATTCCATACATGTATCAAGGAAGATGCAACAAAAGATGGTGGTGAATGATCCTCCTTTTTATCATCATCTAAATCCTCCTGAATATAAAATTCTTTATGTATACCATTACCATTTTCTTCAATAATCTCCAAAGAACTAAAATATTATATCAAAAATAAGATTTAAATATTATTTTTTTGACAACCTTTCCAATGATAACATTCTAAGTATTTTATTAGATAATCTTAATAAAGTTCAAATATTTACTTAATTTATTAGTAATAAAGTCAAATTATTAGTTTGCCTGTAATAAAAAAAAATATGTTTTTCAGTTATTTGAAATTGAATTATAATAAAATTTTTATCTCTGTATTGAGTATATAAAATAAAAAAAGTATAGTTGTGTTAAGAAACATAAATAAATAATATTTTATCATATTTTTAAGGTGCATAAAATTTATTACCATGAAGAAAGTGGTATGTAATATATGTATTTAGATAAAGCAATAAAAATACTTTAGATAAACTAATAGCTATGGACTATGCTATATTGTGATCTATTTTTATTGTTCGCCACTTCCAATCTCAAGAATTTTACCATATAATTACAGCAGTAAAATGATAAATCTGTTTAAAATGAATTGATATGATATATTTATAAAAATAGAAGTTTTCTCCTTACCAGTTTAAAAAATATTGTATAGGTGCGCATTTAATGATAGATAAACAAAAAAGATCACACAATCATAAAATAACCCCATATTGTACGATTTTTTTTAACAGTAATACATTTTTTAAATTGTTTTAATTTATAATTCATTTACTGAATAATTATTGCAATAATATTTAATAGACAATAAAATTAATGAAACATGAAAGCATTTGTTTGAATTATAATATATTGGTGTTATAGAAATATTTTAAAACAAATATAACAAGAACACATATTAAACATAAACTTATATAAGATGTCACTTTAAAGTAATATTTACAGCAAAAATGACATGGAAGTTAGAAGGATGATTATTATATCAACTCATTTAACATAATCCTTTGAGATTATGATTTTTGTCTTTTCATCATGATAAATATTATTTTAAAGGGTATAAAAAACAATATATGATTTTATCGTACAAACTGATTACACACTCCTTCTTAAATGGTACATGCCTATGTTTTACAATTGCCTTATTTTATGAAATAAAATAAATAAAGTACTCTATGGACCAAATTTGTTGGGTCTATACGTACTCGCTTCATAGGTGAATGACACACATATAGGTAAAACTCCCCCAACAGGTGGATATTTATAGATCCGTAAAGCTGACCAAGTAAGAAGAAGAAAAAAGAAAGACTCAAGAATTCGTTTTTTTTAGTGTCCAGGGGATGGACAACTTATTTAAAAAAATGTAAAAGAAGACTGGATCAAGTCAATAATTAAAAGAGTCTTAAAAACTAAAAAAGGTAATTGAAGAGTTTCCAGTAAATTTCAAAAATCAAAAAGAGATGTTATAGCAGAAGGAAATACTTTTTATAGGAGATTTGTAAATTTGGGTCTATACATACTCGCATGTTGGGAGAGTTTTACATATATGTGTATTACTAGCTTATAAGGCGAGTGTGTATAGACCCAATTTATTTTATATCAGATTATTATGAAATCATTCAAATACTAAAGTTTACTGATAAGAAAATGATTCAAGGGGCATGATTTATCAAACCATATCATCTTTATTTCAACTTTTATTACTTATAACTTAATTTCTATTATACATACTTTTACATAAAATTGTCTGTATAAATATTTAACATTGGAAGGCGTTAAAAAAGTTTTTAAACTTTTCTAAAAACTTACCTTTTGTCATATTTTGTGTTAAAACGATTTTTAAGTGTGTCCTTTTTATTCACTTTTTTTCGTCTCCTATAATCCTCCATATTATCAGTTGTAGTAGAGTTATTAAATTTTATAGGAGAGTGAGAAGATCTAATGCAACAGAAAATTTTTCTCAAGTAATGCTCTTTCTTTTGGAGGTGAATTTTATCAATTTCCATTATCTAAATGAAACACATTTAAATAAAATCATGCAAAAAAAAACAAAAAATTTTTACAAAAGATAATTTAAAAATGCATATATGAGTTAATAAAAGTAATAAAGTAATAAAAATTTCTGTCAAATCAATTTCTATTTTTATTAATTTTCATATTCTAAATTATTTGTCAATTGAATTAAACATGAAGTTATAAATAGGTTAATTAGTTATAAATGTAAAATACATAAAACTTTTAATTATGTATAAAAATTAATCAAACCTTCTACAATATATTATATCTTTGAGAAAATCATTTTTAAACACCAATATTAAAAATATCGAACATTTTAAATAAAATCAATTATTTAAACAATATTAAAATGTTAACAAAAAAAATTCTTCGCACTAACTTTCACATGTCATTCAATTTGACAAACCTATATAATTTTATTTTTATTATTTTATTACAATTAATTTATTTGTTAAAAGAATAGGAATTAAAGTAATAACATTTATTGTTTTGGGATAAAAGTCATTATATTTATTTTCACCCATTTGAAATCAACAAAATTTAATTTTCATGATTTTTTTAAGAAAATACAAAAAAAATGCGTACTAATCGCACCATTAAATACAAAAATTATCATTCAGTAGCATTAAAAGAAAATTAGGCAACTGATTGATAGTATTATAAATAAACTATGTACATTTAACGTGAATTAACGTTGAAAATCCGATTAATTTATTTAGATTGTAAAAAAGTTATTGATAACAAGAATAATTTATTAATGTATTAAAAAATTAAAATATAATGAAAACTTAACGGTTAATATATATAGGTATTACAATCAACTGTTACGCATTCTCTTTCAGTTAAAACTTTAAATAAGTAACGAAATCAGTGAAAAAATGGGAAAAAAAATTATCAAAAAATCACAAGTAATTAAAATCAAACATAAATCTAAAATAATTATGTAATAAATGAATAATTGCATTGCAATCAAAAAGGAGATCAAATAATACATGTTGATTTCCATATTCTTATTAAACTTTTATCAAAACAATCATAAGGCAATAATTTTTAATTTTCAGAAAACATTTTTACATGCATATTTTTGTTAGTATAATCAGTAGTGTTATATGAAAGTAATTGATAGCCCTGTAAATGAAACGTTTTATTAAATTAATTACGTTGTTTGAGTTAGCTATGTTAAAATGTAATCGAAAAATACAAAATCACTGATGCTCGTACTTCTGCTAGATGGAGTATTTTATACAGAAAGTAAACAAGTTTGATAATGGTCTGGTTCAATAAATGAATATTTTTAATATGCTTATTATAAGTTATATCATACAAAAAAATACTTTTATGAATGATTATGTTCAAAATAAATAGTATATTTCAAAAAAAGAGTTGCACCTAAATTTGTATAAACATTGAAATGTAAAATATTATTAAAAATAAAAGGCTTTTTAAGGCTTAAAAATGCCGGGATTAAATATAAACAATAAAAGCATTGTTTCTCTTTTAAGAAAATTTCATTAGAAAAACTTTTAACATTTATGAGTATAAAATTAATCGAAAATGTAAATTTACAATAAAACTCAAAGACCTTTGATTGTCAACAATATTGTTATTTTTCAATCATAAAAATACATACTTCAAATGTAAGACATTATTCATTGTAATAGTTATAATTAGTAACTTTTAAAAGTTGAATTGAAAAGTAGACTTATCATCGTCACATTAATATCATTCTAAAAATTATAAAATAGAATGATACGGTGGTTGGAAAATGTAATTTACTAATTATCACGATAATTTATATATCAGAATTAGAAATACACCAAGTTTTAGGGAATTTCTATTGAAAAGATTATAAACTTCTTTAATTTCATGTATTAGATTAGATTAACTTGATTCTTTCGTTCTTTAAAAATTGAATACAACAAATTGTAAAAAACATTTTTTTTAGCAATCAAATTATTTGGAAATAAAATTTAAATTATTTTCATATAAAATATGATTTTGAGAAACTTTTTTTTCATAAACGAGAGACATGATTTTTTTTATATACCTTCCTGGAAAATGACGTCTTCATAAATATTCAATAAAATATATGTCAAACAAATATATTTGCCTTATAAATTTAATATATTCTTATTAAACTCATGTTTATTATGTAATTTTTTTTTTTAAGATTATTATTTCTATTATTATAAGCCATTAGAAATTTTGCTTATGTGCTGAATAATGAAATTATTATAAATAAATTATATAAAAATTTTTTATCCAAATGTTCCCATAATAACAAACCATTTTGGTTAGATTTTATAAAATTTTTCGTCTCCTTTTATTAACAATTCGATATTCTTATAAATCTTATATGATTTTTTTTTCAAATAAGAACTTAATTAATTTCTATATTTTACGAGAAAACATAGAATTTCTATTTTTTTTAAACAACCAATTAATGAAAAAATTATTTATTATGCCAAAATCGCGATTCCAAAAAATAACAAATTCCTCTAGAATAAACAACAATCTTACAATGAATATCTATTAAAACTCCACCACCACAACCATTTACCACTTTAAAAAGTAAAACTTGTATAAAATTAAATTTCATGTAAACATGAACAACTCATAACCACGTCCATGTCTTATACAATACATACACAGCATAATTGTCTTTAAATATTTTTTCACCAGCTTAAAACCTCTCCAACCCAGAAACCAATCCTATCACTAATTATTTTTATCCATTCATGTAATTAATTATGATAAACTTGATACACTTCTCTCCACACATTTACAATGCCTAATCTTTATAAAGTGAACAACATATTATATTCTGTTTAAAAATGTTCTTATTTGAACAATGTCACTTTAAAGGCAGTTAATGACGTAAGGAATGTACATATTTAGAGTAAAAATAGTCTAAATTAATTATTTTTATGACATTTATGTATAATTATTATAGTTATGGTATCTTTTATATTGTCTAATGTTTTTGGGGATATTCATAAATTATTGTGTATAGAAAGTTCATTGTTTTCATGTATAAATTGTATATCGGGGTTGACTTTGATGAAAAAGTTTTTGAACTTTTATATTGTTAACATCTTATGATAAAAGAATTAATTTGATTATTTTTATTGTTGTCGTATGAGTCATTTAATGTTTTTTTAATGTAGTTTTTAGGTGTGTAAAAATTTTAGATCTTTTCTACCTATATTTGTACTTTTTAAGTTACTATGATGTCGTTCAAAGTTCAGAATTATTTTACAAAAGTTTTTTTTGAATATTTACTATTAACTTTAATAAACCATAGTAATACCTAAAATTATTGTTCATTTCATTAATAATTGCTAGGGAATTTAACATAAAGTAAAGAAATTGACATTTTTTTAAAGGGAATACAACTTTAATTATACCTCATTCATTTTTTTATGACTAATTGTCATTTACTAGCTGAATTTTAAAAGATGTTTATATTTAATTCCTTAGATGACTAACAAAGTTTTTTTTTATGATTATACAAGTAAGATCGTGTTTCTTTTTATGATTTAAATAGAGCCACATTTACAGTACATCATTTGATAGTAGATAAAATTTATTGCTTTTACTACAATTTTGTCCTTTGTAAAGAACGTTTAGTTCTAGTTTTAAATGTTTTTTTGAATACTTTTAAATTTAACGTTTTTTTAAGTGAAATTAAATCATTTTCCGTAGATAAATGGATTAGTTTGATTAACATTTTATGCTGTCATTAAATAATACATTATAAATATGGAAATAGTACTATAGTTTATTGAAAAAAAATTTTTTATTATAAAGTATTAAATATCTAAGTTATATATCAGAATTGTCATCACATATAAAGATATCTTTTGAGTAACTTATAACCATGAAATTGAAATATTAATATTAAAGGATGTACCAATCTCCATTATATGTATTAAAGAATGGAAATGTAAATTCTCTTTAGTTTAATAAACAAGTATCTTCGTCTCCATCCTATTATTTATGCCTGATAAAATTAATATTTGGAAAAAATCGTATTGCATTGATAAAATTAGTTACTAAGTTTAATTTGGTGAAACAGTATAGTTTTTGTGTGGTAAATACTACATAGGTATAAATATGAATTGACTTTTTATGGATAATTATTACCTTCCTGTCTGTGATATATTTATCTTGCTTTTGATTATATTGGTGTGAGTCACACACTATAAAACAATACAATTGTAGTTTTTATTACGAGAAAAATATTTTCCCAGGGGAATTGATTGATATTATTTTAAATAATAATTTTATTTGTGGTTTTCTTATTTCACTCAAAATTTTTATCTTAAATTCAAGGAAAGATATTGGTTTTAATCAACATGTGAGCTATTAAAGTAATTTTTTAATTAATTTTTTACCTTCCTAGACACTTCTTTTATTTATCTACATAATTTATTCACCAAAAAAACCCGATTATTGTAAAAAATATCATCATTAGATGCTAATCAAAAATTCAAATAATCCACAAACTCTCATTTCTGGAGCAACAAATTATATATCAAACCAGTTATAATGTCGTGCAAATAAAAATATTTTTGTTGAATATTCGTAAAAATATAGTTGATTTAATTTTATTATTTCTTTATAGGATGAAACGTTCATATTTATAATCTTCTTTTAACTCTTAAATACCAAAATTTTGGTGGACGATTGAAATGATCGATTGACCATACACTTCCATTGGACAAAGAGCGTTTTTTCAAATTTATTTTACATTATTTGTTATAACACAAATAATCACTCATGATAAAAATGTTTTTAATCTTAATGAGAAATAGATACATTTTTTTCAATTTATAGTTTTGAATTATTTTGGTGTTTTATTTATATTTGATATCTTGTTTATAGTATCAAGAGAAAATTTTATTTGTGTAATTTGAGTGTCGAGTATATACATACATTTCTATAGTATAAACAAATATTTATTCTATTTTAAATCATTTTTCTTTTTAGTTGATGGTAATTAATTAGATATGATAAATCATCCACAAGATAATAGAGATATAGCATGTTATTTGGTTACAAAGCATTCCTGGAAAGGGAGGTAGGTGTTACAATTTATGGTAATCTCAATATTTAATAGATATAAACGTGTTTTTTCCATTGGAACGTTAGCTATAACAACATACCATCCAACATCACTAGAAGTTACTAATCAATGGTTGTATGAAGATTTCATTTCAATCAAACCTAATAGACCGAATAGTTTGATATCAAGTGAAGACTTCTCGGCAGATGAATTTATCATTAGTATGAAAAAAAAACTAAAAAATGATACTATGAGATTTAGTTCTGAGTTCAGCCAAATTATACTAACGGAAGCATTAAAATTTCACTCAAAATTTGGGCGTGAAAGAGGAAATTATTATAGATGTAATGGCTTTAAACATAATTGGTCTGATCAAAGGGTACCTACAATTTTTAGAGTCTCTCCATCTGCCTTAGAGAGGTTGGATAAAAAAGACAACATCGTGGCTTCTTATAATTATATTGATGTAAAACATATTATAAAAGTTACAGACTATCCAAATTCATTTGTTCTAGAGATAGGTGATCAAAGGAGAAGGCATCTTTTTGTTGCGGAGAATTGTGATCATTTGATAAATGAAATTAAAAGGAATGCTTATGACAATATAGGTATACGAGTAGAGGTTTCCAGGAACACTTTAACACTAGATCAATTTAAATTAACTAGATTAGGAATGTGTTCAAGTGACGATAAAATCACATCTTTCGTTGAATTCAAAGTCCAGAAATTCTCTCCAAAACACGAAACATTTGCAAGGAGACTACTATGTCTAAGTGAAAGTTGTATAATAGAAAGAGACCTAACAACATACTTCCCAATCTGTGCCAGATCACTAAAAAACATCGTCTGCCTCATCAGAGACATAAAAGACCCACAAATCTTCAAAATCGAATACATCAACGGAGAAGTCAAAACATACGCCTCAACGGAACGTGATCTCGTTTTAGCCTCCCTTATCGATGGTATAAGATCATCAGGAAATCTACAAGTCTTCGTATTTGCTGCCAATCATTTTGATCGATCACTAAAACTTCTTCCGCATAGATATTCTCTAGATGAGGAAAGTGAAACATTACTCTTGAAACACATTATATCACCCCCTACTTATTTTTCAAGATTTGATTTATTTAGACGATTTAATGCAAATATTCCTTTTAATGGACTAACACATTCTCAACCTAATGAGGGATTTTTCCAAAGTAATAAAGGAAAAATGATTATAACGACTATTGAATCTGTTTTGACAGAAAGTTATCAGAAAGATGAAGAAAATAGTGTTTTAAAAGGACAAGCTCAATTACATTGTCTTCACCGCCTATTTGCATCAAAAGCTGGTTTCCAGGCTTTCAGTGATGTTAGCAATATAAGAGAAAAACTTGGACAACTAGTAATTTCACTCCTAAAATGGAAGAACGAGGTGATTGATCATTGTGTTGTTGAGATGTTAACATCCCTAATGTATCCTATGCATCCTAATTACGAATTACGCTTTGAACAGCTCAATAAACAAAGTTTACTATCAAGTAAAACTTTCGTTGAACATCTTCTTGATTTAGTTGTGGGTCACGTTGAACGTGGTACTGGGTACCTTGTTATTGCTTCAATGTTAGATTTTCTTACATATGCCGTCTGTGCACCGTACAGCGAAACAACAAGTGGTGAATCTTTTGATAATCTTTTAATTGCCCTTTCAAAAAGAGGTAGAAGTTTTTATAAATTATTCCATAATCCTTCTTTAACAATCATAAAAGGAGCTGGTCTTGTGATGCGAGCTATAATAGAAGAGAGTACACGTGAAATTTCTGAGGAAATGCAAAATTTATCACTTACAGAAGGGGCTTTTTTAAAACATTTACAATTAGCCTTATTATCTACTGGGAGAGATTTGAGGATATTAACTAATCGCCAATTATCTGGGCAATTGATATCTTTATGGATAACTGATAATCCAACAGCTATGGATTTACTTAAAAGATTACTCCCAAAAGGATTATTGGATGGATTATCGTCAGAAGAGAAACCCCCAACAAATGAGGGTGAATATTTATTAACTAGAAATAACCTTCAAATTGCAATGAATGAAACAAAATCATCCGCCATTAAAGAACATATTGATAAAGTACAGGTAAAAGTTGAAGCAACATTGGATGGAATTCTACAACATTGGAATCTTCAACACCATGTAACAATCCTTCAGGAACTTAAAAATAAACGTGAAGAGGAGAAAAGACGTGAAAAACCTGTTGTCCTAAGAAAAAGACGTCAACAGATAAAATCAACCGTAAATTGGAAATACTTCAGTTACATGTTCAATAAAGATTGGAGTAAAGCTGATCTGATCTGGAACGAAAAGACCCGTGATGAATTCAGGCAGGCTATTGAGAATGAATTACGTTTAATGGAGAACGAAATGGAGGTTGCCTCAAATGATGTTCCTGTATCATGGAATCATACAGAATTTTATGTTCGATACCTCTCTTTACAGGATGAAATAAAGATCGGTGATTATTACTTAAGGATCCTTCTTAATGAGGATGATGAAACGGGAACAGAAATACAGGATCCATTATTCTTTTTTAACAATGTTTACCATCGATTTTTGCTATCACAAAAGATGGACCTTCGTTGTTACTGTTTGAAGGCAATGGCAATAACCTACGGTAGACATCACGAAGAAATTGGTTTCTTCCCAGATTCAAGGTATATAGTAGAGATGCTTCAAAATGCAAAGACATTACAAGAACGTGACCATTTTGTATTGCTTCTAAGTAAACTTGCTTTAAACAAAGAAAATGCTAGAGATTTAATTGCCTCAAATACCCTGCCAATGTTTGTTGATTTAGCTACTTTAGCACATTTACACTCTTCAAGAGCTATTATCAATAATCAAAGTAACTTAATTGAAGCTTCCAATACCGGTGAGGAGGATGATAATGGAGTACCTGAATGGCATTATATGAATGATAAACAAGAAAAAGAAAAACCTATATCAGCAAAACAAGTTGAAAAAATGTACAATGAGGGGTTAATAAATAACAAAACCGAGTTTTGGGCTGAAGGTCTACAAAAATGGACACCTCTAGAGGATATTGCTCAATTCAAATGGACATTAATTTATAAAGATAGTGTTAGTCTATTTAATCCAACGGAGTTGTGTGTCACTGTTCTTGATACACTTATAAGGATGTGTGAATTCTTTCCAGCTCGTGATGCTAATGGGGCTGTTATTAGACCGTTACCGAATGTTAAGAGAATTCTTTCAGAACCATTGTTATTATATCAAATCGTTCAATTATTACTTACCTATGATCCAGCAATTGTACAAAGAGTTGCCTCTATTTTATTGTTAATTATGGAGGATAATCCATTTATTTCGAGACTTTACCTTTCTGGTGCATTCTTTTTCATACTTATGTATAATGGTTCCAATATCCTACCAATTGCTCGTTTCCTTCATTACACCCATCTTAAACAAGCCTTCAGAAGTTCTATGGTAACTAGTGAAATAATTTCACGTTCCATCCTTTCACCAATGTTACCAGAAGCTGCAATTTACTACTTAGAAGAATATGGTCCCCAAAAATACGCTGAAGTCTTCTTAGGTGAATTTGAAAACCCAGAAATAATTTGGAACAAAGAAATGAGAAGGCATATGATAGAAAAAATCGCTTTCCACATCTCTGATTTCACTATACGCCTCAAATCTAATATTAAAGCTTTGTACCATTATTGTCCATTAACACCAATAGATTATCCACAATTGAAGGATGAGTTGTTTTGTCATGTATATTATCTTAGACATCTTTGTGATATAAAGAAATTTCCATCATGGCCTATCAGAGATCCAATATTATTTTTACGCTCCTGTCTTGCTGCATGGAATGAAGAGATTAATAAAAAACCAGCAATTATGTCATTAGAAGAAGCAATAGAAATATTAGAATTAAATGTCAAAGAAACTAACTTCAAAGAAATAGCACCAATAAGAAAGGGATACTTCAAGTTGGCACAAAAATACCATCCTGATAAAAATCCAGAGGGTAGAGAGATGTTTGAAAAAATTAATTACGCTTATGAATTATTAACAAGTCACATAACAGCAACATTAAATAATGAAAATAGAACAGGAATGTCATCAGAGATTCATCGTATAGTACTTTGTTTGAATGCACAAAGTATAACGTACTCAAGACACTCAACAGAACTTGAACCTTTCAAATATGCAGGTTATTCACAATTAATAAAAACAATTGATATGGAGTCTAAGGATAATTCACTTTTTGCTTCTGGTGGTGGACAGTTACTATCAGCAGCTGTTGAGTTATGTTATTGGACACTAAAAACATCCGCCCTAAATGCTGAACAATTAAGAAGAGATGGTGGTTTAGAGGTGATACATGGAACATTTGATCGTTGTGTACCAATGATAACGATGTCCTCAAATGAAGATGAGATGTGTGTACAGGTATGTATACATTTGTGCAAATGCTTCGAAACTGCAGCTGTGTTTGAATTGTGTAGAGAGAAGATTTCTAATATGAAAACAATATTTGGTAGTATTGTAAGATTACTTCAGTTTAAACATCTCCCGAAATTGGCTATAGCTGCAGCGGAGTGTTGTTGTAGTTTTGCTGTTTGTACCTTACTTCAAACTCAATTATTCCAATCAGGGGTTTTATGGCAATTGCTACCACATTTGTTTAAATATGATTATACATTAGATGAGGGTGGTGTCGAACATAGTGAAGAAAACAATGAACAAGCTAAGATAAACAAATTAGCTAGGCATTCATGTGAAGCTTTATCTGCATTAGCCGGATTCAGAGAAAGTACCCCTGAAAATGATGGTATTATAAACTCACTAAAAGCTATGTTAACACCTTTTGTTTGTCGTTTGATGTACCTTGGTGATAATGACAAAGTTTTAAAAATCCTTAACACTAACACTGAGAATCCTTACATCATCTGGGACAACTCCACAAGAGCAGAGGTACTCGATTTCGTTGAGAGAAACAGAACATCACCTGTCAATGAAAGTGAATTATTCGGTGCAGAATTCAGGATGTCTCTTTATGCTAATGAATTAATTGTAGGTGATATTTTCGTTAGAATCTACAATGACCAACCTAATTTCGTTTTATTGGAACCTAAAAATGTTTTGATGGAATTTATTGGGTACCTTGATCAACATTTAAAGTCTTTCATCCCACAACAACAAAAACCAGTAAAAGTAAAAAAAGATAGTGAAGATTTGATAGATTTTGGTGATGATGACATTACATCCACTTTGACAAATGGTTTTGCAAATGATAGTGATAGCAAAAAAAGTGGGTAATACCTTAACAATTGATAGAAAAATGGAAATGGTATTAGAGGGTTTAATAAATATTCTAACACATAATCAAGGAATTGAAATACTACTAATCGGCAACCTTAACATAATATTTAACTTCCTTAACTTATATAAATATCCAAAAATTCAAAAATTTGCTTTAAAAGTAATCAGTATAGCTGCTGGATCTAAAGAATGTGTAACAGAGATTGCTCAAATAAATCAATTACCAAAATTGTTTATTCTATTGAAGGAGTTACCAAATTCAATTGAAGTTTTATTACAACTATTGATAGCATTATCTGGTAATACTACAGTAGTAAAAGAAACTCTTGAGTATGGTGGTTTGTTGTATATCCTCAATATACTTTGTGATCAATCTAAACATAATAACAATAGGAGTTTAGCTGCAGAGTTGTTGTCTAAACTTCAGACTGATAAATTAACTGGACCAAGGTGGACGAGATTTATCATAAGATATCTACCACCTATTTTTACGGATTCGTTAAGGGACTCTCCAAATTCAGCAATATTGATGTTTGATTCTAACAACGAGAATCCAGAATTAATATGGAATGATGATGTCAGGCATAACGTTAAAAAAATGTTAAATGAGGAGTTAGAAGCATTTTACAATCAACAAAAGAAAGATTTAACAACAAAATGGAATACGGTCATAAATGCAAACCAATTATGTCCATACGAAAATGTACTTAACGGTGAAATCTTAGTAGGTGGAATATTTATCCGCCTCTTCATCTCCAACCCCTCATGGTCTGTCCGCCACCCCAAACAATTCGCCACAGAGTTAATGGAACGTGTACTAGAACTAATGAATAAACCAACAGAAGAACTAGAAATAATGAAAAAAGCTTTATGCCTCCTAATTGTAAATCACCCCACAACCACTGATAACATACCAACACAAGGATACCTACCTCAATTTGTTATTGCTATGAAAAACAAACACATCGAATCAGCAAAAGCTGCTCTTACAATCCTAGCAAGTCTCGTTGAAAATAATTATTGTTGTGATTCCCTATCTAGTCAAGGTAATTTAATTGCCGGTATATTACATTGTATGAAGATATCCCCAAATGAGAGTATTCCATATGCTGCTCATGCATTGAAGTTCCTTTTGAAGAGGAATGCAAATTTGTTGGCTGGACAAATTCTTAATTCAGGTATTGTTAATCATTTATTGTTTATACTTAGTGATCCATTGAATGGTGTTGAGAACTCCTCAGCAGCGAAGGCTGAGATTGTTGATGCCTTGAAAGCTGTTATTCTAGATTTACAGTATGGTGAGAAGATAAATGATATATTGAAATCAAATCCAATATGGGCACAATATAAAGACCAACGACATGATTTATTCCTCCCAGCAAGTAGGACACAAGCTATTATGGGTCCTGGACCAAGTGGACAGATAGCTGGTTACCTTACAGAGGGAATGTTCCATCCCCCACCTATACAAAATGTACCCCCACCCCGAGAAGAGAACAATTAAAATAAATTTATATTATTATAGTATATTTATTAAACTTTTAAGTTTTAAATATAATTCAAGACAAAAATCTTAATCTGTAAATATACATCAATTCTAAAATTAAAATGATATTTGAAAAAATAAACATATCGGAAGAATTTTTTAATTATTGATAAAATAAAATTTTACAACTAGTAGATTAATAGAAAACAGTATTATAATCATAAAAAAAAGATATATAAATATATTTATACAACTTATTTAACAACATTTATCTGCCACATTTTCCATTGTCTCTTTTTTTTGAAATTTTAAATAATTAAGCAAAAATATATATTATAAAACTTAGTAGTTTTTTGTTGTGTAGTATATAACTATAGTTCTACTTTTGTTCTATATAATTTCATTGTTTCTTTTTTGAGGATTTCGATAATTAAAATTAATCATAATAACATAACATAAACATTTTTAATCATTGATAAATATAACATTTATATATTTGGAAAGCATTTTTCTAAAAGTGTGTGTGTTTTTTTGTTGAATGATTCAATTGGAATAATTTCTAAAGAATTTACATACAAATAATGTTACAAGCTTTGGTAAATATAAAAATTTGCCCAATTTGTTTTCTTATCTAATATTCTTGTTTTTCATTCTCATTCCTGTTAATACTATCATCTTTTTCAATATTCAAGTGCTTTAGTAATTCTTTTGTCCTCAGTGCCATTAAACTTGAAATATGTTTCATCTCACGAAGTTCCACACATTGTCGACTTCTTAATTCTAAAAGTTCTTTTCTATGTTTCTCTAATGTATATATTACTAATTTATCATTTCTATATGAGTCAATCTCTTTTTGAATTATATTTATGTCAGCATCTATTACAGAGTAATGTTCAGGAGGGTGACATAAATGATTTGGTGTCCTGCAAAGGCAGGATGGTGAATCACTGGATAAATTTATTGAATTTTGATATGCCATTGCATCTTCCACATCCTGAGGTAATATATTACCTGTTGATTGTTGTGTGGAGGGGTGACCTTTATTAGTACAATTTTTACAATATTTGCATGGATCGTTTTTATTATCTTCGTAATACTGTTGTTGTTGTTGTTGTTGTGGGATACTTTTACAGTTAATAACTGTTTTTAGTGCATGTGCAAGTCCATCCAATGTTTGGAGACCTGATGTAGGATTGTTACTTGTTGTTTGAGTGTTTTTTGGATTAAATGATGATGGTAATGTATTGTGATGATTCGCTGAAGGACCAGAATCATTTTTCCATTCATATTGACTAGAGGTTTCAATTACATTCGTATTATTACTAGGAATACCTTCTTCACAGTTCTTCTTTTCAGTCTGGCATAAAGCCTGTAATTTTTCATTCAAATCAGCCAAATCCGGAGCTATATTATTTGAGAAAGACGGCGTCTGAAGTCTCGAAGACGTTCCCACTGGGTTGACAAGACATAGTACCCCCTTGTTGGTTCAATAAACTATTAATATTCGTCAAAATCGGTTGGCCATCAATAGTATTTTGGTACATACAAGGTTTACTAAAAGTTCTTAAAGTTATACCTGGATGTTGAGTAGAGGAGACAGCATGAACTGTATGTGGATTATTTGGACAATGTATATTTTTTCCTTGTCCATGGTGTACTGGAGGATTATTATAACTACGATTGTTATGATTATAGCATGATGAATCAATATTACACGAAGGAAAATCATTTATTGGGTTAAAAGAAGGTCTATTTTCAATTGCAGCTAATAATAATTGCTGTTGTAGAGTTATTTGTTGTTGGGCCATGTTTAGAAGGTAACTTAATTCTTTGATACTGAAACCAGTGTATGTGTTACTGTCATCTTCTTTTTGAATTGGTAGGATATTTGGTATTTGTGATGTTAAAACTTGGCCTTGATTAACACCGATAACTGATTGTGTCATTGGTGTATTTTGTCCTGTTTGAACATTTGGAATTTGTTGTATATTATGTGGGTGATCTTCTGGACCTCTTTGTATTGGTTGTTGTTGATTATTATCAATAATAACTTGATTCTTGTCAACATAATCATCTCCCTCTAATTTAACACCACAAACTCCACTTAATTTCCGGAGTTCAAGTTCAAGATCATGAATTGAAGAATTATGATCTTTTGGCATAAGACAATCTTGAAACACAGTACCACTAGCAACAGGTCTTTGTTGTGCCACAGAACCATGTATTGTATTAGCATGATTAACAACAATATTATTATGCTCTTCATGTTGAGGATGATGATACTCATCTGGTAATGGTAGATTAACATCCTTACTTTGATAAACTTCATGATGTTCAGGTTCTTGGATAAGTATAGGTGACTCATTGATAGTAGTAGCAACATTTTTGTGACCATCATGTAGATCAATACCAACATTTTGATTAGCCACTGGTACTGTAGTATTTTGGACATTTTGTATCGTCATTGGTTCAGGTGCCCCTACAGTTGGTTGAACTTTGAAACGACTTCCCTGTTGAGGTACCTCAAGTACTGAAATATCAATATGTGTCTCCAATTTTGTGTCTTGTTTTTGAGGTAATTGTTGAATTACAGGTTCAGCAAAATTTTGGTTCTTTAGTTCAATTTCTGCTGTTGTTGTTATATTATCACCAAAAGAAATTCCTTTTTGTATTTCTTCATTTTTATTTCCTTTCAATATTTCAGAATCCTTATTTAGACTTCTAGGTTCATTGTTTCTATCAGGTGTATCTTTAGGAGTTTCCCGTGTTCCAGGAGAAGGTTGTTCAACTGTAGCAGAGGGAACGTTTGTCGTAGTAATACCAAATCTTCCTTTTTTTACTGTTTTTGGTAACAACTGGCGTTTCGGTAGATGTTTCAGAGGTATGACCATCCGTGTTTTCAGTCGTTTTAGGTATCTGTTTAGAAAGTTGTGGTAAATTTGAAGTATTTGCCTCACTCTGAGTTAGAGTATTTTCATTAACATTATTTACATCCCCTTTCTCCTCCTGTTTCCTTTTTTCTTCCTCCTTTTTCAATTCACTTTTCCTAAATTCTTTATCTCTTTTAAAAGCATCAACTTTATCTTTTAATTTCTTTATCAAAACTTTTCTATCACTTTCAGGAATGTGATGCTGATCAATCATTTGATCAACAACATCTTCTACTTTATCAGCTAAATAATCAAATGTAAACTGTAAACCTTCATGTTCATTAAATTTATACTCTTTACGTTTCTTAGGATCAATAATCCGCATTTGCATTTGAAAACTAGTTGAATCCTTACATAGTTCTTCCTCTCTATTTTTAATTTCAACTCGAATTCCATATTGATCATCGGCAGCAAAGAAATCATGTGCCATTAACTGTGCTATAGTCATCCGTTCTTCCTTGTTTAATCTTATACATTTATCAATAATATCTTTCACTTCAGCATACTCCTCTGGAATTTTGTAGAAGCATTCAGGTTTAACACCAGTGGTAACTTTTTTGTAGATTTGTGCAGGAAAGTCACATTCTGCATATGGGTATTCTCCTGTTACCATTTCTAATAAACACATTCCAAAGGCATACACATCAACAGCCTCATCGTACATCTCATCGTACATTTCAGGAGCCATGAACTCTGGTGTACCTATCACACTTTTTGCATGTGACTTATTTTTCAATGTAGCCAGACCTAAGTCACCAATTTTAACACTTCCTGTTGTTCCGGTAATAAAAATATTATCACACTTCAAATCCCTATGTATTACAGGTGGATTTCTAGTATGCAAAAAATTAAGTCCCCTCAAAATTTGCCTACACCAACTTTTTAATATCTTAATACTAATTGTTTTAAATCGTTTAATGTACAACTTAAGAGTTCCTGAAGTCATTAATTCTGTGACCAAAACAATATATTTATTTTTTCCTGCACTATGGCTTTCCCAATAATCGTAAAATTTGACAATATTCGAATGCTGCAAACCTTTTAACATTACTGCTTCTTCTCTAAATCTTTGTCTTTCCTGTTTATTTAGTTTATTCTCCTGTAATTCACACCATGCGACTGCAACACCCGTCTCCGTATCCAGACCACGATATACTGTTTTAAACGATCCACGTCCCAATTCTTCATCAAATTTTAAAAAACGACCACCGGGTGATTTATCTATTGGTTTTTCTTGTTCGCTATCATTATCATCATCAGAATAAAGATAATCATCTACTATTTCTTCTGTTTCTATGTGTTCAGAAACTTCACTTTTTACTTCGTAATTAGATTCTTTAGGAGCTGAAATTGTTGGTTTAGTATCACTATCATCTACTACAGAAATTGAAGGTGCCTGTGATTGAAGTAGTACACTTCCTTCACTTGGTTCAATGATCCTATTATGAGCATTTTGAATCTCATTTGAAATCCTACTATCTCTACGAGAACATTGTATACTGACGTCGTTTGATACACCTTCTAACAGATCTGTTGATCCTAACTTATCGTTATCTTTAACACTTGATATACTTAGAGAATCTTTTGGTATACTAGAGCTTTCTGAAAACGGACTACATTCAGCTGCTTTTATGTCAGGCATCTTTCCAGCTCCACCCTTTTCTGTCTCTGAAGCTGAATATTTCCTGTTTTTGAAGTTTTTCTCTAATATTAGTTCCATTCCTTTTGTGGGGATTTGGTTTTTGTCTCCTAAGCCTGCATTTGAACCCCTTAATAATCGTTGTTTTGCCTGATTCTAAAATTAGTTTATTTAGATGTCGTGGAGTTAATTACCTTAGGTCTTGATAACCTCCATTCTCGTTGAACTGCTTCTAATCTGTTCTTCTCTTCGTTACTTATTGTTTGGCAACTGAAAAAATTGTTATCGTGGGATACAGAAAAAATAATTTACCTTAACAAATCGTCTGCACATTTTTCATTAATCTTCTTCATTGTAGTCCGCCTTTTTGCAGAACCTGCGTCTCCTGGACTCTTAATAGTCTCAACTATGTTACTATTCGAAGTTGTTTTGTGTTCCATATCTGATATCATCTTTTTAACTGGGCTGAAATTCGTAAGATTTGACTTGCTTTCAACTTTTTTAGAATTATTACTATCTAAATTACCAATATCATTCATTTTTTCATTATTTATTTCATTTGAAGAACCCGTAATATTTTTTATATTTGTTTCTACTTCTAATGTATTTAAATTTTCCTTTTTATTTTCAGTATATTCTAATTTTTTATCATTTGTATTATTATATTGAAAAAACCGTGCTTTTTCCTCAGAAATGACTGGCGGCGTATATCTTTCATCTTTACCATATAAATTAACTTTATCATTGTCAACCTTTTCAGTGTCAACAATGTTATTTTTAATAATATTATCACTCTTCTCACCCATACTTTCAATGTCATTATGTTTTTTGCGTGTTTCATCATTATAATTTTTTTTATCCGACGAAAAAAGATTAATCTTCTGCATATCACTACCTGTTTTTTTTATATTCCCAACTAATTTTAGTGAACTTCCATTATTATGTACACTGTTAATAGTTTTACTACCAGAGGCTTCTGCATCTGGTGGTGGCCTCAACACTTCTTGTATCTTCTTCTTATGAGCAATATCTTCATCCGATACCTTTTCCTCATCTTTCATATCAGCCATTGCCTTACAACAACAAACTAAATTCTCTAAACGCTCAATTTTGTTTTCTATATAAAGACTTCCTTTAAGAAGCTCAGCCTATGCTCCTACTCTCTGTAAGAAAAATAAGTCAAAAATATGTGTAATAATTGAGAATAAATAGTAAGTATTCAATAGTATTTTTTGATAAAACATGTAATATATTTTTCACCAACAAAATGATTTGCGACCATTTACAAGTATTATTGAATAAAATTATATTTTTAAGTTATAATATATATCTCACATGTCACAATTAAGTAGAAAATTCTTGAAAAAGTGTGTAAATTAATTATGAAAAATGCACCAATATTATACATTGAAAAACGGGTCAATAAAAATAGGGAATAGTTATGTTGTTAGCTGCTTGGCTGTATAATGGTTAAAATAATAAAAAATACGCCTTGTTCAAGGTCATTATTAAAAGATAGAAAAGAATAATAAAAAGTGCAAGAAGGATAAATTGGTTAGTAGTGTCAAAAAATTGACGTTGTTGGAGAGATGTTCCAAGTTTATGCTCTTCAAATATGTTGTTAGACACATATCGAATTTAACTTTTTATATTCTATACCAAAGTTATGTCAGCCATGTTAATTCATTTACAAAAAATACGTAAAAAATTGACCAAAAAAACCATTTGTTTAAATATAATTCTTATGACAACTTTTATCATCTAACAATTGTCAAACAATGAAGATCAAAAACCATGCTCGTGTTTTTATTTTTCATATCTCAATTTTTACAAGTACATTTTTCGATTGTTAACATTTATATTCTGGTTTTAAATTATGAAAAAAATATCCAGACACAGTTTTATTAAACATCTTTTTTGATCTAAGATAAATTAAATAATGTTATAATAAGACATTCCATAATAAAAATATGGGACAAACACTACAATTTTTCAGGTAGCGAAATATCAACTTGAAAGAAAATAATATTATTTGTAGATAATGTTAGAGTCGCTTTTTTACAAAAAAGTATATACATGATGAAAGGTTTATGATTCACCTTATTGATATTTCATTTACAAATTTTTTACATTTTATACAACTAAAGTGGATTAACAACACTTTTAATATTATAGTGATATACAATGATAGTATAGTCATTTTTGATTTACAACCAAATACATAGTTACTTCTTGCACACATACCAATTTTTATTGTATCAATTTAAGAATTTGTTGTACGATAACAAATAAATAAAAATTAAGGAATTTACGATGGATAAAAAAAATGCATATTTAGTTTTGATAATCATACACTTACTACTTCCTGATAGATGATAATAAATCATAAGATAAATTGCTTTTTATTTCAAATGATAAAATCGAGTTTTTCATGGTTTTCAATGATTTTGTTCTAAAAACATATAGTACATTGATAAATAATTTGTAATAAAAAAAGCTTTGAAAAGTGCTCTTAATTTCAATTTTTTATTTGTAGAAAAATTATTCGAGATGAATATAAGTTTGCTTTACAAAATAAACTAAGTAGTTTATCCAAAAGATAAAAGTTTTCCGGCGTTTTTTGTTTTGGATCGGGATTTCTCTGACTTCACAATTGATAAACACTATTCCAGTATATTTAAATTTTAAGCATATTTAAAACAACATTATCTTTTATACAACTAAAATTTGAATACATTGTTAAAACAAACTAATTTTTTTATTCATAACAATTAATTGAACAATTTGAACAAGATAAGAAATGTAAAAATAAAGAAAATTTCCACAACAACATTTTTCTTAATAAAATGGAACATCAAGTAAAACTATGATGATAGAACCACTTAATAAAATTGGGTTTAATGTAAATAAATATCTCTTAACTTTAGAGTGAGATATTAATCATTCCATTAGGTCAAGAACAAGATTTCATAAACATTACGTTATGTTTTTGTAATCAAAAATTTTAAATACAAAGAAATTTTTTACTAAATTCTTCTATCCTAAATACTCATTTTCGTTTATGTGTTCCGTTTGTCACACTAAAATCTCGATGATGAAACAAAATTTTCTGCACATTTTCACATATAAAAAACTAATCGTCTATCTCCGACGCCCCCGAGGAGCATCCGGTATAAAACTTTTGAGAAATAAACTTCGTTACTTTAAAATTATTATAAATTATAAAAAAAATTTAATAGAGTATGATTTTTGTACATTTCTTATTACCGATAATTTTATTTTATCTTCTTTAGGGTTTTTTTTATTCATATTGCAAAATCAACTTATAATATATTTATGATAAGAGTAGAGAGTTGACGAAATATGATAGGACGACTTTGTTATACATTTTCCAAATTGTATAACTTTTTGACTTGATATAATACAAAAAAACTTTGTCCGTTACTAAATTCACTCATTTTCGTATAAAAGTGGTCATCGAAATTTTTCCCAACAACAAATTAATTCGTATATTGTTACAAGAAAAACTTGGTTGTCCACTTTTTTACTAGAAATGGGTGAATTTATTTATACACAAGAATGTGACGGAAAATTTTTTTCTTCTATTATTTTTATTATGATTTTGAAGGTTACCGCAAAAATTTTCCGGACAATCAAAATTCTGGGGACATTTTTGAGGGGAGTATGTATACTAGCTTCTTTTTAAATGAAGTTAGCAAACATTTTTAATATACAAACGAGCCTAATTAAGGCTAATGTACATGTTTTCAATCAATTTGCACTGGAAGATATTTTTGTGGGTAGATATTGAAATCAAATCAGCCAAAAGTCTACATTTTTTGTAGTACAACCGCAAAAATCATCCCAGTGTAATGTATCTATCAAACAAACAAGCATACATTTTAATTATTTAAATCGCGCATAGCTTCAACTACAATATTTAATAAGTATGTGTAAATTATTTCAACCTTCCTGAGACACATACTACAAATTTTTATTTCTAACCCACATAATTTATTGCAAAAGCATTCGTTTTTAATTTCGAACTCAACCACCCGTGCCTCAAAAATTGCATTACTCTTTTAATGTGAAGGTATGTTTTAATTTATTTACTTTCCCGAGCCATTTTCATGTTCAATGGCTTAATTTTTCGTTGCAAGAGAGTTAATCTTTTGTTCTTTTCTTGAGCTCATTTTCATTGGGAGCTAATTTTGTTTTTTCTGTTTGTTGCGTTAAGTAAGAATTTGATTTATGGTAGAATTTTTTAAAAACTATGCTTAGTTAATGTTGAATGTATAAATTACTGTAGAAATAAAATGAGGTTCTGAATTTTTTAAAATATAAACAGAGTAATTGTTATCTTTCTTAAAAAACCGACGCAATTGATTATAAGGAACCGACCTATTGATTACAGTTTTGATGGACATGCTAAGAATTTCTTAGTAATTTTTTTTATTGTTGGTTATTTGTAAAAATAGTAACATTTAGAATTACCGTAAAAAAAGAGATGTCATCTAAAATACGTTCAACGGAAAAAAAAAAAAAACTAAATAAAGATTCTGCAAACTAAGCAACAGATGCTTTTGTTATCGTAACAAAAAGAATATGCACTTTAATTTGCAAATTTTATCTGCATATGCCCCCGCGTTGCTTTATACTAACTTTTGAGATTCTTATAACATGAATCACAAACGTCAATTAATCAAAGTAGTAAACGATATTATATATTTAGACTATTAAACAAATAGTATTTATGTTGTTTATTAAAAAACATGAATATTGATTACACTTTTTCGACGTTTTATGCAATATTAACGATTTTTTTGTTATCAACCATTTCAATTAGATAAGAAATAAGCTTTCCGAGTTATAGTATTTTTTTTAGTGAAAATTAGTATTTTAATCATCAACACCCCCATCTGAATTTTCAGTAATTTCGTCTATTATCCTAGTACTGGGTGACCAATTAAAGCTTCCCCCACAACTAATCTCGTTCGCTTTTCTCCGAAACGATAAAAACTTTGATTTTTTATATTTTCGAAATTTGTAGAAATCCTTTGAAAGATTTCAAAATTTACTACATTTAACTTAGTACATTTTACGTTTACACGTTGAAATCATCTCTAACGGTACCTTTACATCTCAACTACCATTTAAAAAAAATCATTGTCAATGCAACGTTTGTACTCTTATATGGAAAGTACATTGACAAACTTTGCCATAGGTATAACTTTGGCTGAGCACACTGAACATTCCATCAGAAAGATGGGGATGTTTTTTATTTCTAGAAGTTTTTTCTTTCACTAGGTGCTTAGATCAAAGTCATCAACTACCTTTTTTCTAAATAAGAGTGGAAAGAATGTCACATTTTAAGATTTTCAATGACATAAAGTACTTTTTTAAGCAGAATGACACCCTAGGATCGACTTTTTTTTTTCTAATCTACTTTACATCTGTTAATAGACGATCGTCATCCACTTACAACTAGTATGATATTATTTCTTTCTTTGTATCAAGGCATTAATACACGTTACCTATCCCGATGTAACAAAAAACCCCTATCTAAAGATCAAAATATAAAGTCCAACTTTTATATTTTCTCACTAAGATCGTTTATTTTATCGATAACAAAACTTCTCTGGGAATATTTCTAATTAAATGGGTGCACGATTCCACAAAAATGCAAACGTTTTTTCTCGTACAGATGGTAATCGTAATGCAGAATAACTTTCCACTTTTGTTATTTGTTGAGTCATTAACAGCGCAATTCTATCTTTTTTTATCCATTTTTTGATAAAATATTGTAATGTCTATTAGGGATAGTCTTTATTTTGTTGAATTTATTTCAATTATACGTGTCGTTGTTTTCGCGCGGTTTTTTTATTCACCCATTGAAATAACATTACCCCAATTTTATTTTTATTTGTAGATTTGTTTTGTCGTACTTATTGTTTTTCTTTATTATTATTTTATGTTTTATTCTATAACTATTTTTTTTAGTTCATTTTTTTTTATTTGCTTATAGAAGTGCAAAGATGGGTAAAAACAGTAAAAAGGCCCCAGAAGATGAGGAGTACGTCGTTGAGGATATCCTCGGCCATAAGGTCGAAGGTAAAGAAAGGTACTATAAAATAAAGTGGGAAGGTTACCCAGAGAGTGAGTGCACATGGGAACCTGCTGCTAACATTGTACGTTTGACAATAATCAAGTAATAACTGATATAATATTATTAATTTTTAGAATGAAGTTTTAATTAAAAGATATGAGAAAAAATGCCGTTCAACAGGCATTTCCTTAAACGGCCACACAATCTATGATGAGAGTAGTGGTGACGAAAGTATCAGCGAGTTGGTAATGAAAGAGGTACTCGGAGGCCGTAAGGAGAATGGTATGCAGCAGTACCACGTCAGATTCTCTGACGGGAGTACTAAATGGATTGCTGCAGGTAAAATTGGGAATAAGAATTTAATTAAGGCCTATAATTCTAAAAAGCCCAGTTCAACTACTAATAACTCATCAAGTAGGAAAAGAGCAAAAGCGTCCTCTGAGAAGGATAGCGATGCTGAGGTCGTCTCAAAGAAGAGAAGCCATACTAGTTCTTCTGCAAGCTTCTCTAATCATAAGACACCTGCCACAAGAAATGGTAGGTCCAATAGAAGAAGTTCAATAGCTTCAACAGCTTCTTCACAAGATGTTATTTGTGATGATATTCTTGATTCTCCAAAACATTACGATAGAGGTGAGGATTTACTTAAACAATATTTAATGATGTTCGTTTACAGTTAGTAGATCTAAGTCAAAAACACCAGTTATCTCAAGATCTCAAAAAAGAAAGAATTCGTTAGTCAGGGAAAATTCCTGTTTCCTCCAAAAGAAATGGAGAAGCACAATCTGCAAAATCAAGCAATAGCAGTAAGTCTAGTAAAAGCAAGAACAAGAAGTCGAAAGTTCCTGAAGTCCAAAAGCCTCAAGAGGAGGAGGAAGGAATTTACGTCATCGAGAAGATTGTGGATTCCCGTGTCGTAAATGGTGTAAAAGAATATAGAGTTCGTTGGGAGAATTATCCTCCTGAAGATGATACCTGGCAAACTATTGACACTTTTAATGTAAATTTTCTACCTCAAAGTATTAGTTTATTACTTTATTTTTTTTAGGATCCCTCAATTGTTCAAGAATTTGAAAAATTAAAATCAGCTAAATTTAAAGGATTAGGTACACCTGCTCCTGATTCTGACAAGTCCTCAAAAAGGACTAAACCAGTCAAGACAAAGTTCCTTAAAAAACTTATGAAGAAGGTTAGACGAGGAGTAACTTACAGGGACGAGGAGATTGTTGGCGTTCTCGACAAGCATTTCAATTCTGAGGACGAAGGATTCTACTTAGTACAACTTAGCAATAAGCAGATAATCTACATGCACCCTGACGATGTTCCTGTCAAATTTCGGGAGGAATGCTTGTACGCTGACAAGAAGAGAGCTCTTGACCAGTAAAAATACAATAAAAAATCTTTACATATAACTTTGGTGACGGGCAGGTTTTTTTGAAATTTTAAATTTTTAAATGGTTAATAAACACTTCTTACTTAAATAAGTATATTTTTATCAATTTTTTTATGATCGTTTGTATTTTTCGTTACTTTTCTTTTTTAATAATATATGCTATTGCTTTTGATTTTTATGTGCGTTTAATTTATGTGTCTCCTACACGCAAGGTATGATAAGGATCATTATAATATCTTTTTTGTTGAACAACAGTTGAATTTAACAAAAACAGCTGCGTTTATGTACTTTTTGTTGTGCTACAATATATAACTGAAACAAAGAGAAAAATGGCCAAATCTTTTGGTGTTGGAATACTAAATGTTAGAGTGGAGATAATCAGTTGATAGTTGAGATATAAGATAAAGGTGGAAATAATTTAATTTCCCCGATACGTGATAAATATATGGCCACAATTAATTTTCCTTGGATTGTGTCAATTTAACACGAGAGGATAGTAAGAGAAGTTTTTTATACATGTAACAATGTTTGGTTAAATTTTATCATATTCTACTCTATTTTTAATGATAATCAAAGAACAAGAATGATCAACTGTTTCACGATACCACTCTGGAGTCGTCTTTTATAACACAGGTGTCGAGTGTAGCCTCAAATTGGAGATTCATCGAGTAATCCAATGAAAATTAGAAAAACAACTACAACCACAAATTTACTTTATTGACACATATTATAATCTTTATTTCCGATTAATACACCAAAAAAAATACACAAAAAAAATAAATATTTAGAGAATAAAAATTGTTTTTCAAATTAAATGTGTACTGCAAACAATTTCTCATCCATATCCAGTGTGAATTCAATTTCTCTTGTCGTAGTTTGGAAGGTGTCCTCTCTATGCTAGCATACCGGTTTAAGATAGTTACATAAGTCCAGAGCTATGCTATAATTCATGTATATTTCCACTTCACAGAAATCCACCGAAGTTAGTTCACATAATACAATCGTTCTGAATGGTATACTGACACTTTTAAGCTTTCTCGCTATTCTTATCCCACTGTTTTCTGTCAAATTCTAACATAATCACATAAGATAAGATAATCTCCCTAGTATCAGTTTTATTTTATGTCCATTTGGCATACTTTTTTCCTAGGTAAAAGCTCATGTTTCTGGAGAAATTTTGCAGAGTTTTCAACTTTCTCCTTCAGGTGTAGACGCAGGAAGTCTCAAGAAACTTATTTTGAAATATTTTAACTATGGTAAGTAATCATTTAATTTATTATAAATTATGAATTAATCAAACACCTTTTAGTTTAATTTTACTATTTCGATGATTTTATTACTGATACTTTCCATGGGAAAGTCACTTTTTGCTAATAGTTTGTAAAAGATAGCCATTTAACAATTTACATGTGATAATTTTAATTAGTATTAGTTCATTTTATGTGTTTTATCTATACGGAGGAACATACAGGAAAGTACCATCAATTTTTTATTGGTAGAATTGATAACAAAAATGTCTGCTTCCCTTTACCATTGTTTTTAGTGAAATAAATTTATTACATGGTTATTTGGTAACATGTAACAATTATTTAGAAATACATATTAAGTATATTAAAATATATCGCAAGTATTTATTAATATATCCTCAACTTTATTTCAATATATTTATTAAAAAAATAATTAAATAAATTATAATAAAAAGAAATAGATTTAAATAAAATTGTATTCCAGAGAATGCTCGATCAAAAATATTCGCACATGTCGATAGTAGTTAGAAAATTGAAGTTCTCGGTTCATTGTTTCGATCACTTGCCCTACTCTTGATATAATTTGATCCTAATTTGTTACTCACTCTGGTATTGAACAATAACTGGCATTGAGTGTACTAAAAACTTCCTCAATAAGATTTAGAGCTGGACTGTAAGGTGGTAAAAATTGATAACGGAAATTTCTTTGGTTTGGATAGTTCCTGATGATTTGTGAATGGTGAATATATGCGAGTATTTTGGGATTAAGATTTCTCTGGAATACAATTTATTTAAATCTTTTTCTTTTTATTATAATTTATTTAATTATTTTCTTAATAAATAAATTGAAATAAGGTTGAGGATATATTAATAAATACTTGCGATATATTTTAATATACTTAATATGTATTTCTAAATAATTGCTACATATTACCAAATAATCCTGTAATTAACAATTAAAAATGTTACAATTTTTTGAATATTCATTTTAGTGATCTCAAAACGCTGATGTATACTTATATATTGGAAAAATAATTATATATATTCATTATCTTAATAATGTCTGGAGCATATTTTAAACTACTCCAATCTTTCCTTCAACAACAAGCCCAAAAAACAAATTTCATGAAATGCATCACACAGGTAAGAGTTAATCCCCCCATGATTATCTTTAAAAAAGTCTAAAGTCTCGAATAATTAGTGCCGATGAAGGAAAAGTAAAAGTTGAGATGGAGGTAACTGATGAATTGACAAACCCATTAGGAACATTACATGGAGGGTGTTCCGCGACACTTATTGATTGTATCACAACATTCGCCTGTATAGCCACACCACAACAAAAAGCAGGAGTATCTGTTGATATGACAATAAATTATCTATCATCCGCTAAAGTTGGTGATACCATTGTTGTGGAGGGGAATATCTTGAAATTGGGTAAGACTCTTGCTTTTACACAAGGGAATATCTATCATAAAAAGGATAATAATTTGATTGCCACAGGTCTTCATACAAAGGCTTTTCCAAAACACCTAAGTAAGATTGGGAATGACAAGAATGTTATATGAATGTAATTAAATAAACACATTTAGACATAACACCAAGTGATCAATTGCGAGACACGTTTAAATTAAAATTTTTTTCTCTACATTTGATAATTGTTTAAAATAATCTTTTTTTTAATTTGATTAATTTACTACTATTTTATAAATGTACTTTTAGTGTCTAATATCATATAAAGGTTGTTTTTTTTTGTTATCAATTTAATTTTTCTGTATAATATTACTATTGACTAACTGTAATTTTTATCATAAGAATGAGTAGAACTTTGAAGCTTGTCCAAGCATTGACTGCGAAAGAACTTTCTGATGAGGAATTAAGGAATGCAAATAAAGATTTATGGTATACTATAGATGATAAGAAGATAAATTCTAATATCCTGAATCTTTATTATCCTCTTTACTTATGACAATGAAACTGCAGCATTTTTGGATAATTCTTTAGAAATCAGTAATAGTTTATTTTGGCAGGTACCTATTATTTCATATAATTTTTTATATTAATTTTTCTTTTTTAGATGTTTTATTCCATATCAATGGGATTTTTGTCTTTCTTTACAACTAAAACAAATATAAATGGCATACTGAATAGGGGGCACATGCATATATTCTCAACATCACAACTGCGTAACTTCATGGATCTACCACCCGACTGGAATTCACTAGATAAAACTATCCTCGATCTCGGTGCCGGAGACGGTGTAGTCACAGAAAAACTATCACACTTCTACAAAAACGTCTACACAACAGAGTTATCACCAATCATGCAATTAAGATTAAAACAAAAAGGCTTCAATGTAATAGATGCTCAAACATGGCCAGAACACGAAATAATCAAAGAAAAAAAAGTTGACGTTATATCAGTCCTAAATTTACTCGATAGACATTACAACCCAAAACTACTATTATCACAATTACGTACTACCTCCCTCCAAACCGGTGCAAAAATTTTAATGGCAGTTGTGTTACCAATAAAGCAATATGTAGAATTTCACCCAACATCCCAAAAATACACTGCCGACACAAACATTGTCTTAAAGGGGCAGAAATTTGAAGAACAAGTTCAAAGTTTGATTACCGATATATTTATCCCTAATGGTTTTGAAGTAATAAAATTTTCTAAAGTCCCATATTTATGTGAGGGTGACCATGTCAAAGCCTATTATCGTCTCACCGATGCATTGTTCCTTTTGAAAGGCCTTCCAAAAAGTGAGGCAATTATCGAGAATGTTAAGGATAATGACAGTATTGAAGATAAAAGACAAGAACTCTAATTATTTCTTTTGTGTTTTTATTTATATTTGATGTATGTGATAAGGTAAATAATAAATTATCATTGCTTGTTGTAATAGAACTATTTTCTTAAAAATTTATACCCCTATTAAAAAGGTACTATTATTACAATTGAGAGTATATTGAAATAATAATAGATTTGTATTTCCGCAGGAAAGTATACATTGTAGGAATATATAAAAATATAATTATACATATAGAAATTGAGAACTTTCTAAATAGTTGATTTTATGTTGTAATAGTATTTTATTTTTCTATTTTATTATCAATGGCAAGAAGAATTGGAGTAAGTTTTTTATATTCCTACCAAATTACTCATTAACTCTTTAATTTTAGCGTGAAGTTATTTCTATTCATGTTGGCCAGGCAGGATGTCAAATTGGAAATGCATGTTGGGAGTTGTATGGATTGGAACATGGAATTTTGGCTGATGGTAAATTATCAGAATGGGTGGATAATCAACATGATGATGCATTTAATACTTTTTATTGCGATACAAAATTAGGAAAATATGTACCGAGAGCTGTTTTTGTTGATTTAGAACCAACAGTTATTGATGAGATAAGAACTGGAGCTTATAAAGAATTATTTCATCCACATCAATTAATTACTGGAAAGGAGGATGCTGCAAATAATTATGCTCGTGGACATTATACTATTGGAAAAGAATTAATAGATGTGGTGATGGAGAGAATACGTCTGATGTCAGAACCATGTACTGGGTTACAAGGTTTTATGATTTACCACTCATTTGGTGGTGGTACAGGTTCCGGATTTTCAGCTCTCTTAATGGAAAGTCTTTCAATGGAATACGGTAAAAAGTGTAAATTAGAATTTAGTATTTATCCATCACCAAGGATCAGTACAGCAGTCGTAGAACCGTATAATTCTGTTCTAACAACCCACACAACATTAGAACATTCAGATTGTTCTTTTATGGTTGATAACGAAGCAATTTATGAGATATCTTATAGAAATTTAGGAATCTCCAATCCTACATATACAAATTTAAACAGAATCATTGCACAAGTTGTATCATCAATAACAGCATCATTAAGATTTGAAGGAGCATTAAATATGGATTTAAATGAATTCCAAACAAATCTCGTTCCTTATCCAAGAATACACTTTCCACTAGCTACATATGCTCCAATAATAAGTAGAGATCGTGTCTTACACGAACAAATGTCTGTAGCACAGATAACATCACAATGCTTTCAACCAGGTGCCCAGTTAGTTAAATGTGATCCCAGAACAGGGAAATTCATGGCATGCTGTTTATTATACCGTGGTGATGTTGTACCTAAGGATGTAAATGCTGCTATTGCTAGTATTAAGGCTAATAGAGCTGTACAATTTGTTGATTGGTGTCCAACAGGTTTTAAGGTTGGCATTAATTACCAACCACCAACAGTTGTTCCTGGTGGAGATATGGCTAAATTACAACGTTCTGTTTGTATGCTTTCAAATACCACTGCCATTGGTGACGCCTGGTCGCGTTTAGATTATAAGTTTGATTTGCTTTATTCCAGAAGAGCTTTCGTTCATTGGTATGTTGGAGAGGGAATGGAAGAGGGAGAATTTAATGAGGCGAGAGAGGATCTTGCTGCTTTAGAGAGGGATTATCAAGAGGTTGGAGCTGACAGTTATGAAGAATATTAAAGTAATATTTAACCTCTCATTATAAAGTCTTTATAAATAAAATTTATACTACATTTCTTTATCTTAATGTTATTACCAATAAATTTTTTAAGGAAAGAATGATTAAATACAATTTTTATTAACTGTTAATTTTTACATTGGTTATGTTAAATAGCTTTAGTAAAGTGATATATGTATATAAACCATGCGTATAGTATAAGCAGATAAAAATATTTGGTGTTAGCTGGCTAGAACTTTGGAAGCCTCTTTTCTACTATTTTTAATCTTAGATTTTTCTCTCTCAGCACCAGTTTCTTCAACAGTAAGGTCACTTTCTGGAACTTTGGGTAATCCAACTAATTTTTCATCGATTTCTTGAGTAGTAAGTTTTTCTAATTCTGCTTCCAATTCCTCTTCATCGTGTTCAGTAAAGGAACCTGAAAGCATATTGGAGATTTCCTCTTGGAACTCGGCACCTTCCTTGGTTTCCTCCATAATCTTATCAATCTCATCCAAATCGAATAACTTATTCATTTGCTTTAATGCCTCATTACCAGCCTTCAATCTATTTACAACTTCTGCTTGAATTGTTGCAAATTCAATATCATTAACCATCCTTTGAATGGTATCTAATTGCTTTTCAGTCTTCTCAATCATACCCTCTAAATATTTTTTCTTTTTCAACATTAGCAATGCTCTATCTTTCATCCCTTTCTTCAGTAATTCTCGTGCCAGCTCCTTATCATGTGCTATTGTTTTCTCACTTCTTTTGATATACGTTTTCATTTTGTCTCTTTGAACTTTAAGATCCTATTTTTTTGAAAAAAATGTGAATGATGTTAACAATGAATAACTTACGAGGATAGCTTGATCTTGAGATGTAACATATTGACTATGTAAAGTTTCTCTTTTTGACTTTGTAAACAAACCACCCATTATGAAAGAGGAGATATGAAAATAAATAGTATCTTTATTCCAAGATGTTTACTTTTGACTGTGATGATAAATGACAAAGTATTATCACAAAAATTCTTCAATTAATATTTTAAATCAAATAACTATCAATGAAAAACAGAAAAAAATATTTTTTTTAATCTCAAGACATCAATAAAGTAAATATGATTATGGTGTTAAACTATATAATATTTTTTTATTTTTTGCATCAAGTATGAGATTTCCACAATAATTTATGTTTGTCATGAAAAACAGCTGTTTAAAAAAGTGACATGTACAAAATATAATAATCAGACGTCATTAATGTTTCTAAAAATTTAAGTCAAACGCATTTTTTTTTAAACCAGTGAAAAAAAGTTGAAAATAATTACTTCTGACGACTTCCATCATTATAAAATTCATCAATTCTTCATTTGCTAACGTCATCCTCATCTTTTTTGTGTTTTGTCTAAAGATAAATATTTTATCATCTACATCACTATTCTTTTCCTATTATTGAAAAGTTAAAATTACGATTAGACTAATTTGTCTATTCTTTAAAATAATTTAAACAAGGCATGCTAGAAGTTTTTTATTTAAAACTTGTCTATAAAAATAATTAGAATATGTTTATTTTTTTTCACAATTTTCTAAATTAAAATTTCAATATAATCAAAGTAATTGTATTATAATGCAATGTTAAAAAAAATTAAAAATTGCATTGTTTTATATTAAGCTTAATTCCAGAAATAAAAAATAATTATGTATGGCTTTTTATCAATTGTCTGAAAGGAAAAATATTTTTGTTGTTGTTTTTTTTTATATAAATCACTTTTTGTTTTCTTTTTTATTTATACTGGAATTTTATATTTTGTCTGTAATTTTTTCTCTAAAAAAATACTGTAATTATGTAGATAGTGAAACATTTATTATTAGCATTATGTATTATCGTTTTTTTGTCTAATTAAATTTTATTACTTTAAATTGCAAAAACAATGAATAATTTCCGAGTGGGAAAATTTATGGTAAATTTAAAGTTATTTCTTAAAAAATGATATTCATTACAGATACATAAATATTCTTTTTTTCAAGTTATCAAATATATTCATGTCTCGTTACTCCTACATCTTGATACATTTAACCTTAAACATCTAGTCATTTTAAGTAAAGTAACTTAAAATACTCTACTTTTATCTTCAAAAAATTTTTTTTTATTTCACGATTTTTTAAATTTATTTCTCAAGGGAATATATTTTGAGTTTTATTTTTCTAGTTGTTTCAAAAAACGAAACTGCAACTTTTTTAGTTATTATAACAAAATAAGGATTCCCGCTTTGTTTATTTACTCAATGTTTGTGATATCACAAAGAGCGAAGATATAAGAAGATTTATCATTTTATAAAGATATAGTGACTAAAGTTTCCATATTAATTTTAGAAATGATGAATTATGAGATAGATTCTTTGAATTTGGTTTTTTGACACAAGTTGTGGTTGTACTTTTGTAAAATTGTATTTTTTTTAATCTATGGGTAAACCTGAAGCTTTTTGATTATATCTTTCGAATAATACTCTAAACATAAAAGCAGCTTTTTTTACTAATATTTTCTTAATTTTTTAGAGGAAGGTTTTCATTTTGAATATCCAAACTAATTTTACTCCTTACGTAACGAAATGGAAACTTCCTACATTTGTGAAAGATACATCCTTGATGATCGACGTAAGTTACCTTATAATCTTTTAGTAATAAACTTTTATTCTCATACATTTTCTTCCTTCAGAACTAGTAGATGTTTTTCACATGCTTGACTTAGACAAAGACGGTCTTCTAGGTCGTGGAGAAATCGGTGCCTTACTCAGACAGTCAAACTACGAATCCACCAGTAAGGAGTTAAGATTAATCTTCGAAGAGGTTGATACCAACGAAAATGGTAAAATAAACGAGAATAGCTTTATGTCTTTCATGAAACCACCAGAGAATCAAAATATCACAATAGGCCAACTAGAAGATAAATTCGACAAATTTGCTTCTAAAGAAGAGTCTATCAACATTGATGATATGAAAAATATCATCAAAGAGCTTGACTTTCAACTTGACGATGATCATCTTTCAAAAACCTTTGATGCTGCCGATTCTAATAAAGACGGTTTGATAAATTTCCATGAATTTGTCCTTATTTTAAGAAGGATTCGTTTTTGTTGTTAAGAAACATTACTATATTGTATGGATTTTTTAATATTTGCAGAGACACATTTTTTTTAGATATGCCAGTTTTTTAGATGAAATTAACAGTAATATTATAGATATTTAGATATATATAATTAGTCATTTTGAAAATTTTTTCGCATAATAAAAAGTGCATATAACAAATCTTATTATGAGGTGTTGTAAATATTATGTACAATAAATGAAAAATTGTATATGTCAGTTAAGTAAATATCTAAAAAGATTTTGTCTATATTTTTCCTGATAATACTTTTGATAAAATCTTAAATATAGACACATTTTATTATTATTATGTAAGAACAAAAAAAATTATAATTTATGTTGGTAGATGATAAGTTACATAATTATCGTTCTCAAAAATAAAAAAAAATAATTATTTCTCATCAATACGTATGGTATTTATTGGTTAATTAATTGATAAATAAATTATTCATAACACAAACATTATTTTTCTTCATCAATTTTACCCTTTGAATCTTCTCTCTGTAAATATTGTTCATCAAATGATTGTTTTATTGTGTTTATATAATCCAAAGGGCATACCGTCAGATCGGAAACCCACCTTTGGAGATTACACAATGTATCCGCAGCAAGGATAAATTCTCTTCCGGTACTAGAAATTTAATACATCACTTTTTATAATAAAAACTAACGTTTTGTGCTTAATAGAAAACGAGAATTGCTTCCCAGTTTGATTATCATCAAGGAGATCGATTATACAATCCTCTATAATTATCAAATAAGGACAGGAATCCATATTATTTTTTGATTCAAACAAAAACAATATATTAGCTTTCAACAAACCATAACAATCCCTCCATCCATCTTCCTAAGAATAAGTTTTAAAAAAATCAATACGTGTATTTTTTTACTCTTAAATAATAAACAATTCCACTGCATCGCTGTTGATAGTTTACATCAGAAATTAGATCTGTTACCAGACTTTGACCATTTACTAGCATAGTGAAAGTGTATACCCTTGAAATAATGAAACTTAAACTATATGAATGAAATCTTTATTAAGAGTTTAGTGATTTCATGTTTTTATGTTTGGAATAGTGTTATTCCAAGATAAGTTACATAAAATTTACAATTTCAAAAATACAAATAAAAAAATACAGGTAGACAAAAGCAAATAATATTAATTAAGGATTACAATTATGGTAGATATGGTATACCTTTTTTTTCAAGAAAATCAAAATATTGATCCAATAATGCACTTGGTACTTGTTTTTCATCAACCATCAAATACTGTCCATCTTTTGTTAGGTAGATTACGAATTTCCTACCTTGGAGACCACATGTTTCAACAAATGTCAAGAAATTATCTTCCTCAACAATGTAAGAAAATGTCATAGGTTTTACATAGGCCTCGATAAATGTTTTTTGTTTTTTTATATCTCCAATTTGATCATCACTATCTGATTCGTTGACATTTATACGTGAACTGTTTCGGGTGCTACGTCTACCTCTCAAATTAGATCTTCTGGTACTTGTACAACTTGATGTTGTAGAAGTTTCTCTGGTATCAATATTGTTTGCCTCACTACTAGATGATAATTTTCTAGATTGTCTTCTCGATGAACTTCGTGTCATACGTGGGCAGACGGGTTCCTTAACAATACCTGGAACATTAACCTCGGATCCATCTTTTACGGGTTCCTCAACCTCAATACCGGAAGAAACTGATACAAACATAGACTCATTTATAGTTGGTGATTTGCTAGCATCCTCATCTTCTCCATTAGATTCCTCACAATCAGAAGTATCTTTAGCAGATTCATTTGTAGTTGATTCCTCGCTACCAAGAATTTCTTCACCAAATCCATCATAAACAGAAGGACCTTTGGCAGATTTATTTGTAGTTGATATTCTGCTACCAAGATTTTGTTTATCAAATTCGCTACAGACAGAGGCGTTTTTGGTAGATTCAACTATAGTTGTTAATCCGACAAAAAGACATTTTTTATCAGGTTCCCCAGAGACAGGAGTATCTTTGGCAGATTCATATGTAGATGATGATTTCTTATCAAGACTCTCTTTATCAGATTCCCCACGAGCAGGAGTAGTTTTAGAAGATTCATTTATAGTTGGTAGTTTGTTAATAAGACTTTCTTTGTCAGATTCACCGCGGACAGGAGTATTTTTGGCAGACTTATTTACAGTTGGTAATTTGTTAAAAAGATTTTTATTGCCAGACTCACCAGAGACAGGAGTATTTCTAACATAATCATTTGCAGTTGGTAATTTATTACAAATACTTTTCTTATCATACTCATTGCAAACAGAACTATTTTTTGCGGAATCATTTATAGTTGATGAAATGATAGCAGGACTTTCCTTATCAGATTCATTACAAACAGAAGTATTTTTTGCAGACTTTCCTTCAGCTAATAATCTACTATTTAGAGCTTCTTTACCAGATTCATTATAAACAGGAGCCTCATCAGCAGATTCACTTTTAATTGAAAATGTACCATCATCCATTTCATTGTCAAATCCATTACAAGCAGACATTTTTTTGTGAGATACAGACTTTCTTGGTGCCATGAAATCAAGAAATCTATTCCCAGATTCACAAAAGACAAAGTCATCCCCATCAGATTCACTTGTACTTGTGATAATATCAAAATAACTATCTTTATCATTTCCGTCACAAGCAGAGCCATTTTCGTTATATACACTATAATCTTCAGATTCATTTCCATTAGAAAGGATGATTTTCACTTTACTGTTATCTTTACTTTTTTGGCTTCTGTTAATTCCTTGAAAATTTGAGGTTGAAGATGTACTCTTCTCCATAAAGTTGTTTTTTCTCCTCCTCAAGTTCCATTTGTTTTAAAGCCTCCCTATAGTCTATTTTAAACTCCTCGTAGTCGGAATCACTTTCGTATTCATCCTTCAATTGATATTCTTTGTAGTCTTTTTCCGGCATTATGTTACGTAGGCGAATAAATTCATAGTCGTTGGCAAATTTTGAAAATTGAAGTATTCTGAAGAGAAATAGATAAAATTTTATGAGAATTTACCTGTCTGGTTTTTTAATGCCTTTTATTTTTGCTTCATAATAGTCTATTTCATTTTGACATTCCTAAAATTAGTATATCAATAAAGATATTAATAAATAATTTCTTACTTTTAATTCTTCTACAGGAACCCACTCCGATAGACCTATGTGTAATCCTTTAAAGGCAACCATATACTCAACTTTGTTATTTACAGTCCTTTTGTCGAATATCCTGGTTATTGAACGAGTAATTTCATTCATTTCAGAAATGGTTACAGGAAAAATAGATATAGTTTTTAAATATTTTTTGAATTTTTCTTCTGCACAAAATGACAAAATTACAAGTGTGGGGAGATGTATACTAGAAACTTCTACAGAGTTGAGTAATCTTTCTAGAAGTTATAGAAAATAATTGTAATATTGTGAATGATAAGTTTAAATCATAGTTATTTGTAGTTTGATATTGGCTAGGTAGTAGAATTTTTTAATTTTCTTTTGATTTATTTATTTTCGAATTGTATTATTTATGTACGGCAAGTACTTTTACCTTTTATGGCGCTATTTGCAAAGATAGCTTTTTTTCATCAGAATGTAAGTAAAGATATTATGTTGAATTATAAATTGGTTATTAGTGATTTAATATAACTATTGAAAACTCTTACTACCAACTTATGAACAATGAGTCATAAATATCATTTTTTGAATAAATAATAATATCATGCAATATTTTCTTTAGTAAGAGAGAAAAGATTTAAAAACAATCAAGACACAACTAAACAATTTTTCACATTTTTTAAAAAAATACAACAAAACATGATATTTATATGAGAAATCTTTATAAATAATATATTTGGTGCAATTATTTCTAAAAAATTATTCTATCTATGTAATAAATAGTCATACTACATTATTTATTAATACCAAAAACAACATTTTTCTAAATACTCTTCTCACTACCAAATTAAAAATAATAACACAATAAATAAAAATTGCATCAATTTTCATATTTTGTTAACAATATATTTATTGATAAAGATTAGAGAATGCACATAAAAATACCATCTTCCTTTATTAATTAACTGTGGCGCGAAGCAAAAAGCGCGGGAACATAAATAATAACTTGTGATTCAAACATCATTATTTTATATAGTAAAAATTTATTTTTCTTGATTGGTAGAGATTTGGAATAAAGTATTGGGTTAGTTACGAGCATTTATTATTTACTAAATCTACTTCCCATTAATTTGTAGTAACAATGCCACCAAAAAAGATTAGAAAAGTTGGTGGAGAAGCTGATTTGGCTCCTATTCTTCCTAGTGGAACTAATTTTACTAATAAGGTCATACGTGATACTGTGCAGATAACGAAATATATTGGAAATGGAGGTTTCGGAAGGATATATGAGGGGAAACTCGTTGGAAAGGGTACTAAAGTATGTTTGAAGGTTGAGAAGAAGGACAGTTCTGGGTTGTTTGTTGAACAAAACTATTTTATAAGGTTTTTAAAGAAAGAAATGCTCGAAAAATGGTTTAAGAAAGGTTGGTATATATTTAATTTGGTTGTAGTATTTTATAGATTTCATAAGTTTACCTTATTTAATTTGTTTTGGAGTAGATATGGAAAGTTTCCAAGATGAATTAAGGTATCTTGCCATGCCATTGTATGAAGAACGACTAAGTGATGTTATAAATCAAAGAGTGGGCTTTCAATTAAAATTAGATGAAGTAAAAAAAGTTTCATTATGTATTCTTAATGCTCTTGAATATCTCCACAATTGTAAGGTTTCGCACAGAGATGTCAAGAAAGACAACGTTATGCTCGTAAAAAAGGGGTGTTTAGATAAAGTTGTTCTTATAGATATGGGTATATCTCATTGGCACACCAGGTTCAATGACAAGATTAATCCTAAAGCAAAACACAGTGGTACGCTATTGTATACTAGTATTGATGCTCATCTCGGAAGAGAAGGAGTTTTTCGTTCCGATTTAGAAATTCTCGGGTATAATATAATTGAATGGTTAAAAGGTTCCTTACCATGGAAAGATTATGAAAAGAAGCCTGAAAAGGTTTATGAAATGAAGTTTGAAGTTGTAAATAATCCAAAAGTTGAAATTAAGAAAATTCTACCGTCAATAGACACATCTTTCATTCAAGATCTTTTTAATTTATCTAATTCATTAGAATATTGTGAAGTTCCAGCGTATGATAAAATCAAGAAATCACTAGCAAGCTGGAAAACCACCACATCAAAAATGTCGACAAGAAGTGGAAATATCTTAAGTAATCTTAATTCCCGTTGAAGTCATTAATAATTTTTTATACCTTAAAATATTATTTATGTCACATTTATTATCCCTAAAGTTTTTACAAATGAGGACAGATTTTTTGAGAAATAAAATTTTATTATTTTGAACTTTATAACTAGTTATAAAAATTAATAATTGTTGTTAATGTCTTGTATTATTTACTACTGAGATACCTTTAAATTAATGAAGCTTATCTAGATTGTGAAAAATGTTAATTGGTTTAAAATTGTAAACTTTTGATATCCTAAATGTAGTTTAAGATGTTTGTCCTATCAGAATGAATAATACTTTATAAACGTTAACATTATTAAACTAAATTAATCTTAAATCGGTTTTTTGTTATAAAGTAAAAACTCTTGTCATTATTTTAAAAAGAATCTTGTTATATAGAAATGATTTTCTTTTAAAAAGGATATTATCAAACTACAAATACTTATTTAAATAATCCTTGTATTTATTTAGAATATAAAACTGAAAAATACACCTTAGAAAATATGATTTTTGAGCAATAAAACGATTAGGTAGATGTTGATACAGATTATTTTAATAATTAGTGAAATAAAGAGTCTAATAATGTAATCATATTAGTATATTTATTTATCTTCGATTTTTAAAATATTACCGTAAAGAATGTACGTCTGTTTACCATTTAAAAAAGTGAAAATATAATTAAACTTTGAAATTATAATTAGCAACCTTTTGAAAATATATTTTCACCTTATGATAAATAATTTATAAACATCTTATCATTATTAATGGATATATAATTTATTTATAAAAGTGTATATTTAATCGTGAACTTTCTCTATAAAAAATTAATGTTAAAATGAAAGTGTGAGTTAAAGGGTACGTAATGTAATATACGAAGAAAAGATGACCATACTATTAAACACGTTTAAAAATATACCTTTTCTAAGTCTCTTAATAAGATAATATATCTTTTGTTCATTTTCAAGTGCTTCATTGTTTTTTTTATAGTCTATATTCTTTTCAAAACTTTTGTTAAGTTAACTTTTAAGCGGAAGGATAAAATTTTAAAAGGCGTCCTTTATTTTAATCTGTGTTTAAAAATGATCCTGATCAATTAACAATTATTAAGCAGATGGTACGATTAAGAACCAACACATATCCTCCATTGGTATAAAAGCAAGTGATTTTCTTTGGAAAAATATATTTATAGGTATTGCATTTCTTTAATAACAATATAAATACAGATACCATTTTTATTCAAAAATTTTCTATATATTTTCTAATGAAAAAGTTTTCTGTATCCTTTTTTGTTGCTGTAGCTATAACTACTGTTGTAGGACAGTATGAAAGCAACGATAATATATTACAAAATCCAGATTTCAAAGCTATTAATCAGCTTTATTTAAAAGATCTAGAAGAGCGTTTCTCTAATAATGGTAATAAAGAAAATTTTCCTAATAACCTAATTAATCCAAAAAGTAACGATAATATCCCAAGTTTTCTAAGAGATCTTAATATTACCAAATTAGAAGAATTTCTTTATATTGTATTAGATGTCAAATCAACAAAAAATGATATTGAAAAGAAACTTGAAAAATGGGTTGGAGAGCAAAGTGAAAGTATCAAAAAAGAATTTAGTATTTTTAAAGCTAAAGAAGAATTAAGAAAAGATGAATTTGAAAAATTACATGAAATAATATCGTCAAGATTCTTCCCCGATGCCAAAAATATAGATAATCAAATTATTGTATGTTTTTTCACATCCTTATTAATTTACAATTTTTAGGCCTTATTTAATAACAAGTCAATAACAAAAATTGATGAAACATTAAAAGTAAGAGAAATAATAAAAAACGCTCCATGTAATGCATTGAGACAATTAGTTTATTTGTATCCATTTGTAAAAAGTGAAATGTATAAATGTATTAGAAGAAAACAGCCATTGAAAATGAATATTATTGTAGCCAAGATAGGTAAATCATCATCACCATTTGGAATGACTTTTAAAAGTATGCTAAAACCTATCTCTTCAGGCCTTGTAGAACAAGGTGAAAATAAGGAAAATGATTTATTGAATAATGAACAAAATAAATTTAATAAAATTGGTGAAGGAGAACCATATAATACAAGAAATGATAAGAGATTAAGGGCTCCAACACCATTACCAGATTTAAACAATGTTAATGATGAAATAGATAATTCCGGCGATGACATTTACGTATTAAATAAAGATAATGATATGAAATTGTACAATAAAAAACAAATGCCAAGATATTCTACTGATGAAAATAACATTAGAGAGAATAAAATAGACATGATGCCTCCACCAAGAGGAAGATTCCCAATTCCGGATATGGACAGGGATATGTTCCCACCACCACCAAGAAGACATATGCCTTTTGGGCCTGAATCCAGAAAGCCTGGAATGGATGATGATATGATGCCTCCACCAAGAGGAAGATTCCCAATTCCGGATATGGACAGGGATATGTTTCCATCACCACCAAGAAGACATATGCCTTTTGGGCCTGAATTCAGAAAACCTGGAATGGATGATGATATGATGCCTCCACCAAGAGGAAGATTCCCAATTCCGGATATGGACAGGGATATGTTCCCACCACCACCAAGAAGACATATGCCTTTTGGGCCAGCATCTAGAAGACCTAACATGGATGATGATATAATACCTCCACCAAGCGGAAGATTCCCATTCTCAGATATGAGTAACGATATGTTACCATCAACATCTAGAAGAGATACGCCTTTTGTACCTAAATTCAAAAATCAAAATAAAAAAGGATTTATATATTCAAACTTCAATGATGATATGTTTATGTCATTTAAAAGAAGATTTCCATTTGTTCCCGATTTCGATAGACCAAATAGGAGAAGATCTCAAAGATCGAGTTTTGAACCAAGTATAATACCACCACCAGGAGGAAGAACTCCATTCGGACCTGAATTTTTAAAGCCACGTAAAAGAGGATTTAGAAAGCCAAATATGGATGATGATATGTTACCACCACCACCTAGAATGGAAGTACCTTTTGAATTTGAGTTTGAAAGACCACAAAGGAGAGGATTTAGAAAACCAAATATGGACGATGATATGTTACCACCACCTCCTAGAAGGGAAATGCCTTTTGAATCTGAGTTTGAAGGCCCACAAAGGAGAGGATTTAGAAAGCCAAATATGGATAATGATATGTTACCACCACCACCTAGAATGGAAATGCCTTTTGAATTTGAGTTTGAAAGACCACAAAGGAGAGGATTTAGAAAGCAAAATATGGATGATGATATGTTACCACCACCTCCTAGAAGGGAAATGCCTTTTGAATCTGAGTTTGAAGGCCCACAAAGGAGAGGATTTAGAAAGCCAAATATGGACGATGATATGTTACCACCACCTCCTAGAAGGGAAATGTCTTTTGATTTTGAGTTTGAAAGACCACAAAGAAGAGGATTTAGAAAGCCAAATATGGATGATGATATGTTACCACCACCTCCTAGAAGGGAAATGCTTTTTGAATCTGAGTTTGAAGGCCCACAAAGGAGAGTATTTAAAAACCCAAATATGGATGATGATATGTCATTTGAATTTGAAAGACCATACAAAAGAGGGCCTAAAAACCCAGATATGGATGATGATATGATGCCACCACCAAGAGGAAGAACACCATTTGAAGAAACTGAGCTTGGAAGGCCACAAAAGAAAAAATTTATGAAACGCCAATTTGATGAAAATATAATGCCATCAAATGAAAGAAGCATGTCATTCTCAAATAAAAGATCTCAAAGGTCAGACATGAAAAGTGGAATGATGCCATCATTTGAAAGAGGCATGTCATTTTCACCTGAATTTGAAAAACCAAATAGAAGAGATTTCAACAGAGGTAACTCTGATTCTAATCGATCACCATTATCCGGCAGAAATATGCCATTTGATAATAAATTTGATAGATCAAGTAATAGTGGATATAAAAGGCCAGATTTTGATATGATGCCATCATCTGAAAGAAGAAGTTCTTCTATGCCTGATTTTCAAAATCAAAATAGAAGAGGGTTTAGAGGACGAAACTCTGATGGAGGTATGATGCAATCATCAGGAAGAAATATGCCATTTTCTCAAGAATTTGAAGGGCAAAATAGAAGAGGTTCTAATAGGCCAGATTTTGATGCTGATATGATGTCTTCATCAGGAAGAAATATGCCATTTTCACAGCAATTTGACAGAGCTTCTAGAGGAGGATTTAAAAGACCAAATTTTGGTGGTGATATGCAATTCAACCACGGTAATGAAAATCAATCTGGAGATTTTTTTAACAAACCATTTGGAACCAATAAAAATGAAAGAATTGCTTCCCACAAATACAATAATGAAGGAGAAGTTTCTTTATCTAACAATCAAAAACCATCAATAGATTCTGAGGATCGCAAAAAAAATAATTTAGAAAATACAAGTGGTAAATCACCTGCTCCAAATAAAGGTGACCACGAGACTGAACCAAATGATAATCACATGAAACACCCTATCTCCGATACTATGTACGAAATGGATACAGATGTTAACTTTAAAAATAATAGGAAAATCCCTGAGGGACTTAAAAAAAGAGAAGCACCAATTGATGCCGGAGTTGTGCCTGATCAATTACCAATAATTAGAGAGGCTCGCCCAGAATAATTTCAGTTATTAATTATATTGTTATTATAATAAATTGCTCATAAAGAATATATTTTTATTGTTCCTATGTTTTATTGTTTATATTAGAATACCATTTATACCTATAACGGCTACATGATGTTTTATTTTATAAAGTAAAAAAGTAACTTTTAATCTATTTTTATTACTACTATGAAAAATTTAATAATCACCCAATAAATAGTATTTTAATTTTCGGAACAATCTATTTTTAGTATTTTATCAAATAAAGAATTTAAAATTAGAATAAGTTAACAAAGTACAATAACTAGGTAAAAACATAATCTAATGCCATTGGGACGGTTGATGATCTTCTACCGAAATCACTGATCTCCCTACCACTTTTCCATTCTCCATCACCAGACATTGACCAAAATAAATTGACAGCCACGGCCTTTTCAATATATGATTAAATTTGTTCAGTTATAAGTAGAAATCTTGATGATTAGATTTATATTCTAGTAATTATTTTATAGAAAAATTCATCATTGAGAAGAATGATAGAATAAATCTTTGTAGTTTGCCTTCATATCAAGATCAATTCTTTCTAATGCATAGTCTAATATTAAAATAGCAAGTCTATTACTCTTCATATGTCTACTAAGAATATTAGCACATATTCTTTGAACCTCTAAGACTCTACTCATGATGGTATCAGATAGTGAGTTGACATTTGAAGAAAGATTACCAAATGTACTGGCTACCATTGAAGAACTATGTATAGACGTCTCCGTAAAAATAATTTCATTTGTTTGCGATGTTTTTTAAACACCATAAGATATAAAATAATTATTATTAAAAGAGAATCTACTTGTTTCAATGTCCAGTCATTAATTTCTAAGTTTTTGAAAGTATGAATTAAATAACATATCCAAATTGATGACCTCTTCAGGGAATCAAATCATACCACAACGTGATACAGTAGCTTATACGGTATATTTCGAGTCAGAAACTTCAAATATTACCGTAACATTTGATAAGATTGATAAAGTATACCATTTGATAGTGTAAGCAACATATTGTCATTAAGTACAAAGTTAAGATTTTTAACCCATCCTGAATCAACATCGCCACCAAAGACAATCCATTATCTTTTGGAATTTTCACCACAAATATTTTTAAAATACTATTAAACGAAATTAAAAAGGTAAAATCTTCTTAATAAATATGAAAAATTATCGTTTTAGCAGTGAAATGCAAACATGAGCTTTTTTATTAACACTTTATATTTAAAAATAAGACGCTTTAGAATCTTCATATTTATTTTGTTGTAAAAGAACAATCGGGATTATTCCAAAATTCCTTCAAGAGTTGATTAATCTTACTGCTGATAATGAAATTATTGCAAAACCTTATAATGTAAGAAAAGAACTAATAGAAACTCAATGGATGCTAAGGCTACTGAAATAAGCATTTTAATAGCAGACGAAAGTTTTAGTTTACTACAAGTTCAAGTAGGTTTTGAAATTATAATATGTGGTTTTATTCATACTTTGTTACAGGATAATGGTTGTAGGATAGATAAAGAGACATGGAAACTGTGGCATAAATGTTCACAATATCAAAATTAAAGTCTGCAGATGATTTAGAAAGAATGCAAATACGTTTGTTTAGATGTGAAGCCTTAGCAATTATATCGCGCATATTTGTTTTAAGGGTGCAAATTTAGTTTAAAGGCCCCCCATTTTAATGGCTCTAATTTAATGTTATTTTTTTTAATGTATTTAATATGCATTTTAATATATTTATATATATGTATCTATCGTAATTAATAAAATTTCCTAACAATTTAGCAAACTTAAAAAGTATTTTCATAAGATAAAAAATTAGTACAACGGCAATCTTTAGTACAACAGATCGTCTTTAATTTTATTCTAGTTAAAGCGTAACAAAATATCTGAAGGAATTAAAAAAAGAGAAACTCCAGTTGATGCCAAAGTTGTGTCTGATCAATCACCCATAACTAGAGATCTTTGCCCTGAATAATTTCAGTTATTAAATACACTTTTATAAAAAATAAATTACTCATAAAAAAGTGCTTTTATTGTTCTCGCAAGTTTCATTGAACAACATTGCTAAAAGTATCATGTTAAAATTAAAAAAAAAAAAACAAGTTGGAATTCTAAATATAAAAATATAAATAATCCTAATATAAAAATTAAATAAATATAATTATTAATATAAATACTTTAGTAGATGTTATTTTAATTGAAGCACTTAAACTTCAAAAAGTTAATAAGTACTACTATTTCACTTATCACCAACAATTAATAAATCAGACCAAAGTCCAGATGCCACCTCCCATATGGAGCTATTTAAAATTTGTACACTAACAAATCCATTTTAAGAGATTCGTAGATTTTGAGAACTTTTCAAGAACATGAGCCTCCTCCCTCATTATATCAATAATCTTAAAGTTTATGTTTCCATAGAAAAAAACATTGCCAACCTGAAGAACCTTCTGCAAGACATAATTTCCAATACCATGTTCCATGAATTTAACAACGAGATTCCTATCCTTTCGCAGCATTATTAACAAATGTGGTGTATGCACACAAAGCAATGACACTATTATCAGAAGTTAAAACTTTCTCAACAATACGTGAACCATATGTATCAAAAGACAGTTCAATTATATTAGCGATAACCATATTATAGTAGAATCTTTGTTCTTCCTTTAACTCATCAGAACAAATATTGGAAACAAAATATGAAACAATAAAGTTTCCGTAATTATCACACATTAACTGTTTTGAATATGGTTTAAAAATATCCAGAAACTTTTTCGACAATTCAATAGCCTTTAGTTTTACTCTAAAACATATTACGTACATGAAATGTTAGAAATTTATAACTTACAACTCATTTTGGCTGCTTTTACCCTGACAGAAGCGTAAAACTTTCTTTACTGCCAACTCAATGACTCGACTACCACATTGGTTTCTTGAGGCTTTGAATAGTAAATCGGGTCGGGCAAGTATGATATCGTAGATAAAAAGAATATCCATAAAATCTAGACAGTTAATAATAAGTTGCATTACATGGTTACCATGAGGGCATAAAATTAGTTCGAATATTTGTTCTTGATCCAATTTTTCGAGATGTTCTAGAAAAAAAGTTATTATTTAATACTGGCTAATACTAACATACCGGTAGGAAAGTATTTATCACTCTTCAATAGTGTTTGTATGAAACGACAACCATATTTGTGAGTAGAAAGAATATAAAAATCTTCGCTTATTAAACTCCATAAACACTTTAATTCCTCATATGAGGCCTTCTGCAAGATAGACTCAAACTTCCCTCCTCTATCTGGAATCTTTGCCAATTTCAGGATACTCTTCTTATTCAGGCAAAAAAACGTTTTATCAGTATGTTCCCAAGTATTTTTGCCATCTGGAGCAATACTTAAACTTTTTGTAAATAAATTTCCATTATTTCCAAGGAAGAAACGACCACAATGATATGCCTGTACATTGTGAGAATTCAAACTTTTTGACAAATATCCTTCTGGGTCCCTATCGAAAAGTTTCTGTGATTCCTCAAAATCGCTGGAAAGAAAATCACTGCTTCCATACTCAAAATTTAAACTATCAGCAAAACTTCCAATCCCGGAGTCCCAAGGGTTAATATTGAATGAGTTAGACATTTATCAAAGTTGACAATAGAAAATATGAAAAAAAAGGTATGGTGTAATCATCGCTTTTTCTGCCGTTTATATACCATTTTTTAGTGACTTTGTCTTTTTTTTTATTTGTTATGTTTATACGTTTCGAGATATTGTTACTTTGAATGCATGCTTAAATGTATAACTGTGTATATATTTTACAATCCAAAGTTTATACTGAATGGTTAAAGTGTGTAGTGTGAAGATATGCTTACTTATTGTGAAATAATTTTTATTTAATAGAAAAAACTTAACAGATAACAAAGAAAATATAAGATTGTTTATACTATAATGTTACTTGTAAATTCATGTGTCGGTATAACTTGTTTTAATTTTATCTCTTATTATTTGCCAACTTTTAAACTTCTTTGACTTTCTCTAATAAAATTACATAAAAACAGATTACGATTTTATTATTTTTTTCTCCTTTGCTTTAAGATTGGCAATTCTTCGTTCATGTAATGTCCTCTTTGCTTCTTTTATTCTTTGTTTCTCAGCCTTTAATTTTTCTAAATCACTATCTAACTCCTTTTGACTTCTACCAGCTAACCCATATTTAGCAAGAATTGTCTTTTCCATGACTTCACGGTTAACTTCATTCGCGATACGGCGTACTAACTGCGAGTCATCTTCATGGCGTTTCTTACTAAATCCAAGTTTCTCACTTACTTCTGTTACCATTGATGCATTCTTTTTGTTATTACCTTTTTTACTTTCAATTTCTTTCATTTTTTCTTTAGCCCATAGCATTTGTTTGAAAGAACGTGGTGGCTTCTGTACATCTAACTCTTCTTCAGATATTGGTTTATTTATCTTATGCATCTCAACAAGTTTACTTTGTCTAGCAGCAACATTAAAGGGATCTCCAGCACGAATTTTTGATTTCTTGGTTTTTTTACCAATTGTTCCTCTCTTAGGACCTTTACGATCCTCCTGGCCATTTCTCTTTGATTTTCTTACACGTGTTACGAACTTTTTAACTTTAGACATTTTAGACTGTTTAAAATAATTTGAAATAAATTTCAAAAATAAATAATGGTCTTGTAAAGAATTTGTAAATACATTGGAAATTTGTCATCGGGCATCTGTAGAAATAGATATCTATTCCGTATGATTGTAAAAGTTTCAAAAATACATTAGTACTTATTTTTTTATTTCTTCACAACGGTAAAGCTCTCATTATTATAATATCTACATTTAAATACTAAAATAAAATTAATCATAAATGATAAATTGCACGGTTATAAGGCAGCTTATTTTTTTTTAGAATCCATACACTCCAAAGTTTTGATTTGTTTGTCGATAAAAGATCTAAGTTCATTTTCCCTATTTCTACTACCATAGAAATTCAGAACCATTTGATAATATGTCCCCGTTATAAGTCTTTGTTCTTGTTCTGTTAATAAATAGGTTTGTTTTTGTTTCCTTTCTAGTAACTGTATTTCTCTTTCTGCCTTTCTATACTTTCTTTTACTTATTTCTAAATCACGTATTGTTTCTCCATTTGATCCTATCGCTGTACATAGAGTATCTTGAAACATTTCTATAACATATCTTGCTTTCTCTATTGAACTTTCTAAACGTTCAATTGTTGAATCTTTCTTATCCACAGACTCCTTAATTTCAAAACGTAAATTTTCTAATTCAACTTCTTTGCAACTTAATTGTTGTTTAAGTTTATCAATATTTTCTTTCAATGTTGAAATTTCAATACAATTTTCGTCATTTTTCATTCTTGCTGTTGCAACTTGTTGTATGCTGTATGCGCTTGCTTCATCTAATGATTTTTCTGCTATCTCTAATTGTTGTCTTAATGATTCGTTTTTCTTTTTTTCAATTTCTAATTCTCTTGAAATTGCCTCGATATTCCTAGTTTCATTATTATATTTAGAAATTTTCTTTTTTAATCTTTCATTTTCCTCTTTTAATGTTATTATCAATTCGTCATTGATATGACAACTCATTCTCTCATGGGATAAAGTTCCATTTATTTCAGCATCCATCTCTTCTATAGTTTGATTTGATATTAGTTTTTCTTCCTCAAGTTTTTTATTTACTTCCTTCAAATATCGTACCTGTTCCTCTAGTTCATCAGCACGCTCTGATTCTTTTAATGCATCCATGAGACAATTTTCTGCTCTTTCATATTCTTTAGCAAAATCTTCCTCTAGTTTTTTATTTTGGTTTCTTCAAAGATTCTATCTGGTCTCTTAAACTTTTTGTCCTCCATTGTTGGGCGTCATGATCAGTCATCTCCTGAATATAGTGATTTAACTTTTCCTTTAGAAATTTAACTTCCAGCGAATTAATAGATGGTTGTTGTCGGAATTTTTCCTTTGAACTTTGTAACTCATTATTTTCCATTTCCAGCTGATAACATTTTGTTCTCGATATCTCATAATTGTCTTTAACTGTTCTTAATTCACTTATACAATTTTTAAGTTGACTACTCTGATCACTTAAAGATTCCATCAGGGCTTTTTTTTCTTTGATTAATTTATCGTTCTCGTGTTCTAATTTCTCCATATCAGCTTCAACACGTTTCATTTCATCTTGAAAACTTTTTAAATTTCTCTTATTTTTATCATTTTCAAATGAAATATTCATTAATTCTTCTAGTTTTTGTTTATTAACATCTAATTCATCAATTAGTTTTGCATTTTTCTCTTGTGTTGAGATAATCTGAAAAGATCATGAAATTTTTAGGTAAAGAGTACAGTGTAACGAACCTGTTTTTCCATCTCTGCTAGACCGTTTTTGAGCCTCTGATTTTCCGTAATTATGGTCATTACCTGGCTCCTATTAAGCTCTCCTTGTAATACTTCAAAATTATCGTTAACTTTAGACTGTTTTCTCTTAGGTATCTTCCTATCAATATCTGTCAAAGCACGGCTTATCTCTTCCCTCACTTGAGTTGATGGTGAAAAATCTTTTAATAATTCTGTAGCTTTTTGATTTATTGTTACTGCTGCTAATATTAACAAAAGAAGTTTTGATAACTCAGTTACATCTAAAAGTCTCCCAATTTTAGCAGCATTTACATTCCAATTTTGACTATGATAAAGATCTCTTTGCATCACCTCATCATAGTACTCCGTCAATCTAGTACATATTCTAAGAAATAATACTGATTTATTTGGTTTACCATCAAATACTGTCTCATAGAATTCATCATCGAAAAAATTTCCATCTCTAGAAATATAAAACAAATATTTATACATATTGTTAATAAATTTAATAGCTTACAATATTTGAAGTAAATTAACAATTAGTTTACCATCAAATAAATCTTCTGGAGTACTATTAACAAATTCTTCCTTCCCCACAACTTGAACAATCTTTGAAAAATTAATAAAAATAATTAAATTGTTTATAAACAAACCCATTGTTGTAAAGATATTACAAGTTCTTCTAAGTCAAATCCATCACTGGTCATTCTAATAAGTTTAAAATAAATATTAAAAATAGATTAGTTGAATTTTTTTTGTTAAAATATTGATAATATCTTTGATGTGTTGTTAAAATCCAATCCATATAGAGTGTGTACTTACACTTTTCTCTTGTATATTGGAAGAATGTATATTGTAAATATTGCTAGCAAAAAATAAACAAATAAGTTCTATTGAACTATACACCTGGTAAATATTATTTATTTAGTAATAATTATAAAATTTTTTCAAATTGTTTCAATTTTTAATGCTATTGCTAATTGGTGAGACTTATTTTTTTATAAGATACATGTTTTACTTTGTTAAAATAATAAATTTTTATTTATAAATATGGTTTTTTTCCACCTTATTTTCAAGTGGTATGTCATAAAAATACAAACTTTTAATATCTATCAAGAGAGACATTTTTAATCATAGACTATTTTTATTTAATGCAAACAAAACATTTTTAAAACATCTTCAATTTCTTTTGTGACAAATATACCAAATCGTCACAAACTTATATAAATTGTTTAACATCGTGTTTATAAAAAAAAATGTAACAGCAAATTCAAAAGCATACATACATATTTTATTTACATCAATTCAGTTTTAAAAATAATATACAAACAAAAAGTAGAGGCTATCGAGTATAATATTCTTAGTTGTCTTTGTAACTTTTCCACACATAAACAATATAATATTAAACTTTTCATCTCTTGTGAACGCAATCATACAAAGAAATTTAAATGTAAATAGTATTGGTCCAGAATGGTGTTTGTTTTATGAAGAATGATCAGTAAAGACCAATTAACTAATATTATAATAATAATTATTTTAAATCGCTTTGTTTTTGATTGCGAATTTTAGTAGTATTAAAAATAAAATAAAATTTTAGTATTAACAATAAAATCTAAAGTCGAATATTTGCTTTTTAAGTTCGTCTAAATTTCAAAAATATTCACGGTAGTTGAAGTATCCTTGTGACTTAAAAAGTAAAATCTAGCAAAGGTACTTCTTTTCCTTTGTATTACAATCAATACGAAGATTTCTGACTTTGCTTTTGGTATCATTAGTATCCCCTAATTTACGTTTAGTCACTTCCAAATTTTCTTTTGAGGGATCCATCAATAGAATATCAAAATTAGTTTCAATTTCATTCAACATTTTCTCAGCTCGTGTACCCTTATATGCATTCCCTTTACAATTAACTGAACGTAACTCAACAATGGCACTTTTCAACATTTCATTAAGTCTTTTGGATTTGTCTAATTCTCCGGATACAGACCTAATCGTGGAATTGTATTGTTCTATGTTCCTGAGCATTTTGTTTCTGAGACTATTGTTTTCTAGTCTGTACTGATAATTACTGTTAGCCTCATCATTGGATATCAACCGATTAATAGTCTGCTTTTGTTCAACTAAAAGTTCCTCCAAATCTTCGATTTGCTTTTTCAAAGCAGACACTTCGCATCCTCTTTCTGAGGTATATTTAATTTTTATCATACTACAAAATCTAGTATTTTCCTCTTGCATCCTATTTATTTCATTTTTAAGTTTACTTATCTCCAAAGTTTTCTTATGCGAACGTTTCTTTTCATCTTGAAGTTTATCATAAGCCTCTTTTAAATCAGTCTCAACTTTTTTACCATTTTCAATTATTTCTGTAAAAAGATTACAACCTCGGTCCTCTATAATACATTTTTCAACAGATTTTGTTTTCTCACTTTCAGCCTTACTGACACATTCTTTTGCCTCGGAGATATCTCTTTGTAGTGTAAGGTTTTCATCCTCTAATTCTGCAATCCGAATTTCATGCTCCCTAATCATATTTTTTAATTCAGCGGTAACCTCCTGTAACTCATCTTTCTCTCTACCTATTTCATCATTTAATTGCTCCATCTCTTTAACTTTATTTTCTAGACTTTCTATAATACATTGACTCTCATTAATGTACGATGAATCATTAAAATCTTTATATTTATATTCATCATCTTCCTCATTTTTATTAACTTGTGAATCCATTTCGATTTTCTTGTTCAGTCTCTCATTTACATCCTCTAGATGTGCAATCCTGGAAACTAAATCACTATTTTCCTTTTTTAACCACTCCACTTTCTGTAGGACATCATTATACATCTCTTTTGAAACAGTCTCTTCCTTTAAACTTTTCAAAACATTCTCTAACTCGGTACCCCATTGGTAGTCATTATCCGCTTTTATTTTTAACAAACTATACTTCTAAAAAAGATGAAGAAAATAATGAGAAAAGTTCAGAAAAAACGTACATGCTTAAGCTGCGCCACCTCATCATTTCTTTCTTCTAAAAATTTTTTTAATTCCTCGTTTTGATCTTTTAATTCCTGATCAACCATTTTATATTTTATTAAATGTAGTAAAGATAAAAGTTGACTATTTTATGTACTCTTAGAGAATGGCTTCTTTAGAATTTAGAATACAATTAATTTATTAAAAAAAAGACCCGAGAAAAGGTATTAGAAAGATGCCAATCCACCAGAGTATAAGATTTAGTCAACAAAAAAGCACAATATTTATTTATATTAATTGTAGATCTGTAATTTATGAATTAGAAAAAGTAATATATCTAATGGTCTATGACTCCATAATAATATTTAACGACTAGTAAAATATAAAAATAATTCTTATCAAATTAACTTAAAATTATAATGATGAATAAGTTTTCTTTTAAGTTTATATAAAAATAAACATAATTCTTTTATTGTCATCAATATTACCACTAAAGCAAAAACACTGGGACTTGTCAAGAAAATTTTGCACTATAAATAGTAACGCAATATTCAAAACATGGTAAATTTAGAACACACAAGATTCACTAAAAGCATATTCATCAATATAGCAGTAAATGGTTTAAAAAAACAGTCAATTTATGATCATTGAATATAGTCTTGACATAAATTAGAAAAGTATTATACTAAAGTCATCACAATCCAGTCAATGAATAAAGAAATATAAAAACAAAAATCAAGATCCTTAAGGACAAATATAAAAAAGGAGACCCCTAAAAGGTGACAACAACTTATACACTTAACAAAAATATTTGTATTCAAAATGGCGGTCTGGTCCTATAACGAATGATAAACAATTTGGTAGAATGTCTTGCACTTTTAATAATAAATTTAATTTCTAAATCAAATATTTTATGGAGTCACTATTAGAAAACTATGGAAGTGATAGTGAAGGTGAGATTGTCTCTGATCCCGAGACCGAAGAGATGTTGGCACCTATAGCCCCTTCATTGGATTTGCAGATAGCACCTACTGTAGGAAGTTCCCTTGAAGATAAAGTTGTTGCAATTGGTATGGAAAAAGGAAATAACAAAGTACTAGGTTACAACCCGAAGTTTGAAGAACTGTATACACCAGCAGTAAGTTATCACCTAAATATCCTTATCATTTCACCTTTTAAGCTCGGACCTAAAAATCCATACAAAAATGGCCAAAACTCAGCACACAAAAACATGCTAACTGGGTATATTGAAAAGACACATTTGTCAGATTTTCATTTCGAAAAAGAGATTCGTTCCTTCGACACTCTAGGGTACGCTTCAAACCCTAATGGTAATGTTGGTAAAACTTTTATAGGTGATGTAAGCAAAGCCGAGGAGAGTAATGGTGCTTCATTATTTGATAAAGCCAAAACTGGAAGGGAAAAAAGAAAACGAATCGCTAATAGAGATCCCTCTGATATAGAAGGTTTTACTGGTCCCTGGTCACGATTTGAGGATGAAGAGGAAGTCTCCAAACCAACTGCAGAGGAACAGGAAAAGATAAATGAGTATTTGAAGAAACAACAAATGAAGAGTAAGAAATTCAAGAAGATTGCTCAGGATGAGGAACATCTTCTGGATGAGAGTGTTATTATTCACATTAAAGAACCTGCTGATTATCGTGGTAAATCATTTATGGATCTTCCTTCGTATAGTGGTGTAAACTTAAGGGAAGATTTTGTTCCCCAAAATTGTACAATACCAAAAAGACTTATTCATACTTTCAATGGACATCAAAAGCAAGTAAATGCAATGAAATGGTTTCCTAAAAGTGGGCATATGTTTTTGTCATGTAGTATGGATGGAAAAGTTAAATTATGGGATACATATAATAAAAACCAATGTCTTATCACATATAAAGGTCACATTAAGCCTGTCAAAGATATCTGTTTCAATTATGATGGAGTAGAGTTTATTTCCGCTTCCTTCGACAGATACCTTAAACTATGGGACACTGAAACAGGTAAAGTCAAAAATAGATTTGATGCTAAAAGCATCCCATTCTGTTGCAAATTTAACCCTGATGAAGATAAAAGCAACATGATTATGGCTGGGTTACAGAATAAAAAGATACTTCAATGGGATACTAGAAGTGGAGAAATCGTACAAACATATGATCGTCATTTAGGTGCTGTTAATTCATTAACATTCTTCGATAAAAATCGAAGATTTGTATCTACATCTGATGATAAATCACTAAGAATATGGGAATGGGAGATACCAGTTGATACAAAACTAATTCAAAATGTTGGTTTACATTCTATACCAACGATGACGAAGAGTCCCGATAACCAATGGATTATTGGACAATCTATGGATAATAGAATTGTACTTTTTCCAACTAATAGACGATAAACTTAAATTCGCCAAGAAAAAATCCCTCCGTGGACATAACACCCAAGGTTTCCCATGTACAACAGACTTCTCCCCTGATATGAGTTATGTCATCTCAGGTGATGGTGACGGAAAACTTTTCATATGGAACTGGAAAACTCACAGAATCGAGGCACAATGGAAAGCACATGACAAACAAACAATGGTTTCCCTTATGGCATCCACATGAAAAATCAAAAATCATCACGGGCGGTGGAGATGGTATAATTAAAATGTGGAATTAATACATTATTTTCTTTTTTTTTTTGTATTTATTTAATGTATATTTGTATTTATTTCATACTTTATATAACAGGTTTTTATCCATTAACACTACTTCTTTGATAGTATTTTAATTTTTAATACATGAGATATTTAGTATGAATAATTCCATACGACTTGTCAGGAATGTTACTACAAAAGTTTCCAAGTTCGGAATGGAATTAAAAAGCCGTGGTAGATTTCAAAATTGGCGCAATCCTGTTTATGTATCACCACATGTGTCGCCATTGCAAGTTGGACCAGATTACTCTTTTCAGGATGGTAGACAATTACCGTTTACCTCAAAAGCTGAACTTGATAGAAAATTCGAACAAGTACAGTTAGCTAAAAAAATCGTAAAATACTTAAGTGAAATCAAAGAAATGGAAAATATGTATGACAAAGGTATTGCTGAGAGACAAGCCTGTGAAGCAGAATTTATTAAATGGACACCAAAACAAAAATCTACTGAGACCATATATTAATATTATTGTTATTTTAAATAGTTGTTTAATATGATTTTTAGAGTTTTTTTTTGTTACATAGAAACAATATACTGGACATTAAGGTGAAATTTGTTTTTTCAAAAACTATTATCAGCATGGCTAAGAGCATTATGCACAACAAAATCCAAATTGCTCCTCGTCAATGCCTCCTGGTCATCCTTGTTGGATGGTGGCAATTTGACGATTTTAGCAAAATTTTTCACTATATCATCGTTAATCTCTTGATCCTTCTGGAGATTTTTAAAATTATCTTTTGTTATGTGCTCTTGGAATACCCTTTCAAAGTCTTTTATATCAACATTAACAGGAATTATCGGGGGGACACTGGTTTTTACGTTAACTAGACTTTTATCGGCTTTCATTATTTCACCTTTTATGATTTCGGCCATTTTTTTGTTTAGAATTGGATTACTGACGAATTTTTGAAATAACTCTATAGCACGAGGATCATTTATTCCTGTGAAACCGAATCTTTGAGCTAGATGTTTTAATTGATTTTCAAGTACTGGTTGACCACTTATTGTAGATATTAACTTCCCCATATTCAATTCATCATTATTATCACCTTTTTGTACAAAAAGATCCTTCTGATTAGGATTAACTTCAGGAATAATAGTATTAATTATCTTTTGTCTCCATTCACTTGGGATTTGTTGACCTAATTTCATTAAATTAGAAAAACTACTATCAGGAGATTCAGTTGAAGTCTTTAATGATGAAGGATAAATTCTTGGCTTTAAAGTTTTTGTATTCCCAAAATTGGAATTTACCTGTTGTAGAGATGTTAATCGTTCAAAATTACCATATCTCATTGGTTTTATTGGTGTCATTGTAATTGGAGTAGGTAAATTTACAGGTATACCATTTAACCTAGTTAGTATTGGTTGATCTCGCTGGACTGAGATCCTACTATTACTATTAGTCAAATAATTTTTATTAATAATTTGTTTTACAGCAATTTTTTGTGTGGGTTCTGTTTGAACAGTCTCACAGGTAATCTCTTCACCGTTACTGTTAACTAATTTAACATTTGAAATTGTTACAAAATCATTTTTATTGATATTTGCTCTGATAGAGATAATTGATGGTGCAAATCCTGCTTGTAATGGGATACGGAAACGGTGCCATCCGTTACTTGACATTCCTTTTTGCGAAAATAGTACCTCCTCATGGTTATCATAAGTTTGAATTATTGATACAGATGCAGAGTTACTCATCCAAAGATCAAACTCGAAAAATGATGCAAGAGGTACTAGGAAAGCTCCAGACATTATGCTTTCTGTTCCAACCTTTTCCATAGCCAAAGCTCCATCAATTCTCCTCCATCCACTATCCAAAGACCAAAAACAATTATTCTTCATAAAAGAACACCTAACTGCTAAACACCCCCGAATTGACTCAGTAGGTCTAAAAATATCAACTCCCTGAGCAAATGAAGGAAACTCTCCAACATTAAAAGTCGGAACACTAGGATTATTAACATTCCCTCTAAAAACCTTCTTCTCCTCTACCTCAATTTCTTTTTCATCATCTCTATCCAAACTTGTTGACTTTTGATTATTTCCCCTTTGTTCACTCTCAATATCATTATTACTCTTCTGTGATTTAATTCCCCTCACTCCATTTCTATTAATTGGTACAATTTCAATGTTTACCTGATCAATTGCAACGACATCCATAATTGACTGCATATTCCTAACTCTAAAAACTATTTTGAATGGTTCTATTTGATTAGGGAGACGGATGTTTTTAAATATCCATTGTTGTAGGCCTTTGTCGGAGATACTCTCTAAGCAACGGAGTTTTGTTATATCACCCTTGGTTACACAGACATCTAAGATTGGGGATATTGAGTTTTTTCTGTAGTAGAATTGGATTTTTATGTTAGATGATTCAGGTGTTGTGATTTCGGGGGATATCAGGTATCCTGGATCATCGACAGATGGATCTTTTTGGATGTATATGAAACTACCAACTATAAATTATTAAAATAAAAATTTGAAAATTTTTTAAACATACCACCTGTAGGAGATGTATTAATAGAATGTATAGCATCTAAGTCCACATTCTCCGTAATCTTCCAATAATTCTTATAATTAATCCATCCACACAAATCCTCATTATCAAAATCACAATAAATCAAACTATTCTCCAATCCATCCTTTAATCCTCTCGTAAAATAGAAATAATTTAACAAAAACAATACCAAGTAACTCTTCATACTACATAAAAAATAAAAAATTTACTCTCAAAATTTATTCAAAAAATATATATATATAAAATGAAAAGAGGAAAAGGTTTTATTAAAAAATAAATGGGCCTCATGGACATTGATTGCATTATTATTATCATCATCATTCACATGCAATAATATTCTATTAAAAAAGATAAAAAGACCGGTCTTGGATACAAATTATGGACTTTGTCGACCTGTAGTCTCGCTTCAATGAGTTTTATTGTGGAAAGTGTGATGATAATTGAAGTTACCATATATCAATAATGTAATCGTTTTGAATTAGTAGTTGCTATGAAAGAGAAAGTTACCAGATTTTTTGTTGAGGAAGAGTAATGTGATATGTTATTATATTTTATGGAAATAATAAATATGCTTTAAAAGTAAATTAAAATGTATGATATCAATATTAATTTTTGACCTTGAATGGCAACGATTTTTTGTATTACATTCTTTGTTGATTGTATCCATGGCCCTGAAGATGAGATGGAGGGTATTGTTGTTGGGTTGGCATTCCTTGATACATATGTCCTTGGGAATATATCGGAGATATACCTTGTTGAGGGATGTTATGGGGATTCTGAACTCCTGGATGCATTCCCATACCTGGGTGATGCATCATATTTGGTGGGTATTGTTGTGTATTATTATACATATTCATTCCTGGAGGCATATTAAAATTCGGTCCCATTCCCGGAGGTGGTTGGATTTGTTGTTGTTTCCCAGGGATATGTTGATTGTATGGTATACCTTGACCATGCATAACATTATGATATTGTGATGGATTATTATATGGGTTCATTTGTTGGTTAGTACCTTGATTAACATTTGATTGATGTGACATTTGTTGTTGTTTATTTTGCATACTTTGATGGAGATTATATTGATGTTGAAATGCCTGTTGTTTTTGTTGCATTCGAATTTCTTGTTGGAGTCTTGGATCTCCTGGAAACATGTTTTGTCCTGTTTGCATAGGCATCTGAGATCCAACATTTTGATTTGGAGGCATTCCCACTTGTGGCATTTTTTGAGAAGGCATCATGTGACTTGGTACTCCTTCACTACGAGGTACCTGTCCATGGTCTGGCCTTCCTTCCATTTGTAATCTTTGGTTAGCATTTGGTACATTTCCTTGATTTGGATTGTTATAAGGATGTTGAGAATTAAATAATTGTTGGTTCTTGTACTCTGAGGATTGAGGATGAGGCATACGATTTTCAGTGGTATCTGATTTATTAATAATATTTTCATACACCTGTGGTAATTGGTGATTCATATTCCTATTAAATTGAACTGAATTCAACATATCGAAATGATTGTTAGCGGTATTATCTTGATCATTTAAAATTTCCTCAGAATCAAGTGGTGCCGGGAACCTTTGAAGTAATCTATTTTGATTAGCAAGAAGTGATATACTTGTGTTTGATAGCTTTCCACTTCCTTCAACATTAGATCCAGTAGAATTGTAAAATTTCATTAACTCCTGCATATGTTTTGGCATTTTCTTAATAACATCCTCCGCCTTCTCCTTTACAACATCACCAATAAACATGTATTTTATAAAGTACATTATGTCACATATTAAACTTTTATAAACGATAGGAGTTTCTGTATTACCACAAATTTTACTTATCATATCGTATAGTGCAATGGTACATTTTATTGTTTCGTCCTTCTTAAATTTATCCCTGGCTTCTGACATTTTTACAATAAATGGAAGAATAATTCTAGCAGTGTACAAAAGTTGACTTTCATTTGTTACAAGATTAACAATAACCTCTCCAAAAAAGTCAATACCCCTTGTATACATCGCCATTGAAGCTAACTGCCAAAAGGTTTGTATAACAGCAAGGTGTGGTATAAAATCATTATCATGACAATGATAAATAATATCTTCAATTTTCGAAAATACCAACTCCGGACTTTCACAACACACCAATTCTTTAGAAGTTATAGCGTTCTGCATGAAAGTGAATATATATTCCTGATATTTCATTGGTAAAACCGTTAATATTGAACAAGCAGCATTAATTTTTTCATGGTAATTTTCACCTGATTTCGGTATTGCAATATCTAACAAGCTTTCAGCTATAATTTCAGGAGGGAAATTTGTAAACATTATCTCGATAGCACCTGTATATAAAGCCTGACCAGCTGGAGCAAATTCACTGAACCTCCAATCTCTTGAAACATATTTTGGTGGGATTAATTTTATATTACAAGCTTCAACTAATTTACCGACAATCTCTGTACAGGTTTGGTATGCTGATGAATATACAAAATAATCGTTATCATAAAATTCTGCCGTGAAACTCTTGACACTCTGTGAAACTGACATAATTTTCTTGGTAAAAACCTGAAAAACACTAGGTTCCTCTAATTGACTACAATTAAGAAGGAATAATATTCCATAGACAAAAGACAATGGAGCAGGGTGATAAGCATATATCGGTGAGAACATCTTCAAAATCACTACAAATCTTTCAAAATTATAATTCAACAGGATGGCTTTTGTAAACATCATATCTATTGTTGGTAGTATTAATTCTGCTAAATTTTTATAATATATAGGTAAGTGTAATTCTGGAATCGTGAAATCTTCTTTCTTCTCTAATCTTTGTAATAACTCTTTATAAGTATACTCGGGGAAGTTTTTGTGATATAACGACATTTTTTTAAAAAATTTCTCTGAATCGGCTCGACAAACAAATTCTCGGCGAGGTATAAAGCTTAAGCAAGCATTTAGTTTTTGTTGTAAATCATTGCAAGTTGTTAGAAGGTAATATAAAAAATCTAAGGATGTTATGTTACTTGAATCGTCGTTTGGATGCATTACTAGTGACGTCAAAAATTTGTCGAAAGTAGTTATTTGGTATTTGAATATCATATCATTTATTATTTTTGTGAGTTTTTCAATTTCATCTTTCTCGATATTTTTGAAACGGTGAATTAGGTATTCAATAAAATTGTTACATAGTAATACGATTTCTTTTGGATTAAAATGAGTAAGTATCTTGTAGAAACATGGATTAAATTCAGAATCCGGGTTGTCTTCAAGAAATTTAAATATAACGCAAAATAGGATATACTTATCCCTGTATTTTGATAGGTATTCTTCGGGAAATTTAATTTCTTTAAGAAATGGATCATTATTAATTAAATCAATCAACATATTCAAGTTATTATCTTCTACAGTCGTTTGTGAATAAAACTCATCAGAATTATTGTATAAATGTTTAGCAAAAGATGGAGGGAATCTATAATTTTCATTAATCGTTTTAACAAGTTCGAATGGAATATCTATTCCAGTTAACTTAATATTTTTCATAAAAATGAAATACAACATCTTGACAACTTCCGGTGAAATCAACATCGAAATATTGTCTATATCACCAGTAAATTGAGAGACACTCGAACATATATGTGAATTGATACCAATAGTCTTGTCATTCAGGGATTTTATCAAAAGCTGACACATATCGTGTTGGTTACACCACATAAATGTTCGTATAAATAATTGTTCCAATATGAAAAACATGTAATTTGAAGAATCCTGTGGTGTTAACCTTCTAAGACCTTCGATAACAGATCGAACTACTGTTACTCTTTGAGAATAGTGCATATGAATATCAATTACTCTAAAACAAATTGCTTCAGCAATAACGTATGTAAGATCTAAATCGTCATTCTTGACATAATATCCTAACATGTTTAACAATTGAAATTTTGTTGAATCGAACACTTCAACAGACATTATTATTCTTATAAGGGATTCTATAATAGCTGGGGAAACAGTATATAAAGTTGGGTTAGAAGGACCAAACAAGTACATTAAATGCTTTACAGTCATATCTTTAGCATGAAAAGTAAAACAGTCCAGTGAAGTTAGTTCAATTGCTTTTAGACGTTTATCAACTTTTCTTCCATATGGTAACAACCATTTCTCCTCATCTTCATTTCCTTGTAATTGTTTCATAAGTACCTTATAAAATTTCTCTTGAAAATTAACCTTGTCAGTTGATATAGCATTTCCTATAACAATCAACATTCCATCATGTAATTCACTACCTTTCTCTGCCTCTCTTTTGAATAATTCCATATGATTTTTTATAATAGAGTTTGGTTTCGGAAATTCTTCCTTATTATCTTTTTCATAACAAACCCATATAGCAGCAGGAGCAAAAAACTTAATCATCTTCATAACATCTAAACTACTCCCAACCCAAGCTTCATTTCCTGTATACAAAATCTTATAAATCTCAGCAATCTCTATCATACACTCCCGTTGAAATTTCCCAACATTAATCGTGACATGTTGCAAAAACAACCACATTAACTCATCCCTTGCCTTCCGATACTTTAATTCCATCAAAGATTTCCTAAGTAACTTTAACAAATCAAGAAAAAACACATTACTATGAAACAAACAAAACTCAGAGAGGTGTTGTAAATTTAACCACGTATACTGGACGGCTGGGTGGTGTGTGGGAAGAGTTGTAATCTCACATTCATACATAGCTTCTAGAATAAATAATTGCAATAATTCGGTTATGTTTAATTTATTGTTAGGGCCAATACTATTGGTTTTTGCTAACATTGACTTCATCATTACATTTCCACGGGGCTGTTTTAGGACCATGTAGAGGAAATATGATTGTGATGTCATATATTCGGTGGAGTATGGTAAGTGAGCTTTGGAAACTATTTTATTTACAGGGCCATCTGTTAACTTCCATGTATTGTTAGAACTATTATATCCAATGTGACTAATTATGGGAAAAAGCCAAGGTCTGCCTATTGGAGTTATCATTTCTGCGAGGGGTCGGAAAGATGACATCATATTTACTAATTTTTTTGATATTCGTGGAAATAAATATGCTGTTGAGGTAAGAGTTAATCTAAATACTTCTGTTATTGTAAATAATGGAGGTATATAATTGTTTTCTCTATCTATAATTTCTAGGATAAGTTCTTCAATAGGTAAAACATGTTGCCTTTGAATTTCCGTTAAGTGCATTGGAATGTGTTCAAATTTTTCCACCAACAAACTTTTCATTATGTTTCTTTTCTCTTTATAATCTAATAAGTGAATATTTTCTTTCATGAAAGTAAACTTCCTTTTATCAATTGGAATTTTTTAATTTATAATCCGTATTTAGAACATGAAGTTCAAAGCAGTGGAAATGGTGAAGAAGTTGATTTTTGTATAATTTATTTATGATAAATGTTAAAATTTCCTCAAATTCAAACTGCCTTCCTTTGATTTCCTCACACATCTGAAGGTTTTCTATACAAAATTTTAAAGCAAGCCCGCGTTTATCATTATTTGACATATGTTCAAGGAGACGATAACATTCAATTATCGTCAATTTTTGGTTTCTTTCAATAAAATCTAAATTTTCTTGAAATAAATGTTCAAGTGATTTTGAGGTCTGAAAAAAGGTATATCAATATATTTTTAACAATAAAATTACCAAATATTTGTAAATAATATGGAATAATCGTTCACATTCCGAGATACAAGGTGAAATATCCCTTAATCTATCACCTTCTTTCTTGGTATCGTCATATTTTAGAGCTGCTATCAATGCCATTCTAGAATTCACATACAAAACTATGTTTTAAACCAAACTTTGTATCTCTTTAAAGTTGTGTTTAAAATTTTGGAACAAAGTCAATCTCATTGAGTATTTCTATTCATTCATGATGTGCAGTTTTGTTTCCAAAAAAAATTTAAAGTTTTTGACATGTTAAGATTATTTTGAGAATTGTTTTAGATAAAAATTAGTAAGTTTATAGTTTTAAACATATGATGGTTATCTGAAAGTTAATTCATAAGGAAGTAACAACAAAAGTACTAAGTGTAAAGTTAAAATTTCTACAATCTTATACTTAATACATTTTTTTATATATAATACGTATAGTAGGTTATTAAAATTTAATTTTTTATGTGTGATCTATTTTTGATGAAGATACTCTATTTGTCAATTATAAAAAATTAAGAGATAAATCAGGTTTCAAAAATTTTAAAGTAATTGGAAACTTATGCCTAAAATATAATATTTTCATTTATAAATAAACAGAATAATTTAATATTAGATCTCCAGATTTGAAAACATACGTTTATTTATAAATGTTTTAATAATTTTTCAAAATTATATAAATACTCTTAGTAAAAATAACTTCTTTTTTATAGTTTTCGATATAAAATTTCATAAAAAATATGTTTCTATTTCATAAAACATTTTACATCTGAAGGCAATTTAAACTTCATAAACACTATCTTAGAAACGTCAAAGTATTGCTAAAATTAAATTTTTATGAAAATTTCTCTTTTTGATAGACGGTTAATTTTTTCATAAGAGTCTCCCAGACAAAATCCTCTTACAAGAACAAAAAAAAACTTCTTCTCTCCTCAAACATCTTCAACTAATATGACAAATCACAATAAATACACATGTTAACAAGCATATTTGATGTACACTAAAAATTGCCAAGTTAAACGGAAAACAAAACCAACGTAAAATATTTTTATCCAATAACAAATCAAAACGAAAATAAGCACTACAACATAATGCTTTTATCAATTGTAATAACATATAACTATATTTTATTATCAACAACTTTTCAAAATTATATTTATGGTTATAATGATTAAATATTGCTTTTTCATTATTAATATTTTTCAAACATTTAAAAAATATTTAACTACTTAAAATATATAGAAGCTTTTTATGTTTAAATTTAGAGTACTAAAATAGTATAAGTAATGAAGGAATATATAACATAGAACCATAAAGACAATTTAGAGAGGACAAATATAATTTTTTGAATTAATTGGCATTTTAAAGATAATGGAAACAATTGGATGTGGAGGTTTGTATTTTTTGGTGATATAACGTTATTACACTAGATTTTATAATTTTGTTATTTATTTTGTAATTTTCCGGGAAATTACACTTTTTAATGGTATGATAATTAGTAATTTTAATCGAGATATTATCAATCATTTATTCTAGATATTGTTTTTATAAATTTTTCTTTGACATTCTATATTGCTTTTTAATTTTTGTTTAAGTAAATTTTATAAATTTCTTACCATAAGTCTTTTTAACATTAAGGTAGTACTTTTTATTAATTTAAACAAAAAAAGATTTTATAGTTTATAAAGTTTAAATGAATAAACTCAATCGTCTAGAAGAGAGAAATTTAATAAAATAGGATACATAGGAAAATATATGAAAAACGGGTGAAAGTTTTTATAATAGAATATTAGATATCACATTCATCTACGTTCCCTAAAATCCGTAAAATTATTTAAAATTATCTAATAGCATATATCTATTACTTGACATTTATTATAATTTTTAAATTTCTAAATAATTTCTAAAAATAAATACTCATTTCAATAATTTCAATTCACTAAATTTACTTAAAATTATTTTATAATAATAAATTAAAACATCTTCTCATACATTACTAAGATAACTTGTGCTGAAAAGTTTCTTTTATAAATTTCTATTTAAAATTTATAGTTACTATTTTATTTTTATTTGAAGGAAATCTAAAGGAATATAATTTATTTACGAAATGTTCATCAACCTTTTAATTTTTAAAACTCTTAATATTATGTTGTGAATATAAAAAATTTTTTTATAAAACTTTATTTTATCTTTCCTACTTTTCTTTATGTTCATTTTTATACTATATTTATAATGTTAAGTAATTTATTAAGAATAATGTTTATAAATTGAACTTAATCAAATTTCCGTTATATCCTTCCTCCAAATATTGTCCTTAGTCCGTAAAGTTTTTACTACTTTTAAGGTTCTGTTATATGACAAACAAAACTGTTATTTGTTTTGGGAGGCAATTTTACCACAATTTCCATTCTTTTCATAAACTATGAGATCATGAAATTAAATGATAAGCTTGCCAATGAGTAGTAAAAAAAAATTAGGCAATTTCTATTAATGACCAAATTATTACTATTACTTTTAATGTAAATAATAAACAGCTAATTTAATATTTGCTTTATAAAAGAGTGACACATTTGACAGAAACTCTTTCTTAAGTTAACTAATCTGTTTTGTTTTAAATCACAATATAATAATAGTTTATTATTTCTTTGTTAAATTACACATTACTTTCTAATAACATTACTTTGGATGTTAATTAATTTTTTTATAATATAAAATTTTTAATAAACATTAGCAGTGATAATTATATATCTATCTAAAAATTTTATAATAAAAATTTTGAAAAGAGTTATGTTAAACATATTTTTTATTCTTATTTTAAATTAATTTTTTATACACCTATTTTTTGGATACATTTAAGGCAAAATTAATCACTAAACATCATAAGCCATTTTAAAAAGAACTATTTTTTTCTCCCATCATTCTTGAAAGTAACACGATAATTATTTTTTAAATATTGATATATTTCTTGCAGATTAAATATCTAATAAATTTAAGTGTAATACATATACTCAATTATCTCTATAAAAATAATATTATTAAATATATTAATACTTTATTATTTCAAAAAAAAAACGAAGAAATTATAATTTATTACTGAGAATTTTTTATTTTTTTTATTTTTAGATTGACGTGGATATATATGTATATGAAGTTATTCTAAAAAATTTGCTTCATCTCATATTTATAAGTATTTAAAAATTTATTATGTTTTCAAAAATGTTTTGTTTTTTTATAATCATATTACTCTTAATGATATTCCAAGAAGTTTATTGTAAAAAAATTTTAAAATGTTATTATTGTGGGGTTCGGAAGAAGGGAACACAAAATTGGATATCGTTTAATAATGAGACTTGTAAGCCGAAGGTTGTGGCATGTACCAAGAATCATGTTGCTTGTGTTAAGGCCCGTGTCTCGGATCAAACGACACAATTCCTGATTACAGGATGTTCGGAGGATAAATTTACTGGTTGTGATCAAAGTGAATTGACACCGGGAGGGGCAAAACTTGAAAGGTAAATTGACTTTTTTTTAAAAAAATTGTTTAATTTGTATTTAATTAAGATGTCAATGTGAGAGTAATTTATGTAATGATTTGAAAATAAACAGATCTAATAACTTTATGTTTCTCAATAATATTGGTCCAGAAAAAAGTAATAAACAGTTTGAGGCACATGAAAAAGAAGCTTTAATTGTAACTGATGAGACATTCAACAAATTTGACCAATCATTTAATAAGTACAGTGATACTTCTAAACATTCATATGCAAAAATACCACAAGTTGAACTAAATTCATCAAACAACCCATTTACACTATCGCTTATCTTTATCCAACTACTTTTTTATGGAAAATTGTATTTGATAAATTTTTTCTAAATATATCAAAAAGTTTCAATTTATTTTTAGTTATATATAGCCAAACAAATTTTTACTCCACAATAAACTAATTACTTCCTCATATTTATTAATTTTTTAAATGTAAATCATGCTCTTTTTTCAGTGGAAATAATAATTAATTAAAATATTATAAATTATTTGAAAATTTATTTAATTATAAATAGACAAATAAGAGGATATATAAAATTAGGTTATAAAATTATATTAATTTTTAATAACTAATAATAATATATTTTGAAATATTTAAATCACTAAAAAAATCTTTATGATAATAAAACATTAGATATTTACTCTACAACATATTTAATAAAAATCTATGTCATATTAAAATCTTGAATCAAATAATATTATTAATCTAGAAAATCAAATAAAAAAGAAGATTTCATTTAATTAAATTGGTTATCGAGAACTACAAATAAATGTATCATTTGTATTGATATATATATATTAATTCATATCTTCTATTTATTTAGACCAATTTAAAAGTTTAAATTTTAAATGTACACATTAAGATAGATAACTAAATATTTAAGATTAAAATTATTAAATAAGACTTAATCTTTATTCGGAAAACTATTACACGAAATGTTACAAACAGACACCTCACCAAAAAGGACGTGGAACATCTGATATTTTAATCGTTTCCCTACGAAAACAATATCATAATCAATTTATCACTAAAAAATTACTATTCTGTGTTTATATAGTGATTTTTTTAAATTTTTTAATTCTATAGAATATTGTTCTTTGAAAATGTAAATAATCGTAAACCAAAAATGATATAAAATTATAGAAATTTCCTTTTTTACACTTTTGCGAATTGCACCAATTATAAAATCCCCTACTCATAACTAATTTCATTAATTCCTTTTTAGGTTTGTATAAATTGACCTGGATAATAAATATAATTCTTCCTACTAATTAAATATGTCCTTGAAGGCTGTCATTTTAGTTGGTGGCGCACAAAAAGGTAAGTTTATAAAAACGATTTTATTACTTTTCGATTTTTATCTAAACTCATTTTTAATTTGAAACACCATCTACTATACTAAATTCACTTACCCTACCTAAAAATGGCAATAATAGCAGCTCTTGCTATCTTTTCACTTTACGCTTTTTTCTTATTCTTGCCAGTCATAATTTTTGCATTTGTCGTTAGATCGGCACCACTAGAATTATAAAAACATAAAATACTGCGACAAAGAATGATATTGGCTGATAAAATTAAAATAATAAATAAATTCATGACAAATAAAAATTATAGGAACAAGATTTCGTCCATTATCTTTTCAAGTACCAAAACCATTGTTTCCAATTGCTGGGATACCATTAATCGAACAACACATCTCACAATTATGTGAATTATCAAGTTTATCAGAAATCATCTTACTTGGATTCTATAAACCAGAGGAGTTAGATGACTTTATCACTCAATCAGAAAAAAACTACAACATTCCAATAAAATACTACCAGGAGGAGGAGTCTCTCGGAACATGTGGTGGTATACTCGCTTTCAAAGATAAACTCCTCGATAAGGAAACAACTGGAATATTCGTTTTAAACGCCGATATCTGTGGAGACCTCCCAATAACTGAGATGGTTGAGTTCTTGAATGATCAAAAAGATAAAAAAGGTCTAATATTGACGACTGAGGCAACCAGAGATCAATCAGTTAATTATGGTTGTGTTGTTGCTGATGAACATGGTACTGTCCTCCATTATGTCGAGAAACCAACTACTTTTGTGTCAACAAGAATATCATGTGGTATATATTTATTGAAACCATCAATCTTTGAGGCGATTGAAAATTTTAAAAACACTACCGGTTGTGAACAAATTTGGTTTGAGACTGATATTTTCCCTGAGATGGCTTCTGATAATTCACTTTGTGCCTTGTACACTCAGAGATGGTGGAGTCAAACAAAAACTGCCGGAGCTGCTTTGTATGCTAATAGACATTATTTAAGATTATACAAAGAGAAGCATCCATCAAGATTAGCAAATAAAGAAAAAAATAATTGTATTATAGAGGATGATGTTTATATTGATCCTACAGCAAAAATCCACCCAACAGCCAAGATTGGTCCTAATGTATCAATTGGTGCTGATGTCGTTATAGGTGCTGGAGTTAGAATAAAAGAATCAATTGTTCCTATCAAATTCTACAATCGAGGAACATTCATGTATCCTCCACAGTATCATTGGATGGGGAAGTCAAATAGGTTGTTGGGCAAGAGTTGAGGGTACCTCTATTGCTCCAAATCCAAACATTCCATTTGCTAAGCTAGATAATAAAGTTCTATTCAACAACGACGGAAGACTAAACCCATCATTAACAATTCTGGGTTCAGGTGTTCATGTTGCGGATGAGTCTGTTGTTCTTAATTGTGTAGTTCTACCATTTAAAGAATTAACGTCAAGTTTTAAAAACCAAATCATTCTTTAATTAATTAGTTAATATATATTTCTATTTTAAAATAACATTTATATTATTATAGAGTTAATAACAATGTTTCTAATATTAAATTAATCTACTTCAATAATTTTTTTCACTAAATATTGTAAAAAAAAATAAATATTACGTGTAAATTCTCTCAAACAAATTAACTATTCAACTAATTAACAATACAGAAAAACAAAACTACTTTTAAGAATTTATGTGTATTTCAAAAAAAAAATGTGAAAATTTATTGTAGAATATTTAAAAATATCAGATGTACGAACTGTCAAAATTTATTTTCTTTCCCTCGCATATACCTATATTTCTCCCTTAATACCACTTATTTTTTTCTGTTGTTTCCACCAAAGATCATGACCATTCTTATAAATATATTAATAACACTCATATACAATCCCATTTGAGCATTAATTGGATCGTATCTATCACCAAAATTACTGTATTGTTGCATTCCATATTGATCATAACCCATGGAATACATATCTCCATATCCACCATGTGGAGTTTTAGCAGCTCTATTAGCAACTAATTGAGTTTCATACAAAAGGAAAGCAGAGAAAAGAATTAAACCACCATACAAGACAACAGAATGCAAACTAGCTCCAAGTGCAGTATGTGGAGGGAGGAAGATACTTCCAATATTAGCTACAATAATAAATCCTAATCCCATAGCCAAAGGTCCTCCCATGTACAAGAATTTCTCTGATGGTGCTGAATAGGCAACTGTCGTCAATCCTGCCATAATACCAGCAGTATAAATTGCAGCTCTAAGTAAAACTGGACCACCAGCCAAGATTAATGGACACAAAAATGCACCAAGTGTAGCTGAGTGAAGACCCCAAGCAAGGTGTTTTAGACCAGGATTCCTTTGATAATCAATAGATTGACAAAACATACTTGTTCCAATTGTAGCACCCATAAATACTAGGAAAGGAAGGAATCCTCCACGAGAAGCAAATTCTAAAAGCGCTGGAATACGGAAAGCTGCATAGGATGATAAGCTGGTAATTGCTAATGATCCAAACAAGTATCCATAGGTGGATTTAAGGCGATCACGAACGTATTGTGGCCACAAATTTGAGGCTTGAGTTAAACTATGTTTTTGGTTAAGTCCATAATAAACAAGCATTCCAAGACCGAAAGTTGAAGCACCAATAGCAGCATAAGTTCCATAGATAAAAGGTTTTCCTGTTGTTGGTCCAAGAAGTCTTTCTTTTAATGTTAATCCAGTACGTGTAAATGATCCCTATAAAAATATTCACAAATAATTTAAACACAAAAAAAAAACAATAACTTACACTTCTCATAGAAGCATTAACACTCTTCCATGAATATCTAGCACTATTCAAAGAAGTGTTAGTAAAAGATCTTGAAGTAAATTGCCCAAATTGGCAACTTTTAGAAACCAATAATCTGGTAAGCATGTTGTAATAAATCTTTCTTCTACTACTATTTTCTTTTCTATAATGAAATGTCAGATGACGTTATTATCTAAATTTTAAAACTTTTCGTTTTAAGACCCATTTATCTTTAATAGCAATGGGCGTATAGGTATATCTACACCAAAACATCACATATTACTAATAGATTTCTGTATTTTGAAATATATTTTGAAATAACCTGATCACGGTGATTTATTTGAATAATCATATGGGAACATGCGGTGAAGTTATATGATTTTAAAAAACGAGTAAACAAATCAACAACATAAAAAATTGTATGCTTACGATTTTGTTTGTACATGAAAAATTTAAAAATTACAATCAATTACATCTCTGTCTTTTTGTATAAGTTTTCTGCATTAAATTTCCGTTGTATAAATGTTTTATCAATTTTTTAACAATATTTCATATTCGCTTTACTTGTATTGGAATTAAATTATTTCAATAGCTTGAAAAAATGTCTGTGTTTATAGCAATTCCCTCATCAATATCAAAAAAATTAATTGCATTAATTTTTATTAATATCTCTCTGCAGATATATTTATGAAAAATATATATTATTATTTTTTGAATAATTAATAAATATTTAATTGTTTTTCTTCTAGATTCGTCTTAAAGAAGTTATATTTATCGTTTCCTTACTTTTTAATATTGAAAATTGCAAAATATTATTTATTATAGAAATCTTAGTTTATCATAATTGCTACTATTTATTTTTATTTTTATTTTCATAAAGTATATTAGATATTTTATTACTTTTTACAAATTTAATTATAAAATAAAAGATAACTATAAAAATAGGAATCTGAAACCTTTATACATGATTACTATATTCAATTTGTCCTATCTAACTAAAGGATGCATAAAAACTTAAATCTCATTAAACTAAGCTCTAAGAAAGGATATAAAAACATTTATAAAGACAATTTATTCTAAGTATTTGTATCATCCATTTCTTCATAACACAATATTTTTGTTAAAGGAATTGGCAGAAATAGCCAGTCTCTTTTATTCACTTTCCTCTTTGTTAAGAAAATTCACATCTTTTACAGACATACAATTTTTTATGACAACCACATGTCTATAGGGCATTTGTTATGATAAAAATATTGGCCATACTTAAAAATATTATATTGTTTCTACTTCATATCACTCATCATATTTTTCTTATTACTTGAAAACTTTTGTCTTTTGATTTGATATTTTTAAGTATATTTTTTATACGACTACCATTATACTTCCCCTCAAATAAATACTCAAAAATATTATAATGTTATTTATTTGAAATTAAATAATGTATAAAGTGGGCGCACTAAATTTTTACATAAACCAAAAACTAAAGACAGTCATTTACATTGGCATTGTCAATGGTAGTAGTAGTAAAATAATTTATTGAAACATTTTGTTTGTTGAGTAACACTGTTAGAAATGTATTAAAAAATTTCAAAACACTTGTTGACCCCTCAATTTTAATATAATATACACCTTTCATTTAATCTTTGTTATCTCGTTTATCAGTAAAAATGTATTTTCTTTAAGTTTACTTTTAAAATACAATTTTATTTGATAAGATTAATTGGTTAAATTGAAAATACTAAATACTAACAATTATATATATCTCCTCACCTGATGACCACTATTAAATTTATATTACAATCCAATTGTTATCACTTTTGATCACTTATCTCTAAAAACTAGACAGTGGCCAGATACCGCAACTTATACATCAACATCATATTACAATTAAATTCAAACCTTTATGTGATATAAATATCATATTTCTCATCTAAGTTTTAGCTGTTATCAAAATATACTTTCTTATAACTTCTTTAATTTTAAAATTTATTGCTAGATGTATAAATTTTAAATGTCACCTAAAATAACAAATTACTATAATCATCCCTATTTTGACAAATCTATTCCTTCTTTTAATGGCATCCATTTTAAAAAGTTTATGTAATTATATTTTAAATTTTGAAACTCTTTTGATATGCCGCTTATGTGTGTTGATTTATGTGTATCATATTCTTTTATCTTACCGAAGTAGGGGAGCTACTGTCTCAGGTTATGTAAAATAATTCACAAAAAGTTATCTTAATTTTTATTATAAAATATTTATATTGTACATATATTTTTAAATATAATATTTATGACATAGTGACTGTAAAAATTATACTTTTCGCTTGACGATTTTTGCTTCTTTTTTATATGTATCAGTAATTGTATTTTTATTTATCTCATCATTTAATCCCTCAACTGATGTTTCCCAGATTTTTTTAAGAATAGCAAAGGTAATTCTCTTTCCAGAATTTTGTTTCATTAGGGAAAATAAAACAAATCCATCATGTTTAATAACATCCTTCGTAAATGAGAGGCTGTGTTTATTTATACTTTTTATAGAATTATTATATCTAAGCCATGTAGTTAAGGTATTTCTTCTAATTTCAGCATTACAAAAATATATCAACGTCTTCGTACAACTATAAAAAGACATGACGATAATGAATATTGTCCAAAAATATAGAATCAAATAAATGTAGGCATTAATCATATTCATAGACAAGACGCATTGAATGTTAATATTTGATATATAAGTTTCTTTAAAATAACCGGTATTACAAATTGCATTGTAGGGAAAATATTTTTGAGGAGGATTTGGATATAGGATAAATATGTCCATGAGGTGTTCGAATGCCCATAAGTGATTTCCATTTGCAATAAAAAAATTCATGAAATAAAATTGTCCAAATGCGTTTATAAGGTAGAGGAGTTTTACTAAGATTTGTCCCATAGCAAACATAGAATTTCTGATATGTTCTTTTGAGAATAGTTGGAGATCGATACTGTATTCTAGGAAATTGTAGATATGAGCAATAACTCCATCTCCCTGTTCATCTGTAATTTGGGCTCCCAATTTATTCATTTCCCCAACTTTGTTAAGTAAACTACGTAAATCAAATGACATTGAATTAACGATAACTTTCCAAATTATTTTTGGTATGAAATAACAAAATGACTGAAGTAGTAATACGTAAGGAATCCATTGGTAATAATCAATTTTAAAACCATCATACTCCTCAATTAGTTTAAGTAAATCTTCATTCCGTTGGTAATCATAATTGCCACTCTCAGTAAAAGCCTTAAAAAATATATCAAAATTAGGGATAGCATAAGTTCCATTAGCGTAACAAATGTTGTTTAATCCTTGAACCCAATTTTCTATACAAAAATAATAGTTTATTAAATTTACCTATTTCAAAACCAACCTGGGTGATCTAATTTGTGATAACATTGAATAGGTTTATCATAAACTGCACTCGTTGCAGCTATCATAGCAAACATCAATACCCATACTGAGTAGGCACAGCTTAAACGGTCATAATGATCATCAATAACATCATTTGCCAAAGCAGTTAAATCTTTGATAATATCTGGTAACACTAACATCCTTTACTATATCATTAACTCCTGTAAAAATATTTTAATAATACGTATATACGAAAAAATACTCTCTACTTGTATACCAATACTTTATTTAATTCAAACGAAAAAGATAAAAAAATCATCTTTTTTTTAATAAGTAACTAGTAAGTTAGCTTTACTTCTGATAGTTATTTTTCCAAATGTTCTTTATTCTTTGTTACAAAGTCCATTGACGCTATGATAACCGAACATTTGACACACGTAATCCTTTTTTTTATATATATATTTAACAAGGTAATAATTAAAATAAGTTCCTATGTACAATTGGAATGTTTTGAAGTAATTTGTTTCTATTCTAAATATTTTTTTTTCTTATTTTGTAAGTATTCTTTTTTTATATTGATGCTGTTCTATTTGCCGAAGATGATTTCTTACATAACCATGGGTATTTTTCATAGAATGCTTGTATTGGTAACTGTCCAGTTTTATTATTAATTATCTCATTAAGTAATTCTTTTTCGTCTAATTTTATTGGCAAAAGTTTACTCTCCATATCTTCGCTTTCAATAGATTCCGTATCACTAGGGCCATCCTCATTATTGCTTCCGTTATTTGATTCATTTGACAAAGTAAAGTCTTTATTTAAATTTATTCCATATCGTTTTTTAAAATTACTCAACCATCTCTCTGAAAATTGACACATACCGGCGAGTTCCTTCTCCGAACATTGTTCCTGAGCTAACTTTCTTGCTGTCTCTCTTATCCATTTATTACTAACTTTTTTCCCACCATCAATCTAAATGACATTTATATGATTTATTAAATTTTGTCACCTACTTGAATAGTATATAAATTAAATAATTGTTTCTCTATATTAGGGAATTGCGGTTTCCTACCACTCCGTCCCGATTTCAGTGATCCTGGGCGTGATGATTTAATCTGCTTCAACTTCTGAATCCACCCATTTAACATACCTAAAAAAATTTACAATAATTGATATTGGGTAAAAAAAATTTGTAAACATACTTTTTGTTATTTGAAATTGTTTACATGTTCTATACTTATTTTGTCCATTGTTGTGAAAATAATCTATAACCATTAGTTTAAATTCCCTAGGATACGACATCCTATTAACTGTAGTTCCTGAAGAGGAGATAGTTGAGTTTGCTCCACTACTACTTTGAAATGTAGATTTCTCATTTATTATCCCACTTTCTAGTTTACTTTTTATAAAATTACTATCATCACTGGGGTTATTACATGTTGGAAGGAAAGTTTTTTGTTTAAATGATTTATCATCTCTTTTCGTTATCTCATTTGATGATGATAGGTCTTTCAGGCAACTTGTAGTAGACAAATCCAATGGAGCATCTTGAGGTTTTTGAAAAAAATTCAACGTATTCTGATATATAGGTGTTGGTTTAGGAATAATTTGTGTAGATTGTTGCATTAATTTTATATTTGCAGCTAACATTTCCAGTGATATTGCCCCATTAGACCACAACAATGAGGATGGAAATGTATCCACGACATTCGTTAACTGTGGTATAAAAGCAAAATGAGTGCTAGTATTGCTAAACTCCATATCGTGAGATTTTTTTAGTTAAACTTTATAAATAAAATATTCATAAATAGAGATATATATATATATGTGTAAAATATAAGAAATGTTTTTGTGTCAAAAAAATCCTAATCAACAAATGGGACTATCAAGATACAAGTGAAATTAAAAAATACGTTTCTTTTCATGGGCTGGGCGCCTAAAATCAACGTTTTAAAAAAAATAAGACAAGGCCTTTCTTCCCAATTACATATTCTTTTTTATAGACGGCCTTTCGCTTCTTGTAGCAACTCTTCTGAATACACAATAAAGGTAGCGCCCAAAACTCTATTATCTGGAGGAAGGTCGTGAAAAAGTGAACAACAGCGTTGTTAATAGTTAAGAGTGAAGGCGATCATCATCATCTTAGAATAAATATAACTTGTCTGATAGTAGAAGACCTTCAGTATTGCCATTATTTGTTGCGGATCCAATCTTGACTGTCTCGTGAAGGTCATCACCATGAATCCTTTCTTTTCTACTACTACTTACAATCACAATTTAATTAAACATACTAGTAACTTTCTTTTTCTCTCTTCTTATATACTTTTTCTTTACATTTTTTCCTTATTTATTATTACATTTCAAATGTTTAATGTTGCCATTCTATATTTATGATATATGTAACATAACATAAATAGATAGATAAAATACCACACTTATTTCCAATACATTATGTGATATTGTCGTTCACTAATCACTTTCTGATTACGTTTATACCAGCCGTTCAAATTACTACCAATATATTATATGTCCTTCGAGGAGAAGAAAGAGGAATCAACAAACTTTTATTTATTCTATAACAAGTGAGTAGTTAAAAACGATGAATAAGAGCCCATCATGTATTATTATTACATATCTTATTCAAATTATACCTGAATGAATACCTAATGGTAAAAAAAATATTTTTTATTCATTGATGAAAGCTAATTTTAGTGAAATAAACATATTACAGAGAAGTGGGGCCGAGGTCGTATCGGGTATATTTTTGTGATTATTAAAATAATTTTAACAGATACAGAATTTATTTTTACGTCACACTATACATCTTTTATTTAGAATCTTTACATATGTAGACGTTGTTTACCTTCATCTTTAAAAGTATAAGCTAGACATAAAAAATAACCTGTTCAAGGCCTTATAATAAATGAAATCACTTTTTTCCTTTCAATTTTTAATCACTTATTCATGAAATGGTAATAATAAGATCAAATAAATTACACTTTTTATATTTAAATTGAATTTATTTGCCTTCATCCTAATTAATAATGGCAAATGCTTTTAAGAAGTTGTAATAATATAACATTGGTAACTAACAAATTGAAACTGTGCAAAAATGTAAACTTTAACAATATTAATTAAAGTTAACTTGTTTTTTTAAATCAAATATTGTGGCTGATAATTAAGATTCCAATGTTTCAATTTTATCACATAAAATGTATATCCCGCGCAACTCATGCTATTAAATTTTCGCGCCGAGAAGTTACGTTTTTTCTTTTAAACATCAAAAAAAGTACCGCTTTATCTAGTACAGTTTGAATGTCGGTATTGTTTTAAGATATAGTTCCTCATTAGTTGATTGTTATGGTCTCTGTGTAATGTTGAACTAATTGTGTCCACACAATTTACTTTATAAATATAATCACACTAAAAAACTGCGTACTTTTGTCATACATCGTTTTGCGTTTTTTCATCTTATAAATTCTTAAGTTACTACTAGTTTAATCTTAGTAATTTTTTTTTTGTATTTAGTGACTTGTGATGAATTCTCCAACATTATCTCAAGCTACAACGTCTATAAATTCTACTGTGGAAGATTCTATTGTTAACCTACTAAATGCTATACGTTATGAAGTTGAGAGAAATAAATACCCTACACAGTTAGATTATGATAGATTCAAGAGTATTCATGATACTTTAGATAAATTGGTTAGTGAGGAACATAATTCCGTCAAGTAAGTTTTATAGATTCAATAAAACATACATTTTCACTTCATTTCAGGAAAAGAAAATTCATGGTATTTTTACCAATTCTAAATAATTTCCGCTTACAAACACTACTCCTAAGAAAGTGTATTAAATCTTGTGAAGGAATTCAAGTCAGTCAATACCTAGATCAATTTGAAAGTAAAATTGCTTTGATTCACAATGAGTCATTTGATGAGATTAACAGAAAAATACTGATAATCCTCGGTGGAGTTGACGTAATAGCAGAGATCTTCGTCCTTGATGTTAAAGTTTTTGGTATTAATAGTAGTTCAACTAACACTAACATAAGGCAATTGATTGCCACAGTCCTCACGAATATGACTTTTGGTAACAAGGAAATTAAAAGGAAGTTGTGTTCCCATTCCAATTTCATACATACCGTCACGAAGATTATAGAGGAATCTCAAGGCTTATCATTAGTTTATGCTAGCTTAATACGCAATTTATCTTGGAAAGCAGATCACGAGATGACGGAAATTCTTTCTGAGACTGTTTCAGCTTTATGTAGATCGGCTTTAAGAGCATATACGAGTAAAGATTTCAAAAGATTATCCGCTTCCTTGCAAGCATTATGGAATTTATCGGGAAATTCAATGGACAATAGAAAAACAATTTGTAATGATCATGAATTTTTAGATTTATTAATTAATTTATTAACCATCGCACCACAACAAGCAACCCTCCTTGAGAGTGCTTCTGGTATTTTAAGCTATGCTTCTATTTACATCAGCAAAAACAATTTGGTACTCGCAGCTATTAAAAAAACAAAAACTGTCCAGTATTTATTTAATTTACTTAAAGAAAGCTCCTTTACTATAATATCTAATTCTCTTAACTCACTGTATCATTTAATTTTTCAAGATATTGAGATGCAAAATAAGATACTTAGTAATCAAAATTGTATGTTTTTACTTAATAGATTACGGAATTCAAATAGAGAAGATATTAGGAATATTGTTAAGAAACTTTTAAATGAAATTTATAGTAATTCAAATATGTCGTATGATTGTCAATTTTCAAAAAGTCCATATACTTCACATCACAGTTATACCTCAAGAGATAATGAAATGGTAGCATCTTGTGGTTATAAATTATATGGGTCACAATATTCTGATAGTGGTAGATTGTTACCATTAAGAAGTACATTAATGCCAGCTCCTGTTCCAGTTTTCTCATCCACAAGAGGAAATATTATGTTTAAATCACAAAATGACTGTTATGTAGATTATAATGGATTCAAAGATCCAAACAAATTCAATCTAACATCAATATCATCTCGAAGTAATTCTTTACCAAGACAATACAACAACGGAAAAAACAACGCAATTAACAACCAAGCTTTAAATTTACCTCCTTCATCTGTTCCAATGCAAAAACTAAACATTCAAATGAACAGTCTACAAGTAAGTAGCCAGATGAATGAAGAACCAGAGGAACAACTAAACAATTCAGGTGATTCCGGGAACAGACTCTCCGACTCGATGCGTTGCACCAGATCATCAGTCGTCTCCTTTGGAACAGACATTCAAAATCAAAGTGGATGGGAGAGTGTCGTCAGCACAAGTGAAAACAGTGCCCCAACATCACCTATCTCAATGAGAGACATCCCTGACTCTCCAACTCAATGCATGAAACCAAGATCTCATATAGATTATAAATTATTATCAAACAACCAAGAACCAAGTTCTTTAACACCACTAGCCAACCAACAACCTCCATTAAATCCTAATATACAGATAAATTTTATTGAAAATGAATTGGAGGGTGGAAATATTATAAAAAATTTTAGAAATATGGATAAATCAAATGATAGTATTTCGTATTCGGATTGTGAGCAACGAAATAATACCAATGAGACATTTAAAGCCTATTCTTCGGGGAATTCTCATCCAGATTTGGAGGATGATCTGAAAATACAGAGCGGGTCTTTTTTTAATGAGAATAATACGCAGTTGTTGGAGACGAGTATTGAAGCTTTCATACCACCTCCCTGTGCCTCATCTTCTTTTGCGGAGTTACCGAAATGTACGTGATAACAATAACATATAAGTTTTTTTGCTATACTCCACAGGTAGATTGAGTATAAAAATTCAACTTTTTTATACTATAAACCGATGATAGCTAAGAATTTTTTTTTCAAAACATTCTTTTTTTAACATCCCATTACGTCAATAGATTAATGTCAAAATTATTCTCAAAAAAATATTTATATTCCATAAAATATTCATATGATTTATTTTTAGATGACACACTGTTATCTCAAGTGATTAACGAAACCATCCCTAAGCCATCAAATGATGATGAACAATTATTGATGAATAGTATAAAATCAGTGATCAAAAGTAACATAACAATAGATAAAGATCATCTTATAAATGAAGAAAATAATGAATGTGAAATTAAAAAGGTAGATGGGGTAATACCTTCCAATACAACAGTTCCACAACTACCATCAAGTAGTGGTAGTCAGGAGTGCACGGAACATAATTTTAATTATTGTTCACCCAACTTTTTGGGGAACTCTAATCACTCAATTGAGGAGGTTAGGTCATATTCATTGGGTAATGGTAATTATTCTATTGATATTGGGAATGTACCATCGTCTATTGATAGTTACGTAAATGGCACTCTGAATAGTATATTCGAATTTGAGGATGATGACAATGATAATTTGAACTTTTGTAGTGATGATATAAATATCCTTCCCTGTGATATTGATGAGTACTCAGAGGAGGAGGAAGAAGAAGATGATGATGATATCGTGATAGACTGTTCACAGTTAACAAAAAAACCATCACCATCAACTGTTAAAAAGCAGAAAACCATCAAAGGATCACTGATACCAACAATAGCAAAAGTTAAAACAAATAAAAAAATATCAATATCAAAGGAGATAAAACCATTTATGAATAAATCAAATCTATCCCCATCAGCTCATGTATCCCCATACAACTATAGGAAAAGTGACAACAAACAAATTGAAGATGAAAGTTTACAAAAAAACAAAACAGGGGTAATTGTGACAACCATCTAACAAAATAATTTTTTTTTAACATCTATAATTTATTCACGGGTTATTATTATTATGATAACAGATATTTCTAATTTACTTATCATTTATAAATAAAAAAATTAAACATTATTTTTATGGTTAATGCTAATTTTCTAATATTGTTAAATTATATATAATTATGTGTTACACGTGATGTTATTGTAAAAACAATAAGGCAAGATTTTAAAGATTGATACCAAGTAAAGAGTAGAGATTTTTTGACATTTGAGACCATCGTAGATTATGTTGGGAGAGATAATTCTGTGGTCCCCCTTCTAAAGAGGGACTTCACATATTTAATTGGATTGTCAAATCTAGAAAAAAAAATGTATATGAATTAAGTACTTTCTAAAACATACTCATCAGGAATGCCTGTATGAACATTTTTTTCCATTATCCTGCAAATAAATAACCATCCATATTTTCGTAGGTGATTATCACGAGATACATCATTCTAAAAAAATAATTTGTTATTTTTTGTTAAATATTTGTTTTTTAATAAAACATACCCGTAAATAAGGATTTGCAGCAAATGTATGGTATTCCCAAAATAATCTAGTAGCCAACCAATAACTTATAGCAACATCTATCGTATAATGTCCTCTGGAGATGAGAAGAAAAAGAATAGCAGTAAATGTTATTGGCCATGTCACAAAATGGACGTACTTCCACCTCCTTGGTGAGTATTCGTTTATGATTAATGTTGAGATCACCGCAATAACTGTATGTCCTGAGTAGATGTAATCACCGCATAAGTTTTGATTACCCTCTACTTGGAGACCAGCTCCAAAAAACACTCTGACAGCCCTCCTTAATACACCACTTATTGTTCTGTTACTATCGGTAAATCTAGGAGCACAAGGGTAGTTTGGATCAGCGTTAGGTAGAGTTGTGAAGAGGAGTGTAAACATCCGTCCGAAATACAACATTGCTGTAATGATAAAAAGCCTTCTTAGCAAAATCCATCTATATTTATGTAAAAAGCATGTAAATAAAGATGTTAATGATAATAGAACCATAATAAATTCATTATAATATAGAAGAACTGGTTCATATGGTGTGATTGAGAAGCTGATATCAGGAAGGGGCCTTGAGGTAGGACGAAAATCATGTACATAAGAGAGTATTACTGTATTCCCAAAAGCACATAAGTTGCATAACAAAAAAGCAATCTAAAATGATTAAAAAAATATATTTAAGGCACCTACTAGTGCTTTGTATCTCTCTGTCGGCAACTTGTTTGAATCCCTTATAAATGAGTTAGTTGAATTGTCATCCTCCTCAATTTGGATTGAGGTACCCGAAGAAGCGGTTGAAACCAGAGATTGCATGATTTCTTCCGCTTCTGATAATGTGTTGGCCATAATAAGTTCTTATATATATATATATATATAGATATTTTATAAACAATATATATATAGAAACTACAACAAATTTGTTTAATATAATTTTAAATTTAAAAAAAATATATTTTTATACATAGAAATAAATATTCATATATGTAGGTATTGTTTCTACTATAATAAAAGCATTTACATTAGAAATATAAAAAAGATAAAACAAACACAGTATAATAGCGATAAGTATAAATATTTGTTATTGTACAATCCGATTATTATATTAATATAAAGTGATAACCAGGTTCAGGGAAATAATATTTAAGTTAAAAAAAAAAAAAAGAATAATTTTAACAAGACAACACCGTAAATTATATACATCAACTAATGAGTCATTTTAAATTAACGATTATTTATACTTGTTTGTTATTAAAATTATAATTAATCAAATTGCAATAAATAAATAAGAGCATACCCTTTCTTATCATTTAATCTTGAAAAAAAATTTCAACTACATTTTAAAGTAATATTTTACTAACCTTTAACACTTCACTACAAATATTATAAAAATACCAGCCTATATAGGAATATATAGAGAAAAATAAACTGTAAGAGGGAAATAATTGGAGTTAATATATTACATCATGATTAAAAAAATATAATTAAAATAAAAAGCAAGAAAATGATTTCTTTACATATAATATTTAAAAAAACTAGTTACATTTATATTTTAATTTTTCTCGTAAATAGAATATATATGCATCTAAAATTCCATCCCCTTAATACATTGGCAACTGTAAATTAAGGGTCATATAATTAACTTTATTGTTCATTTAATTAAATTGATTATAAACCCAATCAAATTAAGTAAGAATCATTCTTAATTAGTAAAAACTTTATAAGAAAAAAAAACAATCTATAAATTTTCAAAAAAATCTTTTACATTCAATAATAAAAATATCAATTTGTTACATTGTTATACATGTAAAAGGTGATAGTATCAGTAAAAATATACAATTATCTAGTTCAATGACTCTTCCATTAAACAAATATAAAGTTTTAGACTACGTATCTTTTATAGTGATTGTACTGTAATAATGACAAAGTTGTTAAAATGATTAGATATTTATAAACAAGTGATAAATTTATATATATCAAAAATTATGATATTTAAAGTTTATTATATTACACTGGTACGAAAATATATATTTTTTTAAAAATATTACAACCCTCTGACAGATTATCTCTTCAATTTACTTCAAAAAGATTTTAAAATATATCTACCTAAATAAAGCGGGAAATAAAAATGAAAAACTTTATTTTTGTTAGTTGGAGAGGAGTTAACCGCTACATTATATGGAGATGCGTATATTATTAATACTTAACTATAATCATTTGAATATCAGTAAACAAGTAAAGTATTTTTTGTCTAACTTTAACTAGCACCAAAAATAATAATCTCTTCTACTACCAGATTTTTATTATTTAACCTATAATATATGTCAAAATTTAGTTTACATTACTCTTAGTAAATGAATCAAGATATAGTAAAAAATAAGGACGGCACAATTGATTGGAGTGAGGAAGGTAATGTTGAGACAGTATATAGTGATAATGGAAAAAAGTTATTTTATCGGAAAGATCTATTTTTTAAAAAAAATAAACTAAAAACACGTGATATCAATTATTTTGAGACAATATTAAGAAACGTCGAGGGAATGAATGATATTGAAAATAATGTAGATGTGCAATTGTCATGTATTGGAAATGTGAGAAAAATATTTTACAACAACAATAATGGGGGATGTAGATTAAATTCGAGAAAGAAACTCCGTGACAGAATTTTAAATGATGTTTCTGTTTATATTAACTTATCAGATTTAATAAATATATCAAGGAATTATGATCAAAATTATCTTGAAGAGTTACAAGAAATTAGAAGTGATTCTGTTACGAATGTGTTTACCAGTAATGAATATAATCAACTCCATTTAGCGGTTAATTCAAGAGCCGAAATGTTAGCAAGTATAGTGAATTTCGATGAAATATTAGAAAATTTGGATAATACAGAAGAAGGGGCAACTTCTTATAGGAGAAGATTGATAAGGGTATGTAATATTACACTATCTGGTTTAGAGCGAATTATTGAAGATAGTGAAGTTTATAAACGATCTACTTATGCAGCATTTTTTGGAATATTTTATAAAAATGATTTCTTTACAAATTTAACATTTGATAATAATCATTTTGATAATCAGGTAATACAGAAGGAAGGCCTATATCAAGAGGGTGAAATTGATATCATATCACTAAAGTTGCAAGCTCATTTTTCATTCATAATAAATTTTAAATTCACGAGCAATTGGAAATATTCTAATAAAGGAAGTAATATAATAAGACCATTTCATAATGGAATATTATTAAATACCACAGATTGTCTAATATTATTCACCTTCTCCACAACCTCCTCAAGCGCATCCGATGAATCATGGAATGGTAAAGAAAATATAATTTCAAAATATAGAAAATACCACCACTGGTTAATATCATCAGACACCTCAGACCGAGAACTTAAAATATTAAATGATGGCTATGAAATTTCATCATTAAAAATAAAACATCTAATATCTTACCAAAAAATAAGAAATAATAAGAATGAAAATATTATTTGTCAAGAGAAGGTGGTTTATATTAAAAATTTATTAATCGATTTAATAGATGTGATTTATCGAAAAAAGAACAAATCTGGTAAATTTTATAGTTTGGATGATTTTCAGATGGATTTAATAAATATTTGTGAAGAGAGAGATAATATTACATTTTACATTACGGTTCTCCATAGAGTATTGGTAAATAATAATGAACTAACGTATAATGTCATTAAATTTCATGCGATATTTAGTTTAAATTTGGTGTTAATTAAATCGACCTTGCTATCTTGTGTTAAAATTTCAAACAGACAAGCTCAGGAAGGTAAATTTTGGTATGGTAGGAGCAGTAAAATGGAGTCATATATTAAAATACCTGAAACGCACATTTATGATAATAGCGAACAGTTAAATGGTGAGAGTAAAAAGTTTTTAATTCCTTTCTATCAAAATATTACACTCGCAATGTAAATTATTTATATGTTTAAAAGTTTATTTTAATTTTTAATCTGGTAATAAATTATCATCAATATCGTCATTCTCAAACATCTCATTCATTGATTGGTGTACGTGGTGACCAGTTTTTGGTCTTGATGCTTGAGGGCCAATTGGGTCGTTGTATCTGAAATCTAGGTCATCTAATTTTTTTCTGTTTGCCATGTAAGGTTCTTCACCTTCAAGAAGTGATTTGGCAGATGATTCTCTTTGAGATTTACTAGAAGGTATTCTCAATGTCCCATCTTTTTTGTTTGTTGTTGAGGAACTGTCATGACTTGAAGCAGAGCTTAGAACTCGTTTACCTTGACTAGAAATATTGTCTCTCTGTTCTCTTAATAACTTTATCTTTTCAATTTTTTCCAATTTCTCATGATATATCTTAGCTTCACCCATTCCTAAATCAGTACATATCCTTACTAAAAACTTCAGACATTCAACATTCTCAGGGAATTTTCTGTGAATTTCCTTGTACAAAGTTAGAGCTTTCTGATAATTACCACTCCTTCTCTCACATGATGCCATCATTAATTGCCATTTAATATTATTGGGCTCAATAACAGCAGCCTTCTCAAAATAACTCACCGCCTTCTCTGCAAATTGAGCATCAATATAATATGCACCCAACCACTCAATAACCTTTATATTAGAGGGGAAAAGTCGGAAACTATCATAAAAACACTGAAATGCCTGTGAACGATCCCCCTCAATATCATATAATCTCCCTAATTTATTCAAAATCTCTGGATCTGTCGGTGCAAGGCTATTAGCCTGCGAATATAACTCTATCGCTTGTTCATTATTCTCAATTCTCTCATAAATTCCAGCTAATTGTGTTATAACTTGAACATTGTTTGCAAGCATATGATTAAGTTTATAATAACACTCTAATGCTTTTTGAAAATCATTTGTTTTTTGGTAAACAAGACCCATGTTGAATAAAGCCTGTACTCGTGATGGTTCAACATTCAAAGCTTCACGATAGTATTGGAGGGCATTTGTGTAGTCGTTTTTCATGAAATAAATATTTCCGCGACTAACAAATGCGTTGGAATTGTAACGGTCAAAGGAGAGTGATTGATCTGCGTATGTCTCGGCCTCAGCTATATCTGCTGTAGTTCCTTTGAGGAGAGATAACATTGCTAGGTTGCTTGCTGCGGAACTTGCTACATTACTTTCTTTTGTGTTAAAAACTAAGAAAGCATCTGTAGCTGCTGATATTTCTCCTCTTTTCAGTAATTCTACAGCTTTATTCATTTCTAATTCCGTAGCTAAAGGTGCATATACACTTTGTTTTATTGCCTCAACACACCATGCATATCCTTCTGTAAATGTTGATGCAATGGCAGGAGAAATTATCTTAGCAGCTGTTAAAATTGTTTTTTCAGCCACCTGTTTCCTTTTCCTTTCCCATTGTTTTAGGTTATCATTATTCATTATTTGTGCAGCCAGAATATCAATTTCAGAATTCTTTGATACATCATCATCGATCATCGTAGGTATGTCAATTAACTTTTGAAAAGATTCCTTCATTTTATCAGCATCATCCAAACAATACGATGTCAATACAAGATTTAACGCAGTAGAATAATCTCCTCCCTCATCCACAGCATATTCAAAAGTCGCCAATGCATCATAGTACTTTCCAAGTTTTATCAAAGATACCCCAATATTATTCAATAATTTGATTTTAACAGTACTCTCCAGATTATTTACCTCATCTAGACCCATTCTATAATATTTTATTGCCTTAACATAATCCTTCTTCCTAAAATAAATATTTCCAATGTTGATTTTCAATTTTCCAGCATTAGTAAATACTCTGTTATTTTTAACAATAACAAGATACGTGTTCAATGCTTCATTTAACATCCCATTTGCATTATATTGCTCAGCAAGATTGAAAAGAACAGTAAATGTTAAATCTACATTGACAGCAGGATCGTTATTGCTACCGTTATTGTAACTACTATTGCTGGAGGAGGATTGTTCACGTAATTTTACCACTTCACGTTCCTTTCTTCCAGCTTCTTTTGCTTTTTCAAGGGATAGTTTAAAGTTTTGGTTGTCGTATGCCATGATGCTTTCTTTTAGTAGTTGGTTTACTTGTTTTTCAATTTTTTTACATTTGTCTTCTAGGGTCTCCTCAGTAATTGATTCTTTGTTGAAGGGGTTTTGGATAGATTCGAAGTTACTTTTACGACCCATTGAAGTGTAACCAGCAGCTTTGATGGCTGTCATTGGGCGATTAGATATATCACCACCACGTGACATTAGTGAACTTCTCATCCGAGATGCTGTTTGAAGATTGGATTCTGTTCTATTAGAACTCATCCTTGTTGGTAATATAGTACCAGTTCTTTGTCTAAGTCCCGCAGTTATAGGCCTCCTCCCATGGGATGACTTTGCTAATGCCTGTTGAAAACTACGATCTTCAAACATATTCTACAAATACTAATAAAAAAAACTACCTCAAAAAAGAAACTCACTTCAACATCATAGGCATGTTCATAATCATTAAATCCTCCGTAATCATCCTCATCATCTTTTCCATCCATTTTGTAAATTTTTTAAATACAAACACATATAATATATATACTTCTACAGTAATATTTATTTAAACATCAACAAATAATTACTCTCAATTACCATGGTTACCAACTTTAAGGAATAATTCAAAAAAAATTTTTCCTCCTACAAAATCAATTAATCTTAAACAGAAACAATAATTGGCATTTGGAGAGAAGTTTACAGAGATAGGAGTTTTGAAAGTAGTTGACAAATCTTTTCTTTACAATACTTAAATATAGGAAAAATTTAAAATATCATGGGAAAGTATAGAGATGAAAGTGTTTCTGAGGATGGTGAAATAGTTTCTTCCTCTGAAGATGAGAGGAGGTGTAAACGACGCAAATATGAGAGAGAGAATAAAAGAGGGAGAGATAAATCTCATAGGAAGGAGACGGCACACTCAAGAAAATCAAGACATAGCAGTAGAGATCGTATGTTTTATTTTTTGTTAAATTATTTTTTATTGGTTTTTTTACTATAGGTAGAGAGGGGAGAAAACGGTCTAGAGAAAGGAGTACTGATAAATATAGACATAAGAGAGGTAGTAGAAGCCCGAGGAAGTATCATGAACGTTCATCAAAGGATGATGTAAAAGAATCACGACATAGGAACAAAGATCGTCATAAACATGAATCGTCTAAGAGTAAAAGGCATCGGAGTCATTCAAAGGAACGAGAAAGGAAAAAACATAGGAGTCCTGAAAAATGTAATACAAAGGAGGAAAATAATATAAAAAATAAAGGAAATGACATAGTTCCAATTGATTGGGTAGATGAGAAATCAGAAGACGAGGATGCAGAACTTCAGAAAAGACGTGAAAGGAGGCGTAAAATCATGGAGGAGTTAATAAAAGAGAAAACTAACGATAATAATTCAGTAGATGATAACACAATGGATACTGAAAATAGAACACAAGTAAGTAATGATAATTTGATGGCGCAGCCTATATCAGATGACGATGAAGAGGAGCCAAAAGAAAATAAATTAGATTCCGTAGATCTTCAACCAATTTCAAACTCATCAACTGTAACTGATTCAAAAGAAATCGACAATGATGAACAAAACCCACCAGCAGAGGTGAATGAAAATATAGAAAAAGATTTCTTTGCTCAATTAAAAGAAAAGATAGATCATATAAAAAAGAATGCAGATACAAAATTAGATAGTGAAGCTATAATGAGGTTGGCGGAGGAGGAAAAGAAACAGCAACTACCTATACATATTGATGAGGAAAAACCAACAACTGTGTCATTTGATATGTTTGCTGATGATCTTCCTGATAGTGTGTTGGAGAAACCTTCATTTACCATAGCGACCAGTTCAAATAATCCTAATTTGAAGGATAATTACGATGATACTGAGGGTTATTATCGTGTTCGAATCGGTGAGACAATATTGAAGAAGTACCATGTTATAGGTTATACTGGAGCCGGTGTGTTTGGTAATGTTGTGAGAGCTCGTGACGTCAAACATAATAATGCGTTAATTGCTATTAAAATTATCAGGAATAATGATTTAATGTAAGTTTTTTTAAATTTTTATATAAATTGCCGTTTTTTTAGGTTGAAGGCTGGTAGAAAAGAACTCGAAATTTTGAAGAAACTAAATGATGCAGATCCCCAGGATAAATATCATTGTTTACGGTTGTTAACATCTTTTTTACATCATAATCATTTATGTTTAGTGATGGAAAATTTAAGTATGAATCTTAGGGAACTACTAAAAAAGTATGGTAGCAATGTAGGTATACATATTAGTGCCGTTAGAGCATATGCTCAACAACTTTTCTCCGCATTGGGATTACTAACAAAGTGTTCGATCTTACATGCTGATATTAAGCCTGATAATATTTTGGTAGATGAAACAAAGATAAAATTAAAACTTTGTGATTTTGGTTCGGCTCTTCATATTGCCGATGCTGAGGTAGCTCCATTGTTGGTATCCCGTTTTTACCGTGCCCCTGAGATAATGATGGGTCTTCCATATGATTACGGTATTGATATGTGGAGTGTTGCTACGACGTTATATGAAATATATACAGGTAAAACAATGTTTAAAGGATGTCAGAATAATGAGATGCTTAAAGTTATTTTTGAATTAAAAGGGAAGTATTCCAATAAGCTAATTAGGAAGGCAAAATTTAAAGATGAACATTTTGATAGTAATTGTAATTTTGTGTATCATGGAAGTGATAAAATGACACTTGAAAAGAATACCTTTTGTACATCTATAAAAATTTCAAGGAATCTAGAGGAAGAACTTCGTGGAAACCAAAATTTGGATAAATCCAACTACCAACAAATGTTGAAATTCAAAAGTTTGTTGGAGGAGATGACAGTACTAGATATAACCAAAAGAATCACTTGCATAAAAGCTCTTCAGCACCCATTTATTGTTGACAAAACATGAGTATTTGTACTAAATATTGTCTTTCATTTACAATCAATTATTATTTTTCATTTTAATATTTACAAAATAAATAATTAAATGTTCCGATTAAATTTAATGTAATTTAGAAGAATCATAAATTATAGTATTTTAATTGATATATAGCGAAATATATAATAAAAGTGTATTTTTGGTTCTTATATTTTATAATGATAACGAAGGAAGAAAAAAATCCGTCATATATAACTTTAAAGTTTATCATGTTGTTAAATAGACATAATGATACATTATTTTCTAACTAATTGTTTAATAGGGAAGTTTTATCATAGATTTAGAGTACATACTGTTTTGTTAATGATATTTATAATAATAGATATCATGTATATATGATAATCTACAGAGAAACAAAAAAGATTTTCCCATGGCAACTAATCTGATAATATACTTTCACAAACTGGTTAAACTACTTTAATTATATTTTAATGGATTTTTAGAGGTGCATCGAAATGTAATTAATTAATATATGAACTATATTAATTTTTCACTAGATTTTATTAAAAAAATATAAATTATTTTTGGATTATTTAGTTACTACAACTAATCAAATAGGAACTTGTGTTTCAACTAACGATATATGGCTTAATGATGATTCATATTATTAAATATATACTTTTTTTAGCTATTTATCCATAAACTTTACCAAAACGCCCACATCCAAAACAATTATTAAAAATATTATAAATCACAAATTCAAAAATTATTAAATATACTTTGTCCCACAAAGATCTTCCTGATGCAACTAATTAAAATATACATTTTGTTGATACTACAATAACTTCCTTCCAAAATATATAGAAAATGTTTAACTAAATGCACTTTGTAACTGATATTTACACAATAAATATGTTGGTTTTGTGTGGAAAACAAGGAAACAAAATTTTTTAATGGGAAGGTCTTCGCGTAGCACATGTTAGTTAGTTACATCAATATTGTTATTATTAAAATTTATACGTTTCACTATATGATTGCTGCATTTTTGAACGTAATTAGGGTGTTTTTTTATTTTTTATAATTTTTTATTTATTAAAATGATTTATTAGATTATTTTGAACTAAAATTGTAAATATTAAATATGCTGCAAGTAAAATAGTGGAAAATGTTTATTTTTTATTGATAATACGTTTTTAAAAATGCCAATTAAAACTTTTAAAAGTGTATTAAGACATAATTTGGTTAGCATTATTTTTTATAGGAAATAAGTATTTTAGTAGATTTAATAAAATTTAATTCATAGAAATAAGTGTTATTCGAAACTAAAATTTCACATAATTTCTTTGAAACGATATATTTAATACAGAATACAATGAATTTTATTTGAATTTTCTTGTTTTTAAACAATACTATTTTTTAGGTATAAACTTTAATATAAATAAATATATAATTTTAAACTATTTAATATGGTACCATCTTTTACAATGGAGGAGAGAGGCTTTTTGGCCCTAGAATATTATAAACACGGTTGTTATGCAAAAGCCAAAGAAGAATACACCAAACAATTTCCCGGTAGACCGGTTCCTTCAAATAAAACAATCCTTAGATTTTTTAGAAAAATACGGTTTTATGGTTGCGCAGAGGATAAAAAATACTCCAGAAAAGCACCAGTAACGGAGAATGAAGAAATTATCCAAAAAACTCTGGAGAAAATAAGAGAGAACCCAGATTGGTCAATTAGGAGATTGTCAAGAGAAACAGGGATTAGCAAGCGTTCATGCTCCACTATCTTAGAAAAACATAAAATTAAGTTAAATCATCATAAATTTTCAAAATACAAAAAGATTGACGAACAATTACAACTTAATAATTCAGTGATAACCAATACACTTTTGAGTATTTCGAAATTAAATAACTCGGAGTCGAATAAATCAGAGGTGAATGATGCGTTGTTGAATATTTCAAATTTGATTAATCCACCATTGAATGATACAGAAACAAAGGAACCACAATTAGATACCCCGAAAATCAGTGAACCACAATCGAATGATTCTCCTGATGTTATCACTAGAAAGGAGGAGGAAACGGTCAATGCATGAAATTTAAGAAAAAAAATTTCTTCTCTTCATTATAATTTATTTAGTAATAATTTCTTTTTATTGTTGTAGTTATATCTTTATTTTAGGGTTGCCAACTCCATGGAATTATTACTATTATAATTTTGTAGCAATATTTTAACTATAAATGTTTTTATTCAATAAATTTTGTTTGTCATTAAACTTTTATTTTAAATTCTCACACGAGACTAAATTTTGTTTCCTGCAAAAGAGATGACTTTTATAAGGTAAAAATTTTTGATGTACAAAAAGGAAGAAATAATATTGTTACAATAATATTATCGGTTTGTTTATAGAAAATGTTGTGTCGTCTTAAGCATTTAATTATTTATCATTTTTATTAATCACGGCATTAAGCACCTACTGCCTCTCAGGACAATAACTATACAATTAATATTTGAAATGAAAACAAGCAAAAAAGTTAAACACGACTATCATCAAAAATACAATAAGAAAAATATACACAAATAGAAAACTTTCATCAAACATGCGGGAAGATTCTTTCAAATGCATTGATACTGCCATCAAATTGCGACTCTTAACACCCAAGTATTAACTAAAAGGTAATTTTGATGTATTTGATGACTCTAAGGATCAAAACATACATATACGATGATCTTAAAAAATTAAAACATGACTTGCGATTCTAAGCTTATAGAAATTTCTAGAATTACATCCACTAATACCTATGTCATCGTTTTAATTGAATCTAAAGAATATATAAGTGAATTGAACTGTTGTTGGAATTCATTCTATTTCGCAATCCCCTATAGTCATCAATTCATTAGCTAGTCGGTTTCTGACAAAAATGTCGTCATCAGAAAGTTCTTGGGTCCGCTGTAACGGCTGTGTTAGGACATCCCCTGAAAGGCGATTATACTTGACAGACTGTAATCATATATTCTGTTTACCTTGTCTTGGAGCAGGTATGTTTTTTAGATTACTCTCATGTAAAAATATTTTCAGATGCGAAAGATAAGGAGGTAAATTGTCCCAAATGTACCTCTCGAACTCGTATCTCGGAGATAAATTCTAACCTAGAAAACCAAAAGTTGTTATTGTTTAAGGATACCGATTGGATGTTTAATAGGATCATGATGGCGCATAATGAGAAGATGAAGGAGTTTGATAAGTCCATGAAGGTGTTAGGTGCCGTCACAAGCTTTCAAAGACGCCACTATAAAATAAACATGCAAAGAATGTCTATGGAGGTAAATTATTAATTGTGTTTGTATTACTAATGTTATTGTGTTTTAGAGGAAACAAATGACCAGTTTGATAGACAAACTGGAAAAGGAAAAGAAAGATTTGATAAAAGATAATGCACAGTTAAATGCGGCATTGATGGACAAAGACGCTACAATGAAGGAGAAAAATGAAGTAACTAGTGGTCTGAAGTGTGAGCTTACCCGTGGAGATGGCACAATAAAGAAGGATGAAAGTGCAGTGGATGAGTTAAAGGCTAAAATTAGATGGCTTAGTCAAATGTTAATGGAGCGAAAAGAGCGTGAAAAAATTTTATCTGAGAGAGTCAGAGAGCTCAGCATAAATTATCTGAACGTTGGAAGCTATCCTCGGGTGGTAAATCCAAAAATAAGCCCAAATAATGTGGAGATTCGTAGAGGGTACAGAACTAATATAGCTGTAAGTTTGATAGAGATTCTTTCATTAATATATTATTTTATTCTTAGGGTAGACAAAGATCACAATACGATGCCTCACTTTACTATCAAAATGAGGTAGTTAAGACAATGGGACGAGATATGAAGCTACCTCACTCTGCACCGGTAAAGAAGTCATGTCTTAGAAGCATGGTATCGCGACAAATCCCAAAGACACCATGTTCGAAAGTTAGATTTAGTGAGGTTGAAGAAATGCTTTTAATGGATAATTCTGGTTCTAACTCCTCACGCATATTCTCTTGTGGAGGAAATAAAGTAGTAGCTGGAGATGACATCTTCAACCTTTGTCATCCGATAAAAAAATAATAGTACAGTATACCTCCTACTACCGCACACAATACTTCCGTCATCAGTGAAATAACTATATGTAAGAGTTCTAAAAAGTAATTGTTTTTGTCTTTATCTCTCTCTAATAATATCACTTTTATTGTATAGATTTTTTTGTATTTTCAATTTTTTATGTATTAAATAATTAACATTATATTTATTCATCCATATATATTGTAATTTATTTATCTTCTAGTTATTAACAATAAAATTGTGTATTAAAGAAATTTTTTAATTGTTGTTTTTCTTGGAAGTCTTGGCTTTTTTAAATTTCAGCATATATATTTATCCGTTTGTGATTTTTTTATATAAGAAAAGCATTTAATAATTTTATTGAAGTGCTTGTTAGAACATTTAGCAGCCAATGAGGGATGATCACTAACAATTTTCTTACATTCTACACGTTTAACCACAAATATAATGTACGAAAGATTTATTAGTAATAATAAATTTAATTATTTGGGTAAAATTTATTATATTTACAGAATCCTATACTATATTTAAGTTTACCATTCCTTGTTTAAGGTACAATTTTTTATAATTTTTTTTTTAGTTTGTTGATCTGCATTTTGATATTTTGTTGAAGGTAAATTAACATAAAAAGTAGTATCAATTTTATCAAATCTCATCCGATATGTTTTATCTACCAGATATTCAACAAAACATAATGCTGCTCCAAAGTCACGATCTGGCAAAAAACGATAGCCAAATAATCTTTTCATAGATTTTATTTCATCAAACATCTCAATACCATATACACAAACACGATGATGCATCAAAGTAGATTTGCATTTTCTGTATGACCATATAGCATCTCTTACCATATAACTTTGTGTATTATATTCTGTACTATGGCAATCCCGTTCCACATAATGAGGAATTTTAAGAAAATTATCACTGAATAATGTTTGCCATACCATTTCATCTTCTCCAAATTTATCTGCAGTATTAATCTGATTTAAATACTTTTCTATGCTTATGTTATTTAAAATATAATCTATAGAATCTCGAGGTATTCCACTCGCATAAGTTCCTTTTGAAAATTGTAATTTTTTACTCAACAACTTTTTGTCATACTTATTCATTTTTGCATCTATAAAAGCAAACATTTATATTAGAAAAATATTTTCTTTACCATTAAAGAAATTTAAACTTTTATAGTCCCAATTTGCATTTAGATCAATACGATATTCTACAAATGAACTAGGATCACAGAATTGCATATTTAAGCAACTATTTGTGGCAGTCAAGATTTCAACAATTTCTCTATTAGTTTTTATGGGGAAATCATCGTTCTATCAATAAAAAAGTTATAAAATTTTACATAATACTTACTTGTAATATAAATAAATAGTTCCATTTTTTGTTTTTCAAAATTTTCATACATTCATATGTACTTAATGCCTGATAAATACCTTCACTAGTCATATTATAACGGATTTGAGATATATAAACATTACTAAAACACTTTGATAAGGATGTTAATTGTATATACAATTCTGATGATTTCAAATCCACACTAAAACAATAATGGTTTTGGGGAGCATATGATACTAGAAATTCCAACTCCAACATAAGATAATTATTATATACATTTCGTGCATAAGCAATTGGGTAATTTGCTTCAATATCTGATAGTGGTACTTTTGGATAAAATCCTCTTGATTTTATAGATTCACAATCGTATTTGTAATCTTTAGGTATCTCCTTAATGGAAAATCTTTTCTTCTTCATCTTGTTGATATAATTTCTATCACCATTAATGACTTTGGAGCAATCTAAACCAAAATCTTTTGGTTTCCATAATGTGTAATTTATACGTAATAAATCATCAGGAACGCTTTTATCTTGTATTATCTTAATAATTCTTATTGTTTCATAGGATAATGAATATTCTAATAATACTTTAGTGTAGTAATTAATGAAAATAACATATATAGAAGAAATAAATAAACAACTTAAAAAAATAATTATTGTATTATCTAAAGTCATCTTCAAAAAATATTGCAAAAACTCTGTTAATGTTTAAGATTTTTATCAAACTTTTTGACAAAATATGTAAATGTGGTAAGTTTAAAACATATAGGTATATTTTTCACATAAAATTTAAAGGATAAATATCCTAATTACAATAAAATTACACTTTATTAGTAATCAAATATAGAATTTATAGGTCTTTTAAGATATTTTATAGGACTATTTGTTATTAAAAAACCAATATTTAAAAGTTAAAATATTATAGAAGAAGTGAATAGAATTGTAAAATGCAATTGGAGTTTTTCTTCTAATTATTATAATATATCAACATAATAATTTATTTTCTATCCTTTTTTTGACATTATTGTTAAAAATAAATATATAACTAATCTATGATTATTTTAAATGAATTCTTTCAAATTGTACCTTTCATCACCTATGCTTGAAAGAAATTAAATATATCATTATAACAAGTAAAAAAGAATTTATTTATTAGACTAAATTAAAATGTACTTGGGTAACTTTTCAAAAATCATATCATTGAATAATTACTAAACAATCTAATTACTTACTAAGGGAAATTTTGCAATACTTCCTTATCAATTTAATAAACAAAGATATAAATCGAACTACCAAAATATTTATCCATAAAAAAGTGAATAATGTATAATACAACGAAAATACATATATTTATTTATTGGAATGTAAATATTACACACATTTTAATATTAAAAAAAAGCAAAAAAATATTTTGCGATAAAAACTATATAATTAAAAAAATCTAATAATTTAAGTATTATTTGTTTTAAATATTGTCATTTATAGATAGAAAGTTCATCAACCTCATTAATTACTTATATCTAGATAAAGTATTTCTAACCATATGAAATAAATATTTAAAAATAGTAAGAGCATTTTTTATATACATAGACTTGATACATCTTGGGCTAATTAAATAGATATCATATTGATATTTAACTTTTAGTCATATTATAGTTTTTGATTTATGCTATTAATAAAATTATAGATATAAATATTATTTTTTATATTTTATAATGTAATGTTATTACTTCTAAATTTATAATGATTTCATAAGTTATAAAAAATATCTTCATATTTAAACGATCGTTTTGCAATTACAACAAATGAGTCTGTGATAAGTTGAATTAAACTTATTAATTTTGTAAATTTTTTTTAACTTAGAGATTCTTTAGAAGTAAATTTAACTTATAATTGAGTTAGTATTAAGGCAATTTAACGTGAAATATGTAGTTTATTTCATGGTAAAATTTGAAAACTTATTAAATTTTGTTAAAATAAATAATTCATAATCTTTGATTAGTAAAAGCTTTCGGTAAAATTGACATAATTTAAAAATACTAATTGGTATAGAAAATACCCGGATATAAATAAGTACAGATAATATATAAAAGTTTTTGCTTTTATTTGTCTTTATTAACTAACAAAACAAGTTAAAGTGGATAGAAAATAACTTATAAAATATTAATATCAAAATACTAAAAATGTCTATAACAATAGTTCATATTATTTGTGTTTAATATAAATTTGTTGTAAAAGTTTACTTATTCATATTATCAAGAAAATTAAAACATTCAGCACCCAATGCAGGATGATCACTAACAATTTTTTTCCATTCTACACTTTCCACTACAAATTCAGCATGCATACAAATAAATCGCACGCATCATTCATGAAGAATTTCAGATGAATGCAATTCACTTTTTACAAGATAATCACAGACATTTTCAATTTTTTTAACTTCCATTAGTTTCTCTTCTGCCGCTAAATTTCAATAAATTTAGTTTATATTTATTTCCGATTGCTAACATCTCTCAAGCTATATCATCCATTTTTGGTAATTTTCCTGTGTACAAATAATTTATCATCTCTTTTACAGCCTTCGGAGAGAAATCATTAATTTCAATAATACTTGGTGGATATTCATTTTGTTTACCTCTCAATATTGAATTAAATACTTCTGATCTTTCGACAAGTATGCATTTATGTACATTTATTTCAGAATCCTTAACTTCGATGACACAATCGGAAAAATTAGTTGATTTAAGCATTCTGCTCAATTCATTCGTAAGTGTACTTAAAGATTCGTTTACGTTACTATTCATTAGATTATCATCAGCACTTATAATATTATCAAAATACAAAATTTTGCAATCTATTGTTAATGTGTCATTTACCATGAGTTTATGACATTTATCAAATAGTAAATCTCTTTTAAAAAATTGTGAATGACCAAAATATTAAAAACAATAGTGAAATTTACTTGTGTTTTCAATAATTTTTTTTCCTTCAGAATTTACAACAAAAAAGTTCACCATCAATGTGGAATAACATTTTTCAATATTTTCTCCCCAAACATAAATTGATATATAATCTTTATTTATAACTTTATCACCTTTTGGATACAATTCTAAAAATAAATGCAACTTCGTGCCCCTATTGGAATGGAAAAAAGGACTTCTTTTGCATTCACCTGTTTTTTCTTTGCAAAGAGAAAAATAATTTATATTCCATATTATACTTGCTTTATGTATTTTTTTTATAGTTTAACAGATCTTTAAATTCTAAAATATACTAAAATGAATCGTAATAAATTTAAAAACTCACTTGAAGACGTCTCGTTAGAAGTCATATTTAAAATTATATAAATTTAAAACAAATTAAAATACTGTTACCTTCTAATAATGATAGAATTAAAAAATGAAAGTTATTTTTCTGATGACCTAAAAAAAGAATAAAGCTTTCGAAGGTGTAAAATGATAATTTAATAAAAAGAAAATTTTATTTATGAAGAAATGTATAAAAAAAAGATGATTGATAGAATTAATGTTATCGAAAACTTTGAATGTAGTTGTAATAATCTTTTTTCTCTATGTCTTTCAAATAAGTAAATGAATAAAGAATAAAAAAGGATAAATTTTCTAGTGATATGATAAATTTTGTATTATAAAAAAGATTTATCATCGAAATAAACATATTCATTCACCTGATAAAACGATTCATTTGAAAAACAAAAATTTAGATGAATAAATCAATGTTTCACAAAGTTTAACCTCAACTTTTGGAAATATTTAAAAATTTTGTGTTATTTATAAATTATAAGTTGATATAAAAACATAAATTTTTATATAGTTCTACGAATTTGTTGTTGATTAAATAAAATGCCATAAAAACTTATATATTTCAAAAAAATTTATACTTTAAAATCGAAAACTTCGTGAAATAATATGCATATTTAATTATCAATAATGCTTTAAACACAAATGTTTGTACAAAATAACAAAATCATGAGCATAAGTATCTTTTACTTCAATGCATTTTTATATTTATATTCAATATGAAAGTATAGGAAAAGAGAAAGTTATTTTTATAATTATATAATCACTTCATTTCTAATAAAAGTAACGTCGTCTCAAGAACTAAGTTATTTTTTATTTTTACTTGAATCACAGCTTTTAACAATTCCTGTTTCCATATGATAATATCTCCAGACTAGATATTTTAAAAGAAATTATTGTAATTTCATTTCTTGCAAAAAATTTTTTCTCATATATAACATTACTATTTAGCAATTATTTCATTACATTTTAATGATAAGACGATTTGTACTTTATATAAAAAAACTCATAATACGATAATGAAATTTTTTTTTCTTTCTTTTCTTGTGGAAATATTGAATATAGGTAAAAAAATGTATAGAAGTAACAAAAACTTATTTTTATCATTCTGTTGTTCATGTTTTAACTTTTTCTAAAAAAAAAAGAGATTTACTACCTAAAAACTTTATCAACATAAATCATTTATAATATAAGTATTTGAATCAATGTTCCAATAATATATTCTTTTAATCATATTTTTTAATAATTTTTAAATCTCTCGAACTAACATTTTCAAAATAATATCTAGATTTAGAAAATTTTTTCAAGATAACATAAAATGTATAATTTGGAAATTGTATTTCATTTAAACTTTATGCATATTTTTTTTCCTAAAGAAATAATATTTTGTAAAGCAGAATATTTGATTTTTAATAAATTTGGCTCTAAAAATAACACAACATAATTTTGTTATTCTTTCATTTCTAGAAAAAAACAAAACAAATACTACCAAAAAATTTATTCTGTAAAGACATTATTAAAGGCATGAACAAAAAGTTGTCACATATTATATACAGTCAAAAAAAATAATTATGGTTACACGATAATTTACCAAAAAAAACTATATTTACATATTTATTTTCAAAAATAAAAAACATAAAATAATAAAAGAACATACAAAATTAAAATACATGAATCTTCTTACTTTCATCCATAAGCAAAACACCTTGTTTAGAGAAATGTTTTATAGCCTCATCAACATCCTTCTCCTTGATACCTTTATTCTTAGATCTACCAACAACATCACCAAATGAAACTCCACCACCAACATTAGAAGCGTTTAAGAGATCTCTAATAATTGCAAATACATTGTCCCATACATGTTCATAACGATTAACTCCTCTAGTATCATCTGGTTGTAATGATGATTTAGAAACTTCCATAAGTCTGATGGCTTCTTCAATATCCTCCATAGTTACTTCATCAGCCAATCTTATACGTGCAACTGCTGTAGCCATTCTAATTACTCCAAGTAAAATACGAGGTGAAGTGTACGTTGAGTCATTTGATGAACGTGCATGTTTACGAATATCTGCATACATATCAACTAATCTTTGACTAAGACCCTGAGAAACAATTGGATTTTTCTTCTTGCATATGGCAATGTATTTTCTCATGAAATTCATTGATAAAGGAGTTCTTCCATCTTGTTCTGGTTGTTTTTCATTCATGTGAACAAAGGTGATGTGTGAAGCGAGGCGTTTGTCGTTTTCTCTTGATGGTTTATCCTGAATGAGCCATAAAATATCGAATCTAGATAACAAAGCAGCAGGAAGTTGAAGGTTCTCTTCAATAGTTCGTTTTGGATTAAATCTTCCGAAAGCAGGATTAGCAGCTGCGATAATTGAAGTTCTAGCATTGAGGGTAGTCAAAATACCAGCCTTTGCAATGGAAATTGTTTGTTGTTCCATAACTTCATGAATAGCTGTACGGTCACCCTCAAGCATCTTGTCAAATTCATCAATACAACAAATTCCTCCATCAGCCAATACCAGAGCACCACCTTCCAAAGTCATTTCTCCAGTAACAGGATCTTTAACAACAGCAGCTGTCAAACCAACACCTGATGAACCACGACCTGTTGTGTAGGCTGATCTAACAGCAAGGCGATCGACATATCCAAGAAGTTGTGATTTAGCAACACCAGGATCTCCCATAAGAATCACATTAATGTTACCTCTTATCTTCATTCCAGCAGCATTCTTATCAACACCTCCAACAAGGGCTAAAAGTAAAGGATTTCTTGACATCAATATGTCCGTAAATCTCAGGAGCGATTGAATAAGCCAAATGATCATAAATATCAGGTTTGCTTGCAATCTCCAACTCTTCATCTGTAAATTTGGCATTTTCATCCTCGACTGTATCATCATTGTTTAATCTTTCCAAGTCTGTTGCTTGCAAATATGTATCAGTTACTAAACCACTTTGTTGTCTCTCACCCTGTCCTTTCAAAATTGGGAGTAAAGTTCCACTGATTCTTACTGAATCTCCTGGAACAACCTCACGACATTGTTCTCCAAACAAATTAATAATCATAGAACGAGGAATACCTCCTACAGGTACTTGATTAGCTGTTTCTTGAATTCTAATTTCTTGGAATTTAGTGAATTTACTACCTCTTATCTGCATAGTTAATCTTCCTGCACTACGTGATTCCTGACACTCCCTACTAGGACATTCAATTGCCGGTTGAAACGATGGTCCTTTAACAGTTTGATATGTCTCACAACCGCAAGTATCACATGAATAAGTTAATACAGATGTCAGTGGGCGAACGTCAGTTGCGCGAATAACTATCCCAGTAACAGTGATAAGCTTTCCAATGAACTTTGATTTTACATCGCGAACGGCAAGAGGTTTATCAGTAGATGGAGTTTTAATTGAAATATCATATCTACGCAATAACTCTGGTGGGAACTTTCTTTTACTGTCTTGGAGTGGTGCATTTTCAGCTTGCATAATATTTATATACTTTTCTTCACGTATTCTTTGGATTAAGTAGGCATCAAGAGCATCTTTAGCTTCTGGAAGGTTACCTTTACGCTTCTCGTTAATCAATTCATCTATAACCTCGTTTGTTATACTTTGTAATCTCATAGAGTTATTCACAAAATGATCAACCAAATCAGGACTCACTTCTTTTAAATCATCCAAAGCGAGATAGAGAACATTTCCTTCACGATTAGCACATTTAGTGATTTGTTCATCATACACGAAATGTTTCCTTTTCCCATCAGATCCATCAGAAACCTCCTCGTAGAAGGTTTTAAAAAAATCACGGAGTTGATTTTTAGTTTTAGCAATATCAAGAGTAGCCATTCTTAGTAGTTAATAACAAACGACAAAAAATATTGTTGAAAGCAACAATGTAAAAGAATTAGTGAATGTATGATGTTTTATAACAGATGATAATTCCAATGGCGCGCAAGGCAACGAACAAAAATAATTCCCGCTTTAAAAGGTCATTGTAAGAGTATTTGTGGGATGATGCAACAACCAATTTATGGTGAATAAAATTCCAATTGTAGTTTAGAAGTATGATCAAAACAAGTTATTATGAAAAATTAATTTATTTCAAGAGTGAAAAAGTTATTTGGATAATTTTATCACATAAGGGTGCGTGTTTTCACAACCATTAACTTGACAATTTATCACAATTATTCATTACAAAAGTTATACCAAAGATTTTTTTAAATGAAAACACTTTCCATCTGGTAAATTTATGCGATTGATTTTTGAAACTTATGATAATTTTATTCTTCCTCTCCAGTTTTAATATTTATCAACAATTTAATTCACTTTTTTAGTATGTACAGTTTCCTCTCTTCTGCTCAATTCCCCAAGTAGAATAAACACGCCGCGGTCCCTAAGAAAACTTTGATATACATCCTTCATTAACAAATATTTTATTTTCGATTGTTTTTGTTATCATGGAACGGAGTTTTCCCTCTCACTACGATACTGTTCTCTACGAATGTGCATGTGGAAGTTTTGAAAAGTACTCAAGACTTTTATTTTGTTATGAATGTAAAAAATTTGCATGTGAAGGGTGTTGTACAGAATCACTGGATACAACATTTTGTCCATTCTGTTTCGAGTGCTCTACACTCGGTGAATTTAACACGAAAAAGAATCGCTGCCCTGATTGCAGATTGTGTCCTCTTTGTTGTAAGTTATTTAGTTGTAACAAAATACCATCAATATCATTCGATTTTATAGTTAGTTATCTTGTTATAAAAACAACAAACGAGGAGAAATGCTATTTTAAGTGTAATTCTTGTTTTTGGACTTCAAGAGAAAGTGGTTTATCAGATAGGTCAAACCATCGAAGTTATCCTGATTATGATAATAAAGAGATGGAAGATGAAATAGCTTCACTTTCTGAATACTTAAAAAAGATGGCTAGCATTGTTAAGGCATCTGAAAAAATTAAAAAGATAAAAAAGAAGAAAACTCTCTCAAACAATAAATATCAACTTCAACGATCATATGAAAATAAGTTAAAAATAACAAGTCCTGATGAGAAAATTCAGTTACCTACTGTTGTGAGTGTCTCCGAGATCCCGGAAGTTGATGAGTCATACTTTACAGGAGAGTGTCCAAGATAAATTACTACCAACATTAGATCAAAAAATAGAACAATGTGGATTTGGTTGGGGAAAGCTTCAGCCCATCCCAGCATATAACTTGTGTAAAAAGGCATATCGATGTTCAACAGGTGATCATCTACTCTGTCGACTGGAATACTCACCAGCTACAGTGAAGTTTAAAATCTTCAATACAGCAGTGGACATTTTTACCACAAATAAAGGTTGTTCCTAAAAGTGATAACATTACAAATGAATGGAATAACCTAATGCTTGTAGTTAAAAATAACTCTTCATCCGTCGTTCGTGTTAAATTATTCCCCCTCCAAAACGATGATGCATCCTTTGTTGAATGTTGTGATCCAGACGTGGAATTTACACTAACAGCTAAAGAAGATACCTTCGAGGTGGATGAGTCATTTTCTCTATTCTACAATGAGCAACGCCATGAAGACAATCCACTAACATTCCGCAAAGGTTGTAGGGCAGGTCTAAATTTCAAGGTGAAACCAAAAATAGACAGTAACAGTAATTTTTTCAATCTGAAGGTTAAATTCAGCCCAACTCTTAAAAACGACGATGGTAGAGATGAAATATGGTATGATTTGTTAATGAAAATTGATACTGGCAAGAGTTCATCTAAACTAGAGAATGTACATTAATTATGACAATATTATATCATTATAAACTTTAATATATTGTATTGATGAGAGTGTTTAAGAAAAGGAAATGTCATCTTGATTAACGGTATATATTTGCAATTTTATTCTTATTTTAAATGTTATAATAAAACGTCTATTCGAGGAGAATGATCTTTAAGTATTCTCTAGTTTTGTTTTGTTGTTTTCTTATTTTTAATGGAGATTGTCTAAAGATATTGCAAATTGTTCCGGGTTTTACTAATAGTCATGTTTTATTTAATTATCGTGTGGCGGAGACGTTAAAATCTTTAGGACATGATGTTTTTCTATGGACACAAATGGAAATGAGTATGGTTGTGAAGGATGTTTTGAAAAGACCAAAAGGTGTAGATGAATTGAAAGTTTTAATAACCTTCAAAGATAAACTCAAAGCCGAGGGATTGAAAGTTTTCCAAACCATGATGTTCAACAAGGGTGATGCATACGATCTATGGTGGACTGGCCAGGAATTCAAAGACATGAGATTAGAATCATGTGAACAAATGCTTGATGTAGGAAATGAAACAATAACAAAACTAAAAAATAAAAAATTCGATATTGCTATAGGACATTTCCATGATTTATGTCCTCTAGCCTTAGCAAAAGCAGTAAATGTTAAAAAGGTAATTTGGATTACCCATGGAACATCAGTTTATGATTTTACTGCAACTCAAATGGGATTAAGAACATTCCCTGCCTCAATATCTCATCCTCTTAGTTCTTTTGCTGATGAAATGACATTTTCTGAGAGATTGTTAAATTTATTATGGCATTTAAGTAAACTTGATTTTGTTAATTTACCTCAAAATCTTCTTTATGATGAAAATTTTATGTATAAGAGAAGGAAAGAGTATTCGGATAATGAAGATCTTTGGGATCTTAGTAAAAATGTTCAAGTGTTATTCGTTAACGGAGAAAGGTTCTTAGATTTCCCAAGGCCTTTCCCTATTGGAATCACCTTTATGGGTGAAGTAGGTAAGAAAAGTTCCTCTAAAAGCTTTACCTGAAGATATTGAAAATATTATAAGTAAAGCCAACAAAGGAATCATTCTTTTTTCACTTGGAACTGTTTCCAACACAACAAACATGCCACAACAAATGATCCATTCATTCGTTGAAGCCTTCGGTCAATATCCTGACTACCAATTTCTATGGAGAATGGAAATGGACATACCAGAAGCAGAAAAATATGAAAACATCAATTTACTAAAATGGCTCCCACAAAAAGATTTAATGAAACACCCGAGTACAAAATTATTAATTGCTCATGGTGGTTACAACTCCTTCCTAGAAGCTTCTCAGACAGGTGTCCCCGTTATTTTGATGCCTTTATTTGCTGATCAATTCATAAATGCTAAACGTGCTCAAAGATTTGGTATAGCTGAAACGTTAGATAAATTATCATTAACACCAGAGAAAGTTTCAAATGCTATATATAAAGTTTTGAATATCCCAACATATGCTGAGAATGCCAAAAAGTTATCATTAATGTTAAATGACAAACCTTCAAACGACAGTTACGCCATACTGAAACATCGCATCAAATTAGCAGTTTCCGCAAATAAAATCTTTAGTTTAAAAGCCGCTCAAAATTTAAATTTTATTCAATTCTACAACTTAAATCTAATGATTAGTGTTAGTTGGAATCATCATTATGCTATCAATAAATATGACTAAATAAAAAAATACATGTGAAAAGGTTTTATAAGTTAATTGTTGTTACATTAACGGCTTCATTTTCAATAAATCTCTGCTTTAAATTCCCATATTTTAGAATGTTTATTTCTGCTAGTATATTAATCACAATTCTAAAATCACTTTTTGATAGACTTAGTTTTTCCTGCATCTCATCGGGATCAAGGTACCGTGCCACATTGACGGTTTGGCAAATGTTAGAAATGACGGATGCTATGAATTTTATCAGTACTTTATCATTAGGAAAGTGACTGACATTTGCTAGAGGTGTCAGGAATTTACCCAAATAAATGGGTGAACTTAATTTTTCTTGATTTAAATTTAAGATAACTGTAAACCGGGGATCAGAAAATGAGATGCTTTCATTTTTTGAACATGCAACACCTATAATTTGCTTTTCATATGGAGCACAATCTCTGAAAACAGTAAAAAAAATTATTAATAAAAGATAATAAGTTAAAATTAAACATACAAAGCAAATGCATTTGGTATTTCTTTCGTTATACTTAAAGACGGTTTAATATAAATCAATTTCTGCAAAAAATCCAAAGCTGTTTTCTCTCTCTTCTCGGAGGCCAATATACATATCCGATATCCGGATAAAAGTGAAGCTATTAATCTGTCAAGCCCATTCTCCATTAAACAAAGAGTTTTTTCATTCTCAAGAAAATCATCATCTTGATCAGGTCTCGTATAATTCTTCCGAGGATGGACACTTCTTATAACAGGATTCCTCCCACAAAACAATATCCCATACTTCTGATTCTCCAAAGTCAGTGTAACCAACTCATTATAATACTTCTCAAAACTAAATACAAATTTATCAAATGCACACAAACATAACTCTCGTAATGGTAATAAATCTTGTGATGACAACCCACGTTCTATGGCCGGAAAAAACTTCTCCATCTCCTGGGGTAGGAATGTACAATTACAACTTTCCTCCTCACCGGATAGCGCTGAAAATGCTCCTTGGAGTTTGTTTGTGAGAGATCTTATTTGTTTAGAGATAATTTGGATTTTTGTTGCCAGGACAGGTGAGATGTTTCGGGAGTAATGAAGTTTATAATATTCACTGACCGTATCGTTTTCTATCCTATCAGCGATGTCCATCATTAGATATGAAAATCTTTTGAATTGCCTTCTGTTACATGATAATACGGGTTTTAACATTTCACTTACAATATTCTCAAATTTAGTAAACAATTCCACGGTGGGGCGTTCTGGGGTTAGGTATGCTAAAGCAAACGATCTTTGAAATGCTCGTGCAGTTACATCTAATATAGTTGAGTAATGTACTAACGCATGTAGTGCTAGACTTTGATTGTATAGTAGCGTCGTTGAACCATGTATCATGTCAGCTGACATCAACCAAACACTTACATTATCGAGATTTAGGTGAACTGAAACTTTCTCTGGATAGTGAATTAATGGTTTTGGACCAAGGATTTGATCAAAATTAAGAAGTAGTAACACTGGTGTTTTTGAACATGTCAATTCCATAAAAGGATCATTTAAATTGTCTTGTTCAACTAAATCTGCGATTATCCTATTAACAGTAATTCTATTTTTTAACATAATCTTAAAAACTATACACAATCATTTAATAAAAAAATAATTATCGATTGATAAGCAAACAATATGAACAAATAAATAACAAACGGTATATACTACAAATTATATATTCAAACAACGAATGTCAATGAATTTCAAAATTAGTAATATACAATAAATATTAGGAAAGATTTTACATTTTATTCACTTTTTATAAGAAACTCTTTTGATTCTCTATAAATACAGGATGTATAAATATTTGCTAAACAATGAAAACTTACTTCGCAATAAACTTTACCCATAAACTGATTAACACACTTTTCCACTTCTTTTTTTTGTAGTCTTCTAATTCTTTCATAGTGCCCTGCTCGATTTAGGGATTTTTTTGTTACATGTCTCATCCATTCCTCTGGAAATGCCTTTATTTTGGCTGTGTCCATCTCTAGTATTGATTGAACATCTTTAGCTGTTCTTTTTCCGAATAATACTTCAACTGCTGCTGCACGTTTTTCTATGGCTATTTGTGCCCGGATCTGACTGGCTTGGTGGATTTTTTTTTGGCGTTCTTGGGACTTTTGGAGGAAATCGTTTTTGTTGTTTATTAGATATTCCTAAAAAAATTATTTAATAAATTAAATAGTAATTTACGTTTACTGTCCTGTATTTAACACCCCTAGGGATTGATTTTTTTTCAGGTATTTCAATGTAGTAAGCTATTTTTGAGCCATCCTCATTTAGGGAGGGTGTCTTTTCACTATACTCGAAATATATGTCATTTTCATTGTTAATTGTTTCGCTGTCATTATTACTTTTAATAGTTTTATCCTCATCTGAAGACATTAAACTTGAGAATTTTCTTATCATCGAATCTGTATTAATACTATCCGACAACCCTTCAATCTCTTTGTCAAGTCTTTCAAGTATTTCGGGTGTATTTCTATCATGATCATCAACGTCATTTGAACTCTGATGAATGACTTTCTCGTAAAGTATCTTCTCTTGTTGACATAAAACAGAACCAGAGATATTAAAACTGTTACCAGGTTCACATGACTCATTCACCACCGACTTATTCTTTCTCCTTTGATTTGTAATTTTTTCCACATCAAGAGACAGATCATTTTGTATAACCCTATTGTTTGTATTATTTTCCTTATTACAAGCATTGTTTTGACTATTATTTACATCTGTAATTGTAGAAATTGTGTTCATAATATCGTGAATAGAATAATCTTTTAATTCGTTCGCATTTTTCCCAAGTACCTTTTCAAACATTTCATATACTAATCTTATTTTATCTTTTTCAACCTATTAAAAATCATAATATTTATTATAATGGTATGGAAATATTTGGTTTTTCATATGAAAAATTATGGTTTAAAAATAATAAATATATTTTGTGTGTATATTTATGAGGATAGATGTTGACACTACAATATATACTCTATCAATTCCCTACCTTTAAAGCTTTTTTTAAATAAATTATTTTGTTCTTTATATCTCCTTAATTTCCAATCATACTTTTTCAGTAATTCCTTTAATTTCTGATTTTCTTAAAGTAAATTTTATAAATTCTCTCACAAATTAATGAAAATTACCTTCCATCCTGGTATTGATAGATTAGATAGTAAAAAGTAAAAAACAATAGACGACAACTACTGTTGAATACAAAAGAAAAGCAAATAATGTCGTCTTTTAAAGATACCCCGCTTATTTGTGAAATGTCACTTAGTCATTTAAACGTACCTTTTTAGAATGAAACTTATTATAAATATGAGTAATGATTTTATCTACCATTTTATATTGTTGTTGGGAGAGGGGATATTTTATAAATTGATAAATATGAATGCCATTGTTTACTGTTTTTTCTTTCTTTAAATATTTAAATAAAATATTAAAAAAATTACTTTTAATTGTATTTTAAAAGTATTTATATTTATTTTTTTTAATTTTGGAAAATATTTATTTTTCTGCAAATTAACAATTACTTAAATGATCAGAAGACAAACTTACTTCTTTAGTTTTATCAGCTGACTGGTTTCTTATCACTAAATTACCTTTATTCTCTTATATTAAGGATGCATATAAAAAGTGTCAATATATACAAAACTTTCACGCACAAATTTAAATTGTCAATATTATAATAATTTCATAAGAAGTATCTACTCTCGAAATGTTTGTTCTTTTTTTCTCTATCCAAAGTACATTTTCCCTATATTTATATCAAAGACAATTTAATTTAGCTAAAAAAATGTTTAAAATATACATTGTCCATTAATCCTTTTTAACGATCTCCACTTAAAATGTTAGATGTACCGTATATTCTATGTGAACGTCTTGTATCTAATACATTTATAAGAATATTTGGGTAACCTGTATTAAACCTCACTTTTATAAATATAGTATATACCTAAATCCTACTTTATTTATTATATAACGTAGTTTAGTTGCTTTTTTAATAATTTTTCTATGAATTCTTTTAGTTTTAAAATGAAAAATAATAAAAGAATATACATACTTTTACTTTTGGTTATTTTTTTGTTTGCTAAAAATGCCAAATCATATATTATAGAACAGGGAAAGAATTATGAAATCGAGGATTGGGATAATGAAAACTCTATTGGCAATCTAAAGAAAGAAGTAAATTGCTCTATACCGGATTGGAAAAAGAATAATTGTCAGAATTGTTTGGATATTGATAAGGTATACATTTATTTTACGTTTAATGTTATATTATAATACTTTTAAGAATTGTTTATGGTGTTTATCATCTAAGACATGCCAAAAATACGATGGATTCTTCCAAAATTGCAATTACGAAGATTCCCGTGTTTATCATTGTGACCTCCCATACACAGCAGTCATAATCTTTTTTATTGGCTTAGCTGTTATAGTTTTCTTTGTTTGTATTGTTGTCTTTTGCTGCGTATGTTCTAAGATGGACAAATGTGCTAAATGGAATAGAAATAGAATATATATATGAAGGAAACCTTAAAGGCTAAGATTCAGAAGGATAGCCTTTCCAAGGAACAGGAACAACGGAAAATGGCCCAGACAAGCTAGAATGGATGAGTTAAGAGTAAAATATGGAATAAAACTTTCTTCTCCATCATTTACAAGAATGAACAGTTTTAGATCGAAAAAAGATCAAAGTAATATTTGATATATAAATATTCTTCCTAAAAAAAACGAGATTTACACACTTTAAGTCAGATTTGTAAATCTTGTTGTATTCCGATTAAAAATTCTCGGGTATCTATATAATATTTTTAATAATAAAATTTCTATTGTTATTTATCATATTTAATATTATTTATTTCATCATACCCATCGAAAAATTCCCTTCAAGTAAAATAAAATTTGTAAATATTACTATATACACTAAAGTATTCGCTATAAGAGCATGTTTTGGAGTTATAGTTTGAATTGTAACTAGAAGTTATTTAATTATTAAATATGTTTGCTGAGGGAAGGTTTTTAGATGAGAAACAATTCCTGATTTCTACACCAATTCCTTCTTCTTTAATAATTGGTTCTGAATATTGTAATTTCACATCTCCTACATCAAAAAATTTAGTTCTTGCATTTTCTGACCGTATTGAAGTATATGAATGGCGCGGGAACACACTGACAAAAGAGTTAAGATTCCTTCCTGGTTGTAATTTGGCATACATAAAATGTATAAGGAATAAGAAGAATGTAAGTTATTTTAATAATATTTCGTAATGTATTTTTGTTAGGAATCTGATCTTATATTCGTTATTAATAGTGAATTTGAATTTTCCATTTTTGGTTTTAATAATGGAGAAATTTATTTTGCAATGAAGGGTAATATTATATCGAATTATAAAAGAATCCGGGAACAGGGGGTACAGATTGCTGTGTGTCCTAAACAAGGAAAAATTGCTATCACTGGAATGGATCAAAATTTATATGTTATTGATAGATTTGAAAGAACGGATAGGAAGAATGCTGAATTTATTAAAGGCCCTTTAGATGTTGTTGATATGTCTTTTATAGATTATTCCAAATTTAAGTCTGAAACTAGGATAGCAATGTTAGTTCACTATGAATCATGTCTGCATTATGAAGTATACGAATTAGATTATAGGACTTGTAGTCTTAGGAATGTCTTATCAATCAAAGATATACCTATTCATTGTACAAAATTATACTGTCCACAAATTTACAATGACGGAACAACATTCATTCATTTTAGGTGGTGTTTGTATTTATATTGTTCGTGGAGGAAATTTTTCTGAAAAAAAGCTTACTGTTAATAATCTTGAAAGAATAGAGTTAGATGCAGTGATTGATAATTCAATTATCTCCATAGCACCATTCAATGAAAATCCATCAAAATTCGCTTTTTGTGACAGAGCCGGTGTACTTTTCACAGCAGATATATTAACAAACGGCATTCATGTTGAAATAATCGGAAATATCAATCCAACAGCATTTTTGAATCATTTAGAAAACAATATCTTCTTCGCTTCATCCATGATAAAAGACAGTATCTTATTCAGTGTCGAGTCAAACACAGAGAATCCCCAACAAACAAACATAAATATATTAGATTCAATCCCTTATTATGGTCCAATAACAGACATGTACATGGTTAACGAAGACGACCAAGTAATTGGAATCTGTGGTGGTGATGGCAAGAACGGTTTCCTTCACACTAGTTAAACACTCCCCAACATTCAGATGTGCTTGGGAGTTTGTTGCTGTTGGTCTCCATCGTTTTTATGTTGTTCCTAAAGATATCCAGTATAACATATGTTTTGCTTCAACTCTAAATAAGACAATAACTTTTGTTTTAAGTACCAAAACCGGTGAAAGAATCGAAATGACATTTCCGGGATTTAATTATGAATCGAGGACATTGTTCGTAAGCTACCATCCTCCGTCGGAAACGTTTTTCCAGGTTACAGATGAAGGTGTTTCAATTACTAATTTTAATGATAGAATATTTAATAATTGTCAGTTACTTAATGATGATGATCTAATAGTTGTCTCAACGAATAATGATGGTGTCTTTGTTGTGGCTAATGGTAATACTATATATATTTATAATTTAAATGATGAAAAGAATTCAGTAGTTGGTGAATACAGATTTGATAAGAAAATTACTTCTATTGATATATTAAAGGCCAAAGGTTTTAATTCATTAGCATACTTTGTGGTTATTTTTGAATTTGTACCAAATATTCATGTATTTAAGATTAACATTGATGATGGAATAAAGGTGGAACATGTTGCTGAATCTACTATTGAAAATATTGGAATTGTTAATGACGTTAAATGGTATTGTGGAAGTGATGAGAAAGATTCAGATTGTATTGTTGTTTGTGACTTTTCCGGTAAAGCTTATTTTATTGATTTTAATGTTGAAAGTGGATTTAAATCTAATTACGTTGTTGTTAGTGTCGGTGATGGTGCCCTGGAGACATTTGAATGCTCAGTTAAGGGACAAAGAGCAATATTCTTTTCATGCGAGAATGCAGGATTTCTCAACCTGGAGGAGGTGGAACTCGGATATACCAAAATTAAACATCAATACTTCTTTACAGGCGTATTCTTATTATGACAATGACATTAGTTACATTATTCATATGGAACACAATACTGCTAAAGTCTCTTATTTAACCGATGAAAAAGAAATCTCATACGACAAACTCGAAATTGACTATGATTTGACACGATTTGCCTATGACTCAAAAAATAATGTACTTCTTGCTGTGGCTGTAAAAGGAAGTGAAGCAGATTATTATGAAGCTTCAATGCATGATTTTGATTTACTAAAACCAGATTATGGACCAAGAATCCATTTTCCTTTTTATGAATTGTCTTTGGATGATGAAAAGAAAGAAATTGCAGAGGATATAAAAAATTGTACCATGGAAAACTCATATATTGTCCTTGTTTCGTTAGATCATATGAAAGTAGAAGCAATGTATAAGTTACCTCCTTTTGAAATTGCGTTATGTATAAAACCTATTAAAATACCAAGTCATTTAGGTTCATTTTTTGTTGTAGGAACTGCTGTTGAGAAGCAGGATCTTTCTCAACCAGAAATTACTGATGGAAGGTTGTTATTAATTGAAGTCAAAGGAGATTATCAAAAAACGATTGAGATTAGAGCAGAGAAAAGTGTCAAGAGTCCCGTTTTTTCTATATCAACAATTGACGATAAGGTTATTGCAACTATGCTGAATTCTGTTAGAATGTTTAAATGTACATTAGATGACTTTAAATTAAAACACTCGAAATACGAATTTCTACGAGCAAATCGCATTGAAATATATGGTGAAAAGGCAATTGTTGGAGATGCTATGAGATCTGTGTCTATTTTAACTACCAAGAAGGATAATGTGGATGTTTATTCGAGATTAACAGATAGTCGTGGTTTAACAGCAGTACATATTTTTGATGATGAATGTTATATACGTTGTGTTGAGAATTGTATTCATATTTTAACTGAATGTCAAACAGAGGAGTTTCCGTTCTCTTCAAATATCTAAAATGTTGTATATTGGTGTTCAAGTTAATAAGATAATTCATGGTCATATTGGTAAAGTAGATTTATCAAAATACGCTGGAATTGGTAAATGCCTAACGATGGCCACTCTTGAAGGATCCTTAATGACACTCTTTGAGATCGACCCCAAAATGTATGAATTCCTAAAAATAATAGAAGGAAAAATCTACGATCGCCTACCACGATTCTTTGAAAGCCATGAACCATCAGAAATCCTAAGAATAAAAGGCAAAAATCAATTTGTAAATACGGACTACTTCAAGTATTTCATGACTCTCCCCTTCGAAACAAGGAAAGATATCCTGCGACTTGAAGGTATCCCGCCCTACCCCTGTACTAACGAAGTATTTGATCGCTATGAAACACTAGAAAACATTCTGTCTTTATGGTCTCAATTATTTTAACAAAATTTTATGGAATTTTGTGGAGGAATTAACTTTTTTTAATTTTATTTAAAATTGATTTTGTAATATTATTTGTAGCATGTAATCCAACACTTCCATATGTAGTGGGTACTGTTGAGGAGTAAAATATTTTATGATTGTCGAAGAGTGGCTTCCACTTTTTTTTTATTCTGTTGAGATCACTTTCTGAGAGGTTTTTGTTTTTTATTACGTCACTAGCGAGTTCTTTTAGTTTGTTGTGCCTTTCGTTGTAATATTGGGGTTGTAAAACGCCAGCTCTTGGGAGATTTCGAGATCTTCTGTCTTTTCTTAGGTTTTTTGTTATGAAGTGGTTTTCTTTTGTTAGGGAATCTCTGGATTTTGATTTACTATGGGACAGCAAATAATTTGATAGCTTCTTCTCTACCAATTCACTATATTCTGATGAAATGATTTCAAAACGTTTAAGTTCATTTTGAAGTCCAAGTTTTTCTCTATGCACTTCAAAATAAGTTCCTAAATTGCAAAACAACTCAACTAATGAATGCGCATAAAAGGCACAATTAACAACTTGGAAAGACCCCGATATACGAAGTGTGAATCCCTTAACACATTGCCGGAGACGCCGAATAAAGTGATTCAATCTATCCCTGTTAAATTTTTCTGAATTAATTAGTCGGTCAAGTAAAACTTTGTTAGAGTATATTGTTGCAGCGTCTTGATTTTTTTCATACTCCATATGACAATAAACAAATTGGGAATTAGTTAGGAATGTTTCTATTGATAAATTTATTGCTTCTAGTAATTCGTAAAGTTCTTTTTTGGTTGATGCATCGTTATGAATAACTTCTACTACCGGTTCTATAGGCTTCTTTTCTATTGAATTATTTGATTCCCTTAATTCTGTCAGTAAAATCACTCGACTTAATGAATCACATAGCCATTTCATTTGAAATGATTTATCTTGCATCAACTCTTGTAGAATGATTTTACTTAATTTTTCACAATGATTATTTTCCATCTCTAAAAAAAGTATTTTATCAAAGATAAAAATTTTACAAATAAGTAGCGACAAACGCCTCAAAAACAATAATTAAATAACTAATTATCTAATAAAACTATAGTTAAGGTACAATAAACAAAATAATCAATTAACTATTATTTACTGTTGTTGTTTTTTCCATTACTTCTTTAACAGATTTAGGGAAATCACATATTTCAGTATAATCCACTCTCATAGCAACACCTTCAGGTATGTTACGTTGGATGTATTCAAGAAATGTACTTGCAGTAGATCCAGTAACATTCTTTATGCTTATATCCCTTATGTGTGTCCTTGTTTCATAGTGAATTTTATACTTTTTACGGGCGAATTTTGATCTGTTTAAGCATGCTATCCATCTAACATAGGGGTGTCTTTGGACTGGAGTATTCTCAATATCTAAATGATGGCATGCATTCTAGAAAATAATAAAAATTTAATTATTTTTCGAAACATACCAAAAGAAATGTTGAGTACGATTGTAAGACTGCTGGATCATGGCCTCTGTATTCAATTTTAATATTACTAAATAGTTTATCCAATTCTTTATCGTTTTGATTTGTTGTTGTTTGTTGCTGTTGTTAATGGTCGTAGGGATCCATTCCTAATGCTAGTAATAGCTAAACTTTTCAAACTACTAGACAACATTACATTAAACTATTTAGTATTAAGAATAACTTTAGGAATGCTATGGTAAAATGTTGACAGGGTATTCGTTGTAAGATAATAACCTGAAATTAGTTTGTAATAATTAAATTTTTCAAGAAATTACAATTATTTATAATTTAATTGCAATTTTCATAAAAATAAAGTAATTTCCAACATTATTGCTAGGCATTTATTTTAATTGAATGGACGTGGAGATTGAAGAATAAAAAAATAATGAGTTTAATTATTACTAGCTAACTGCCCTGAATTTAAAAAAAAATATCAAAAGAAATTTTGTATTTTTCTTCAAGTAGTTTAAATAAAGAGATTATGATGCCAATAAATTGTAAAATTTTATAATAGAAAAATCTCATATACTATAAAAATCAGATGGCGATCAAGAAAAAATTGACAATATTTTATATCGGCATAATGAAGATATTTAACAATGCAATACAATTGAATATATTTTTAGTAAAAAATATTATTTAGTATATGATCAACTTAACAAAATATGTAATAGTTTAATAAATCTATTAATTTTAGAGAAACCTTCCTTAACTTCTCAAGTGTGGTGGAATATAACGTTTTTTTGTTGTTGATGCAGAAGGTGTTGGTAAGACTGATGGTTTTTTATCGTTCTCTGAATTATTCTTGACTTCTTCAGTAGGAGCAGGAGGTCTTCTCCAGTTGTCAGGTGTATTGTCAACAGGCACTTGTCTTACAGGAGCAGCTGGGCCAACTCTATCAGACTTCCAATTTGAATCTGTATCACATGGTAATATTTTTCTTTCTGGTCTCTCTTCACGTCTTCCACCACCTCTTTCATCACGATATCCTCTGGATGCACCATCATCGTAACGTCTCTCGTAGTTTGATCTATTTCCTCTATCAATTTTTGATGATCCATAGATTTGAGCTAAATTATTTTCTACCTTAGGTTGTAACTCAGCAAAATTAATTGCAATGCCTTTTCCTTTAGATGAAAGTGTTGTGGAGGTAACGTGAGGTTTGTGTTCTTCTATTTCTTTTTCAATTTCTTGAGCATCTGATATTGATGGAAATAGTGCAGAACTAGTTATATCAATTTTAACTCTAGAATTACGACTAGCCGGTGGAACGTAAGCATTAGATGTCTGTGTGGTATTAACTGTAGGAATTACTTCAACAGCCGGTTGACTAACAGTACCCCATCCTTTTGTCGTTATAGGAACATCCTCTTTTTTCTCTTCTGGTTCTGAATGTTCAATAATTGTTGATTCATCATAATTAGTTATTGATAGACCTTGTGGTATAATTTCAATTATTTCTTCATCTTGTGGAATATATTGAATATATTCCTCATCAAGTTCTTCCTCATTTTCTAATGCCTCCTCTTCCTGAAATGTATAATGAAAGACGAACTAATAAAATTAATAATCTTACCAACTTCCGACTGCTCTTCTTTAATTCAGCAAAAACTTCATCAAGATTAACAACATGTTTTTTCACTTTATCTTTTTTCTTTCCCGATTTTTTTTTAAATAAAGCACTAACATCATCAGACATCTTCACAAGCTAAAAATAATATTATTAATTATGTAAATAGAATTTTACATAAAAAATTTCTATAATACAAAGATTAAATTTTTGTATAAACGAAAAAAGATGTTGCAATTTAAATAATAATTAACTAATTAGAAAGAAGCAACTTAAAATAATAATATACTTTTTAAATAATGGTCAAAAGTATGTAATGAAAGCATAAATAAATCAAATTTTGATAAAAAAAATGTTTCAATTTGCAAAATATTCAATTGAATTATTTTATATTAATATTAAATAAACATCAATATACTTTATAGTAGGATATTAAATGTTAGTTGTCAAAATGGTGTATTTTTAAATTATGTAAACATTAAAGTTGAAATATTTTCAATTCCAAGATACTTAAATTTAAGAAATTCGCTGAATGACATGTCATCAAGGGGAAAATGGGACATATTGTTATCTTAGCACGATTGTTTATTAGAGATGCACTTAATTCCAAACGTATCTACTTTGAATATACTTTGTATAATTTACAAAAATATTTCAGTTATGTTTAATATTACGAAGGAAGTTTTCCATTTAAATGGTGGTGCTTTTCGCTCATGGACCCAAAGACTTTTAGGAGTAAATAAATTGAATATCGAAAATTCTCAAGGCTTAAAAGTATGTTTATTAATCTATGATATTATTTTATTTCTAATTTAAGGTAAAATCATTTCTGAAACTACGTTGTAATCGTTGTTATTTTATAAGAATCAATGGAAGGATGCATGTAGAGTGTAAAGGTTCACCACGACACAAGGCTTGTGAACCATTTAATACAAAACTACTCTGGTAGATTGTTGTTATATTATTTTATTTAAATAGATATTCAAATTTTTATTAATATTTTATTTTCGTGGTTTTAACCATAAAACATATCTCAGGCATTTTTATTTTTAATAACATTATATTTAGGATGAAAAGAAACTCTCTAAAGGCACCAGTAGAGACAAAAAGGACAGAATTTAAATACGAAATAAAGGGAGACCATTTTTTATTACCATTACGAAATGTTAATCCTCAAATAACATGTCCCATATGTAATGGTTATTTTGTAGATGCCACAACAGTTATTGAATGTGTTCACACATTTTGTCGTAGTTGTTTGTTAAAACATTTTGAGGATGGTGATAATACTTGTCCGGCTTGTCATATAGAAATTCATCAATGTTATCCATCACAATATGTAATTTTCGATAGAACCATGCAAGATATTGTATATAAACTTGTCCCAGGTATGTGGGAGGAAGAACAAAAAAGGAGGAAAGATTTTGAAAGGAAAAAAGCCATTGAGAATGGCGAGATTGTTGATGAAGAGATGCCAGAAGAAGTTGTAGAAGGTGAGAAGAAGCCATGTTGTGAAGAAAATGACGATCCATCTACAAAACATAAACGAAATCAAGATATGGTGACGGTGTGCTTAAAACCAGGAGGTGGTTTAAGCGCGTTACCTCGGAATATTCTTAGAATATCCGAATATGTCACAGTTTCTACATTAAAACGCTACGTTGCGTTAGTGTTTCATAATGATGCTAAGCGGTATTCTGAATTTGATTTTTTTTGTAACAATGAATTAATGGGTAGAGATTTTACATTAAAATTTATCATATTAACTCGGTGGAGGAACAGACAAAAGGAAATGTTACAGTTGACATTTAAGCCTCATGTTGACTATTAAAAATTGTATATTTTGTATAATATTTTTTTATAACTTACTAATACCAATACATTGTAGCTTAAGCTTTCTAACCTAGAGAATAATTTTATTGAAAGCAATTTTATAACAATTAAATAAAAGTTTTGACCATTGAATAAGTGATAAAAATGTTTTTGCAGTTTATTTATGTAGATCAGAAATTTGTAAATATTTGAAGAATGATATTTAAATTTTATAGAATGTTTCTATATAAATTTATTAGTTTTAAACTTATTTTGACTCATATACTTTGGTGTAGGATTATTCTTAACAATAAAGTATTAATTAGTGTGAATGTACCTATGATATTAATAAATTTTTGGTTCTATTTGGCCGCAAAATACTTGGATAATTTTCCATGATTATTATTTGATTTAACCAACCGAATGTCATGTTTCATTTGGCTTTGTTTAATTTTAAGTTCGTTTAACATATAATTTTTTATTAAAACTACACGGTTTATTGCCTTATAATTTGATCATTCTTTAATCAACTTTAACAATATAGTTTCTCTCTTATCTTGATGTTGGTGATTTCAAATGAGCCAAAAATTATTTTATTTCTTTAACATTTTGAAACGTTGTGTAAAAGACGAAACTATAAAAAAGCAATCCTTTAACAACTTCCGACACAGAAACCACAAATGTTGAATCCAATATTCCTAACCCATAATCTCCATATAATTCCTTGACTTTAAATTTTTGATTATACCACATTTGAATTGCTTTAAACTAGTTACTTTTAAAAATAATTTCAATTAAAAAATATATTCAAAATTTTAAGGCTCTTTTATAGGAAACATGCAAACTTACCTGTGTTTTAATTTAATTGTTTAGTTAGAAAGACAAAATTTTTCAGAAATAAAGAAATTAAAGATCTTTTAGTTCTCTATTTTCAAAATAAATCTTATTATTAGTGTGGATTTCATTTTGTCTAGAAATCTGCAAACTCCTAAAGTTTTTTTTACTATATGTGGTTGTTACATATTATTAATAATATCAAGGTTATTTGCTAACATTATTTTAAAATTCAAATTATAATTTTAAAAAAATTACTCTTTCAGATATTGGAAATATTTTATAGCAAATTTTTGTATATGATAAAAATATAAAAATGCAAAAGACTCCTAATTCTAGAATGGGTAAAATTTGAATTGATAAATGTGACAAATCATCGATATGTCACTTCAATTAGTGTCTCATTTCTTCTTTCATTCATATTTTATCGCTATATAACACTATTGTTGCTTATAAATTAAAAACTTTTGAATATAAAATTGAATAAAATTTTATCAATTATGATATTTTGCATAATTTTACTGAAAATTTGGAAATAATATGCTGTTATATTCAAATTTCATATAAAAAAATTATGATATAACGAGTAGATTTTCTACACAAATCACCTACAATGCTTTTAAAGTTATATTTGTTGGGTGCTGCTTTGGCTTTGATGCCACTACCAATACAGCCCCAAGGACCACCTCATAATGTTTTCTTTGATGGTATTCCTAAAAATATCACCAATACAACATTTCCGTTTCAATTAAATACGGTAACTAATTATGACATTGTCCTTGTGAAATGTCCTTATGGTGAATACAGACAAAACGGTGAAAATGATGATTTTAAACTAGAACGTAAATTAGAAAGATCAAAGATAGGCGAATTAATATTTAAGGATGATGTGTTAATTTGGACACCATCAATGAGGAAGTCATCTAGTAAGGTACAACATAATTGTGGAAAACTTACTGCCAATATCGATGGTACTAGTGATAGGAATATTATGTGGATTTATAATATTATGTGGAAAAACGCCTCAACCCTTCCGATGAGTGCGGAATTAAGATACACAAAAACCGATGTCAAAAAAAAAAACACAATAAATGTAATAATGGCAATGAAGAAGCCTTAATTTTGACTAAGAATAAAGAAAATGGTATGATAGTGAAGGTTAATCCAGCAGCACTCGAAAATCCCTATGTGAATCAGATTTTTCACTATTTTATAAAGCCTAAAGAAGATAATATTAATTTGATTCAGGAGCCTTGTGCAACAGTGAAAATATATCAATGATTGTCCAATAATTACTCTAAAGGATTACAGTCCTTTTAGTCAAAATGTGATAAATGGCACTACTTTTAATGTTATTCACATAAACGGAAATAAAGAAATTATAGAAGTATATCTTGTTGCGGATGAAGACAAAAGTTTTTACCGTGGGGAAACATTAAATCTGAGAAAGATGAGATATTTAAAAGAAGTGCCTGAAGTTATTGAAGATTCTAAAAAACCAATAACTTCGAATTTTACAATCAATGGCTTCGATATGGTGGAATTGACATATGATTGTCCGGATGAAGGAAGCTTTATACAACAAGCCCAAAGATTTTATTTTGCACCTAGCGTCAAGGACCTCAAACTCCCAGGAAAAACCGTAAAATATGGCACAAATGATACTATTCTGAAATTAAATTGTCCAACTGCTTATTTGACAGTTGGTTACCTGAAGGAAGTCGTTTATAATGGAATTAGAGGAAGTGTGAGTACTCTAAACTCTATTGATGGCATAAAAGGCAAATTTAAAGAGATTGGTACTAATATAATTTTTGATGAAGCTGAAAATGGCACTACAACAATAGAGTGCTTTTACAAAACTTTAGATGGAAATATCACAACCACCACAGACTTCGTTAATAAGGATAAAGTTGGGGTACAAAATAAGTATAAAATGCAGGTTGCCAAAGGTAAAATAGATCTAATTGAACCTTCAACAACAACAACACCTATTACAGTAAAAAAAGAAGAGAAGGGTGCAGAAAATAATGGTGTCAAGGATACCAAAACATTTCTAGGATTTTTTACGCTATTTTTTATACTTTTCATATAACTGTATAATCATAGCTGTTAATTTGTCCTTGCAATGTTCTTATAAAAAAGTGCTAATCACTTATCGCAAATACTAAAATCCAACACGAAAACGGCTAAATATTTCGTTGGATGGTAATTTTGTTTTGAAAAATATATGTAAATTGTAATTTATTTAGTAACAATAAAGTATTTGCGTAATTAATCTATTTTTATATTTAATTTTATGATTATAAAGAATTGCTAACTATTTTTACAAAGTTTTTGATAATGTAAGCTCTTTTTGTATGTTAAAAATTTGGTATACAACACTTAAAGTTTAAATTTTTTATAAAAATACTTATAGCTTCAATAAATTGTTTGAAAAGCATGCTATATATGATAAAATTCAATAGAAATATCAGGTCTACCTAAAAAATTGACATTACAGTTATCTGTGGTCATCTCATGAGAAAATGTTAAAATAATTGATAAAACAAAATTATTATCTAGAATGGTTATATCTTTATAACGTTTTTCTTCTTTATAATCATACCTAATATAAACTTTTTTTTCTGAAGAAGCGGGATCCGTTTCATATGTGCTAACCGAGGTTAGAACAAATTAAATCGTGGTTATTGTTTCCTGATTTATTTCAGATAAAGAATGTCAAAAACATAATATCTTTCTAGTATATATAAAAATATACTTGATATGATAATGCATTCACATAAAATGTGTAATAAGTTTTTTTAAATTCAAAAACGTAATATCTTTTCCCTTTTTTACAAACGCACACCTGATCTGGTCATGCTTTTCTATCCTCGGTGCGCCGTTTTAAACAGAATCTTTAATAAACATCCCAAATAAATCTTTTCTATTATAATGTTTCACTATTTTTTCAAAGTTTAAAACAAATATTTTGCAAATAAATAATTAATTATTGTATTGTACTGTAAAAATTTATGATTTATAAAAACCTGTTTTTATAATATTGAGGTTTAGTTTCAAAATATTTAAAGTCCATTTTTAAATTAAATTGAATTTAAAGTTTTCCATATATTATATTTTCAATCAATTAAGTTTTAAATGAAGAAAGTTATAAGATTATTAAAATGATGGAGAATTACACACTTAAATCTTTAAATATTTTGAATGTTTCGGAAAATACTTAATAGAAATTTTAGGACCTCTTTGGATTAGAATAGCAATTTTTGAAACTATCTCATATTTTAATATAAAAAATAAAAACACAGAATTGATATGCAAATTAGCTCAGAAATACTAGGCATTTCCTAATGTTTGTAATAAGCAAACATGTCCGAGGTTATAAATAACAACTTTTGACTTTAGATATTTTTTATCCCAAAATTGGGACTTAAATACCCTAGAAGTATATATTTCACGGGTTTAATAAATTCTGGATATATATAATCCAATAGGCCAAATTCAATAGAATAAGTTTTGGGTCCAAATCTTGAGGTCCAGTTTTTGTGAAATGTTGGTGATGAATATTTTTTAAAATAATTCAACCTCAGGTTATGTGAGCCAAAATAGGCATACGTAAAAGTTTTTCAGACTTTTGTAAGTTGTTTCGAGAAGTTATAATGTGCCTAATTTTCATGAAATTCAAAAAGTTAAAATGCAGAGATGTTTTAAAGCGTTAAACTTGTCCAATAGGTCCCATCTTTTAAATATATGTAAATCATTGTATATGAATCCTGAGGTTTAAAAAAAATTTAAAAATGATAAACTTTTAAGAAGTTATAGGCGAATTAAAATTTCAGTAATTTCTGTTTTATGACTATCTTCTTTACTTAGTATTATTTGATATTTTAAATATTCAAATAATTTGCTTGTAGATTGCTTAATTATCTATGTGAAATAAAACTGTTATTAATATATTTTCAATTGATGTGATGTAATATACTATATTTTTGTATTCATAAAAATTTTAATGTATAAAGATTTTAAAACATGAACGTTTAAATAATTAAAAACTGGATAGATGAAATTATGAATATTAATCTTTTCATCATTGTGAATATGAATTACTGAAAAAAAAAAATATTTGTTGCATACTGAGAATATAATTGGTCTTATTAATATAAAGAATCTATATAAATTTTATATTTTTATATTTCAAATATTTCAAAGTTTTTTTTGTTGGAGAACATTCTCAAACTAAGCCTGTTATGATTTAAAGTGAAAACAATTATACAACTGTTGGTATTATACTTATTTGTTAAAGCTGAAACTAAAGTTGGGAGAATAGTCTACTAGTACGCGTCAACTTTTTAAACATGGTTACATGGCTCTTGAAATTAATAAAAACCATCTTCATAATATGATTAGTTTGATTTATAATTTTTTTTTATTATTTGTTTTTAGATCCTCAACCTATCGATAGCTGAACAGGAGGCCAAACAACGAACTGAGGTAAAGAAAGTCAGAAGAGAATACATTACCGATACCTCAAGGAAGAGGAGTAAAAGAACTAATCTCGTACCGGAGCAAAGGAACAGTCTCTACAACAGATATCTCCAAAATAACAGGCCCTCGAGGAGGCTCCTAATGGGATTGCTAATGATATTGGTTTGGATGTTAATGTCGTTAAGATATAGTTTTGCAACAGAAGATAGAAAGATAGGAAGTTTATTAATAAAGATGATGCGTTATGGTCGATGATTTATAGGAATCAGGTACTTTCTTATTTAATAAATGGAGTTTTATATTATTTAATATTGTAGATTATTACCGATATAATAACTTACATTATATGTGTTTTTACTTTTATTTTTTTTTTCAAACTTCTAACATTCCATATATGTATTCTTTTTACTGATATTAAATATCTGTTGTTGTAGGATGTCTATGAAAGAATATGAATAAAATTTTGATGTCAATATTTTGGAGGGATAAGGACTTTTCAGTATTTTAAAAGGTTAGTTAAAAGAGTGCACATTTGATTTTTATCCCGAATTTTATAGATTGAAGGCTCCTTATTCCGACTATTCGACCTTATACATGTTCTAAATTTGCTATGAAGACTTTTTTGTGATACTTAATGTTAATCTATCTTTTCAAAATAATTCAACCAAGAATAGGACTATTATTTTGATGACCAAAATTCTATGATATCTATTCTATAGTAAATATAAGTTTCGAATCTATTTCCTATAACAACATACCATTCTACTTTACAGAAACATCATCAACCTGTAGTCAAAGTGATAAAACAACCAAAGTTGGTAATTTTTGTTTATAAGGTGGTGACAATAAAACTATCGATAAGAATCAGGTTTGTCGTGATTACCTTCATAATATATGATATGTAATCGTGGAAAAAATTGCAAATTACCTCATCCATCAAAACATAAGGATAAAAAAGATATTGAAAATTATAACTTTTACATTGACTTTCAAGTAAGTTTTTCATTTTTTTGCCTTATCGCTGCTTTGTATTCGTTATATTACTATAATAATAACATTTCTTTGACCATTGTTCTTATCATTATTTTAGAATAATGGATGCCATCATGAAAATTGATGATTTATACATGCACTATGATATAATGTTAAACCATACCGAAACATTTAAGGAGTAACCATGGACTCAGCGCACGATGATGCAGCAGTAACTAAAGGTGATACTATCAATGGAGTATCTATATGCAAAGAATGTCGGATTAGAAAATGTAAACATGGTTCTTACTGTTGTTTATGGCATGTTAATATAAAACATGAAAGAAATAGTGCGTAAAAAAAATAAAGATATCAAAAAACATAGAAACGGTTTTTTTTTAATTCACATGACCATTAAATTGTATCACCAATGCATGCATATCCGTAGACCTCCTTGGATTTTATTTTATTATAGTTTTTTTCTATATATTAGAAAATAAGTTTATTATTTTCTAAAATCTAATAAGCTATTTAATAAATGTTATTCAATGTTGCTTTTATCGATAAAATATTGCAAAGTTTTCTATTTTTTCTACTTCTTATGATATTATATTATGCAACAATAAATTATTAAAGATGATGAAGGACGATAAAAATAAATTAATCGTCAATAATTATGATAAAGACCCAATTGATGAATGTGGCACACAAGAAAAAGTTCAAATGTGGGCCGAACTTGTCAGAGAAACTTTTTGCGTCATTTCCTCTGAGGCCTACCCCACCAACTTAACAAACTTCTCAACCATTGGAGGTGGAAAAACATTCAAAGAGTCATGGTTATGTTAGCCAGACAATTCATCTATTCTAAGTATAATTGTTAATTATGTTCTTTGTATTCAAATTATTATCTAGAAATTATCAAAATTTAACGACTTTTACTTTCTATAATTTATATTTAGCTGGCTGTATTTTCAAATTACTATTTAGAATGGTTATATCTTTATAACGTTTTTCTTCTTTATAATCATATCTAGAATAAACTTTTTTCTGAAGAAACGGGATTCGTTTCATATGTGATAACCGAGGATAGAGCGAATTTAATTGTGGTTATCATTTCCTGGGTTATTTCAGATAAAGAATGTCAAAAACATAATATCTTTCTAGTATATATAAAAATATACTTGATATGATAATGCATTCACACAAAATGTGTAATAAGTTTTTTTAAATTCAAAAACGTAATATCTTCCCCGTATATACAAACACATACCTGATCTGGTCATGCTTTTCTATCCTCGGTGCGCCGTTTTAAACAGAATCTTTAATAAACATCCCAAATAAATCTTTTCTATTATGATGTTTCACTATTTTTTCAAAGTTTAAAACTAATATTTTGCAAATAAATAATTAATTATTGTACTGTACTGTAAAAATTCATGGATTATAAAAACCCGTTTGTATAATATTGAGGTTTAATTTCGAAATATTTAAAGTCCATTTTTAAATTAAATTGAATTTAAAAAGTTTTTCATATATTATATTTCAAACCAATTAAATATTAAAATGAATGAAGTTATAAGATTATTAAAATGATTGGGAATCACACACTTAAATCTTTAAATATTTTGAATATTACGGAAAATACTTAAGAGAAATTTTAGGATCTCTATGGGTTAGACTAGTGAATTTTTGAAACTATCTCATATTTTGATAAAAAATATAAACACAGAATTGATATGCAAAATAGCTCAGAAATATTAGACATTTAAAATAAAATAATGATATTTCTGACCATATTAAGAAATTTAAAATCCTTTTAGAAAAAGAGATTGTTGAAACAAGTGACAAATTATTTATTCCTTTTTAGAAGTTAAAGAATAATAATTGTTATATTCGTCTTCGATTTTATTGTGAAAATAAAACAGTATATTTTAAATTTTTTTTCAAATTTGAAATTAAGTACCGTATTTAATTTTAAAATTTATTCCACTTATTCCTAATAAATTCGAAAAATGTTTTAGGTACCAGCTTTATTATTTTTATTAATGCTTGTACAGTAGAAAAAAGGATTATGACAATGAATACTGATGATAAGGCAAAAATTCATTGATTAAGTTTTAAATATTTTGATTATTTTTTCGATATATATAGACATTGTAATGAGAAAGATTTATCTGGGATGTTTATTAAAGATTCTTTTTAAAACGGCGCACCGATGATAGAAAAGCATGACCAGATCAGGTATGTGTTTGTATATACGGGGAAGATATTACGTTTTTGACATTTAAAAAAACTTATTACACATTTTATGTGAATGCATTATCATATCAAGTATATTTTTATATATACTAGAAAGATATTATATTTTTAACATTCTTTATCTGAAATAACCCAGGAAATGATAACCACAATTAAATTCGCTCTATCTTCGGTTACCCCACATGAAAGGAATTCCGTTTCTCCAAAAAAAAATTTTTTTTATTAGATTTGATTAGAATAACAAAAGACATTATAAAGATATAACCATTCTAGATAGTAATTTGAATAACATATTGTATTCTTACGATTTCTGAAATATGCAAAACCTTTTATTTAATTCTCTCTAACTTTATTTATAGTCACTCTATTTTATACGATTTATCATAACATTACTTTTGTAATTTTTATATATGAGAAGATTTTATAAATATAACAAGATACTATTTCATATCCATTGAATTATAAATGTATTTAAAACAATTTTATTTCATGTATATATATAATTTACAAATAAATTATGTATATATTTAAATTATCAAATACTGAGTAACGAGCATCATCTAAACATTAAAATTCTAAGAATTTGATTGGTTTACAAAATTTTAGAAGTTTAAAATTTTTTTTTATGTTCTTTTCAATCGGAGGCACCATATACCATGATGAACATATATATCAAAGCTGGAAGCTATTGGACAAGTTTCAAGTTCAAAAACATGTCCGAATTTTCATTTCCTGAATTTCATGAAATCCATGTACACTCCAATTTCTTGAAAACAACCTCAAGAAGTCTAAAGAACTTCTATATATGTATATTCCAGTTCATTTAAGACAAGATTGAATTATTTTAGAAAAATATTTTTGGTCAACAATTCTCGAAAATTAGACCTCAAGATTTAGACACCGAACATATCCCATTGAATTTGCCATATTCAACTGCATATATCCAAAACTATTTATTCCTGAGAAGTATATACTTCGTGATATTAAAACACCTATTTTTATGATTATCAATTTCTAAAGGCGAATTTGGTTATATCTGTATTCGGGAATTTTTGCCCATTGCAAACATTAAAATTTCTTTGAATGTATTAATGGCTATGTTATTTCATATATTTTATCATAAAATTACTTTTTTAAAACTTTATACATGAGAAGGTTTTATGAATAGAAACAAGATAATCTTTCATGAATATTTTAATTACAATTATATTTAAGACAGTTATTTTTTCATATAGATAATTAACCAATCTACAAATAAATTATTTGGAAATTTAAATTATCAAATAATATTAAGTAGAAGATGGTCTTCAAACGGAAATTATTGAAATTTTAATTCGCCCATAACTTCTTAAAAGTTTATCATTTTTTGAATATTTTTCAACCTCAGGGTTCATATACAGTGATTTACATATATATAAAATATGGAGCCCATTGGACAAGTTTAAAGCTTTAAAAACATGTCTGTATTTTCCATTTTTTGACTCTTTATTTAATTAAGGGACATTCTAACTTCTTTAAAATAACCTAGGAAAGTCTGGAGAACTTTTATATATTCCTATGTTGACCCATATAGCCTGAGGTTGAATTATTTCAAACAAATATTCATGTCCAACATTTTTCTAAACCTGAACATTAAGATTTGGACCCAAAACTTATTCCATTGAAATTGGTCTATTGGATTACATATATCCAGAATTTATTATACCCGTGAAATATATACTTCCAGGGTATTTAAATCCCAATTTTTGGGATAAAAAATGACTAAGGTCGAATTATGTTACATCTATCCTCGGTTCAGACATGTCCATTGCAAACATTAGGATATTGTAAAAACAATCTTAAAGTTTCTAATGTATCTAAAAATCATATATCTTTCTTACTTTAGTTATTTAGAATTTTTTGATTTAAATTTTATTATATTTACCCATACCAGCCGGTGATCATGCTTCCGCATGGCATTGTTTAAGCTTCCAACGTCTGTACTATTAATTTCTTTATAAAAACTACTTCCATTCTTTGGTTCAGAGCTTAGCAAAAAATCAATCGATCTTAAGAATTATATAGTTTCCACTTTATCTTATTGCTGAGTCTTCTAAGTGAGCCACAAATTAATCTACTTTTTTAAATTTTTTATAAGAGGCAAAGCTATACAATGGAGTTGTTTTTTATGGATTATTAGTCCAAATTCTGGACAAAATATTCGAAAGATTTTTCCATTTTGATTTAGGAAAAGATACATACTTTGGCTGTCTGATTTATAGCGATCGGTTAAGCTAAAAAAAAGTTATGCTCAAAACAATGTTTATTCTCTCATTTTTTTCTTATAGACTTCTAATAATGTAGAATAAAAATTTGACTTTTGATCATTATAAATGGTAATTTTTTTAACTAAAAATTGAAATATATTGATATTGAAGTAAATTTTTCAATCAGGGAAATATTAGAATCTGACAATTATCTATATTTTAAAGACAAGTTATCAGATCACTCTCTTAAACATTTTAAAATACATATGCCTTTATTTAAAAAATAGTTAATATGTAAATAACAGTTTTTTTAGATATCTAATGATAACATTAAGATATCAAAATATATTTCTTTTCAGCATTACTTTTCAGAAACTTTCACATTTTCCTCCTGTACTTTCATTATTTTTTCTAAAAATTAAAGAAAAAGGATCATTAAGAATCAACTGCAATAAAATAACTTACTAAAACATTCAATATTATTAAGATAATCCAAATTAATTCTAACCATCTTTTCATTAATTGACCTCATAGAAACAGCTTCTAATAGAATCTTTAAAACACACGATGCCTTTCCAGCTTTGACAACCGAAGAAATTGATTCTTTATGAAGGTTTATTGATTCATTTAAAACCTTTACAACAAGTAATTCTGTTTAAACTTCTGATACGGAAACTCTAAATATTGAATCTAATGTCCTAACCCATAATTTCTATAAAACTCCAAGACTTTACCCTTTTGATTATATCTTATTGGATTCCTTTGAATAGTAATGTTCATAAACAATTAAAAATAAAAAAATACCTTCAACATTTGAAAGCTCTCTTTTGGAAAGCATAGAAAATTATCTGTCTTTAAATTTGACCATTTTAGTAAGAACTTAAATATCCTTAAGAATGAAGTAAATTTAAATATTATGTCTTTTATGTAACCAATAAAATTTTTTAGTAACATAATTTTAATTTATATTGGAGATACGCAAATTTTACTGGTGGCGTTTTTTTTCGAATATGCTTATCAACTATGATTTAATGAAATATATATGCCTATAGTAGTGATTTTGGTATTCAGAAAGATATTTGATATTCAGTAACCATATTAAACGATCCAAAACAGTTTAAAAAGATTTTCATATCCTCTCTTATCAAATTCCGACATAATTAAAATTTAATTTGATCTGTATCCAATATAAATTGATAGTCTATAATAAAATTCTTCTGAAATTCGTGTGAAACATTTATTTTATGAAATCTTTAAAAGATTGTTACTTTTTTTACCATCAGATTATATTTAAATAATTGTTAACATTATTTTAAAATTCAAATTATAGTTTTTAAAAAATTGCTCTTCAAGATATTGGAAATATTTTACAGCAAATTTTTGTATCTGATAAAAATATAAAAATGCAAAAGACCCCTAATTCTAGAATGGGTAAAATTTGAATTGATAAATGTGACAAATCATCGATATGTCACTTCAATTAGTGTCTCATTTCTTCTTTTATTCATATTTTATTGCTATATAACACTATTGTTGCTTATAAATTAAAAACTTTTGAATATAAAATTGAATAAAATTTTATCAATTATGATATTTTGCATAATTTTACTGCAAATTTGAAAATAATATACTGTTATATTTAAATTTCATATAAAAAAATTATGATATAACGAGTAGATTTTCTACACAAATCACCTACAATGCTTTTAAAGTTATATTTGTTGGGTGCTGCTTTGGCTTTGATGCCACTACCAATACAGCCCCAAGGACCACCTCATCATGTTTTCTTTGATGGTATCCCTAAAGATATCACCAATACAACATTTCCGTTTCAATTAAATACGGTAACTACTTATGGCATTGTCCTTGTGAAATGTCCTTATGGAAAATACAAACACAACGTTGAAGGTGATGATTTTAAGCTAGACGATCAATTAGATGAATCACGGATAAACAGCTTAATATATAAAAGTAGAACATTGATCTGGACACCATCAATGAGGAAGTCATCTAGTAAAGTACAACATAATTGTGGAAAACTTACTGCCAATATCGATGGTACTAGTGATAGGAGTATTCAGTGGATTTATAATATTATGTGGAAAAACGCCTCAACCATTCCGGAGAGTGCGACACTTATGTACGCAAAAACCGATATCATAAATAATCACGATAAATGTAATGATGGCAACGAAAAGGCCTTAATTCTAACTAAGAATAAAGAAAATGGTATGATAGTGAAGGTTAATCACGCAGCACTCGAAAATCCCTATGTGAATCAGATTTTTCACTATTTTGAAAAGCCTAGTGAAGATAATTTTAATTTGATTGAGGAGCCTTGTGCAACAGTGAAAATATATCATGATTGTCCAATAATTACTCTAAAGGATTACAGTCCTTCTAGTCAAAAAGTAATAAATGGCACCACTTTTAATGTTATTGAAGTAAAAGGAATTGACGAAGTCATTAAAGTAACTCTTGATGCAAACGGAGATAAAAGTTTTTACCGTGGGGAAACAATAAATCTGAGAAGGATGAGATATTTAAAAGGAGTGCCTGAAGTTATTGAAGATTCTAAAAAATCAATAACTTCGAATTTTACTATCAAAGGCTTCGATATAGTGGAATTAACATATGATTGTCCGAAGAAAGAAGTTTTTAAACGACAAACCCAAAGATTTTATTTGGCACCTGGCGTCAAGGACCTTAAACTCCCAGGAAAAACCGTAAAATATGCCACAAATGATACTATTCTAAAATTAAATTGTCCAACTGCTTATTTGACAGTTGGTTACCTGAAGGAAGTCGTTTATAATGGAATTAGAGGAAGTGTGAGTACTCTAAGCTCTATTAATGGCATACAAGGCAAATTTAAAAAGATTGGTACTAATATAATTTTTGATGAAGCTGAAAATGGCACTACAACAATAGAGTGCTTTTACAAAACTTTAGATGGATATATCACAACCACCACAGACTTCGTCAATAAGGATAAAGCTACTGAACGTGAACAGTACCTAGCGGCTATACTTTTAAATGAAACTATCGCGTATAACAAGACTTTAGCGTTAAAACAACAAACAATAGAAGAAAAGTCGAAGGCGGTACTGTCTATGAATGACACATTGCGTAAAACTAAAAAGTCTCTAACCCAAACATTGCATGAGAAAAATAAGTCTTTATTTAGAAAACTTTCGGACAAAGTTGGAGAGAGAAACGCTTACATTTTGGCTGTTGGATTCATCTTCCTCATATTAATTATCTTGACTGTTATTTTCATAATTCTCTACAGAAAATGGTTAGGACCTTTCCTTATTATGCTAAAATACAAGAAAAAGTATCCCAATGTCTATGTCTTCTGGGATAACCTGACAAGTGAGTCTTTCGATACTTATTGCAAAACTATAAGGGACAAGAAGTATTTATCTAATAAGGTGCTAAACAGAAAAGTTGTAAAAAAGATGGAAGGAGGTGAAGAGGTTGATGTAGGCATTAGTGATCTTTTTGATGGAACACTTGTTAACTGCTACAAGAACATGCCTAGAAAGGTCAAAGCCCACTACATGTATACTGATACAGAGAATAGAAAATATATCCTTTCTGATGTAAGTTTATAAATTTCAATAATATAATTTTATCATTTTAGGGTATAACCGTGGACACTCAACCTTCCTTCTGGCAAATGGTTTATGAGGAGGATATTGGCACGATAGTTGCCATAATTTATAACAAGAAGACTGAAGATAATGATGACGTCTCAAAAGATTTATATTGGAAAAAGGATAAGGCTGTGTTCAATGACATTGTTGTTACCTGTTCAAATACGACCAAGGTAAATGTCCTCTCTGTCACAAGCTACAAGATATTGTTGGAAAAAAAGGGAGGTCCTTCAAAAGATTTGGAAATTTTCCACATTTCTAATTGGAAGGAAAATGATATACCTCAGACGGATCTTCAGTTTGTCAATGTATATCAGGAAATTTTCAAGACAGCTTCAAAGAAGAACATACTGATTCACTCATCACAAGGAACAGGAGCTCGTGTATACATGCTCACCTACTTCGCATGTATATACGATGCATTGAAGTCTGATAAAGACATCGATTGTCCTTTTAAAATTATAAAGATGATGCGCGAACAACGTTACGGAGGTAACTTGGTACCATACGAGTTTGCTTACCTCATAAAAGCACTCGCTTCAACCTTCTTCAGAAATGGTATACTGGTTGACTTCTCCAAGCGTCGTATTGAGTTTAATATTGGCTATGACGACTTCTTTTACAACTATTTGAAGCGCAAGGACAAGATGGATGGAGAATTAAGGAAATTCTTGGACTTTGTTAACATTGTTGATAAAGGAAAAATTTATGAATATAGATCTGGTTTCTATACGCTGGGAAGAATGGATTCTAAAACGCTTCCTAAATATGCCAAGCGTTTCCACCTTGCAGTGAAAAATGAATTGGCTGATCTTGACAAGAGGAGGCATCGTTATGAGGATATTGCATGCATCGACGCCAATGGGATTACTGTTAATGGAAAACCAGAGGCAGACAAGGATAGTTTTATTCATGCTAATAAGTTTGAATATACCACTATCGACAAAAAGACCATCAAAATGATTTTATGCCAGGTAGGGTTTTAACATTCATATCATTAATACTTACTTTTTTAGGCACCACTTGAGGAAACCATTGACGATATGCTTGATATGATTCTAAGACACAAAGTAACTGTTGTTGTTGTCTTAGTCAAACCTGAAGAAGCTTCTGGAAAACAACGGAAATGGACTCCTTACTTTCCTACTGAGCATCATACTCTGGAAACACCAGGTTTTACTGTCATAAGATTGAGGAACAAGGAGTTGGACAAATACTTTATCTCTGAGACGGAATATCAACTCAGAAGTAAAAAGGGTCTTCCTGAAATGAACTTCACCATCCTACACTACCAAGGATGGCCTGATAAGAGTAAGTTTATATAATGAACATTATTTTTATTAATTCTTTTCTTATAGGTATCCCATCCGAACACAAGAGTATCTACTCTCTTTACAAGAGAATCATCAGTCTTCGTACTGATGATTATGTAGCTATTCATTGTAGTGCTGGGGTTGGAAGGACTGGAACCCTAGCACTAATAATATACCTGATTGATACAATCAATTATTTCCCGACCTTCGATCCCATTGAAAGATTGAAGTGTCTAAGGGAACACAGGTATCTGGCTGTACAGAAGTACAATCAATTTGTTTTTGCTCTTGTGGTTGTTTTCGAGCATTTCAAGAAACAAATTGACGACATGGATGCTGATGCCTATGACAAATTTTTAGAAATAGCTGAGAACCTCTATAAAAAGGAGAAAGAACTTGAAGATAAGGCTAAAAAGAAAATGGAAGAGGAGCGTCAAAAAGGACGTAATAACAAGAATAAAAAATAGATTGTGTGTTAATTGTATTGTAAAACTAATTATATTGTAAAATTAGATTGCTTTATTAGACAATATGTATAAATTAGTTTACAAATAAAGTACTAGTTAAAGTTAATTTTTAATATATCATGATTCTTCTTGAACATCCTCTTGAAACAATGTTTTATCAATTGTTAGTATAATTTTCTATGCATATTATTGCACATATTTATCAAATATTAGTGATATTCATTGGTGGTCATTAAACTAACATCCAATTTTATTAGTATCTAATTTCAAAAATAGAACATAACTCTTCAATAAAATCATTCATTATTTTTATTAAAATTAAACAATGGTAAGAATGTAAAACTTGAAGTTGTAACACATTTGGATTATCATAATTCCTACTTTTTAGATTTATTTTATGAATGCTTTGAGTTCTCTTTCTTTATGATGGCAAGAAGTGTCGAGGTACTACAACTAGAAAATGTATCTAATATTAATGATGCTAGGGCTAAGATGATACCAAAATACATGCCAAACACTAAATTATTTAATATCAAGTGCTTTTCCTATAAGGAAAGTGATAATTTAGATAATTTTACCAACTTGGAATGCCTTATTTCACATGAATACTGTCCAATAAGAATCCCCATGACTTTGAAGGTTCTTGCTTTTAAACGTAACAAATATGCTATCAAATCATATGATTTAATTTTCACTGATAATCTTATAAAGTCATATTATGAGAAGTTTACAAAACTCATCACTGATAACGAAGATAAGTAAATATTATTTAATGATATTCATCGTTGACATTTATATAAATGTACCAGTCAGAAATATTTTTTATATTGGTAGATACCAATTTAATTTTTAAATTTTATCATATGCAATAATTATTGTTTTATTGCAAATTTCTTATTATAATAAATATCTATCTTGTTACATTATTTTTGTTAATGTAAAAATATTTCAGAGACATGTATGTTTTATAACAATCGAATTTCCATTACATTTTGGCTGTGATAAAGAATAACCTAGAATGAAGTTTTTGATGATTAAATAAAAGTGGAGAAAGATATTACATCTACAGGAATGGAGGTGATGAAACTAAAGGACTTAAAGGTAACATATTTAACTGAATTGGAGTTAATGATAGTTACAACATATGTAGATTCATCATCGAGTTCAATTACATGAGAATGTACCGATTTACCCAGAAAGAAGATCAAAATGAGTGGTATTTTATAAAATGATATGTACAACTTAATTTAAACTATTCTGTTACTACTTCTACTTCTTTAATATATATTTTCTTTCCATGATTCAACTAATGGCTAGAGTTGTTTTTGCATATACCATCGTTTTGAACATTTACTTAACAATGAAGATAATTTTATAACAACAATACCATTTTTGTGAGTTGGCATGGGATTATAGAAGAAATCATAACATTGATAAAAATAAAGTAACAAATTTGTTTTTTTTTACTGTTGTACAACGCATACCATTGTTAACAGTGTCAGGAGAAAAGTTTTTTTTTTGAATTATTTCTATCTATATATATTCATTTAAAAAAAATTATGTGTTAACATATGTACGATTGTTCAATCAGAAATTTTAAGATTATGTAACAATATTAGCTTTTTTGACCACTCAATAATGTATAATATAAAACCTTATATTACATCGTTTAAATTTTGACCTATAAGAGTACATCTAAAAAATATCTGTTGACTATTTTTAATTTACTCAATTCTTGAGAGTATAGCAAAAGTTGATGTTGGTTCTAAGAATATACGTGATAAATCAAGAACATTCCTTGGTAAAACAATGCTCGTTGGTAATCGTGCACTATATTCTATTGATCTATCAATAAACAAATGAGAAGGAGGAGAATCATGTGTCTTTCATCAAGAAACTAACTGAGGAATTGAATCTAGAGTGTACCACACGAAAGGATGCCAAAAATCTTGAGTTTCGATTTCGGAGAGGTACAGATTACATAATCTTAGATGTATTAAACTATATGAAACATGATAATATTACAAAAATATCTCTTCCAGTTAATTGTTTTACATACACACAAAAACTCATAGCTATGAAACATAGTTGAGAAATTCTATTTACTTCTGTGTAAATTTTTCTTTATATCCAATAAATTATTTTAAAATATGTTTGTAGTATCACTTATTTTTTATGATTTAAAAATAAATATTCACGATTTCTTGATTATTATGTATTAGTATATTCTCATAATATACATATACATTTAAAAAATATGTGCATGTTGCACGTTTTATAATTGTATATAACATTTTAAATAATTGACTACATATTTTTTTAAAGAGTATATTATAAAAAAAATTTTTTGCAAGTTAAACATATTATAATTGTATGTAACATTTTAAAAAATTTATTACATATTTGTTAAAAATGTATATTATATAAAACATTTTTTTAAACATATATTTAGTATTTTCATCCAAGTTTTATAAATTTAAAGTGAATTTATCTAAAATAAAACATATATTTAACATAAGATAATTGTGTTATTTAATTATTTTTTCTTTGCTATATGCTTGAAAAGAGTCATAAATATTGTTCAAAAATGTCATTATTAGACTTAGTATAATCACTTAAAAAAGTGATATTATACAAATGAAATATATTTATTGTGAAGTATTATTTTTAAATAATAAACTTTGACACAAACAAAAATATACTTGTTTTTAAACAAAATTAATTATTGATACAAGTGAAATTATGTGACACGAAAAAACAACACAAAAAAATTATAAATAAAAACTATTAAAAATAAAGATTACCTAACAAATTAATTTATCTATTATTTAATATACAATTTCAATTATATATTAAATTAATAGTTTTGAAGAACAATTAATTTGTACTTTAATATACGTTTTATTATTATATAATGAGATTTTTCATATCATACAGAAACTGTTTACATCAATTACGATTTCAAAAATTTTGCAAAATTAAAATATGAATTAAACTTGTATTCATTTTAAAATGTTTAATTTTTTAATAATTACTTTTTTTTCTTCAAAAAACATATCTAGTGGAATTGATATAATGTCTGATAATCACTATTTGTTTTTTCTTCTTTTTAATTAATCTACCAAATTATTTAAATCGGGCTATTCGTAATATTTCATGCTTGGAATTTTTTCCATTCATGAACTCGAGATATTAGTATTTTTTAGTTTTAACGTTCAGAGATGAAAAAATTCACTTATTATTTATCTCCATCTTGCTGTTAAAAAAAAAATATAAATCATTTTTAGAGAAATGTGAAGAAAACGTTAAGAAAAAAATTATTAAAATTTTCTCTTCAAGATGAATATCTTTCATGTTTATCACAACATTAGATGTACTAACTAATGATTTTTAATATTCTGAGGATCAACCATTATATCAAGTTGATCTTTTGAATGATATTCACAAAAGAAACAAATTATTTTTATTTCAATGTTTTCTTTTTTTGGCACCTAATCTATTATTTAAAAATTTTTATGTTAGATAATGTTTGTCAAACAATTAGTCACCTTCTAAAACAAAAAAAATATTTCATTCGTCTTTGACTCATTTAAATTAAGAAAATTACTAATTTTTGTAATTGAATTTAATTTTGCAAAAAGAATGTTATCATTTTTAGAATAGTTAATAGTGCTAATTTGATTAATTATATTACTTTAGTACTAGAGGAAACATGGATTTTACTATTTAAATATAATAATTTATCCTGTTCAGGAAAAAAATGTATCTTTAAATATCGTTAAGGAATGAAAACAAGATTACATTCCTTTATATCAAAATGTTATTATTCACGCAAGGTTATCAAAAAAGTAAACATTACTAATAGATATAACATAAATAAAGGCCATTTAATATTGAATATAGATTAGATATGATATTTTTATCATCAATAAAGCTGTTATTTTATTGTTTTTTCTTTGTATTTTTATTGTTTTCAAAAGTGTCAAAATCAGATAACAATATATTTTTGAATAAATTCCATAAAAAATAATATTCTTTATGACTAATTTTTCAAGGAAATTTGAAAGTCTCAGTTAAATATTGTCATCAAATTGATTAAAGATCGACATAACATTTATAAGGAAATATATGTGGAAGAAAACAAAAGCCAAAGATTCAAACTGTTTATTTAATTTTCTTTATAGAATTTGTGTTTGGATGAAAAGTTCAGAAAACGACGTTTAACAGTCCATATAATCTTAACACTTTTTGAAAGACACCTTAATATCACTACGTACCATATGGATATGAATAGTTTTAAATAAAGAGTATAAAATCATAACTGAATATCATACTAGAAAAGAATATGATATTGTGATATACATTTTGTGAAATACACCGAGATATTATTGAGAACCTTTTTTTTAAATCATCTACATAAACCATTTCATAAATATAAACTTACATCTTTCACCGTTATTTGGTATATCATACAACGACAGTGACAACGTTACCAATTACATTGTATCAAAAATTTAAACTATATTATATTAATCTCATTTTCTATAAAGACAATTGATAAATTTGTTATCCACAATCAGTTACTACCTAAAATAAGATTATCAAATAGTTTAAACGGCCTGTTTTAATACTATATTATTATATTGATTTCAATAAAAGTTTCAATCGGTCATCTATTAAAAAACATGGTAAATAGTGGTAGAACATTTTTTCTAACACATTAGATTCTCTAATCATTATTTGTATAAAATTTAATTAATATGCTCTCAAAATATTAATAATTACATATAGTGTAACATGCTAAAAAATAGTGCTGAATTTAAACTTTATGTTAATAAACGAAATTACTATTTTATTTTAAATGATAACAGGTTGCTGTAGCAATGTTTTGATTTACTGTCTGATCAATGATTATAAATATGGACTGGTAAATAATGAAAATGGTTCATCATCATCGTTATTTAGATTTGTTACTTTATACTATATTTTCTGCATGACAACCATTTTTTATCTTTCACATTAATGTATTCATTTTTTTATACATAATGATATCACGAAAAAATAAATTATATTCAAATAACTTTATTTGTAAAAATTAATGGATAACTAGCATAAGTTTTATTATAAGCAGATGATAATGTTTTCTATCAAATTAAGCTACAAAAAGGAACATAAAATGGTTGTGATTTTTGTTGAAATTCAATCATTGAACATTTACATTGTAGGGATGATTTATTCAAGGTTATTAGATGTTTTTTAACAATATTTCTAGCGTTTAATTTAATAAATGTTAATGGAAATACTATTCCTGGTGCACAGATTCAATTCAGTAGTGTTGGCTTAAATTATATGTCTGGTGTTGCAATTGACTATATAAATTCTGCAATCGCCGAAGTCAATATGTCTGATATTGAAGGGTTCCTTAAATTCACATATCACTTATCCCAAATCAAAATTAAAGAATTTAATATTCTAAATCTTCAAATGTCATTTAATTCTCTTCACTTGATAAACTTGGTATCAATTTACAGGAAATATCAGGAAAAATGTCAACTTATTATCAAGTAAAAATTAAAGAAAGATTTCTTCATCTAAGTAAATCAAAAACTGTTGATGTTTTAATTTGAAAAACCTCTGTTGATGCTTTTGTTGGTATCTCATCTCTTAATGGTAATCCAAATATTTCAAATTCTAGTTGTACAGCTAATTTTAATATATTTGATATTAAGCTCTACAGAAGTTTATCTGATGACATGAATGATTTATTTAGAAAAGAGATTGAGAAACATTTTAAAGGAAAAAATAGAAATTATATGTCAAGTAATTGAAAAAGTTGAAAGCGATCAAGGTAACAAAATTTTGAAGTCATTCCTATTAGATGTTGGATTAACAGGAACTTTTGAAGGATTTTATATAGATTATGCTCCAACATCAAATCCAGAATCATCAACAACTAGCTTTACAATTCCAATAAGGATCTTATATATTGTGAAGGATATCAAAATGATCCTAAAATTCCAAAATCAAATTATGTTATTCATCCATACAACACAAATAAATATCTATGTATTGATTTTGATGGTGATCGTGTTTTAGATTCAGCAGCCTATGCATTTGAACTTTCAAAACTCAGTCATCTTATGATTAATGATAATATTTTAAAATTGTTCCAACAAAGCATAAGAAATTTTTTCCAATGTAGTCGTATTGATGGTCTTTTTATTGGTGAGTTAATCCCGGAAAGTCAGTTGCAATTGACTGAAGTTATATTGCTATTCCAGAATTTCATTTAAATTCCACCAGTATTTATGGTAATGCAACTAGAAATGTAAAATTCCAAACCGCTACTCCAGATTGTTTTAGTATGTCACTATTTGATTTATACATGGATGTTGGTATTTTGATAAAACAGAACTATCTTAATGAGAAATATTGTAACAAATTAGAGTTACGTTATCCATTGATAAACAAAGCACATCTGATATTTTCTATACATATTGAATAATGACTGAAACAGACAGAAAAGTTTTTTAAAAATACTATCCACCTGATTTCGATGGATCAAAGGTTTTTAAGATAAGAACAAAAAAGTCATCTTATCCTATGCAACGTGCTACAGTACCTTTTAATATGCAATGTAATACTTGAAAAGAATACATTTACAAAGGAAAGGAATATCAATGCAATAATAAAAACTGATCATGGAGATGATTATTTAGGTTTAAAAATTTTTTAGATTTACCTTTAGGTATGTTAGTTTTCATTTTTTGAATAATTATATAACATTTAAATATAGATTTCCTAATAGTTTGGCAGAGGTTAAAGTCAAAAGAGATTTAGAAAATACAGTTATACGGCTGAAGGTGGCGCAACAAGGTTGTTTAAAAGGATATAAATTATATCAAAACCAGAAAAAAGCGGAGGATAAAAGCAAGAAGCTGAAAAGAATAATTCAATGCAGATGATTGAGAAAAGAATCTAGCAGAGCAAAGCGGAGATGGATGTTTTGAATGAGTGAGAAGAATTACAAGAAATTAATAGCTGAAATATTAACTTTAATTTGGAGAATCTCATCGAACAGAAAGTTTCTTCAATAACAGATGATGTGAAAGCTCAAGAGAAGGTGGATGAAGAATTACTAGATTCTTTAATTTAGAAATAAAAATGAATCATCATCCACAAAAAATTGTTTGAAGAGGTTGTAGGGGAGATAACTGATAGTGATGTAAGTAGCGATGATGAATTAAAGGCATTATTACCTGTAGTAATGGGTGAAAATAAACCATTTTCGATAGCCAGAAACGTAATGCATGAGAAGATAAACTTTCGGCATTGAAAAACATTATTAAAATTAAAAAGAAGAAATAGAATTTTTGTTTTAAAGGAATCAGTGTTTTTATCTGTTAATATGAGCTTTGTGAATAAATAAATCCACACTTTTTATTTCTTTAGTCATTTTGTAAATATTTTGAAACATTTTAAAATATTTGAGAGTGAAAAATTTGAAATAATTTTGATTTGAATTAATTTTTTTGAAAAGCGTTTGTCCAAAAAATGTGAAGAAATTTTTGTTTGTGTATTCTTAATCTAAGTACAAAAACTTTTAATATTGTGTATAAAAAATCTATGTAATAACTGTTAAGATATAAAAAAATTTAGAATAACATATTAGGTTGTGAAATAAATTATGAAAACAATATTTAATTTTTTAATGAAAACACTTTAATCACTGAATGAACATAAAATAAAACATATTGATATAATATTTAATATCTCAATAAAAATTTTATAATATATAAAAAATTGCTGTGCTTTATATTATAAATGATAATGTGGCAAATTAAATTTTAATATAAATCATAAAGCTCGTCATTTCGTCAAACTATTTGGTAGTCTAATTTTATATAATAACTGATTGTAGATAACAAAATTACTAATTGCTTTTGATAGTGAATGAGATTGATATTATATAGTTGAAGTTATTTGTACAATACAATTGGTAACCTTGTCACTGTCTTTTTATGGTATACCAAAAAATGATAAAAATGTAAGTTCATATTTATAAAATGGTGTATGTATATGGATTTAAAAAAGGTTTTCAGTAAATATCCTAGTACTAAACCAGAAGAAAAGTTGTCAACAAATAATATGCCCTCAAGAACATCTATGTCGTCAGCTATACAACCAATATCTATATATTTTTCGATATCTTTTTTTAAATTTATTGAATAAGCAATATTTTGTTCATCTTTAATTTTAGGTCTAGAGGATGGAACTGGTGGCCAAAGGGAGATCAATTTCTTCTAAATCCTCACCTTCAGATTTAACTGTCATAAGTTTGATGAATGTCAGTGCATGTGTTAGTACTGGTACCAGACTTGTCCTAAATATATTCATTATTATTCTATTTACTCCTTCTATTTGTTTGTAATTGAGATAATTCTCCTTTAAAAAATAAATTGATCTATTTTTCAGTATTTTCCGCAATTTGTTTTGCATGGTCAAAAATGATTAAAGAGTCCATATTCAGTTAAAATTGTTGTTTTACCTAAAAATTTTTAATTAATTTACAAATAAGTTCAACTTTAACTAATAAATATTAATGTTATCTAATAAATTGTTGTAAAAATTTTGTTAAAAAAACTTTATTCAATGTAACATTAATGTTTTGGAATGACATTCATATGAAAACTTAACTTAAAAATATTTTATTATGAATCTAAAAATATAACTATATTATAAATTAAAATTTTTTATCCATCTTTAAATAGATTTTAAGTTAGACTTTAAACTTTTAAAATGAATAAAAGGTTATAAAAATACAATAATATCGAGACAAAGTTGTTTTCAATTAAATCTCGAGAACAAATTCTTAGAAATCATGCATATTAAATTTTCAATCTTTTTGAAACCACGGACTTCAAAAGATTACTCTTGAGCTCTAATAGAAATACTTTTAGCATTTTCAATCAAAAATTTATTTAATATGAAAAATGAACTTTATTTATTAATAAATTTACTAATATTTAATAATAAACAATATATTTAACTTTAAAAAATTTATGAAAAATTAGTAAAAAATTATTGAAAAATGGTATTCCAATCAGTTTATCAATGACACATTTTTTTACAATATACAAAAAAATACTGATAAATGTTGTAATATATATGTATTGAATATAATGAATTATTCAAAAAAAATATAAAAAATATTTTAGAAAAAATTCAAGAATATATGATACTATGTTCAAATTATAAATGTAAATATAAATAAAATGCAATGCAATTTTAATATATAATTTTGATCATATTTTCGTGTTACAATTACCTATATTCATTTTATTTTAATCAGGAATATAAAAAATATGTAAGAATATTTTTATAAATTTATTTTTCCTTTTCATTAAATATGCATTTTTTTTCTTAAAATGTGCATACGCTATTTTTTAAAAATATGTAACATCACACGAAAACAGGTGTGATGTAAAATTTAATAATATGTATTGAGTTTAAAATTACAGTGTTTTTTATTTTTGTGTGTAGTGCAGGAATTAGAAGGACTGGAACCTTAGCACTAATAATGTATCTGATTGATACAATCAACTATTTCCCGACCTTCGATCCAATTGCAAGATTGAAGTGTCTAAGGGAACATAGGTATCTAGCTGTTCAGAAGCACAACCAACTCGTCTTTGCTCTTCTGGTTGTCTTTGAGCACTATAAGAAAGAAATTGATGAGATGGACGAGGGTGCCTATGGAAGATTTTTAGGAATTGCTGAGAATCTCTTTAATAAGGAGAGAATACGTCAAGATAGACAAAAGAAGTAAATTGTGTAATGTGAACATTGTAAAAATTAATAAATTGCTTATATTAGACTTTATATATAAGTTAGTTTATAAATAAATTATTAGATAAAGATCATTTTTATAATTTTTTCTACTTATTGAGATTCTTCTTGAATATTTAATTGAAACCATATTATAATATTCAAGTTGAATAGTATATGATTCCAAAACTGAAACATAATTTTTCAATCATATTCATTCATTACTTTTATTAAAATTAAACATTAATGTCATATAAATTACAAATTATATGCAAAATTTGATTAATTTAATATCACCAACATAAGGATATCCTTCATCTAGCATTAAACTTTTTTTTTATAAAAATACCACTACTCTTTGGTTTTATAACTTGAGTAGTTGTTAATTAATATTGATAATGTTTTACCTCTTTTCTGGTATTTCATCTTTTAGTGCTATATAAGCCATCACATTTTATCAATTTAAAAAATAACACATCTTTTGTCTACTTATTCATAAAAATTTCGTCATATTCAAAAAATGTTATGATAAAAACAAAATTAATTTTCCTATTTATTTTTTATAGATAAACCAATTAATATTTTATCATTGTTTTCGTTATTCTATCAAAATACATTACATCTTTTACAATATTCATATCAATTGTTATTGTTAATTTATACATTTAACTCTTATTCTATTTTTAAATTGTATATGTATTGTGAAACCAAAAATTAATAGTTTTTCAATAAAAGCTATTTATACTAACATAATTAATACAAAAATTTAATTGCATAAGAGAATATGTTATTTCATAGTATAAACAAATGAAATTTCGAAAAATTCAAAGTAAGTTAGAAAATTTTATAAATTCAGAATGTTTATATACATTGTATTTATTTATTAAATAATCTATAATTATATTATTTTATATAAAGAATCAACAATTTAAAAATAATTAATTAATTGCTCATTAATTTATCTATGAACTTTCCTTTTTGTGTTTTCTTATTTTTGTCATTACTAAAAATATTTTGTAATGAGATGCAAACGTTTATAACTATATGAAAGATTTAACTAATAAAAGATATGATTGTTAAAAGTTTATGCCAATATAGTTAACTAGTCATCTACAGTATACTTAGAGGTATCGTTTTATATTATAAAAGTTTGGCATAATAAAATATTAGTAAGGTGGCATTTGCATATTGTATGGAGAATTAAACATAGAATTTAACATAAAACCTGCTGTTGGAGTTGGGTTCCAGTATGGGTATGCTGGCCATGGGGATGGATTGAAACCTATCATAACTGGAGATTGTTGATTATTACTTCCATTATTAGTTAACGCACTAAAATTATTTTGAGGCAATTTCGTAAGAGGTGGTGAACGGGATAAGGCTCTTTTTCTACCAGTGCTTTTTTTTCTATCCAAACCATTTCCCTCTCTGAATCCTTTTGCAAATGGATTATATTGTACCTTCAAATTAATTATAGCTTGATTCTGATAAGCCGTAACAGCAACAAATTGCATAATCTCCGAACAATGTTGATGAACAATTACACTTCTATTATTCACAAAATGAAAAATAATTAATTTTGGTTGATATTTATTCATTGAGTTAAGAATTATCTAAAAACGGAGTAATTAAAAACTTTGCCAAAGGTTATCTAATTATTGTAAATTAAAACTTCTCTATATACAAACCGGAAATATTTTGATTGACAAAGACAGGTTAATTAGTTTGAAGATTACATAATATTACAACTTAATTAACCTATTTGAGATAACAAAATATAATCAGATTATAGGTAGAAAGGTATATCCGTGTATATGTATAGTAAATTTAAAACTTACATGAGATTGATTTCCATTAACATTGTTGGTTAGCTTAACCCGATCAAAGCATACGCTGTTTCCCATCAATCTTTTACCCTTTTGGAGGAGGCCATCTTGGTGATATGCAATGTTTTGATTTTCCTTTGTAGATTCGGCTCTCCCTGAATATTGCCATTTAGAATTCGTGTATTTATAACGAGAATCATCTACTCTGTCTATTTTAAATACTATCATATATTCTCCATTTGGATCGAGGCCTGTAATTGTGTATTCAGGTTTTGGAAACATTTTTCTCCCTGATTTTGTTACTATCATCTCCGTTGTATGGGTATGAAATTTTTTCCATAACCATTCGTTGGTAATTGATACTGATATATTAGGATCTATAATAACTTCTGAGAATTGATTTGAAGGCATCTGTGAGGAGGGTTGGGAATTTGATAAATTTTCATTACAAATAGGATAATTTTGAATAGGTGGATTTATCAACATTTGATGTTCTGGTTTACAATCTGGAGATGATGCTGCTTCAGAGGCTGTAGTATCAGGAGATAGTGTTGTATTCGAGGTAGAAGAAGTTTCATCTGCATTAGTATCAGAATAGTTACAGTCATTCTTAGTAGAATTAACTAAATATCTCCCATCAGAAGGTACTTGTTGTTGTGTAATAGCATCAATACTATAATTCAATGAAGAAACAGGTAGAAAATTTTGTGTCATCTGATTATAATGACTCAAATAATTTTGGTTAAAATTAAAAAAAGTATTTTGGTCCTGATCTAAATTTAACATAGTAAAAATAGCATATGAATTTAATAAGTTTAGTATGTTACTTATATAACGATGAACTATTTTTAATCACGCCTATTTGAAGAAAACGGCATCTGCACTCTCATGCTTCAAGGATAGTATATAAGTGTTATTGTAAAAGGTGGAGTAAATGTTGAATATTCGGAAAGCTGAAGGGTAGATGTTAATCAAGTGTTTTCAATGTGAGATACTGTAAAAAAAAGGTTGAAAATAATGGACCTTAAATACAAAAATAACAGTTGGATGTGACTTAAAGAAATTTTTACATATGTTAAAAATTTATGAACTCCAACTACTCTGGAGGATCAAAAAATGAACAAAATACATCTTCATTAAGAAGGTAACAAAAACTTTCTCTCAATTACGTTGATTGTAAACCTTGTAAAATAGAAAATTTATAACATCTTATCTCGCCTTTTGTATCTTTATATCTCAATTGAAGTAATTTTCGATCAATTTTACTATCAAATATTATGATGAGTAAATTTAAATTACAACATCATTTTACAGCTGTCCAATTACTTAATCAACTTTACTGGAAATGTAAATACCCTAAAGAAGGTACATATTGTGAAAGGAAGTGCCAAAATTAGTGTATACAACCACTACATCATGTTTACAAGCCAAATTAATGACAATAGACTTGACATCACCTTAAGGAATCTTAATAATAAAAGCTCTATGTCAAATTGTAGGAAATATTATTTATTTTTAAAACAATGAAAAATAATTTGAATTAATCATTAACAGAAATAATTAATTGTGTCGAAACTCTTTTTTTCATAAATTCCTTTTTGAAAATAAACCTCTCTTAAATCACAGTCTGTCGGTGATGTCGGCATGTTGGTCAATATAAAAATCAAATCTGTTCCCAAAGTAAGTTGTGATTTCGTAACCTTAAAAAATCCTGTTGGCGGCAGCTTTAAAGCTCCTCATTACATCCAAAATCGGTGGCTAAAAATGTAACTTTACGGCCAAAACATTAAAATCATTTTAATTATTTTACAATCTCCTGTAACTATTTACCTTACTTGAGTGCTAATTGTTTTTGCTGCAACAATGATATAAATCTATGCATAACAAAGAGTTAATAGTCTTTTTAAGTTTTTTTAATCATTATAATCAGATAACCATTGTTTACTAATTAATTTGTTGTATGAATATTAAAGTGAAGGTCAGATAGATGAAATTTACGTAATATCCTGATCAAGTTATCATGACTCAATACTTTTTACAGAAGGAGATATTGTAGGTGAAATGTAACATCATTTTGATTTTACCGAAACATGTCATTTGTGTTTAAGTTGATTTCCGTCTCATCAATGTTTGTTTTGATTACCGAAACTCCTTGAAGGTGATGAAGCGTGTTTATTTGGAGAACTAGAAGCAAACTTTTTTTTAAACATCTGTATTATATAACATCTGTTTATAACTAAAAATTTAGTTTATCACCAAAGGCCAATCTGATTAAAAAATATTGGAATGTTAAGATATAATCTTCTATGTGAAAGAAAAAAAGCAAAATTATGTGCCAATTTTGACAAATAAATGACATTTTGTTTTAGCTTTGCCGATTGCATAGTGATAATGGATGAAGTTAAGTGCAAAAGCCATAGGGTTATTAACAAAAAATCAGCTGTATTTGGATAATTTGTCATTTTGTAGAATAATGACATATTATATTTGTAATTACTTGATAAAGTATATATAATAGGTAATTAATCACAGAAAAATGATAATCTTAGATAAATACTAACAACTATTTCGTGATAAAAGTTCATTATTTCACAACAAAGCCACATTTTAATTTCTTTACTTCTAAGTTAGTATATTCTTTTAGCAGAAAATTCTAGTAAGCTAACTATTTTATAACTTGGTGGTTCACTGTGTTAATATTTTGACATAAAATAAAATTTGTCTTGTATATTGTATATGATAAGAAGTATGACAAAATATTGAATTATTTAATCGTATGAGAAAAAAGATTTTTTTAACGGCTCTAACAATCAAGTTATATCATTTTAAAATACATTGTACTTTATACTTGCGCAAGAAGCCTTTCATAAGTCTTGTCATTAAATAAATATTTCAAAATTTGTTTTATCCTCATCTGAGTAAATATAAGCTTATTCAATGTAAAACAACACCAATAATTATTTTATTTCATTTAATCACTTTCGGAACTAACGTCATTATAATTTTTTCATTTTTAAAAAATGTTAAATATATAAACTAAATTTTGATGGTTCGCTAAAATGTTTTAATTTTGATGATTGTATATAAATGTTCTAAGAAATATTTTAATTTTTATTATCATATCATCAATCAAACTTTTTAATAGCTTTTTCTTTTATAAATGTGTAAAATTTAACTATGTTGTCTATTATTTGTTTTCCATTTAATAAAGTTTATCCGACCATATTTTGTGCTTTTATAGAAAAAATTTTTTTCCTAACAAACATATCAGATTTCAGTTATCTTATACATTTTCTTTTCCTTATATAATTATTTCCATTAAACCACTATTTGATGTATATAAGTTTTGAATAAAATTCATCATTTTTAAATCATTATTTTTCATGCTTCAACAAATTGTACACTTTATTTTATTTCGCAATTTAACTATATATTAATTAATCAATTTCTTTCAATATACTGAGTATTTTATTATATATATAATTATTTATCTACTACCTATCTTGTGTCAATTTATTATTACTAACTTTTAGAATGTCGTTTTAGAGTTGCCATGGGAAAATATAATGGTTATTCAAGACCTTACGGTTACCAACCTGCTCCAACTGCAGCGCCATCATTATCTGTCACTATTAATCAAAATAATGCCTCCTCAACTACCGAGGCACCTCCATATCAAAAATCTTCCACATCACCTCCAATTTCTACACCTCCAAAAACTCCCAGACCAAATGTTCCTCCTCCTGTAGCTCCAAGTGCACCACCAGATTATGATCCTGATGATTACCAAACATATTCAAATCCAATGTGGTTAGATAGATTCGTAAGAAGAGAAAATAGAGGAATGTTTAGATTATGTCTATTCGAAGCAATGTTAGCATGTATGATTTTAATTATTTTCTAATTAAATTTATAATTTTTTCAGTAGTAATATTTGGTGGAGGAATTTGGTGTGCCAGAGATACTCCAGACTACTGTCCATATTACTCACCAATCTGGACCAGTATATTTTATATCATCAACGCAATAGTTGGAAGTATAGCTGCAAAAAAAGGATCACTTAAATTATATATGAGTCACTTAACATTATCAATGATAGCATTAGCCATGTGCATTGTTTCTGGGATTATATCTGCAAAAAATTGGGTAGCTGTAGGTACATATACACATCCAAAATTATCACGAAATCATGCATTTTGTCTAATTGGACAACATGACGCTTCCAGAATTAGCTACATTTTTAGTCATATGGATAGATACGACTTCTCTGGTTGTTTATTTTCACTTAAAGTTGGTATAGCTGTTAATAGTATACAATTTGTTGTTGCTGCTATTGAAGGTAAATTATTTTATTGTTATATCATATTATCTTACTTATTATTTATTATTATAGCATTTTTAAATTTACTATCTGTTTTGTTATGTATGAAACGTACATGCTCATCACCAAAATATTGATCTTCATATATGTATACAAAAAAAAAGGAATCGAAATGTATAAAAGATTATAATAATAAATTGAAATATAATATGTTTAAAAAATAAAAAAATATAGTTTAAAATTCATCAAAAGCATCTTTGTTATCACTATCAGTGGCAACCTCTTCATAATCTCTCTCAAGGGCTGCTAAATCATCTCTAGCTTCGGTAAATTCACCTTCCTCCATTCCTTCACCCACGTACCAATGAACAAATGCACGTTTACTATAGAGAAGATCAAATTTACTATTTAAACGTTTCCAGGCTCCAGCAATTGCTGTTGTATTACTTAACATACATACTGCTCTATTAACTTTAGCTAAATCTCCATTAGGAATAGCTTTTGGTGGTTCATAATTAATTCCAACCTTAAAGCCGGTCGGGCACCAATCAACAAAATTAATTCCACGTTTTGTTTTTATAGCTGAGATAGCTGCATTGACGTCTTTCGGTACAACATCACCTCTGTACAATAAACAAACAGCCATATACTTACCACTTGATACATCACATTTTACTAACTGATTACCTTCTCTGAAACATTCATCAGTAATCTGAGCAACAGACAATGATTCATGATATGCCTTGTCAGCACTTATAACTGGAGAGTAAGTAGCTAAAGGAAAATGAATTCTTGGATAAGGAACTAAATTTGTTTGGAATTCCGTCAAATCAACATTAAGTGCCCCATCAAATCTCAAAGAAGCCGTAATTGATGAAACTATTTGCGCAATAAGGCGGTTTAAGTTACTATAACTTGGTCTTTCAATGCCAAGGTTTTTATGACAGATATCATAAATAGCTTCATTATCAACCATAAAAGAGCAGTCAGAGTGTTCTAATGTTGTATGGGTAGTTAAAATTGAATTATATGGTTCAACGACGGCGGTTGAAACCATTGGTGCAGGGTAAATTGAAAATTCTAGTTTTGATTTCTTACCAAATTCTAAACTTAAACGTTCCATGAGGAGGGAAGTAAATCCTGACCCTGTACCACCACCGAATGAATGAAAAACAAGAAATCCCTGAAGACCAATACAATTCTCTGCTTGTTTCCTAATTTTATCAGAAACCGCCTCAATAAGTTCCTTTCCAACAGTATAATGTCCACGAGCATAATTGTTTGCTGCATCCTCTTTTCCAGCAATCAATTGTTCTGGATGAAATAATTGATGATACTCACCAGTTCTAATTTCATCAATTACAGAAGGCTCCAAATCTATATAAATAGCTCTAGGTACAAATTTCCCATGACTTGACTCAGAAAAAAAATTACTAAAAGAGAAACTTTTTTGTGATTGTTTTACTTCATCACTCATGAAACCATCTTTACCAATACCATGCTCCAAACAATATAGTTCCCAACATGAATTTCCTATTTGAGATCCAGCTTGGCCTATATGTATTGAAATAACTTCACGCTAAAAAAAAGTATAATAATTAAAATAACCAAAAACTTACTCCGTCAGAAGGCATTGTTTAAATGGTTGAATAATAAAAAGTATAACAATATTTCAACATTTCTTCAAGGTCAAAAATATAGGTAGAAAAAGAAACAATATATCAGAAACCTCCATCATATACGTGAATCATGATGTATAACTATTTTATACTAAACAAAAAAATGTCATCAAATTAAGATTACAGTATTGATATACAATGAGATGTTATCAAAAATCATTCTTTATACAGGAAAAAAATACGTAAAAATGATAAAGAGTGTAAACAGATAAAAATAAATAACAATAAAGTTAAATGTCAATTTCCTTCTCAACTTTTGAAAGTTTTGAGATTATTTGTCTAATTCTTAGCCTTTCGTTCTCACCCTCTTCACCTAGTATCTCTGAATACTCCTCTAATATGGGGACAATTCTTTGAGAAATTTTTTTATTTTTAAATCTCATCTGAAATAACTTGCTAACTCTCCTGGAACATTCTAATGGACCAAAAGCACAAATATCCGACAATATCAATGTAACCTGTTGAAGGGTAAACAAACCATGATCAAGGCGTTTCGTATTCAATTGGTCCTGATCCTCAGTAACCTGATCACCACCCAACTGCAATAAAGCTTTCTTCCTCCTCTGATCATATTTATTAATCTTATCTTGATATTTCACAAACAACTCAATACACCGATCAACTTTTTCACAATTATTCTCACTAAACCTTTGAAAAATTTCTAACCTTTCTTTTTCCTTCGTATATCTAAGTAATGCATCTAAAATTGATGTAACAAATTCCTCATGTTCCTCAGCATTCGTGTCCTTTCTCTTCTTTTTTGGTGGTGTACGCATAAATAAATTTAGTAGTGTTGATAAGCCACATGCTTTTATGTAGTTTTCACAGACATATTTTCCATCTTCTGATGTTGTTGCATGGGCTAGGACTTTTAATGCACTTTGACGACAAAGTTTTTTTTCTCTTAGCATTAAATTCATCAGTTGGAGGCCTTCGTCGTTTACGAATGTTGTTCGATTTGGTTGATATAAAAATGAGGCGCAGAGGCAATCAAAGAGATTTTCCATAAACTCCAACTCATCATTTCCAACGGGATCTTTTTTTCTATATGTAGATAATTTTATTAACAAAGCCTCGATTCCATTAAAATTATCTGTGATGCCTGATCGAGCCTCAGATGAAATTTGCAATATCTGTGCAAGTACTTGCGCCATATAAAATACATTATTATTATTCGCACATTTACTAGTCACTTTTTTAAGAATCCATAGGAAAAGTCCTTCTTCAACACAATTTGAGGCATATGTTGGATTGAAACATAATAGATTTTCTACGATTGTTAATATGTTATTAATTGCCTCAGATTCTTCCTCCTTATTTTCATCTAAACGTTCAAATCCTTGTTTCACTAATGCCTCAATTAATTTGTTCTCCATTAAGGAGTTCATTAAAATACTTACAGATCTCTCGTCTTCACAACTTTCCTCTGAATTTGGGATTAATTCATGTAGTAGGAAGATAACTGTAATTACAATGTCTATATTTTCATGATTCATTAGTTGAATTAATGTTTCTGAACCATTAATCTCTACTATTGTAGGGTATAAATGTGTTTCTGTAACTAGTGCATTTAATTCTTGGATAGATGTGTTCAGTTCAACTTCAGAATCTAAAAATTTTAGTGGTTCATCTTTGTATTTGATTCTTAATTCTTGATTTTTTAAGAAATTTTTCTCTACCTAAATACAAAATTAATTTTATAGATATTTTGCACTAACTTACCAATAAAAACATTTTCTTGACATCACCCTCTTCTATAGCTACTATTTCACTATCATCTGCTTCTAATGCCGATAAGATTTCGTCTGTCGTTGCATTCTCAACATTTAACTTATTACTTTCTCCGTATTTCGCCTTTTTTATTTCAGGCTAAAAAATATATTATAAAAGATTTATTAATATTACCTCATAATTTTTGAAAACTTCATCCGTATTAGTTCCATAATTTGACATTGTCAAGATAAAAACATTAACTTAAATATTTTATGTATACTCTACCAATAATGGTCTAATGTGGAAAAGGTAAAGTTTCTTTATTCAGAAGATGAGTATTTTAAAGACAATATTTACCTATACCCACATTTTTTGGAGTATTATTTGAATTATACGGTTAAACCCTTGGTGCTTTTAATAAAATAAATAAAGTTATAATTTCAAAACTTTCATCATACATTAGTAGTTTATTTCTATGTCAATATTTCACCTTCTTTGATTGACTCATCTCCTAAATGCACATCTGCAAAAAGATAATTATACTTTAATTATGTTTTTTTACGAGGTTAGTCCCCAGATTTTCACATAAATTTATACTAAACCTAATAAAAATCTCACTAAAAATCGATATTACTCCAATAAATATAAAAAAATTAAACTTTACTATACTTGATTTCTTAAATTTTATTAGCCTGGTTATTTATCTTCAAAGGACCAGACATTTACATTCATATTTCCTTACATATAAACCAGTCTTATTTATAATATTTATTACAACCTGTCAATAAGTTGAAAGCTCGTTTTATACTTTACAATATTTAGCTTCTACTATTTTTGTTACCCTTAAATGTTGATTAAAAACCATACACTATTTTCACTCTTTCACATCATAATATTTACAAATACTAAAAACTACTATCACCCCACTTTCTATTAAAATCAAATTTTCAAATATGTTTGCATGAGTCCTAGAAACATTTATAGTCTTAACACGAACAAACACATATAACAATAACGATACTTCATCTAAAAGAAAATAAACACCATTCAAAATACACACACAGTATATTTTTTGTTTGTTTGTTTTTTAACTACAAAACTCTTATCATACACTTTATAATTTTATTATTTGTTACATTTTTTTTACTTATTTTTCGGATTCTTTTTTTATTCATATTGATTATTGTTATTGATTTTATAATTATGCTTGTGACAAGCAGACATATACTGAAAATTTTATTTTCTTGTTTTAAAATATTAATTTTGACTATTATAATTACACTATTTTATTATTAATTGCATTTTTTTTCCTTATTCCAGATGCCAGGGAGTGGTCAATCTGTTTCTAATGGAAGTGCGAGAGGTGTATTAAGTATAAAAATAATTCAAGGAAAAATTCGTATACCAGGTATATTTACAAAAGCCCCTGATACTTATGTTAATATCACAACTGAAAATGATGACGTTGGGAAGTCAACTAGTTTACAACTTAAGAATATGAGCCCCGTGTGGGATGAGACTTTTCAATTTAATTTAACTGATTCATCAACATTGACATTTAAATTGATAGGACGTAACAAGAAAGGTGACGAAGACATTATAGCACGTAAAACTGTTAATGTATCCTCTCTTATAAAAAAAGATAGCGATAATGGGAAATGTATGTTGTTTAGGTGTTTTAAAATATGTCTTATTTTTTTTTGTGTTTTAGTTAACGATTCAAAAAAAACAATCAACCTTGTTAGTGACAAAGATAATCGTTCCGCGGATATTAAAATTTTATTGAATGGAAATATTGTAAAAAGAAGGAGAAGTGAAACTGCCATTGTTAATGGTGACTTACCTAGTACAAGTGTAACTCGAAGAAATGGAAGCTCCTCAACAAATGACACCTCATACAGAGCTATCGTTGAGGAAGAACCACTACCTGAAGGGTGGGAGGTGCGAGTTAATGGTGCTGGAAGAAAATACTATGTTGATCATACAACAAAAAGTACAACTTGGGAGAGACCATCAAACAAACCTCTACCAGAGGGATGGGAGATGAGAAGAGATCCAAGAGGGAGAGTTTATTATGTTGATCATAATAGTAAAAGTACCACATGGCAAAGACCAACAGATGAGATTATTGCTGCCCACCAACAGTGGCAAAATAATCGTGATAATGCTGTTATTTCGATGACGGATAGGTTTTTGCATAATGATGATCCATTGGGACCATTACCAGATGGTTGGGCTAAGAGAGAAGACCCAAATTCAGGAAGACCATATTTTGTTAATCATATTAACAAGACAACACAATGGGAAGATCCTAGAACACAAGGAATCCTTGATAGACCCCTACCACAAGGTTGGGAGATGAGATTTACAAAAGGATGGAGTTCCATTCTTCATTGATCACAATAGAAAGGTAACACAATATGAAGACCCAAGAACAGGGAGAACAATTGCCCCAGTCTACATTCAAGGTCTTCATATGAATAACGATCGTACATTCAAATGGAAGTTAGCACAATTCAGATATTTATGCTTATCAAATGGTGTGCCAAATCATGTTAAAATAACTGTTAATAGAAATAATTTATTTGAAGAGTCTTTTTCCGAAATAATGCGCAAAAATGCAGTTGATTTGAGGAGACGCCTGTACATTCAATTTCGTGGAGAAGAAGGTCTTGATTATGGAGGTATCGCTCGAGAATGGTTTTTCTTACTATCACATGAAGTACTTAATCCAATGTATTGTTTATTCGAGTATGCTGGTGGAAGTAATTATAGCTTACAAATTAATCCTGCATCATTTGTTAATCCTGATCATTTGAAATATTTTGAATTTATTGGTAGATTTATAGCTATGGCTTTATTCCATGGGAAGTTTATATACTCTGGCTTTACATTACCTTTTTATAAGAAGATGTTGGATAAGAAGATTACAATTAATGATTTAGAGAGTGTTGATGCTGAATATTATAATTCACTTATGTGGATTAGAGATAATAATATTGATGAATGTGATATGGAGTTATACTTTGTAGTAGATTATGAATTATTAGGAGAAATAAAAACATATGAATTAAAGGAGGGAGGCAAAAACATTCCAGTTAACGAAAGTAACAAGGAGGAATATTTAGAATTAATTGTGGAATGGAGGTTCAATCGTGGTATTGAACCACAAACAAAAGCATTTTTCACAGGATTCTCCTCTGTATTCCCCTTACAATGGCTTCACTATTTTGATGAAAGAGAACTCGAAATATTATTATGTGGTATGCAGGAGATTGATGTTGAGGATTGGCAACGTAATACTGTCTACAGACATTATGCTCCACAAAGTAAACAAGTATTATGGTTTTGGCAATTTGTTAAATCTTTAGATCAGGTTGGGCGATCAAAATTACTACAATTCGTCACAGGTACGTGTCGTGTACCAGTAGGAGGTTTCTCTGAACTCATCGGCTCAACGGGCCCCCAACCATTCTGTATCGAGAGAGTTGGTAAAGAAAATTGGTTACCACGTTCACATACTTGTTTTAATCGTCTTGATTTGCCTCCATATCGTTCATATGAACAATTAGTTGATAAATTAACTAGCGCCATTGAAATGACTGAAGGCTTTGGAAATGAATAATGTTTTTACATTAAAATGCTTTCAAAATTTTATTTTACTGGTTTTTTTATAATATATAATTTTTTATAGTTGATTAACAAATGCCTTAGTTAACCAAAGAATACTTATTTAATTTTATTATATATGCCTATTAAATTATCTATAAAGATAGTTATTTTCACTTTCTACAATTAATGTATATAAATATTATTTTAACTAACAATAAAATGATTAATAAATTTTATTATCACTTTTTATGTGGCTACTGATTCAATGATTTCATCCACAAACTTCATTTTTTCTAGAACGATATTTGATAATTCATGCTCTTCTGACATCTCTTTGACCAGAGATACTACATCACTCAAATCTACTTTTTCTTTTATTTTTTTTGATAAACCAACAACTATTTCATTAACCTCGTTTTCATTATGACTGCTAAAATCTACGGGAGTATGTTTTATTAAGTCATCTACCTCGTTATAAGGTAAACATTTCATCCCATATAAATTTGTTACCTCTTGTCTTTTCATAATCCTCATCATCCACATATCCCTTTATCAATAAACAACTTTGCCTATTCCAGAAATGCTGACACTTGTTGATTGATGTAACGTTAATTTCATCATCACCTAAATTATGTGCATTAATAGCAATCTCGTCATACCAAATAGAACCATCAGAATTGGATCTAAATACAAAGAATTCCTCTGAATTATTATTAAGAGATACATGGCAAACACTTCGCGCATAAACACCTTCCGTTAAATCATCGATTTTATCTCCATAGTCCATTAAATCCTCAGGTCTTTTGTTTTCAAAATACGATGCGATATCTTCGAAATCCGGTAAATGTGATGCCAAAACCGTGGAACTGAAGACATCCTCCTTCTTATTATAAAAGAAACAATTATACGAAACACCAGGTTCAACATCCTTCGACAACTGATAACTCAAATACAATTTCCCCATTAATTTCCCATTATTACCATTACCACTCGATTTAAAATCTAACCCTTTTTCTGTAAAAATAACATAATCCCCACCATCATAAATACAATGAGGTAATCGCAAAATCGGTCGACTTATATATCTATTATCAAACACAATATAAAATCTATTTGTAACAACAATAAGAGTATTTGTTTGTTCCATGGGAGATATTAAATATTTAAATTTAAATAAAGGTCGAGTGATTGTGTTGATTTCATTATAAAGAGTTTGAGGCCAATTACTCATGAGATTTTTTTGTTGAATAACTGGTTTATATTGGGCAGTTGTCAATTCTCGGTAGTCAAACTCGAAGACGCAATCGTCGTTGGAAAGCGTAGAATACCTTTGGGCAGTCTGTAGTTGCTATATCTGTAAGGGGATCTTTGAATTTTATTCTTGAATAGTTGTTTGTTTCTATATCACCGTACCATGCAAAATCCAAAGAATCGATAAAACAAATTTCACTATCCATATAAGGGATTTGTTTGAATGTTTTTACATAATTTTCGTAAACTGTATGCACTTCTTCATTTTCACAATTTAGAAGATCTAGTGTTTTTTTTGTCCGTAACCATATTTTGTCTTCATGATTTTCATTATAATGCATTAGCGTTTCTACAATCGGGTGTTCAGATTCATGCTTCTTATTTACGCTTTTTGTTGTTACTTTATATCTTTTTTTTAAACAACATTCAGGAATTTCTATATCACAATCAGCCTCGTTGTATTCAAGTATATATTCGTATAAGCTTTTTTGTTCACCTAATTCATTTACCGAATAAAGATAAATGTCACTGCTATCAAATTTATTAGTACCTAAAAATAGTTTTAATAAATATATTGTTATTATATCACTTACCACATATGACATTCTTTCTTTCGTAAGCACCAAAATCTGTAGAAGTTGTGTGAAAGGAATTTTTTATAAAAGCTTTTTTTGTTTCTAATGATTCTTTAACTTCACTCCTTATGTTATTTATCAGAGGAGTACTTAGACCGATTACAAATGGTTCCAATTGTGGTAACTTCTGGGAAATAGAAATATTTCGTTGCGTTAACAATTTACAGGCCCTTGATAATGGTACATTTAAAGGAAATGAAAATCCACCTAGTGGGTCACTTCCATAAATATGTGAAGCTGCTCTCCTTTCATATACGTGATAGAATGTTGACATTACCAATTCGATTAAACTACATTGAAATTAAAAAATTATTTCTATCAAAATAGTATATTTAGATTGGTAAGATGTCACTTAAATTTCAGGATAAACTTTTTTAATAAGTATAATATTTTATATATAGTATGATATTATATATGGGAACTTATTACACCTTTTATTTAATTTAATCAAACTAATACAATAAATAAACTATGATATAATAATTATTCGGTTAGAATTATGTTTTAGACTTACCCAAGATCTTCTGTCTTGGTTTCCCTTTCTAAAGTTTCAATACTTTTACTTTGAACTTCTAACCCCTAAAATTGTACAATAATAAATTAATAACATAGAATAAGTGAGTAATTAAGTAATAATATAATAATAATAAAATATTTTGAGAAACTTATAATACCAGTTTATAATGATGATTTATATGGTCACCTTATTTTGGTAAATAAAGTAGCGGTTTGCTTCTTTTCTTTTATAAACAAAATCATCGCTATTTTATATTACTATATCAAAATAAACTTAAAAACAATTATTTGATTAACAAATATTAAAACTTATCAGTAATTATCTGAGCTAATATCAATTATCTAAATTTTCGTTTTTCTTCTTTTTTTTGATTTTTGCAGAGGGGCAAACATCGTTCAATAGGCAGGAATCACAAAGTGGGCTAACAGCTTTACAGATTGTTTGGCCAAATCCAACAAATAATTTGTTAATTGTAGTCCAGTGATGTCGAGGTAGGAGATCTTCAATTTCTTTTTCTGTTTTTATTGGGTCTGTTGTTTTTACCCAGTGGAGGCGATTGGCGATTCGGTGAATGTGTGTATCTACTGCAATACCAACACATTCTTTCCAGGCTACGAGCATTATGAGGTTTGCCATTTTTGGACCAATTCCAGGTAGTTTACATAGATCATCAAATGTTCTTGGAATGTCATCATCGTATTGGTCTTTAAGAATTGCTGCAATTCTAATAATGTTTGCAGCTTTCCTTTTATAAAATGAAACGGGTTTTAATAAATTTTCTATTGTATTGTTATCAGTACGAATCATCTTATCTACAGTGCATCCGTAATTTTTTAAACGGCCCATTGCTCCTGCTGTTATTTCATCTTTTGTTTGTGAAGATAGAAGTAATGAGAGAACAACTTGGAATCTGTATGTCTGTCAAAAAAAAAACATATGTTGTAAAATTAAAGAAACTTACTTTTGGATCTGCCGTTTTATCTGCCAATGCATGACAACCAACTGAATCAACTGGGGCATTTCCTTTTTCCCTCATAATTTCAATTTGCTTTATGTGGTACTCAAAATCAACATTACTTTCCCTCTTTAATAATTTTTTATCGCTTTCTTCACTTTTTACATTGTCTTTATCGACATTTTTAACAGAATTACATGTGCTCAAATTCTCTCCTTCTTGAACCACTTCCGTCTTTTGTATAGGCTTTTTAGCTTTCCTAGCATAACCTGCTCTGACTACTTTTGAAATTTTTGTCGACATGACATCTATTGTTCAAGTAAAATAACAAAGACAAAAGATATTTTTCCCAGTATGTTTAACTTGCATAAATATAACTGAATTTCGTTATAAGAAAAAACATGAAAATACGATTTGTGAATGAGTATACATAGAAGGGTTACTTTTTTTACAACATTAAAGCAAGTTTTGTGAGTATTTAATGAAATGAATAAGAAATGTGGAATTTAAATTTTCCAGTACACAAAGTGTATTATTTTTCCAAGTGATTAGCTGTTTTTACAATACATTTCATCGAGATGCATATAACCATTGTTTTCAATAAGAAGGAAATTGTTACACAAAAATTAACATTGTAACTTTTCAATTTGAATTTCAAAAGAACACATGGTTTACTAAAAATTTTTAATTACAAAAAACTGCACATCTACGAACATAGTTTTAAATAGAAACAACGATTTAAATGTTATTAATTTTTAATAATTTAAAATACCACTTAATTTGAGTTGATCTTGATATAGTTTTCTTATTTCAGTTATCGTTTTATTGATAAGTGATTTCAAATGTTTATTTGTTGTAAAATACTTTTTATAATATACCCAATTATTGGTAAAGTTAACTGAATTACATGAATTTAATTTAAATTCATCAAATTTCAATGGAAGTTGCCACGCCCCAAAACCGAAATAACCAATTGTATTTTGTTTGAGTCCATGTAACATGAAATCATTACGAGAAAACAAAGAATCAGTCAACCAAACATCTCGTACCCATACTTTTGGGGAACCTTTTTTAAGAATTTTTATTCTTCCATTATCTAATGCGTAGTAATCATTGTCAGGATCACCAGACGATTTGTCATATGAAGAAGCATGATTGATAATATGTCTAAGACAAGCTACAAAAACGCTAGTGTCTTTCCAGTTTTTTGAACGTTCCCATATCTCATGACAAATTTCCTTATTTTTCTTAAGTTCATCAGGAATGTAATCTAACAAAAAGTAGTGCAATCCAACATTATCACTACCATCAAAACTTTTAGGGTGTTTAGAATCATATATGGACCAATCTAATAAAAGTTTCCTAGTATAATTGGAATTCTTCAAAAAGAAACCACCAGCCATTATTTCATGATTAAACAATCTTTCATAAAAAATTATCTCCTCATTACCTTTAGGCATGTATTGTTCAAGAAGATAACTTGGGTTTATTACTCCAACATCGGCATCCAAAACTAAAATCATATCTCCGTCCTTAAAATAATCCTCCATATAATGAGCCAAAAAACAATGTCTTCTATACATAAAATCTTCTTGATTACAGTCACCATATAAACCTTTAACTCCATAAATATTTATTAAAAAATAGTCGTACTTGTAGTATTCCGCATAGCATTTTAAAGTACTTATGCCAACTTTATAGTTATCAGTATTTAGATTGTTTACAATACTCACAATCTTGATATTATTCGAGGTGTTTACACGTAATTGTGGTACTATAATGTCTGAAGTGGGGTATATTTCATTATCTATATTTATATTGTATATAAAAATAATAATCATAAGAGAGAAAAATACTAGAGGGAAAGAAAACTTTTGAGTAGATAACAATTGTCATATTTGAAACGTCTTTTGAAATGACTCAAAATCTTACAAAAATCAAGCAATTATATAGGTTTAATTGTCATAATAATAATAAAATTTAAATTTCGTGTAAATTTGAATTAATACATGATAATATTGAAAACTTAAAAAAATAATTGAAACGATTGTTATTGTATTGAGTTGTGGATTGAATATTGTGGTTAATAAAATTAATCTAATGATAAGTTTTTTTTAGAAATTAATTTTCACACTGTTTAAAGATAATGGAATCACAGTTAGAGTTTTATATGCATTAGTAAAAAACTGCACTTTTATTCAAAAAATTTCTGAATGTTTAAAGAAATCTTTTAACTTAATTATTTTTTTTTTGGAATCTTGTGGGATGATTGCGATAAATATGTATATCCTTCAAAAAATACGATTGTGATGTAATTTCAAATATGGGAATCTCTATTTTCGATTGTGGATTTTTTTATGGTAAAATATATGGAATAGAAAACAAATTCACCATAAAAACTTTTAAAAATGACATTTTACCAAAATCATGATTTTTGAAATCATTCTACAAAAATTCAAAAAAAAAATGTTATGTTAAAAGGTTTGTTTATATGTATTAAAGTGTTGTTTATTGCAATCTCGAGCTGTGTTTTTCCAAGTGATTAGCTGTTATTTGCAATAAGTTTCGTTGAGATACATAACTAGTATGTTCAATGGAGGAGAAAAATGCTACACACAAAAAAATACCAATTTAGCTTTTCAATTGGAATTTAAAGAAATAAAAATACATGGTTTAACTAGAAATTTATAAAATTTACAATTATAAAAAACTACAAATCTATATACATAAATCTAAGTGCAACCAACTATTAAACAGATATAATTAATGATTTAAAATACCACTTTCCTTGAGTTCCTCTTGATATAATTTTTTTGTATTATCTATTGTTACATTGAGAAGTGACATAACATGCCTATTTGTTGTAAAATACTTTTTATAATATACCCAATTATTGATATAGTTATCTGAATAACATGAATTTAAATTAAATTCCTCAAATTTTATTGGAGGATGCCAGGATCCAAAACCGAAATAACCAATTGTATCTTGTTTGAGTCCATGTAACATGAAATCATTACGAGTCCACAAAGAATCAGTCAACCAAATATCTCGTACCCATACTTTTGGAGAACCTTTTTTTAGAATTTTTATTCTCCCATTATCTAATGCGTAGTAATCATTGTCAGGATCACCTGACGATTTGTCATATGAAGAAGCATGATTGATAATATATCTAAGACAAGCTACAAAAACACTACAGTCTTTCCAATCTTTTGCACGTTCCCATAATTTGTAACATATTCCCTTTTTCCTCTTAGATTCATAGGGAATGTAATCTAGTAAAAAGTAATGCAATGCAACATTATCTCTACCATCAAAACTTTGAGGATGTTTATAATCATAACTGGCCCAATTTAGTAAAAATTTCCTAGTATACTCTGAATTCCTCAAAAAGAAACTACCAGCCATTATTTCATGATTAAAAATTCTCTCATAAAAAATTATTTCCTCATTACCAGTAGGCATAAATTGTTCCAGAACATAACTTGGGTTTATTATTCCAATATCGGCATCCAACACCAAAACTACATCCCCTTCCTTAAGATTATTCTCCATATACAAAGCCAAAAAGCAATGCCTCCTATACATATAATCTTTCTGATTACACTCCTTATATAAATCCTCATTACCATTAGTATTTATTAAAATATAGTCATATCTATAATATGCCGCATAGCACTTTATAGTACTTACGGCAACTTTATACTTCTCAGTGTTTGGATTATTGACAATAGTCACAATTTTAACATCATGTGAGATGTTTGCACGTATCTGTGGAACTATTATGTGCGAATTGGGATATATTTGATTATTTATATTGTATAGAATATTAATAAATACGAGGGAGAATAATATTAGAAGGAAGAAAACTTTTATATAGATACGACTGTACATATTAAAGCCAAAAGATATTAATGTATTTAAATAAATTTAAGTAGTAAATGACAGTAGGTGGAGATTTGCAACAATATTATAAAAACGTCGTCAAATATATATATTACTTTAAGGCTTTTATATTACCTCTGGCAGTTTATTTGAGGTGGAACAACAAAAACTTTAAAATTTAAAATTGGTTTATATGTAAACTTCTATAGCAATTATAATGTAATAATTATTAATTTTGACAGTGATTTTATGAATGATAAAGTGAATGCATAAGTAAAGCTGCAATGCAAAATGTTTAAATTTGTGCTATTTTAATATTTTCTATACTCTTTTCTAAAAATGTTTTAAAATTGATTCACTAGAAAGTGAGTGTTAATATCATGCCTTTATTATTTTAAAGATAATGTCATAGATAATTCTTTTTCATTTAATTATAATAATCTTATGATTAAAATGTTGTGATAAGAAATGATGGTGCAGAAGATAATTATTGTGTACTTTTCTATAACTTCTTCTTGTAAAGATGGAAATTTATATGATAATAAAGAATATAAATTATGTATCTTCATCCAACTTGTATAAAAACATAATAATAGATGATATTTAACAAACATTTTATGAAAATTTTCTCTAATATTTTTAGCAACAAATGTTTATTGTAAATGATTGTGTTTAGATGATTAATAAATGAATTTTATTTTTGAAAACACTTTAATGAATAAGAAATTGTAAATAACATTTTTCTTTGTTTATTTTAATAACATTTTGCTTTTTTGGTCTTATGCATAGTTTAATTTCAAAAGAATACAAAGTACAATTTTAAAGATTTTTATTAGTTTATAAAATTAATAATAATTTTTTTATTTACATAAGTATTGTGCACAACTACATCTTTTAGAAAATAAAATTAACTAGAAAAAATCTAAAATTATTAATTTTCCACCTCATTTAGTACATTACATTATTAAATTTAAGTAAAGTTTATTAATATTTAGCAAAAGTGTTACAATAAACTGGTCTTTATTTTTAAAATGTAACTAAGATAATTAAGATATGAAAATTAATTCACAAATTGCATTTTTTTATCAATCTTTTACTTTAAACATTTCCACCAACATAATACACCTGTAAAAACATTTCTTATTTTTTTATCAAATAAAAATTGTTTTTAGAAGTTAAGGTATATTATAATAGTTACATTTGTTATTATTAAAACTTCTTATTTATATTAAGAAACTATAATGTTCTTTTTGAATGTCTTATTTCTACTTATGTGTTTTCAAATAAAAAATGACTAATTTTACACTTATAGAATATATAAGTTATATTTTCGAAAAATTTAATTGGACAATAAATTAAAGTAGAAAAAAAACAAGTGTAAATATAAAGTCACATGAATGAAAGCTAATTATAAATTGAAGATGCATAATAAATATACTTTAATTGTCGAGTAGGGAACATATAATAAAAAATAACAATCATTACACTAAAAAATTTATATTATGAGTAATTAAAATCATGGATACAAAAAAAATATAAACAACTATAAGACAAAATGTAATAGAATACTTAAAAAAAATGATCATTGAATAAATCTGCTTGCTTTTATAAAGGTGTAAATTAAAAAGAACAATGAAATTTTCTTTAAGAAAAAGTAAAAATAAGGAAGAATAAAGATAACTTTTAGAAAATTAAAGTCATAAATAGTTCACACGGAGAGAGATCACACATCAGAACTACAATTGATTTTTTCTTTTTGGAGTCTTGCCCATAGTTTTAATCTCTGTCTCGACGTTTCTGACGTTTTTAAGAACGCTTTTGTCTAAGATGATCTTGTCCCAACTGACAACAACGTCTTTTTTCTTGCCATCATCATCCTTCTTTTCGATGGTGAAGTTTGCTTTGCAAAAATCTGAAACTTTGGTTGAATCAGGAACCTTTTTGATTGTACCTTCGAAAGTCTCTTCACCGTCCATAAACTCTACATCCAATCCTATCGCCAATTCTTGAAGTCTATAAAGCCCACCACGAGCGATGTACTTCATTACTTTGTCATCGATGAATTGCACCTCAAAGGAGCTGACGGTTGATTTCCCAGTAGATATTGCTGCATAGCATACACCAGAGAAGTAAGCATAAACTCTGGCGTATGGATTAACTTCACCAGACTCAAATTTGGTGTCTGCCTCGAATTGCGAATCCTCTGTTAAATCAGGAAGCATAAAATCGCTAGAATCTGTATTTTTTACAGTTGCTGGAGTAGCTTTAGTTATTGGTTTCTTCACTGAATTCTTCACTACGCTCTTTGGAGTCTTTGATGTAGATTTAGGTACTTTATTGTTGGGTCTTGATACTGGCGTGTTAAGTCCCTTTTTCTCCGCACTTTTCTCATCATCGATCTGAGAAACTAGCTTCTTGTCACTCAATGTTAAGAGGGAAATAGACTTCTTCTCTGATGGTTCCATTGCATCCTCGCTATCTCCATTAAGGGTATCAGCATTTCTCTCCTTAGCGGCTTTTTCAATCTCTGAGAAACGTCCTCTCTTGTAAGTTGAAGTAGCTAAGAATTTAGCTCCGCCATTAGATTGTCTTTCTAACTTGAATGACTCACTAATCTCTGGATGTTCATCTAGATTATCAATGTTGTATGCATCATCATCTGACTTAACTTTCTTGTTATCTTTTGATACTTCATCATTGTTTTTACGCTTTGTACCTCTTTTCTTTTCGGTAACAACAGGTGTACTTTTTTGGTTGGCCTTTTTGGCACCCCTTCTGCTGGGTGTTTTAGCTTCAACATCCTCATCAACCTCCATTGGTTCCACATCGACATTCTCTTCCTCATCAACTTTTTCTTGAATTTTGGCAGTCTTACGACCACGTCTTCCTGTAGTAGGTGTTTTTTCAACTGTATTGGTCTCTTCATCATCATTATTTGTTTCGCGGACAACTTTAGATCTTCTACCTCCGCGTTTTCCAGTAGTTGGTTCTTCTTTTGAAACATCCTCGTTGGTGGGAATATTTCTCCTAGGGCGACTTCTGGGAGTAGATTCAGTTTCTTTCTTCTCGTCATCAATACTTAAATTTGAGGTATTATCCAGTAGTGAGGCAGTTTCTTGTGATGGCTTTTCCTCTATCGACTGAGAAGTATCAGTTTTAACATCCTCCTCCTTTTCAGATTTAACCTCCTCTTTCTCAGATTTAGCCTCTTCTTTCTCAGATTTAATCTCTTCTTTCTCGGATTTAGCCTCTTCATTTTCAGATTTATCCTCCTTATTTTCACTACAATCCATGACTTCTCCTGTAGTTTGTGCCTCTTCAGTAATATTATTAACGGTGATGTCTTTATCTTCAATTTCTGTTTCCTCAACAATGGAAATCTCGTTTTCTTCATCAACTTTGGTACTTTCTTCTTCCTTTTTTTTATCAACCTTCAGCACAGGTTCCTCTGGCTTATTTTCTTCTAATGTCTCACTAGAACTGTGATCTTCCTTACTTGGAACGTCTTTGACCTCAGTATTAGAATCCTCCTTAATAGGAATTGCATGACTATTGACATTCTCAGACTTATCCTCCTTTTCCATGTCGTTAGTGGTTGTCTCAACAGTAACAACTTCTGTTGACGCAGGTTTTGAATCTACAATCTCTTTTAAATCACCAGTACAATCCTCTTTTGTATTTTCTTGTATCTCTTGCATTGGTGGTACATTTTCAGCCTGAAATTTTAGTTATTAATGAAAAATATATAGTAACATACAGTTGATGCATTAGGGCCATTTTCCTGAGGAACTACAGCTGTACTATCGTTGTTGCTCATACTGGAATCTCTAAAATCAAAGAAAATAGTAAAATAAAACGAATATTAGTAAAAATAATTTAAATAGTAAACAAAATAACTATAACGAAATAAAAAACAAATTGGAATAAATACAAAAGAAAAAACAACTGTAACCATAACTAAAAAAAAGTGGAACACAGTCCACTTTTTTGTGAACAAAAACAAAATTGCTCTCCGTTATAAAGTTAACCTTAAGTACAAGTGTCTAAAAAGTACATATCCATTAGATGTGTAACTCTCAGTGATACAATATGCAAAATAATAAGAACACACAGTGAATCTGTGAAAATTAATAATAAGCAGTCAATATCAAGCTTGTTATGATTGGCGGGAAGGTAACACGTAAACAATAAAATGCGCGAATGTAAAATCTTATATATATATGTATCAATCGCTGAGTAAAGAAATAAATACTTCCTGTGAAGCAAACATGTCTCATAGCGACATAATTAGAATGTTGCTTATTCGCGGAAATGTAACGCTTGCAAAAATAATTTTTCTGATGTTTTTTCTCTCATGCACATAAGGATGTAAATTGAGTCTCTTCAAATAAAAATTCTACGACAGTACACTCTTGAATGCATCCTTGCGGAAGATTAAATTCAATTAGGTCAAAAAAAATTGTAACAGGCGAAATACGTTACATAGAGATGCTTTTTTTTTTATTATTTTTTTTATACAAAACAAACCAGTATGACATATAGTAGAAGGTAAAGTAATAATTTGACGAGCATGCATCTGTTAATTTTTTGCACCCGGTATTTTAAAAAAGTCCTACAACAAAGTAAGCGTCTTTCTAAAGAAAATTATTGTGTTGCGAATTATAAAAATAACTACACAAAAACAATGGTTATGTGAGAGCCTACTAAGAACGACCTCATATAAATAGGCAGTATAAAACAAATGAACGCCTTGTTTACACCGCACTTAGGAACATTATCTCACAAGAAGATAGGCTGTTGCCCATCAAGTCAGCAATAGACAGTGTATAGAAATTTCGACCAGTTAAGAATGCTATTTTACCTTGTTTTTCCGTGTGGAACTAAATTACTATATCGTTGTGGAAATGTGTGTCTCTGGTTTTGTTACAAATATCTTTCCCGCTGGTAATTAATTTTTGAATTACAAAAATAATTTTCAAGTTATAATGTAAATAAATATTTAAACATGGAAGTAATTAGTAAAGTCTCTAGGAAAGGTTGCTACTTAATGAATGCAATTAAAACATTTCCAACATAGATTATAGTGAATATATTTCAAATAATGTAACGGGGATATAAAATGAATATTTTTTTTTCTAAGGAAGTAAAATAATAATTTGATTTGAAAATAAACACATGATTTTCAAAACATCAAATAAAAGTTACATTTTATGTCCTACATCTAACAATTTAACATTCGCGAGTACATTTATGTCTTTTTTTTCGTTACAAATTGAATTTAGACAAATTAGTATAATCAGAACATAACAAATGATTAAAATGAATAGCCAAATGTTACTAAATAACTTATGTAATATTTAATGTATAGAAATTAAAGAAATTTGAATACATTCATTATAAGACATATTCCGAAATCACAATATATCCAATTGTCCTCCAACATAAATAATAAATTTAATAATTTTATAGGAATAGAGAATTTAGAAATACATTCTTTAATCTTTGGACAGACATTTTATTTATTTCTAAAACTACTTTACAGTATGAACAAATATATAGTCTAAGCTGATTCCGTAGTACTGAGAGATATCAAATTTAAACACCTATAAAAATACCATTTCCTTCATCCACATAACAAAATATTAGATTACATTACGATATTTAATAAAAAAAATCTTTATATTACAGTGTGAAAATCTTTTCGCAATCTCACTAATTAAGTAAAATCCAGAAATTCTCATAAACTCCGGAAACTTTTTTCTAACTATCACCAGTATGATTTTCGCATGTATTTTATCAGTGCACTGCAAAAACAAGAGACAACTTTCCACATTAGTGATAATATATAATCCTATGCAGAAGATGCGGAAAAAAGTTGGTGAATGAGTGGCAAGACAACTCTGACTACACTTTTCTAAGGCCGCGACTTTATTTTTCCATTTTTGCTCTCCCATGTGTACGGTACTCCAAATGACAGGAGAAAAAATGAAATAATAAGTCAAATTTTGTGAAAAAATCATAAACGGTATTCGTTTTGTTTCATGTATTGTATTTATTTTTACTTAATTTTTCCCATATTATTTTTCTACTAATAAAATATAGGTTTTTTTTAATTTCCAGACAACCATGGGTGTTCCAACATTGGCTAAAGATGTTAATCAATCTGAACTTGTTAAACAAGTCGCTGCTTTCTTAAAAAAATCAGGCAAAGTTGCCGTCCCAGAGAATTCTGATATCATCAAACTCGGAAGACACAAGGAACTCGCTCCAATGGACGGTGATTGGTACTTTACCCGCGCTGCTTCATTAGCTCGCAGACTTTATGTAAAACCAGGAGTTGGAGTTGGTGCTTTAAAAAGATCTTTCGGAGGTAACAAACGCCGTGGAGTACAACCAAGACACTTCCAAACTGCTGCAGGAGGAAATATCAGAAAAGCTCTTCAAGCTTTAGAAGCCATCAAATGGGTTGAGAAAAGCACAAATGGAGGACGTCTTCTTACCGCACAAGTAAGTTAATCAAAGAAGTCGGAAATTTACTATAACTCTTTTTAGGGACGTAAAGACTTGGATCGTATTGCTTCTCAAATGAAGAACAGAAAAACCGAATAGAACATTTGGCTGATTGTTATTTGTTACTTGATATTGTTCTAAATAAAGTGCTTGTTGGTATAAAAAAAATTTTATTTTGTTAGAAAAAAAAAGTATTAATATTTATAGTGAAAGAAATTTATTATTAATTCACTATTGTTTTGTTTTTCTCAACGCATTCCTGGCGTCTTTTTCTTTTTCAAATTGTTTGAGATCTGTTTTTGCAAGGAAATCCTGCCTCGCTAAAAATCCACCTTTTCCTTTGTTGAAGGATGCCAATTCTTCCGATATACCTTTGCTTGTTACGTATTTTTTCCAAGACTCAGTACATTGAGAAATCGAGGTTGCTTTTCTTTTTTTAGTTGATTCAGCAATGTCTAGAAGGCCACTACTTTTTGCTGATCTTTTGTTAGTTGGAATGGAATCTTCCTTAGTACTATAAAAGAGAATTTTAAAGTTAAAATATTTCAAATTTACTTTATATTTTTTGGTTCAGTGGAATTTTCACTTATTTTTGTTGTCACTTTACACTTTGTATTTCCTGCATTAAGTAACTGGTTATATATCTCATCATCGTCTTCACTACCACTGTCTATTTTTTTTTCCTCTTCATTTTCTTCACTTGTGTTTTTAAGTTTCTCTCTAAAACATAATAAGTTATTATGAAATAATATGTGGTATAACATACATCTTTAAATCTTCATCGAAATCGTCCTCTTTATCCGATGCATCTTCTTCAGGATCACTTTCTGGTGTATACTCAGCATCCTCCTCATCCTCACAATTATTATCATCTACGAATTCTTTATCCATAATAGCAAAATACAGTAGAAATTTATTAATTTCACATTCTCTATTGTCGCATCCGCATATTGTCGTGTGTTCATTATACAAACAAATTGTCGTTTTAAGATATAAGATTCATCCAACTAACTTGAACTCTCCTGATAAAATAAAAATTATTCCACGTATTTAATTTTAAATTAGAAGTTTTTAAAGTTTATTTGTTACAAGAACATGAATTTTAATGTTTGATAAAAAAACGATTGTCAAAAATTTTTGATGAAGCGTGGTAATTTAAATATATTTACTGTTTGTTCATTTTACGATATGTAATAATATTGAAAATTTAGTTATAATAACCATTATATGTGCTTCATTAAGAAATTTTCGAGGTTTTGCCTATATATTGGATAATAATATTTAGATATTGTTATTTAGAAGTTGAATAAAACTAATTTTTATTTGGTATTATTGTCAGAATTTTACCTTTTATTAATGCCACGTTACACAACTATAGAAGATTTAATTTAAATAACATTAAAGTTCTATTTTTTATTACACTTTTTTTTTATTGTTTAGGTACATGATCAGGGATAATTATCCAATTTTTTATATTACTTATATTGATCATTATAAGTTTAAAATGATAATGATATTGCTATTTTACTCTCTATTTTGTAAAATTTATGTGTCAATTGTCCTTTTTTTCTGTACATATATTAAAAAAAACTGTGCATACATTACTAAATGATTAATTATATTATTTTAGTGTTTATTGTTTCAATATTTATATTTCAGATTTATTTTTTTCCATATATTTTCTACTTTGTACTTGGGATAATTATTCATCTGAGCACGCCTATCTTTGCGTCTACTTGCAAAGATAAAATGTAAGTTTGTATAAATTAAAAAAAATATTATAAAAAATAAAAATATACGTATACAAATAGATAAAATAAAAGATTCCCCTATTTTTTCATCAACATTATCATAAAATATTTATTTCTATTGACATCTTGTATAAAAATACAAGACATTACTGTAATTGAATTTTTTCTAGTGTACATTATAAATTTATTAAACTTTAAATATTATATACACTTATAATACCATATTTTTAACGTTAATTTAATTTGCCTTTAATGTATTTTAAAATTCATTGGCGAGTCTTATGATATTAGATATTAGCTATTAGCTATTCATTTTATACCATATTAAGATAACAGATATTATATTTTTAATGAAAAATGTGTGATATTAAAAGGAAGCCTTTTTGTTAATTAGTGTTTTGATATTTATTACGGAATCAATTTTTTTTCATACTTTAATTTAAAAGTTTTATTATACTATGAATTTTAATTCCTCGAAAAGGCAAATTTTAATATATATTTATTTTTTATTTTCTATAGCTTACATTAAATAGTCAAATAAAAGGTTAATATTTCAATGAATCACTCATACATGCATGTATTAAGGATTATTTTAAAAAGTCTACCAAAAATTATTCTTATATTTTATTTTTATTTCCCTTTCAGCTCTTCCATCTCATATATGGTTTTATTAAAATTGTTATCCATTATAAATAAATAACATTTAACGATAATTTAAGAGTCGTTTTAAATTCGCATACCTTAAATTTTTATATATTTTTATATAAAAATAGGCGTTTATGATAATTTTTATTCAACTTTTTAAGTACTTTCTTGAATAAATTCTTTTAATTAGTCTATTAACGGTTGTAATTTACTCTTTCAAAAAGCTTTATTATGGGTTAGTTTTTTGACTTTTATATAGTTTAAATTTCTTTTTTAATATTTGATGTTTCTTAACTTCATCATGTCATTTAAAATTAAATATGGCAACAGATAAATTATTTTTATATAAAATGTGACGATAATAGATGAATGTTGAGGTATAATCAAAGTTTGGAAAATAAATGTGAAATAACACATATTTTATGGCTAATCGGTAGGGACAATGACAGTATTTAGAAGTCTTTAATTCCTTTTAAATTTTTTTTGTATTAAGTTATATGCTTTTTACTTTATTATAAAACATTTCCCTCGTATTACTAATAACAGCACATTTTTAATTGAAATAATTTTACCTTTTATTAAGGTTTAATATTACTATAATTCGAAGATTTTTTTTTACATCTCTGTTTACATTCTGTTACAAAAAAGACAGTAAAAAATAAAAGATGGATATAAATTTTGAAGAAAAATTTAAGGATTCCCATGTTTGTAATGTAAGTCTTTTTCAATTATTTCTGATAGATGTTGGGTAATTTTATAGATTTTTTATACATTTATGTTTACATATTATTATATGACTTTCATAAATTTGTGCATATTGTTTTTATATAGTATCTTTTTTTTATATTTTCAATAACATTATTTAAATGCGTATAGTGTAGAATATGAATATAAATTAGTTATTAAATATGATATGGTAGTTCATTGAGGTATATAATATTACATTTTAAATTTATTCAAATAATTGTATATTTTATTAATAAAATAAAAAATATTTTAGAGTTATCAAAACAGTTCCTCAATTGGTGATGACACGGACTTTAAAAAAAATCTCCATTTGACCACCACAATATCGGGTTTTGGCAATAAAGAAGTTGAAATGTATCAAAATCTAAATGCATATCGGGCATCACAATTATCCAATTTAGAAATTGTAGATATACTAAAAAGTAATAGTGCTTATGGAATTAGCCAAGAAGAAGCTAAAAGGCGCATTAATTATTCAGGATATAATGAATTTGATATAAAAGAGAAAGAATCGTTGACATCAAAATATATAGAACAATTTAAAAATCCACTAATCTTGCTTTTACTGGGAAGTGCTATAGTCTCTATAGTAATGAAGCAATATGATGATGCTATAAGTATTACGATTGCTGTTATTATTGTTGTTACTGTAGGGTTTATTCAAGAGTATAAATCGGAAAAAACATTAGAAAAATTAAATAAATTAGTTCCACCTCAAGCTCGTGTTATTAGGGATGGTGCAGAGGTTTGCTTTTTGGCTAGAGAATTAGTTCCAGGTGATATTGTTGTGTTGGCACTTGGAGACCGTGTACCTGCTGATGTCAGGATTATTGAAGCTACCGAGTTACACATTGATGAGAGTAGTTTTACTGGTGAAAATGAACCTAAATGTAAGCATATTTTCCCTATTGAAGTTGAGATGGGTCGAAGTATTGGTCATCTTGATAATATTGGATTTATGGGAACTTTAGTTAAACAAGGACATGGTAAAGGTATCGTTATAGCAACAGGATCAAACTCCCAATTTGGTGAGGTTTTCAAAATGATGCAAAATGAGGAATCCCCTAAAACACCACTTCAAAATTCTATGGATGCTTTAGGAAAAACTTTATCTTTCTACTCTTTTGGCGTAATTGGAGTTATTTTTCTAATTGGTCTGATACAAGGAAGAAATGCCTTAGACATGTTTCAGATAGGAGTTTCACTTAGTGTAGCAGCAATTCCTGAGGGTCTTCCAATAGTTGTTGCAGTTACCTTGGCTATTGGTGTCATTAGAATGGCTAATCGTAGTGCTGTTATTAAAAAATTATCGGCTGTTGAATGTTTAGGGTGTGTTACTGTTGTTTGTTCTGACAAAACAGGGACATTAACTAAAAATGAAATGACAGCAACTATAATATTCAGCGCTGATGGTACCCGAGCTGATGTTAATGGTATTGGTTTTGATTGGAAAGATGGAGATGTACGAGTTGGTATGGAAAAAGTGACTGGATATTCTCATCCCGGTATCAGTAAAGTTATCGAAATTGGAACTGTTTGTAATAATGCTATTATAATGAAGGATCAAGTTTTAGGACAACCAACTGAAGGTGCTTTAATGGTATTAGCAATTAAAAGTCATTTAGAAGATATAAAGAACAATTATGTGAGAATTAATGAAAATCCATTTAGTAGTGAGAAGAAAATTATGAGTGTTGAAGTACAACCATTAAATGGTGTAGAAAAAATAATAATGATGAAAGGTGCTGTTGAGGAAGTTATAGAGAGATGCAATACATTTTTACAAAATGGAAAAGTACCCATTGGACTTTCAGATGGAAAAATTAACGAAATTATCGCTCTTGGCAAGGGATTAGGTAGTAGTGGATTACGTGTCATTGGCATGGCATTTGGTAATCATTTAGGAAATTTATGTTTTGCTGGAATGGTTGGTATTTTAGATCCTCCAAGAGAAGGCGTTGAAGAGGCAATTTCCGTTATAAAAGATAGTGGTGTTTCCGTAAAAATGATTACAGGGGATGCTCTTGAAATAGCATGTACCATTGGTACAAAGTTAGGAATATACAAAAAAGGAGACGGAATAATGAGTGGACCACAAATCGATACACTTTCTGATACAGAATTAGAAAGCTGTATAAAAAATATATCTATATTTTACAGAACATGCCCTAAACATAAACTCCGAATAGTGAAAGCATACCAAGCACTCGGTGAAGTCGTTGCTATGACTGGTGATGGTGTCAATGATGCGGTGGCATTAAAAAAAAGTGACATAGGTATATCAATGGGTAAAACAGGTACAGATGTTTGTAAAGAAGCATCTGATATGGTACTATTGGATGATAACTTTTTAACAATTCGTGCCGCCATAGAAGAAGGAAAAGGTGTTTATCATAATATAACAAATTTTGTTAAATTTCAATTAAGTACTAGTGTTGCGGCATTATCTCTTATAGCCATATCAACACTATTTCATTTAGAAAATCCCCTTAATCCATTACAAATACTTCTTATAAATATTATCATGGATGGTCCACCAGCATTATCATTGGGAGTTGAGCCAGTAGATAGTGACATTATTAAGCAAAAGCCTAGAAATGTTAAAGAACCATTACTTAATAAGAATCTTATAGTAAATATTTTGTTGTCTGCATCAGTTATTATAATTGGAACCATGAGTGTGTTTTATATGGAGATGGCTGCAGATAATATTGTAACAGCTCGAGATACAACAATGACGTTTACTTGTTTTGTCTTCTTTGACATGTGGAATGCTTTGAGTTGTAGATCAAGTAGAAAAATGATTTGGGAGATAAATTTATTCCAAAATCTTTCTTTTACACTAGCTGTTTGTGGTAGTGTGGCTTCTATTTTAGCCATCGTATATGTACCTTTTTTGCAAAGGATATTCATAACAGAAGCACTAAGTTTAATAGGTAATTTAGGGATTATTGGTAAATATTTATAAATTTTTTAGATCTTTTATTTTTGGCTGCAATGACATCCACTGTATTTGTGGTCAATGAAATTAAAAAGTATTTCGATATTAGAAAGAGAAAAAAATGGAGGATATAATTATATAGTTTCAGAGAATAAAGTTTTCTAAAATTTTTAATGTTTATAATGATATAAATTTTAAATGAACAGTATATATATATATTTAATTTATTAGATTATTAATTTTGTTGAAATGTCAATAAAAACCACTATGTCTATTTTCAGATTACTAAATAAAATTATTTCCCATCTTTAATTAAAGTACTATTTTTTTGAAGAAGAGGAAATTATAATTCATCTTTTAAAATAGCAAAAACATTATTTAAATAGAACTTTATTAAAAAACACTGTAATTATTACGGAAAATTAAAGTAAAAATTGTTTTCATTTTAACATTAAAAATACTTCCATTTATCAATGATAATGATGTCACCTTGACAACAGCATCTTCTTATTGCAAAATTTTCATCAAGCCATTTTATTAATGAAAATCCACGATATATACATTTTACAAATAACTTCTCTCCTTCATATTACTTAAATTGAAAAAAAATCTTCCACCACAATATTTGTCATTTAAAATATTTATATAATTTTATTACATCTAATAATTGCTACTACATCATTATTTTTCCCACTTTTTATGTTGTCATCTATTTTTGATTGATAGCACCCAATATTATAAAAAGTAGTTTAAACATTATGTTAAGAAAAGGCAAAGTTGAAAGCAGAGATAGCTCGAAGTACAACGCACCGACAAACGAGAAAAATAACGAAAATGAGGCTAATAATCACTCTAATGGTACTATAAATGTCAAAAATAATGATAATAGTGAACAGGGTAATGGAGATTCTAATAATTATCCACCAAGGAGAAAAAAGTCCTTAAAAAAAAGGAAACATAAATTTTTAAAGTCACAAGTATCTGTTGAACCAATAATAAGTAATCTTTCAAGTAATAATATTATTTCCGGTCCAAGACCAGTGACTGTTGCAGGGAAAAATACAAAAGATAGTGTGGATAAGGGGAATGAGAATAATAATACAAATGAAAATTATTTAAATTTACCTACTGTCAAAATAACTGTTCCAGGGGCAGTGAATGAACAGGATTCTGAATTAACTGATTTAGATCAGAATGGTGGGGTTGAGGTCGATGATTCAATTGATATTCAGAAACGTGATTCTCAGGTTTTAGATAATAGTTCAGGTCCTCCAAAACCTGCACAAACACCTGTTCCAAATAAAGAATCTCCGAAAGAAAATAAAGATAATAATGACAATGAAGCAAATCAAAACAAGCAAAATGGAACAATTCAACCTGATAAAGCTCTAAATAAAAATAGTGATAACAAACCAACTGAAACACTACAAACAGATGCATCATCAAAACCCGAGGTACCAAAAGTAACATACTACGACAAAATAAAAGAATTTCTAAAAACATTCGTTGCCGATAAAACCAGCGACTGGTACTACTACTGGACTGGTGTCGTCTCAATAGCATTCATGTACAATCTAATCGTTATCATAGCACGTGTCGTGTTCGTGGACCTCAATGGTGGTTTAATGTGGATGATATGGTTATCCACAGACCTAATATCCGACATAATATACATAATAGATATCTTTGTAAAATCACGAACAGGTTTCTTAGAACAAGGTTTGCTTGTAAGAGATACAAAAAAAATTTGGGTAAGCTACAAACACTCAACAGCTGCAAAAATGGATATTGCATGTATAATACCATTAGATTACATCTTTACATACATAATATTTGATAAACCAATAGCAAGATTTAATAGATTAATAAAAGTTGAGAGAATAAAAAGTTTCATGGAGACAACAGAAACAAGAAGTAGTATGCCTAATGTTTTTCGTGTTTTTACAGTTGTTTGTTATATTATTGTTATTATTCATTGGAATGCATGTTTTTATTTTGCTATCTCGGAACTTATTGGATTGGGAACGGATAGTTGGGTTTATGGGACATTGAATACTCAATCCTTACCTGAGGGGGTTGAAGATACATTGATAAGGAGGTATATATATTCGTTTTATTGGTCTACATTGATTTTAACAACCATTGGAGAGGTTCCTGGACCTGTACAAAATATTGAATTTGTCTTTGTAACTTTTGATTTAATGGGTGGTGTCTTGATTTTTGCTACAATTGTCGGTAATGTCGGTTCTATGATATCAAATATGTCTGCTGATAGGACGGAATTTCAAAATAAAATGGATTCCATTAAACAATATATGGAGTTAAGAAAAGTATCAAAAGCATTAGAGAATAGAGTTATTAAATGGTTTGATTACCTATGGGCAAATAAACAAAATCTTAGTGATCAACAAGTTTTAAAGTTACTGCCGGATAAATTGCAAGCTGAAATTGCTATGCATGTGCATTTTGAAACATTGAGGAAAGTTAGAATTTTCCAGGATTGTGAGGCTGGATTGTTAGCTGAATTGGTATTGAAACTTCAATTACAAGTTTTTAGTCCCGGTGATTATATTTGTAGGAAGGGTGATATAGGAAGAGAAATGTATATTGTAAAGAGAGGTAAATTACAAGTAGTTGCTGATGATGGAATTAAAGTTTTTGCTACACTTCAAGAAGGTAGTGTATTTGGTGAGTTGTCAATTTTGAATATTGCTGGGTCTAAGAATGGAAATAGAAGGACTGCTAATGTTAGGTCTGTTGGTTATACAGATTTGTTTGTTCTTAATAAACAAGATTTATGGAATGCTTTAAAAGAGTATCCAGAAGCAAGGAAAATGTTGATAGCTAAAGGAAGAGAGATTTTGAAGAAAGATAATTTGTTAGATGAAAATGCACCAGAAGAACAAAATACCGTAGAGGAGATTGCAGAAGAGTTACAAAATTCTGTTAAAGTTTTACAAACAAGGTAAACTAAAAATATATTTTTCTATAATTATACAAACATCATTTTTTAGATTGGCACGTCTAACTGCAGAATACACCAACACAGAAAACAAACTAAGAAACAGAATAGAATACCTTGAAAAGAGGCTAAGAAAATACCAAGTAATTAGTGATATAAGAAATGATGACTACTTTGATACAGAATCCATTCGCCAAAGCTTGTCATCACAACAACAAGCACGTAAAGAAGCTCTAGAGTATAAACAAAAAGATAAAGACGTTTAATTATCTTTAGAAATTTAACTTTATTTTTCATATTCTCTTTTATATTTTTATAAAAATAAAATTTTTAAGTATATTAACTTGTTAATTCTGTTTAACAAATACATATGTTGGGATAAATATTTTTTTTTTCGACTTTTGTAATCTTCTTTTGTGGGTAGATAGGTGTTAGTTGTCAGTATTAGTTATAATATGTCACTTTGTGATTCGTAATTCTCATCATCAGGGAATCGTCTTCTTGTAGAGCATAGTTTTGTTTTAATATCTTCATTAAAGGCATCCTCCAGTAATGGTTCATCAAATCTTAGATTTCTCTCCATAATAGAAATAGGAATAACATATGATCTTGATAATTTGGTACAACTACGATTATTGTTACCACAACTACACTGAAACCTTGAATGATGTTTGCATGTTTTAACGAAACTTTCAGAAGATGACCAACTTATTGACTAAAATTTAACATTAAAAAAAAGGCAAATTAACAAAACATACATCTACACTTAAATTATCACTCGTCAATGAATCTCTACACAAAATATCAGAAGGTTTACTCAATATACTATCATTCCACTCATCTTCATTTCCTTTCTTTCATCAAATTTCTCGAAATATGCGATATATTATACGGCGGTAGCCTATCACAAGATAAATAACCACGCATATGCTCCCTTTGATACAAAGTACGTAACTTTTGAAGATATCGGTTATTTAAACACAAAATGATAAAAAACAACGACAGCACAAATACCGTCCCACCTAAGCATTTGAAATATAGCACCAAAAGTGACATGAAGAGATAAATAATATAAAAAAAAAATAATTGGATGATAAAACATTTACACAAATGTCATCAAAAAAATCCTAAAAATCATTCTTTTTGAACGTTATTTATTGGAATAAACTTGATCAAATACAAAATAACAAAGAAAATATTTACCAGTTAAGGTTAGATGCAATGGAGTACCTGGCTAACATAACCATGACTCCTTGGATGTTTTTTCCACCTCCAATGGTTGGGAAGTTAGTTAAGTTGGTGGGGTTGATTTCACAGGGTATGACACAAGTAGTTCCTCTGGCACTCTCGATCCACATCTCGACATTTTCTTGGCTGCCACATCCATCAATTGGGTCATTACCGTAAATGTTAACGATCAATTTGTCCTTATCGTTCTTCATCATCTCTAATAATTCTTCATTTTGCATGAACTTCTGGACAGTGGCGTTAAAAACGACATCTAAGCCACTATTCATTCTCCAATTGATTATGTCGTCCTTAGATAATCCAGTAAATTTTGTACACTCACGCATATAAGCTCTCTTATCAGCAACTGTTCTTTTTTGAAGGTATCCTTGAGCGTAAGTCTCTCCACAAAGGTCATTTAATTTTGATACTTGGTATGCATCGTCAACAGAAGTGTAAGTTTGATCGAACATCGTGAATGGTGCTTTATAATATACAGGAGAGTAGGGTGATCCTTTGCCGTTAACGTAGACAATGTTTTCAGCATCAATAATGTATTGCATTGTCTTCAAGTCCTCTGGGATTATTTGGGTTTCCATTAACATTTGGATTATACCTTTATCAACGGATTTTGGTTTTCTTTGACGTCTAGGCATTAATACGTTGTTGTTTGATTGTCTGGATTGTTGAGGTTGTGGTGATTGAAGAAGTTGACAGGGTTGTATAGATTGTTGAGATGTTGGAGGAGGTTGTAGAAGTTGTTGAGATTGTGGAGGTTCTTCAGGTACATTATCGAAATTTATTCCATTATTAGTCATTTGTATTTGACTATTGTGGTCTTTTTTTATAAGAATTGGAATCCGTGGTCTTTCTTCTACATTTGTACCACTTCCTTCATTTGGTTTATTTTCATCTTTAATGTCTAAGCCATTTAAAGAAAAAAGGAGGGATTCCTCATCATCCGATAAACAAGTTTTAGGCATTGAATTTGTGCTCATTCTATCGATAGGAGTTAACAAAATGACAAAATTTATAAATAAAAAGTAAAATCAACAAATGTTTTTATACAACCATAAAATCTGATATTCTAAAACGCATTCTTTGTACTCTTCTAATGAAGGGAAACACATATAAAAATAATCTTTGAGATTATTGATATGAAAACAAGGAGTACCCAATAAAATTATCTAATACCTTTATAAACATTAAACTAATACATACAATATATACAACCATTGGAAATGTGATACAAAAATAAATTATTAAATATATACAATATAATAAATACAATAGTAAAAGAAAAGTTAAAATTTTTTCGATTCTTTAATAATAACGGAAACCTCATGAATCATATTTCTTTTGATATCATTCCACTGGTCAGTCTTCAAAGACCTTGCAGTGTTCTCCTTTTCAAAAGGCTCTTCAATAAATAAAGGATAGTTTTTATTATTTTTAGCAAATAGTTCTCTTGGTAAAAGAGAACTCTTAGCAATACTTATACCGCAGTGTAGAGAGTCGAATCGTCCAAAGTATTTTAAGAATTTTATATACAACTCAGAGATTGGCATTTTGTTTACAGTTTTTGGTGGTAAACAAATGTCCTGGTAGAATGGGAACCAGAGTAATTTGTAGTCACTGAATATGTCTGGTCTTATCTGTTGGAGATTTGGTAGAATTGGAGGATCTACCACAGCTTGTAGGAAGTGCAAGACCATTAGTGATATAGAGTAGGAATTTAAGTAATAATTTTGGGCATCCTTATACCCAGATTCCTTGCAGAAGTTCTTAAAATAAAGAACTAGTTGAGAGTACCTGATATCATATCTAAAATAAAATAATAGAAAACATTAAGTCTACTGTAAACCTACCTTGAATAGTAGTGAAGAAGCTTGGAGTTCATTGCACCAGGGAGATTATTAACACTAATGTCAACCTCTATATTATACCATTTCTTCTTAAATTTTATTTTGAGTAAAGGAACTTTACTATCAATCACGGATGTTGTTTCAATGACGTTCTTTTCTGAAAGCATTTTAATCAGATTATCCTCCGCTTCATGAAGCTTTTCATGAATAAAACTCAACTCGGTGGCAGTAGATAACTCCAAATTATTAACTCCATGTCCTGGGATAACCCAACATAAATCGACATCCGATGAATTATCACCGAGGTTTGTTATTGTTGATCCCGTTAGGAATATAAATGATGTTGGTTCAAGAAATTTAAGTAATTTTTCAATGAAGCGGACGATTTTGCATTTCCTTAGAAAAGTCGTTCTCTTCTGAAAATAATGTTTACAATAATCTATGTTGGAAATTTACCTGACAATCTTTATAGTAGGATCTCTCAATATGTTCTGTGAGCCAATCTAATTTACAGCGACATTCCAGATCCATCTGGCTAACTACACATTTGGTGAACAAGGAGGATCTCCTTGATTTACATTCCTCCTTAAAAGGGTAGAATATTTTTTTAGTTCCACACCATTTATAAGATTTAGGTGCTTTTTTGTTGATGTGGAATTCTTCTAACTTCCTGCATAAATCATTAACATGATTGTCGATGTCGGCAGTGAAGGGAGGTTTCCCGTATTGCAATAGTAATTTATTTAAACGACTCTTGATTCATGGTTACTTGATCTGAAGAAATAACAATTAAAATCCAATCATAGAAATTATTAGGTACCACGAAATTCTATGAGTAAGATATGTCAAAACTGTTACCGAAATATTAAGAAAAACTACAGCATTTGTTTTATTAAAAGCAATAAATACAAGTAATTCTAGTTATCAGTGAAAATATAAAATCATATTTTATTAAGTAATTAAAAGCCTAATCGCGCAAAACTTTTCTGACTATTCGTACAACAGTTTCAATATGTAGATTTTCTACCAAAAAATCTCAAACATTTTTTTTATGTTTTATGTAGACCGCCAATTCTCTTCTACTACAAAAGAGTGTTCAAAAGAAAAGAAAGTATATAAATGTATTGTAAAGTAAAAATAAAGAAATTAAAAAATTTTCGATAATAAAAAAAATGTAGCTCGATTTATGTACAAAAAAAAACAGAATGATGAAGTAAAATAGAATAATTATTAGTAAAAAATCTGTTAAAAAGACAATTAAATGGTTTGAAAGAAATTAAAAAGTTATGAAACATATTTTAATTGATGAGGGTTTAGGCGGTAGCAAAATAACTTTAATTGATAGAAACACTTTTATATGTAATTTACGTCATCGGTCTAACATATATGAATAAACTAAAATGATCAATGTACTTTAGTACAGAACAAATCATCCCTTTTTACTTCAATAAGAGTTAACAAATTAAAACGACAATAGAAATTTTATTAACTAAAACGAATTTCAAAAACACCTTACAAAGACAACAATTGAAAACTAAACTCAAAGATCATAATTTATTACAGTTTTTCCTTTACCATGAAGTTTACCTACTTTTTCATAAGCTTTAGGCATATCCATAAAAGACATCTCCTTCTCAATTATTGGTTTCATCTTCCCAGTTTCTAAAGCTTCCCCATAAAAATTCATACAATCCTTATTTGGTGTAAAAAAAGCATACGAATACCAACGACCACTTTTTAGTGAATTAAAACTTCTTTCAAAATGTTTAAATGCTGTAGACATCAAACCAAGTGGAATTCCATATCTATCGGTGTCACGAAGCATTGGTGATACAAGATTTACATGTACACAATTCCTCCAAATACCCATACATTTATCACTCCACCTTGATAAATCTGAATTAGCACACGATAAAATAACATCGAATGGCCCTTCGTTAAGAAGTTTATCCTTAACATTTTCATCATTATAATCTATTGCAATTGCTCCTAGATCTTTAATAACATCAAGATTAGCTTTTGACGCTGTTGCAACAATTTTCTCAGTATTCCATGCTTTCAACATTTGTATGGCAGACGTTCCAACACCTCCTGAACCACCATGTATCAAGACACGACTATCCTTTGCATTCTCAGGATTTAATCTTCCAACACAACATAATGCATTCCAGGCAGTTGCTGTTGTATAGGTTAATGCTACAGCTTGTACATGATTAAGATTATTAGGTTTTTTCACAGAATTTGTTGTATTAGTTACTGCATATTCTGCATGACTACCATCAAAAATTGCAGGGACCGTAGCGATTATTTCATCTCCAACCTTGAAATCATTTACTTGATTGCCTACTTCAACGATTTCCCCAGATAAATCTCTACCACATACTAATGGTAATCTATTGAAGGAAGTCCAAGACATTTCATGGACTTGTCTCCATTTTGAAAGTAATTCATTTCCGTATCCCTCTGTCATACGGACGTCAATGGGATTTACGCTGGCAGCTTTTACTTTTACTAAAACCTCATCACCTCTCCTTATTGTTGGAATATTTCTTTTCACAAGATTTATACCTTCCCCAAATTTTCTTACTTCCCATGCTTTCATAGTTTTACTAGAATCAGTCATATTATATTATTTTAATAAAAGATATACAATAGTAATAAAGGACTATGTTATTAATATAGAAATTTTCAAAAATATATTTTATTTGGAATCAAATTTAATTTTATCTGTCTTGAAAATGTCCCTAAATTCAGTTGTTAGTAATTGATCAAGGGATACGTTATCATGCTTATATACCCAATCTCCTTTCATATAATCGTATCTAAAAAATATTTGTGAAAATTCTGATACTATTTTATACCTTTTTGGTCCTGATAAAGGTGAAGATAACCAGATTTGGCGATTTGGAGTTTGTTTGTTAATTACATAAGTCCCTACTTGATCACTAATTTTAATATTTAATACACCCATTGAATAACTGACATCATATTCATTATCACATGGAACTACATCAGGTAAAGTATCCAGATATTCACAAGTCTTATGTAAGTACTCATCTGATTTCCTATCAAATTCTAATTCCGTTATTGTTGCCTGACACAATTGTCTTGCTAAAAATAACTTGTAGCAAATAAAATATAAACCTACAAACAACCAATCTTGATATTCTCGGTAATATTTTAAGCATTCTTGTTTATAAATACTTATGAGGAAAATAAATATTACTTTCACCAACAATTATCAAAATTGTGTCCCACAACGAGAGTTTGTGGTGTCTTGTTACACAATTCATCGTTTTACTACTTCATTGTAGTTTATCTCTTGTTGTTCATTGAATATTAATAAAGATGACTGAAGGAAGTAAGGAAAAAAACCAATCACCTGTTGAAGAGATGGAAGAGGATGTGAGTTTTTTTTTGTAATTTTTTTTTCAATGTCGTAATTTATAGGTTGAGATTCAAGAAGAAATTCTAAGGATGACTGCTGATGATCTTAAGAGTAGGACTCAACTTCTAGATAATGAAATAAGAATTATGAAGAGTGAAGTTCAGCGCATAAATCATAGTTTTGTTACTATGAAGGAGAGAGTTAAAGAAAACAATGAGAGAATAAAAGTTAATAAGACATTGCCGTATCTTGTGTCAAATGTTGTTGAGTTATTGGAGTTAAAAGATAATCAAGAGGAAGATGGAGGAAATGTGGATACAGATGCCGAGAAGACTCAATGTGCTGTTATAAAGACTTCAACAAGGGCAACGTATTTTCTTCCTGTTGTTGGGTTGATTGAACCATCTGAATTGAAACCTGGTGATCTTGTTGGTGTTAATAAAGATTCATATCTGGCATTGGAGAAGTTACCTGCTGAGTATGATTCAAGAGTTAAAGCTATGGAGGTTGATGAAAGACCAACAGAACAATATTCGGATATTGGAGGTTGTGATAAACAGATACAAGAATTGATTGAAGCTGTTGTCCTTCCAATGACACATCGTGAAAGATTTATTAATCTTGGAATTTTACCACCAAAGGGAGTCCTTATGTATGGACCTCCAGGTACAGGTAAAACAATGCTTGCAAGAGCTGTTGCTGCACAAACAAAATCAACATTCTTAAAGTTAGCTGGTCCCCAACTGGTACAGATGTTTATTGGTGATGGTGCAAAATTGGTTAGAGATGCATTTGCTTTGGCGAAAGAGAAAGCCCCGGCTATTATTTTTATTGATGAATTGGATGCTATTGGTACAAAACGTTTTGATTCAGAGAAGGCAGGAGATCGTGAGGTACAAAGAACTATGTTGGAGTTGCTTAATCAACTTGATGGATTCCAACCAAATGATGAGATTAAGGTTATTGCTGCTACTAATAGAGTTGATGTCCTTGATCCGGCACTCCTTCGTTCCGGGCGTTTGGATAGGAAAATTGAGATGCCTCACCCGAATGAGGAGGCTCGTGCCCGGATTATGCAGATACATTCAAGAAAGATGAATGTACATAAAGATGTAAATTTCGAGGAATTATCTAGATGTACGGAAGACTTTAACGGTGCTCAATGTAAAGCTGTGTGTATTGAGGCAGGTATGATTGCTCTTAGAAGAAATGCATCGGAGATCCTTCACGAAGACTTTATGGATGCTATTCTTGAAGTCCAAGCAAAGAAGAAAAATATTCTCAATTATTATGCTTAAAAGTGTATACATAAAATAACAATAACAGCGGATGATATATATCATTAATTTATTTTATAAATTACTGTCAATGTAATTGGTTGATTAAAAAAATATTGAAAAAATTAATTCTTATAAAATTTATGTTATATATAATTTTCTACTAGACTAAAATAGAAAAGTTCAGTATCCTTAAATTTTTCTTAGGACATTTTAATTTTTTTTAAATAACATTTTTTAACATAAAATATTAATTTTTTAAATGTTATTAAATGCAAAAATGTAACCGTCTGGAAGAAATTTTTTAAATACCACATTATAAAGGGTACGTATAAGGTTAAAAAATGTCTTTATAAGGAGAAATTATTGTGAATTTTTCGCGTTTTGCATTTGATTAATTTCAAGTAACTAAAAATGAAATATATTATATCTTGCCTTCTATTACTCGTTGCAGTTATAGTTGCTCATAGAGGATATCAATTTAACAATGATGTCCCTCAATGGGGTTATTTTCCTCAACCAAATTATCCTAACCTCTCCCTTCCACCAGCAAATTATCCTTTAAATAATTTGTGGACTCCTCCAATGTCATTCCAAACTTCAGGTTCTGGATTCCTTAATCCATGGGGACACCACCACCGTCATCACCACTTTCACCACAAATTCTTCTCAAATCACTTCTTTGGTGGTGGATACAATTTTGCTGATAAATATGCTTTTAACTTTTTTAAGAAATATGGATTCAGCGTCAAAGTTGCTCTCTTCTTTTGTAACAGTTTTAATACCCGTTCAGTTGTACGACAAAGTGCTTACTTATTCAATTACTGCAACTATATAAACCAAAATTATGGACGCGGAAATAAGCATATTCCAATCTATCCAAATGTACCAGATAACATGCCTGATCAAGATGTTCCATCAAACCCAAGTCAAAATCCTCCATCATATCCAGAACAAAACCAGTCACCATCATATCCAGAACAAGACCAACCATCATCATACCCAGAGGAAAATTCTCCAGCTGAGTATCCAGAACAAAACTCACCATTTACATATCCAGAACAAAGTGACTCAGAGCAATCTTCAAACCAAGATGAATATCCTTCAAATGACCCTCCACAAGAACCATACTAATTTTTTTAGCTAATTATTAACAGATTGTATGAAAAATTCAAAATTTTATAACAAAAGTTTTTAATTAAGACATTAAATTTGAATATATTAGTGATAATTACTAAACAAGTTTTGTATCATTACTTTTTAAATAAATTTTACTAGGATAAGTAGATATATTTTAACACTTTTTTTAATACGATAGATACTCGATTATCCGAATCTCTCGGGACGTAAGGGTAGTTCGGTTAACTAAAATTTCGAATAATCGAACATGAATAAAAAAAATATAATTTTTAATTTTTACATAGAAAATAACTCATTGCTTAACGACATAGATAATAAATATCAATTTTTTTAGTAAATACATGAAACAAAAAATTATTTAGCTTTAAAGAAATCACTTATTTTTTATTGAGTTTAGTTAGATTGTCTATTTTTTTGAAGCCAAGTTTTTTCAAATTTCTTGAAATATTAGTTGTTTTATTAGTTCAATTAATATTGAAATTTAATAAATTTTCGGTACTTTTCCGTTTGGGTAGGGCAATTTTTGAAATGTTAAGTTTGAATATTAAAATAAATTTTTTTATGCTTTTATTAACTAAATAAATAGAACAAGGTGTTTTTAATAATTTTTACTCATCAACGTTCTCAATTTCTATATTCCCAAAAATAGCCATTAGGAATTTAAATTCTCTACTTGGCCATTGTGTTTATGATTTGTTCACCATTTTTACTGTACATCTCACTAAATGTATATAAACGTAGTTAATTTCACATAAAAAAGTTAACAAAAGTTGGTTAGATTTTTCTATTTTGTTTTCTCATTTTCAATGAGAAAGTATCATCTTATCGTTTTAGATCAATTTCCTTTACATATTATCACTTTTCCCATCTTAAAATTCAAAAAATTCATAACTTAAAAGAGGTATATACTACCGAAATGTCCGGTGTGCATTATCATTTATTTATACCTCAAAGATATTCAAAATCTTTAATTTTTTTCACATTATCACTGGGAAAATAATGTATAATCATTAAAAACCACTTTATTTTATCACATTATCACATTTTATTAACAAAAAATTAATTTAAAAATTTGCCCTACCCAAACGGAAAAGTACCAAATTTTCTTTTAAAATCAATACTTTATATATTTTATTCATGTACACAAGAAAGCATCTCTTTGCTTTAAGTAATTTAATTGAATATTTTTTATGTATAAAATTTTTAGTTTGTAAATTTCTATGAAAATTTCTCCGTTCGGTTAACCGAGAGTTCGGTTAATCGAGGTTCAGATAATTATGAGTCCACTGTATTTTAATATCAGGAAGTATGAAAATTAGCCTTAATTAGTCTATTATATATTCCTCCCTTTAAACTACTTAATTTGTAATGAGAAGTCTTAAGTTACAGTTCATCATTGTGATAACGACCATGAAAAGATTGGAAATCAAGAGGTATTTTGAAGGATTCGTCTTTGATATTACATACAATGGTTGTGTCAATAAGTACATCTAAGATAATAAAGTAGCTGAAGAATTGTCAATTCTATCATGGTTTACAAAACAATATACACCTACATCAAAGACAGAAATAGCACCAGTTAGTAAGAATTAATCATGGAAATGTGCTCAAAGAACATTTGAAACTATCATGAATATTTCTAAGAATTTTTGCAATGCATTGATGTAGATGAATTTTAATCAAAATTTACCCAAAAAGATTTGTTCCCGATACCAAGTAGAACGTTATGTTAATCCATGTATTTGTGATTATTAAGCATATAAAAGATCAATTGTTACAGGAAGCCTACAACTATAGAAGGGAATTTATAAAATATATTTCAAGCACACGTGAACTTTTGCATGGATGTTGTTAACAATATCTTAAATGTAATTATATGTGGAAAATTTAGAGTATTTGATGAGGCAAGATTAATTTGTCTCAGTAAAAATGATTGCGAAGTCAAGACAAGTTATTCAACATCAACTATTAGATCAACCGCATTCAATTTTGGAGATTTAGTTGTTAACAAGAATTTTATGTCATCTTAACTTGAATGTAATGGAGACGAAGTATTTGTGGCAGAGCTCAAGATTTAGTCACACAATCTCTATTAAAGGATTGCAACATGATTTAATATGTCGAGATTTACGACTGTTCGTAAGAATATGAACAATGTGATAAATACAGCAATATGTTATAGCACTTTGTTTTTATAATATTTTATAAATTTTTATTCTTTCGAAATTATTGTTTATTTGTTTTGTAATAATGATTTTTATATCTACAACAAAAAAAATAAAATTTTGTATTTGACATAACTCTGTATAAAGTTAACCGATTTTAATGGGTAAGTAGCCAAAAGATGTGTTTTTTTCTAACTTAGGGGGGAAATGGATCATAAATTTTTTGGGCCATAATTGGCAAGTTGTTTTAAATAAACATCCTTTTTAAGGGTCTTTTTAACATAGTTTTGTTACTCGTCTAACTCTTCTTAAAATTAACGAAATAAATAGCTTTATATCTCAATTGAAAGGAATAATTCAAGAATAATGCGGAAGTCTAATGATATTAGATCTGATTTATAGTTGGCCGAGTTATGGTCTAAAGAGTGGTAACCGTTTTAAAAAAAATCATCTTAAAAGTTAAATAACTATCACTTAGTCACAAATTGATAAAAACAAATAAAATAGTATCTGTTATATAGATCTTAGTCTAACTTAAAAAGTAAGAGTCTAACGAACTTCATAATTCAACTACGAAAGAAGCTATATTAATTTTAATGTAATTTTTTTTGCCTTTTTACCATTTTTACTGTAAAAATCAATTTTGTTCCAAACATAACTCTCTTTAAACTTGATCAATTTCTATAGTCAAATAATTATTTGTTGTATTTTTCTTCAAATTAGGGAGGAAAATAAGTCCCGAAACTTTTGGTTTGTTATTAGCTAAATTATTTTTCGAAAACACCACTTTTTTGGACACATTTTTGCATACTTTTGTTCCAGAAATAACTCTTTTCAAAGTTAATGAAATTTTATTGCTTATGACTCATTTGAAAGATACAAATATGGAATAAAAGAGGAAACACAGCAGTATTAAGATTGATACCAAATTAGCTAAATTATGGGTTAATAAGTGATGACTATTTTTTTTGATAGAAATTAAAAGTTAAATAGCTTTTACTTAATCGAAACTTCATAAAATTAAGTGGTTCTTATTTGTTTATATAAATTTAAGTATAACTTAAAAATTGAGGCAATTGCGAAGTTTAAAGCTTATCTAAAAAACGATCTATGTCAATTTTAGTGTCATTTTCCTCTTTTTTATTCCATTTTTTTTTTTTGCAAAAATCAATTTTGTTCCAGATACAACTCTTTTCAACCTTGATCAATTTTTATGATTAAATAATTTTTGTTGTATTTTTTTCAACTTAGAGGGGAAAATAAGTCTCGAAACTTTTTGTCCACAATTATCCCAGATATGTTTAAAAAACGCCACATTTTAAACATATTTTTGCATTGTTTTGTCTCAAAAATATTTCTTTTAAAAGTCAATAGAAATTTGTGATTTATGATTCATTTAAAAGGTGCAAGTATGGAATAAAAAGAATACTCAATATTCAAAAGATTAATAAAAAAATGAATTAGAAAATAAGCACAACAATGATGATAATTTTTTATCCAAATTAAAATTTCCTCATATTATAACTTTATCAAAATTATTTTAATTAAATTTAGTACATATATTAAAGACTGACATAAAATATGAAAACTAAAACGAAGTTTGTTGATTAAAAACGACAAAAGTTATTTTTAGGTATTAATTTTTTTACTTTTTCTCACTAATATATTTTCAGAAATAAGATAAATATGTAGTTATTAATTCAATAATATGAAATTTTTTATACCAATTACAAAAATATGAAAAAAGTCATTTAAATTAGAGCTTGAAATGATTCAAATAATCATTTTAATTCACCTTTTGGATATAAAATTCTTTCTGTTGGATAAATTTTTTAACTTAAACAGTTCCAATAAAGGCAAGCATTAAAAAATGATTCTCAAACTCAGAAATATTTCTTATATTAATATGTTATAACAATGTATCTTCGAATATTTTATTTCTCCAAAAATATGTTACTCAAATAAACAATTTTTTAACACATAATATGTTTTATAATTTAACATAAAATTGCTTTTATAAAAAATATGTTCTGCAGACCAGTCCTGACCTGTGGAAGGCGGATCTAAGGCTGGTTTTAACAAAAAATGAATAATTTAGTGATAAAAGAATTTACGCGAACATTCTTTTTTCGTTGTAATGGTAATATAAATAAATGTATATATAAACAAACTTTTGTCGTTAGTCTTTAATTTTTAACATTTGAGGCATTACATAATTTTCATTGTTTCATTCCAAAAATATTTGTTGTATTATTATTGTATATAGAATCTTAATAATAGTTTGTATATTATCTGTAAATTTAAACTCTAACTATGGTACTGAAGATAAAAGTCTTAATGAGGGCTTCAATCACATAATAATGAAGAAACCTTGAAATACAGTATACATTTTTAAAGACAAGGTTATTTAACCTCTTCCATTGTCATTTTAATAGCATTATCGTTGTTTCAGTCAACTTTTTCCTTCAAACTCACCAACAATGGCACTTTGATGAGTTGGTCGATGTTGCATGTTGCAAACTCAGGGACTATAGAATCTCTAAATTTCTATTCCCTATGACGTAAATTTCTAAAATCTTAAGTATATTATAATTTTTCTGGAGGTTAAAAAAGTCTTTGTTATCGGGGAGAATGTGGAAGATATACAAGATATATTCAAGAAACTTGAATCTGTTTTGCTTAAGATTCATCTCCCAATTATGTTTTTGGGGGACAAAAGGACTCAAGATGCCAGAGAAATTAAGAATACTATTGCTGAGATAGCGTCAATCTCGGAGGTGATTGGCCAATTGTCGGATTCAATGACAGTGATCATCAACTTGTATGTTCTTTTCAAAAATATGTACATAGTTAATGATTTATCGGATCAAGCAGGCCTTCTTTGTTACCACAAGTACTCATTCGACAATTTTGTTGTTTTCAATTTGGCTGATTTCAATTCCCCGGGGTTGTACAATGTCGTTGCAAAAAGTCTTTTTTGTTTATGACAACAAGGGTACAAATTTTTCTTTACTAAGCTGCTGTAGGACACATAATGGATGTAGATTATTTAAAAAATGGCTTCGTATACCATTGGTTTTAAATACCGTTGTAAATTAGAGCATTTTTTTTATTTATGTATTATAAATTGTAAATATTATTAACTAATAAATTTTTATGCTAGAATATTTTTTTGTTTTCTTAACAGATTATTGCTAGTTAATAAATTGTTTTTATAATGAATGTTTTGTAAAAATAATTTTAAATAAATCATGTGCCTCGTATGGGGATCTTCAAGCCTTAGTACAAAGATGTAATATACCTTTCATCGTTGAAAGTAAAAGGAGAATTGAGAGAATTTGTGATATTTATTCAAGATTGATGGAAGATAGAATAATTCTTCTTATAGAGCCAGTTAATGATCATTTGTCTAGTGTTATTAGAGTCCAAATGCTGTTTTTGAATTGTGATTATCCTTCCAAATCCATATATTTTTTATCTATACTTCAGGTATTTAAAAAGTTTCTATATTTCTTTTAAATAAATATTATTTACGGTAAATCTGTAACAAGTGGTTTGAGAATATATGGTTGCTTGAAAAAGCTGCGTTTAAAAATGAAAGAAGAATAACTGATTTAAATGAAATAGAATCTATCATATTAGGATTGATAATTTATAAAAGTCATAGTATCTTTCTACACTCAAAAATAAAAATTGTCGTTTTGACATATACACTATAACCCTCCGATGTAGTGTTAAAAAAATAAAATATCCATTTAATTTATTAATAAATGTTAATGATCTTAAATTTTCTTAGTATACTCGATTTTAAAAGAATTATATATCAATTAACATAAATGTTAAATCATTTAATTGCATAATGAAATATCATTTTCATAAATTCATATTCCTTTATTAATTATTGTTTGTGAATTTTTCAGAAAATGTATTGTATATTTTAAGAAATAGATATGTATATTGTTTTAACTGTATATAATGTTGAAACGACTTACATATTTGTTATAACAACTTGCCATGTTTTTTTATAAAAATGTATACATATTCTTACAAAATGTCTATATCTTGTTAAAAAGACATCGCCTATACATTTTTTTGAAAGTAAATAGTTACATTACCATAAATGTATGATCACTGTTAAAAATTAGACTTGATTTTTTTTTTGAAGTAAACAATACGAAAAGGTAATTTTGTACAAGTCAAAATGACTAGCACAAAAAAAAAATACCAAACATTTAACATTTCAACAGAAATTGTTGATTTTTTTTATATTTTTCATAAAATATACGAAAGATCGTAAATTATAAACACTAAAATACTAAATTTAACATGAAATAAATATGTTTTTACAATTAATACTGTCTTCAAATGATTTTTTAATCTTTTTAAATATTATTACACTTTTTTTATATTAATTTAATCTATTTTTAACAAAAATATTTATAAATTAACAAAATTCAAGAACTTGAGTGATTTTAAAAAATTTAAAGTAATTAAAAAATAGTTTTCAAAACACTAATAGTTTATTTGTTATTTTAGTAAGTATAAATATTTTTATATAACTATTATTTACAATTTTACTAAATTATAGTATACAAATCACAAAAAAAATGTTTCAAAAGATTCTACAAGTTTAAAATAATAATATCCATAATTTATTACTTTTGATGAATAATTATCGTCTATAACAATCATAATAAATAAATTTTTTTTTACTCAAATTTTTATAGTAGTTAAAGTTTACATTTATAATACTTTCTTTTAACTTTGAATCTTTCTTAAGTCGTTCTCAAAAATCATACAGTTTGACTTTATCACTAGTAGTTTTAAAAAAATTAAATTTACATTTTTTAAAAATTACATATATCAATTCACAAAAAACTATGTATTTTGCATTGGTTATACATGATTTTATATTTAAAAACAACCTTACAATTTCAAAAAGTGTGTAGTAAATGTCGGTTAGAAATGTCTTTTACAATTTTATACAAAAATGTGTAGTAAATTAAAAAAAAGTATGTATGTCGTTTTGACTGTATGTACTTTTCTTTCAAAAAACATGCTTTTTACAAAAATTGTATAAATTTCTTAGAAAATTAATACATATTTTATGTCTATTATGTGGACAAAAATAAAAACAAATTAATTGGAAGTCGAAATGACGAAAAGTTTCTATAGTACCCATGGTTGCATATTGTTTGTCAAAACGACAGTTTTAAATTTTGAGTGTTTGTAAATAAACTTATTGTAATCGGGGAAAAACTATTAATGTATTCAAAAATAAGCTACAATTGAGAGGGATTTAAAAGCAAAATAAATAGATATTTTTTTGATATTGTTGATTATTACATTGCCACAAATGATTTATAGAAAAAAATTGAACACTATTTGAAGAAGAATTTTAAACATTCGGAAGATATGACATAAAAATTTGACATATAAGTCAAATAATGTTACTATAGGTAAATATTTTATTGGAAAACTAATTTTTTCACATTATAAGATTTTAAGAATAAATAAGTATCATTCCTAGTCTTGAAAAAATAAATCCAAATTCTGAAATTACTTTGAACTTTAACCGTCTTTCTTAATTAAATTAGTTTCTTAATAATAAACAAGCAAATCACCTTCATTAAGAAATTTCGATAATAACTTTTTTTAATGAATTTCTTAAGAAATCCAAAAAATTTTTTCAATGCCTTTCTTAGTTTATCACTAGAGGTTTAATTTTTCTTCGATATATTCGTTAATAATCTCCACTTACCATGAATAAATAAGAAAATAGAAATCTCCAACAGATGTTAAATCAATACCAACAATATGGAGGAAATTATTTTTATAATAAATATATTCAATTTCATATTTTGCACCAATAAACCTACAATCAATGAAGTTATAAAAATAAAAATTGAGCATATGATAAATATAATTGTTTTTTAAAGTTACTACCATTTTTGTTGAGTTTCTTAAATGTCAAAATTGCTATTACGTTGAAGATACATGTTGTACTGGAAATGATCCCAAATAAAAGAATTGAAAAAAACATTTGAGAATAAATTTCATTTTTAGATTTAAAATATGGAGTAGAAATACCAATTAAATAAGATTTTTTTATGTTAAGTTAAAATGAATATTTTCAAGTCCAATAATTGCTGATAATATGATTACAGATATTGATACAATAGCTATTCTTGATTTTGAAAAATAAATTTTATATGATAAAGGGTATTTAACAGGTATATATCTATTTGTACTAATTAAGAGTGTTATAAAAAACATAAAGCTAATTTGTTGGGTAAATAAAATATAAAATATTGTTACCGTAAAATCATTGTTTTTAAAAAAATTATTCTAAAACCCTCATTTAGTAATTTAATAAATATACAAATGGTTAAAATGTGAATAATTTTATTAGTTAATTAACAAACAATTATTATATAAAATTATTTGTTAAAATGAACATTTTTATTTTTAATTTCTTTTATCATGACATCTATTGGTGGTATCATTAAAATCATTGTTGGTAAATTATATGTAAGTTGAATAATGTCGGTAACCAATATCATACCAGGAATATTTAACATATAAGTGTACCAAATACCATTAGAAAAATGTTCTTTTGAACCTGCAAAAATAATTGATACCTAAATTAATGCTATTAATCAATCATCAAAGGATAGTCACAATTGAACATAATTTATAGTTTAATGTTATTTTTTTAATAACATAAGCATTTGTATGTTTAAAAACTATAAAATTCTACTTTTATTCAAACAAAAAGATTTATTTGGAATATTTATAAATTCGAATAAATTACCATATTATTTTAACCAAATGCTTATTTAAAGACTTTAGAACTCTTTTTAATCTACAAACTATAAGTTAAAAGTTTATTTAATATTTCAGAATAAGTTGTATATTTGGAATTTATGTTTCATAAAAAATTAAATTAATTAAAATAATTTCTATCAAAAAACATATTCCTTATTAGAATAAAAAAGTGATTACACAAAATAATCATTCTATTACGATATATTTCAGCTTAAAATATAGTTATTGATAAGTACTATATTATATTAATGATAAAAAATTATGCTCGTTTCAGTTTTTATAGTAAATTTGTCGTTATTTAATGAAAAGAATATATTTCTTAATTTAGTTTCATTGAATATAATTGAAAAAATTTAATTCCTTTTATGCCCTTTTTTAAGATTTACATTATAAATATTTATCGTAACAATGACATTTACATTACGTAGCTTGTGTTATTAATATTTTAATTTCCAACAATCTCATACTAATTTTAGTTCATTAAGGTAACATGATATACTCCAGGAAATCCCAATGCACATTTTTTTTGTATGTTGAATTTTTAAATAAAAAATAATTATACTATTAAAAAATAATTTAAAATATATAAAATTTTTTTTTCAACTGTTTGTTTATAAAACACTGTATAACATAGTTTAAATAATGAAAACAAATTTGTTTCACATTACAAAATAAATATTATTTCTCGTCATTAAGAATTTTATTTTTACAAAAAAATTAATTTCGTAGAAATTTCAAATGGCCAAGGAGCATCATGATGTATATCTAATTTCTTATTAAAAAATATAGTACATACCTTGAGACTAAATGTTTGTTTTATAGTAATGCTTCATTAAATTTATTACATACATCAATATATTCATTTATCAAGAAAATTAATCAGAATCAGTATATTTTGCATTTCGTTTGTTTTCTGTAAAAGATTTATTAAATGTTTTTGTTATTACTTCTGTTGTAGTAAAATTTATTTTCAAAAAATACCCTTTATTCATTTATTCGAGAAAATTATTATTCATTTTTTCATCTCGAAATATTCGATCTTTTATTTTATTCATATTTAGAAAATCAATTAGCTTTAATGCACCGAGTGTTTTACTTATTTTAATATCCATACCATGTAATCCAACCCTTCATAATATTTCTATGCTAAAAATCGAAACTCCTTCTATTTAATCAATATCAAAGTTTGCTACGACAACCTCTAAATTAGTTTCACAAGTAACCTACCTGTTGTACCTGTAGCTGCTTGTATATTTTCATTATAAAAATAGAAAATAATTTTTTTATAGAATTTTCTCTTCTAATATATGTTGATAACGTTTAGTTTATGCAGAAAAATAAATAAATACAAAATATCAATGTAGTTTCATAGAGTTTTGTAAATAAAGTTGATAAAATTGAAAAAAAATACTATTGCATTCAAAAATAAGTACATTGAGAGAGATTCACAAATAAAAAAATAAAAACTTCTTGGAAATTGTTGATTAATGTTTTTAAACAATTTGTTTGACTGTATCGTGAAAAATTGAACATTACTTGAAGGTTAATTTGAAATTTTTAGAAGACAAATTAAAAGAATTTGTCCTGAAAGTCAAAGAACGTGACTATAGTTAAATACTGTACTTGAAACTAATTTCTTCACATTATAAGGATGAGATTCTAAGAATAAAGTAAAAATCATTTCTGGTCTTGAAAAAATTTGTCCAAATTCAATAGTAGTTTAGGACTTTAACTGTCTATTACAGTTAAATTATAATTATTTAAATTAACAAATAACTTACCTTTGATAAGAAATTTTGATATTAACTATATTATTGAATTTTTTAGAACATCCTAAAAATTTTTTCAACACCCTTCTTAGTTCACTACTAGAAATTTAATTTTACTTAAATATATTCGTTAATAAACTCCACTTGCCATAAATAAATAAGAAAATAGAAATCTCCAACAGATGTTAAATCAAATGCCACAACTTAGAGAAAATAGATTTTACGAGCAAACGATCTAATTCCAAAATTTACAGCAATAAATTTACAGACAAAGAAAACCTCAACGTTGAATAATGTTATAAAAATAAAAATTGAGTATATGATGTAATATAATTGTTTTTTGTATTTATTACCAATTTTGTTGAGTTTCTTCAATGTTAAAATGGCCTTTATGTTTAAGGTACATGTTGCAATTGAAATGCTTCCACATAAAAAAATTTGACAGAAGATTTGATAATAAATTAAACTTTTAGATTTTAAAGATGGGGTTAGGTAACCAAAGAAATCAGATTTTTTGAATGTTTCGTTAAAAAAAATATTTCCAAGTCCGATCATTGTTGATAATATGATAAAAAATAGTAATATAATAATCATCCTTGATTTTGAAAAATAAGGTTTATACGATAGCGGATACTCAACAGCTATAAATCTATTTATACTAATTAAAAGTGTTATAAGAAACATAAATGTTGTTTGTTGTCCTGCTAAAATACAAAATATTGTTGCAGTCCAATCATTGTTTTCCAAAAAATTATTATAAAATCCCCATTTAGGTAATTTATAAAATATTAAAATAGTCACTACGAAAATAATGTCATTAATTAATTTACAAGCAATTATTGTATAAAATTGTGTGTTAAAAAAACCATTTCTATTTTTTATTTCTTTTATAATAGCACATATTGATACCATCATTAAAATCATTGATGGTATCTTATATATAAGTTGAATAATGTCAACAATCAAATTTATATCAACCATTTTTAGTTACAAGACTAATATACACATATGAAAAAGTTTCTCGTGAATCTATAAAAATTATTGGTACTAAAAATAATGTTATTAATAATTTATTAAAAGGATTGTTACAAAAGGCATACTATATACTTTTAAGTGATTATTTTAATCATATAAATTTTTGCTTAATTAACGGTAAAAAAAATTCTAGTCTTATAAAAAAAACAGTTTTGATTTTCTATATATTAGCAAATTTGAAAGAAATGCCATCAATTTTAAATTAAATGCTTTAATTTGGATATCAAAATTATTATTATCTTTACGCTTTAACGCAAAATTGTATTAAAAATTAAAGATATGTTATATTTTAAATTTTTATTTTACAGAAATTTAATTAATTATCAATAAAATTAAAAAAATTTCTATAAAAAATATTTTCATCACTAGAATAAGGAAATGATTGTGAAAAACAATCATTTTGTAATGAAATTGTAGTGATTTAAATTATTCAAATTATATTTAAATTTGTTATAATTTATAGATACGTTATTTATAATTGCCGGTAAAAAATTTAAAGAAATTATTTTCTCTTTAAGTCATTAAAACATATAGTTTTATTTAGCATAATAATGTTGTTAAGTTAGAACAATATAATAATATAATATCATACTTGCTTCGTTTTTTAAAGTATATTTGCTAATATTTCATAATAAAAATATTTTTTTGAGTTTCTTTTTAATGATAAATGAAAAGATTTAGTATCTTTTTATTTCTTTTTAAAATTTATTATGAAAACTTCTAATAATAACAATATTTATATTATGTAATTTGTATTATTTCTACCTTTCTTTTTCATGAATTTTTAGACTATTTTTAGCTTATTTCATATGCCTGATATACTGTAGAAAATAATAAAGCAGATTTATTTTTAATATGTTAAATTTATAACAGAAGAATAATTGAAATATTATAAATCCCACTAAAGACATATAGAATTTTTTTCAAATCCTTATGTTATAAAAAACTGTATTGAATATTTAACAATGAAAAAAATTTTCTTCAGATAAGAGACTAAATATTATTTTTAAGTATTAAAAGTGTTTATCTTTATAAACAAATTTAGTTTGTAGATATTTCCAACTATCCTAAGGAATTACAATATGTACTAATTTTCATAACTAAAAATATATATATCTCGGGTTTAAGTATTTTTTTACAATTAATACCTGGTAAAATTAATGTCATACATTAATATAATTATTTATTAAGAAAAATGTACCATGATCAGGATATATTGCATTCTATTCGTCTTCTGTAACAGTTATTATAAATTTGTAGCTTCCATTTGGACAAAATCAAATTTTTTTGATAAATAGTCTGTACAATTTGCTTAAGCATCTTCTAAATCGGTTTTACAAACAATCAACTCATTGTGTATATCTTTTCGTTACTAAAAATTTTAAAACCAAATATAATTTTTTGATGAAAATTTCACCTCTAATATAGTTCAATAGCATTTAATTTATATATAAAATAGATAAATGCAAAATGTTAAATGTTATTTTCAGGTAGTAAGAAGGACATGATGAATATTTCTTTTATTTTAGAATAAATTTATTATATCCTATACTTAACCAAAAATCTTTATTTAGTTTTCATGAAGCTTTGTAAATAACATTATTAGAATTGGATAAAGCTACCAATCCTTTCAAAAATAGGCTACAGTAAAGAGGATTCACATGTAAAGTAATAAAAATTTCCTAGGAAATTTTTTGTTAATATTTTGTTACAATTGATTGCCTAACTCTTAAAAATATGAATTACTACTAAAAAAGTTAATTCAAAATTTTATGAACGTATAAAATAGGAACTTGCTCTAGAGACCAAAGAATGTGAGCATAGTTAAAAGTGTAATTGAAACTAATTCTTCACATATGAGAATAAGATTTTACAAACAAAAGAAGCACAATTTCAAATCTTGAAAAAATTTATTCAAAGTCACAAATAATTAGAACATTAACCATTTCTCATAATTAAAATAAATCTTTTTAAACTAACAAGCAAATTACTTTCTATAAGGAATTTTGATGTTAACTTTGTTTTTGATTTTCTCAGAACATCCAAAACTAGTCTTCAATGCTTTTCTTAGTTCACTACTAAAAATTTAATTTTACTTAAATATGGAAATTAACAGTCTGCACTTACCTTGAATAAATAAGAAAATAGAAATCTCCAAGGGTTGTTAAATCAAATGCCACAATATGGAGAAAACAACTTATATTAGCAAATAATTTAAATTTATTTTTTAGACTAATAAATTTACAAATAAAGTAAGCCTCAACGATGAATAATGTTATAAAAATAAAAATTGAGTATATGATATAATATAGCTCTTTTTTGTATTTATTTCCAGTTTTATTATGTTTCTTCAATGTTAAAATAGCCATTACGTTGAAGGTACATGTTGAAATAGAAATGATTCCAAATAAAAGGATTTGATAGAATAATTGATAGTAAATTACATTTTTGGATTTAAAATATGGAACAAAGTGATCAAAAACATCCAATTCTATAAATTCTGGATTAAAAAAAATATTTCCAAGTCCAACTATTGTAGATAATATAATAAAAGTTAGTAATATCATAATTGTTTTTGATTTTGAAAAATAATGCTCGTATAATAAAGGATATTTAACAGCTATGTATCTATTTACACTAGTTAAAAGCGTTATTAAAAACATAAAAGTTGTTTGTTGGGGTGCTAAAACATAGAATAATGTTGCTGTCCAATTATTGTTTTTAAAAAAAGTAATGAAAAATCCCAATGCAGATAACTTACAAAATATAAAAATAAGAATTACGAAAATAAAGTCATTAATTAATTTACAAATGACTATTGTGTAGAATTGATTGTTAAAATAAATATTCTTTTTCTTGATTTCATTTATTATAACATATATTGAAATAATCATTAAAAGCATGGATGGTATTTTATATATTAGTTGAATACTATTGACAACCAACACCATATTAACCATTTTTGAATCTATCTTTAATATATACCTTTAGAAAACGTTTCTCACGTATCTATCGAAAATATTGGTACTAAAAGTAATGTTATTAATCAGTTATCAAACACTATTTACAAAAAAAAGACATAATTTATAGTTTGAAATAATAAATTTAGTCATATAAACTTGTAATTATTAAAAGCTAAAAAAAATTTCAATCTTATCGAAACAGAAAGAAATCATTTTGACTTTTTATATATTAATGAATTTAAATAAATCATTATCATATTGTAATCCATTGCTTTATTACAGACATTAGAACTCTGTTAATATTAGCACTTTAAATCAAAAGTATATTTATTATTTGGAAATGGTTATATATTTGTAATTTTTGTTTCATAACAAATAAAATTAATTATAGAATAAATTAAAAAAGTTTTAGTAAAAAACTTGTTAATCATTAAAATGAAAAAGTGATGATGCAAAATAATCATTTTACTACGATATATTTGAACTAAAGTTTATGATGTTGTTAAAATAATACAATAAAATAACAATGTTAAAATATTTACCTCGTTTTGTTTTTAAAAATAAATTGGCAATTTCCTAGTAAAAAAATTATATTTCTTCTAATTTTCTTTAATTAATGATAATTGAACAAATTTATTATCTTTTCTCTACAATTTTAACACTTATTCTAGGAATTTTACGATAATAATAATATTTATATTACATACTTTATTTTATTTACACTTTTGTTTTTACAACAATTCTATAATTATTTCAATTTATCCTTAAAAATTTATTTTTACAAGAAATCAAAGTACAATATTTATTTTTAATATGTTGAATTTACAACGGAAAAATAATAAAAGTATTAAAAAATCAATTAAAGGTATATAGAATTTGATCTTCTAGCAGTTTTTTAAAAAACATTGTATTAATAAATTAAACAATGAAAAGAAATTTTTTTCATATAACAAAATAAATATTATTTTTAGCCATAAAAAATTTAATTTTCGTAAATAAATTAATTTTGTGGGAATTTAAAATTATCCCTAAGAATCACAATATACATCTGCATTCATAATAAAAAAATATAGTAAATATCATAGGAATAACAACATATTTTATAGTAATTACATAATTAAGTTAGTTTTATACATTAATACAATTCCTCGTCAAGAAAAATTTGTCATAAATAGGATATATTGCTTTCTATTTATCTTCTCTAAAAGCTCTATTAAACTCAGATAAAATTTATTAGTTACCCATGGTGTAGCAAAAGTTATTGTCATAGAATACCCTTTATCTATTCTTTCAAGAACATTATCATTTTTCTTTTTTATTTCAAACACTAAATTTTTTATCTCATTTATATAAACAAAACTAATAAGCTTAAAACACCTACAGTTTTATCTATAAAATTATTCATATCATTTAGTGCAAGCCTAACCAATACCTTTATGCCAAAAATCCTAATCGAAGTTCTTTAATAAGCAATTTACAAATAATGTTTCAATATCTTATAGATTTAATTTCACAAACAATCAACTTGATGTACTTGTCTCGCCTTGTAAACCTTTACTACTAAAAATTTAGGAATTGAAAATAATTTTTTTATAGAATTTTCCTTTCTAATATATGTTGATAACGTTTAATTTACAGAGGAAATAAATAAAAACAAAAAGTTTAAATGTTATTTTAAGGTAATAAATAAGAACAGAGTAAATACATGCTTATTTTTAGGATAAATTTATTAAATCTTACACTAAACCAGAAATTTTAATGTAGTTTCATAAACTTCACTCATAAATAAAAATTGTCGTTTTGACATATACACTATAACCCTCCGATGTAGTGTTAAAAAAATAAAATATTCGTTTAAATTATTAATAATTGTTAATGATCTAATTTTTCTAAGTATACTCAATTTAAAAAATTAATATATCAATTAGCATAAATGTCAAATCATTTAATTGCATAATGAAATATCATTTTCATAAATTCACTTACCTTTATCTTTTATTGTTTGTGAATTTTTCAGCAAATGTATTGTATATTTTAAAAAATAGATATGTATGTTGTTTTGACTGTATATAGTGTTGAAACGACTTACATATTTGTTATAACAACTTGCCATGTTTTTTTATAAAAATGTATACATATTTCTTACAAAATGTCTATATCTTGTTAAAATGACATTACCTGTACATCTTTTACAGACATGCACAAACATTTGTTATAACTTATCATACATTTTTTTAAAAGTAAATAGTTATATTACCATAAATGTATGATCCTTCTTAAAAATTTGACTTGATTTTTTTTTGAAATAAACAATACGAAAAGGTAATTTTATACAAGTCAAAATGACTAGCACAAAAAAAAAATAATGCCAAAACTTCAACATTTTAACAAAAATCGTTAATCTTTTTATATTTTTCATAAAATATACGAAAGATCGTAAATTATAAACACTAAAATACTAAATTTAACATGAAATAAATATGTTTTACAATTAATACTTTCTTTAAGTAATGTTTTATTCTTTTTTAACATTATTGCACTTCTTTATATTAAATTAATCTATTTTTAACAAAAATATTTATAACTTAACAAAATTCAAGAAAGTGAGTAATTTTTAAAAATTTAAAGTAATTTAAAAGCAATTTTTAAAACATTAATAATTTATTTGCTATTTTAGTAAGTATAAATATTTTTATATAACTATTATTTACAATTTTATTAAATTATAGTATGCAAATCACAAAAAAAATGTTTCAAAAGATTCGATAAGTTTAAAATATGCATATTTTATTACTTTTAATAAATAATTATCGTCTATAACAGTCATAATTAATAAATTTTATCTATATAAAATTTTTATAGTAGATAAAGTTCACAATTATAATATTATTCTTCCACTTTGAATCTTTTTAAATTCATTCTCAAAAATCATAGGGTTTTACTATATCACTAGTAGTTTTGAAAAAAATTAATTTACATTTTTGAAAAAAATATATATCAATTCACAGAAAAAAGTATGTATTTTGCATTGGTTATACATGATCCTATATTTAAAATCAACCTTACAAATTTAAAAAATGTATAGTAAATAATAAAAAAAGTATGTATGTCATTTTGGCTGTATGTACATTTTTATTAAAAATGCCATAAAATTTTAAAAAATGATTAGTACTTCCTTTAAGAAATTTATATACATTTTATATAAAAATATATAGTAATCATTAAAGAAAGGTATGTTTATCGTTTTGACCGTATGTACATTTCTTTAAAAAAATCATACATTTTACAAAAAATGTATGACATTTCTTAGTATGTTGATACATATTTTATGTTTATTATGTGGGTACAATTAAAAGTAGCTCAATTGGTAGTCGAAATGACAGAATTATACACTATAACCAATGATTGCACAATGTCTGTCAAAACGACAGTTTTAAATTTTGAGCATAATCAAATCAACAAGCTCATAACATAGTTTTACTAATATGATGATTCTAATGACATTATTTTAGAGTAAAACTTATTATTTTTTGATAATGACATAAATTCTTATATATTATTTAGATTTAAAAATTAAATCATATATAGAATGATATAATATTTAAAAAAATATTTTAAAAATAAAAAAATTAATAAAATAACAATTAGTTAGAACTAATAAAACCATCTATTGTAATCTTCTATTAAACTTATATTATGAGTTAAACTCAATCTTTTATAAATACCTGATGGACTATTGTAGTAAAACCATAAGTCTGGTCTTTCATAGTCTTCGAAATTTGTCTTATTATATAAATATTCTCCAAAACACGTCATGGCACCATAATCAAATTCTTCTCTAAACCTATATAAAAAATAATGCTTAACATTTAAAAGATCTTTAATAGTTTCAACGCCCCAAGAACAGATATTATGATGATAGGAACGCGTTGGACACGGTGCTCCAGCCCAAACAACTAATCTTGATAAATAATATTGTTGAGGAAAATATTTCATAATATACTTCCTTGGTACATATCCAGGAACATTTAAAATATCACTTGATAATAATGTTTGCCATGTTAGTTCATCATTGCCATATAAATTAGTATTTAGTTGGTTTAGAAATGTTGTGATATTTAATTTATTTACAAGATAATCAACACTATCTCTTGGTAAACCCGTTGTAATTAAACCCTTTGTAAATTCAATTGTTTGGTTCATTATTGTTGCATTTTCCTTTCTAATATCACCTGAAAAATGTAAAGAAAGTAGAAGCTTAATTACAGTACAATTACCATCTAAAAATATATTAAGATCTTTGAATTTCCAGGACTTTTCAAAGTCAACTCTACTTTTAATGATAGGTTTATCTATTGTTATTCGCATATCAATAGCAAAATTCATAGTTTCTAAGATTTCTATTAATTCTCTATTTGTTTTCAAAGGCATTTCATCATTCTTAAGAATTAATTTTTAAATGAAATGATTGATTTAATTTTTACCTGTAGTAAAAATACATAATCAAAATTTGTCTTTAATAATCTTTTCATACATTGGAAATGAGAAATGCTGGTATTTTCCCCATTTGACTTCATATCATACTGTATTCTAGGCACATAGACATTTGGTAAACATTTTTCTAGTAGAATCATTCGCTGATATAGTCTTAGATTTTTAGAATCAACCATATAACAGTAATGATTATTTGGTGAGTAAATTGATAATAATTTCAATTCAATTACTTCATAATTCTAGAAATAATTATCATTATAGATATTTTTTACCTTATAAACATTTGAAGCAAATGATAGTGAATATTTTTTTTCTATATTGGATAACATTTTATTTTTATTAAATCCCCTTTTGTAAATAGATTGACAATCCATTGGTATATCGTTATATTTATAAACTAAACGTTTTTTTTTTATTTCGTCTATATACTCTGTGTCACCTTTTATCAATTTTTTACAATCTAGATCATTTTTAAAAGGTTTAAGTAACATATTTGAATCTTTCTTTATAAATTCCTTATCGCGTTTCTTATTTATTTTTACCATGGAATCAAAATACAAGGAACAATGTTTCTCATTTGAAAATATAGTAATATCATAACACATTTCTAAAAGATACTCTTTTTTCGTCATCATACTTTCTACTTCCATTGGCATACTAACAAAATTTATATAATGCAATGATTTATTCACAATAAATTGTTGCAAAGCGCAATAAGTACATAAAACATCTAGCAAGGATAGGTTAAAAACATCAAAAAGTATATCTAATGTAGAATAACTTTTAGAAGCATTCATAAAAAATATTACATCACTCGTCATGTTTTCAATATGTATTTTGTATATTGGTTGATTTACAAAATTGTTTTCAACATTTTTGAGAGAAAATATATTAAAAATAGAATAATTTCGGTCTAGATTTATTGTTCTTCGATTCCTAAAAAGTTTAAATTTAATATTTATCTTTTTTCCTACCACTTCAAAATTTCTAATTTCACACATAATTTGGGTGGTTCCAATAAACCTTTTTGATGTGGATACTCATAAAATATAAAAATATTTATGACAATAAATCCTATGAGTAATATTTTCAGTATTATTTTATAGTTATTTACACATGAAAAATTTTTTTTCATTGTTTTGTAATAAACTTTTATTTATTAAACAGTTTGTCTTCCAATAAAAATTATGTAAATATACAATATCATTAGATAGTAAAATAATTAAGCTAATGACGAAAAATACTTGTATTTTTTACTTTTTCTAGAAATTTTCCGTTAAATATTATTATGGCAACAAAAGGCTTTGTTATATTTATATATTAATACCGATAGTACTAGGATTAATTAATAAAAAATGAAATTTTTTAAATGAATTATAGATATAATAGGTAACATAGCAAAGAATATAAATATTAAATATAAATTTACTTTTCAAAAAGTACAAAAAAATATGGATTTTATGATTTAATAGAAATTTATCTCGTTCATAAGTTTTATTTACTTTAATTACACTTTTATAAATATTCTTCTACAGCTGTACTTTGGGGAAACAATCCGATTTCTTGAATTATACCTAAAATTAGAATTAAAAAATCATTTTCATATACAAAATGGAAACTGTATTTTGTTTTGTATAAAGTCATAATTATTATTTTGTTATTACAATCAAAAATTAGAGGTAAACTACTATTTGAATTTAATAAAAATTTTAAATATAAAATTTTTTTAAAGAATACCTTTTTACTTATTTATGTTTATGTTTAAGCTTTAATTGAATAAAATCTTATCAATATAATGTTTATAAAGTCATAATAGTGAATCATAAATTTAATTTATCTAAGGGTAAACTATAATTTCTCTTTTTTATAATTTTTAATCTTAATTTTAAATATATTACTGTATTATAATTATTAATGTTATTAAAAAAATTTATATTCTATAACTCGAAAAACCTATTTTGATGTAGTTATTAATAATATATTTAAATTTCGTATTATTTAAATGTGGAAATATTAATACTCCATATTTGGTTTATTATTTTAATAATATTAAAAGTTTTTTTACGGTCATTAAAAGATTACAAATTATTTCCAATATAATTCAGCAACTTTGAAATTATTTTCCGATTAAAAATTTAAATGAAGAATATTCTTACCTAAAAAAATACTACATTACACAATGAATTACTTACATTCAAGAATAAAATATTTATTAGATAAAAGGAAACAAAAAATATTATAATTCATGGATTATTATGAAATAATGTACATAAAGGTTAAAAAGTATATTCTAAAAAATAAATATTTAATTTGAACTGCGTGAACAGATAAATAACATTTTTTCATTTAGATGGTATTAGAAATAAAATACTTAAAATAAACAAATTAAACTTCCGAATCTGAAATTAAATTTTTGTTTGATTATGATGCAAAGAATATTAATATAAAATCTTGTGTTAATTAAAAACAAATGTTAATAGTCAATACATGCGTACTTATAGTTACGTGATGTGGGTCATTTTGAAGATCAAATTGGAATTTATTATTCTAATCCTTTTATTTAAAATCACATTATATTTAAGAGTTTTTATTACAATTAAAAAAATTTGTTATTAATTGATTTTAAATTCCTTGATTTGTATAAATTTAAGCTTGAAGAGATTCCATTTGAAGATGTTGGAAGATTAACTGATTCATTTGATTATATTCGGTTAATAACCACATTATGCAGAGTATGGTTAAAAGAGTTTATGAGAAATATAAAGTTTTAGTAATAAGAATTTCACTTAATTTAACTCACATGAGAATTAAAATATAAAGACTACAATGATTATAAATCCATTTGTACATCTCCAGAGCTATAAAATGTTCGAAATATTTGAATTCTAACAAAAATAACTTATTAACAAGACTTACTTCTACTGATCAAAATGATTTAGAATCTACAGTAGGAATTTTGATTCACAAAAGTCACAATATCTTTTTAGTGAAATCAACAGTCTTTTAGTATTATAACACTAATATAATGATCCTAATGAGGCTATTTTAGATTAAAACTTGCTAAATTTTTTATATATATCATAACGTTTTTATTAATTCTTCTGATTTAAAAACAAATCATATATAGAATGATAGAATACTTTAAGAAATACCGTTAAAAAATAAAATGCTTATAAATTAATGCTAATCTAACCATCTATTGTAATCTTCTATTAAACTTATATTATGAGTTAAGCTTAATCTTTTGTAAATGCTTAATGGACTGTTGTAGTAAAACCATAAATCTGGTTTTTCATATTCTTCGAAATTTGTCTTATTATATAAGTATTCTCCAAAACACGTCATGGCACCATAATCAAATTCTTCTCTAAACCTATATAAAAAATAATGCTTAACATTTAAAAGATCTTTAATAGTTTCAACGCCCCAAGAACAGATATTATGATGATAGGAACGCGTTGGACACGGTGCTCCAGCCCAAACAACAAATTTTGATAAATAATATTGTTGAGGAAAATATTTCATAATATACTTCCTTGGTACATATCCAGGAACATTTAAAATATCACTTGATAATAATGTTTGCCATGTTAGTTCATCATTGCCATATAAATTAGTATTTAGTTGGTTTAGAAATGTTGTGATATTTAATTTATTTACAAGATAATCAACACTATCTCTTGGCAAACCCGTTGTAACCAAACCATTCGTAAATTCGATATCTTGATTCATTATTGTTGCATTTTCCTTTCTAATATCACCTAAAAATTGTAAACTAAATAAATATCTTATCTAAAGTACAATTACCATCTAAAAATATATTAAGATCTCTAAATTTCCAAGACTTTTTATAATCAAACCTTTCATTAATGATATGTTTATCAATTGTAATTTTCATATCCATAGCAAAATCCATAGTTTCTAAGATTTCAATTAATTCTCTATTTGTTTTCAAAGGCATTTCATCATTCTTTAAAAAAAATTTAAATGAAATGATTGATTAAATTTTACCTGTAGTAAAAATACATAATCAAAATTTGTCTTTAATAATCTTTTCATACATTGGAAAATGAGAAATGCTGGTATTTTCCCCATTTGACTTCATCTGATACTGTATTCTAGGCACATAAACATTTGGTAAACATTTTCCTAGTAGAATCATTTGATGATATAGTTGTGGACTTTTAGAATCAACTATATAACAATAGTGATTATTTGGTGAATAGATTGATAATAACTTCAATTCAATTACCTCATAATTCTAGAAATAATTATCAAAATAAGTGTATTTTTTACCTTATAAACATTTGAAGCAAATGCTAGTGAATATTTTTTTTCTATATTGGATAAAGTTTTATTTTTATTAAATCCTCTTTTGTATATAGATTTGCAATCCATCGGTAAACTATTATATTTATAAACTAAACGTTTTTTTTTTTACTTTGTCTATATACTCTGTGTCACCTTTTATCAATTTTTTACAATCTAGATCATTTTTAAAAGGTTTAAGTAACACATTTAAATCTGTTTTTTTAATTTCTTTATCATTTTTTACACTCATCTTCACCATGGAATCGAAATACAGAAAGCAATTTCCTTCATTTGAAAATATAGTGATATTGTTACACATTTCTGAAACATATTCTTTTTTCTTCCTAATACTTTCTAAATCCATTGGCATAGCAACAAAATTTACGTAGTGCAATGATTTGTTCACAATGAATTGTTGTAAAGTACAATAAATGCAAAAAACATCTGATAACGATAAATTGTTACTATCAAAATGTATATTTAAAGTTGAGTAACTTTTAGAAGCATTCATAAAATATATTACATCACTTGTTATGTTTTCAATATGTATTTTGTATATTGGTTGGTTTGCAAAATTATTTTCAACGTTCTTGAGAGAAAATATATCTAAAGTATAATTACTTTTGTATGGATTTATTTTTCGCCGTATCCTAAAAAATTCCAAATAAATGAAAATATCTTGTTTTTTACCTACCACATTACAATTTCTGATTGTTCACTTAACTTGGTATATTCTAACTCATATTTTTGATCTGGATATATAAAAAGTAAAAAAATAAATGCTATTAGTAATGTTTTTAATATTGTTTTATAGATCTTAACACTTAAAAAATGTCTTCTGATTATTTCCTTATAAAATCTCATTTATAAAAAAGTTTGGATTACAATAAGAATTGCATGAATATCCAATATCATTAGATAGTGAAATAATTAAACCGAAGTAGTAAAAATTTAATTTTTAGAATTTTTTCTAGAAAATTTCATTAAATATGATTATGCCAACGAGTGCCTTTGTTCTATTTAAATATTAATATTGATAGTACTAGGATTAATTTATAAAAAATATATAATTTTCTAATAAATATCTGGACATTGTAGGTGACATAGCAACGAGTATAAATATTAATTATGAATATACTTCCTGGAAAGTACAACAAAAGTAGTTTTTATGATTTAATAAAATTAACTCCTTCATAAGTTTTTTTTTTTAATTTTTTTTTGTACTTTTAGAAATATTTTTCTACATCTGTTTCTTAAAGAAACAATCCGATCTTATGAAATATATCTAATATTAATGTTATAGATATTTTTTCATATAAAAGTAAATTATTGTTTTGTTCTTATTATAAAATCATCATTATTATTTTGTTAATACTATCAAAAATTTTAGGAAAATTACTATCTGAGATTAATAATAATTTTTAATATAAGAAGTTTTAAAGTATTCCTTTTTAGGTGTTTGTATTGATGTTCAAGTTTTAATTGAATAAAATCTTATCAAAATAATGTTTATACAGTCATTAATAGTGTATCATAAATGATATTTATCTAAGGGTGAACTATCATTTCTCTTTTTTATAATTCTTTAATCTTAACTTTAAATAGATTACTCTGGAGTCTAGACTATTAATCATCAAAGTTATTAAAAAACTTTTATTTTATAGATATGAAAGACCTATTTTAAAGTAGTTATTAATAGTATAATATATTTTAATTTCGTAGTAATTAATCATGAAAATTTAATCCTGAGAGATCCCAGAGAATGTTTCTTGGATTCGTAAAGTAGTAGCGAACTTTAAACTTCAAATGTTTATTTAAGGAATAGGAAATTAGTTACAACAATATACAATAATGTATAACTACTTATATAAAATAAAATGTGTTATTATATTTCCTATTTTGGATTCTTTGACAGTGATTCAATTTTCCGCTAAGTTTGATACATTCTCTTTTAATGTCATTCTTATAATGGATACCATTATTTTTATAACAAAAATATTTATAATCATTATTTGTTTTAATTAAATAAAAGATTTTTTTACGGTTATAAAAATATTAAATATTGTTTTCAAGTATCCGACAATTTTTACAATTATTTTTTGATCAAAAATTTAAATGACAGTATATTTATTACATAAAGAAAAAAAAAAAAAAGTATACATTATTATACACATAGAGAAATTTGCACAAAAAATCTTCCTAAGTTTTAAATTTTCGTCCTCAGTTCTAATTTTTCGTCCCGAATATATATGTTTTTATCCTAAACGCAAAAATCGACAATTATATTTATTATTTTCGTTTATGATATATTTTGTAAAATTTATTTGGAATATATGATTTTTTTTAAAAATATGTTAAAATAATTTATAGATGGAATTTGATAAAAGATATTTATTTAACAAGCAGCAGCTCGCTTCGTTTGTCCTAATTGAACAAGCTATTTACCTTCTTTTAAATTGTGGAAAAATCTATCAAAAAAAAAACTTAAAAACCTTTTGTTCTATAATAATGCTGTTGTAAACTATCTTTAATATTCTATGTTTATCATGTTTTATAATATTGATGAATAGTATTAAAATGTTACATAACTTTTTAAATGTTAAACTACTTTTAAAAGACTGATTTATTATATATTTTCATGATTTTAAAACAATTTTGTATTTGAATAACTTTTCTTAAATTTTTAATAATGAAATAATAAAAAAAAATAGAGAGCGTAAATTAAATTTCTTATTAATATAAAATACTGGTTTTGTTATCAAATATAATAGAAATTCAAAGTATAGATTAGTTTTCATCTTCGTTATTTTTTTAACATTAATAATATTTGAGAATCGGTATAAAAAGCTACATTTTTTAAATAGATAAAAGTTTTAATATAAAAAATAATTTCTCGATCTCTCTTCCTCCTATATAAAATACAAAAAATATCTATAATATGTTAACTTAAAATATATGGAACTAAATTCAAGATAATGTTTATCTAAATGTTTAAGATATTTTACGTGTTATTGAAAAAAAAGTTAAATATTTTTAATTCTATATGATAAAAAATAAATATTTATAATCTGTTTAAGAAAAAATAAATATTTATAATCTGTTTAAGAAAAAATACTGCAAAAAAAAGTAGAAATATTTTACGATCTGTGACAGAATGATAAGATCATAGTTCACATATTCAAAATTGAATTAAATTTATGCAATTTTATTTTGGGGATTAAAATTATGAAATAAGTATTTTTTTGTTGTGTAAATTTCTCTGAGTGTTAAAGCTTTAAATGACATAAATGTTGTAAAAAACAAGATTATGATAAAAAAACATGAAGTGCTAATATATACTGCATTACACAATATATTACTTACATTCAAGACTGAAATATTTATCTATCACCTTTAATGCATAAAATTTCTAAATTTTAGAAGATTAAATAGTCGCAATATTTTTAATGACCTTTTTGTACCAATAAAAAGTTTATCCCAACTACAATTTTTCAATTAATAATAATTTTATCTTGAATTTTATGATAAACAGATAATGAACCATATTTCTTTACATAAATAGAACAAAAAATATTACAATTGAAAGACTATTATAACATAATCTTTAACAAAAAATAAGAAAAAAAATTTTGTCATTGACACAACTCTGTTCAAATTTAACCGATTTTAATGGGTAAATAGCCAAAAGGTGTTTTTTTTCTATCTTAGGGGGGAAATGGATCATAAATTTTTTAGGCCATAATTGGCAAGTTGTTTCAAAAAAACATCCTTTTTTAGGGTCTTTTTAACATAGTTTTGCTACTTGTCTAATTCTCCTTAAAATTAACGAAATAAATAGCTTTATATATCAATTGAAAGAAATAATTCAAGAATAATGCGGAAGTCTAATGATATTAGATCTGATTTATAGTTGGCTGAGTTATGGTCTAAAGAGTGGTAACCATTTTAAAAAAAAATCATCTTAAAAGTTAAATAGCTATCACTTAGTCATAATATGATAAAAACAAACAAAATACTATCTGTTATATAGATCTTAGTCTAACTTAAAAAGTAAGAGTCTAACGAACTTCATAATTCAACTACGAAAGAAGCTATATTAATTTTAATGTAATTTTTTTTGCCTTTTTACCATTTTTACTGTAAAAATCAATTTTGTTCCAAACATAACTCTCTTCTAACTTGATCAATTTTTACACAGAAAAAAAAGACATAGGTTTGCAAAAAATGTAATAAATTTGTCTCACCAAATAAAATTCAAATTTTCTTTATTTGCGACTAATTTCGTCGCATTATTTCGCATATGAGAAAAACATAAATAATTAAAAATTCATTAAACATGAATTATTTTATAAAAATTTAATATTTTTAAAAGAGCTTTCTTGTAGAAATAAAATAAAAAATACAATATTTGTTAAATTACAACAAAATTAAATCTTATTTATTAAATAAAAAATATAGTATATATTAATAAAATTCTATTAAATTAATGCCTTAGTTATTATTTTTGAAATAAAGATCATTAAAAAAGTAGCTATTTAGATTTACAAATATTTGTGCCATTTTAAATTAACGTAGAATAAATTTTTTAGCATTTTAATATTTTCTAAAACAAATATATGATATTATTGAAAACAATGGGTTTAAGTTTTTATATAAAGTTAAAAAAATTGTCATACTCGTCATTTAAAGTTAATTTTTTTCTAAATATTGGTTTATAGAAATCATTTATTTTATATTATAATGACACATAAAAATATCTTCTAAACATAGTTTACTGAAAAATTATTATAAACAAATTCATTAAAAATAATAGAAAAAAATCAACACCAAAATTTTTTTCTAGTAAATCAAAGGAATGGTTTAAATATTCTTTATAAACTAGAAAATTAAAAGTCTATTTTATATAAAATTTAAAGCAAATATTTCTCGAAATTAAATGGAATATTTTCCTTTCAATCGTATGGTTCATTAGCTTTTCTCAACATTAGAAGAAAAGTTCTTTTATCAGTTTTTTCGTTTATATAAAGTCGTCAAACCAAATAAATTTATTATTATTTTATTTAATATTATAAAAACATTAACAATTATTCTTTTAAATTTTCGATAAAATTAAACAATTGATCCGATTCTTCTAAAATTTTTGATCTTTTTTTTTGTAATTTTTCTTCTGCAATCTCCTGCTAGCATTAAAACAACTTGATAAAGAATATTCGAAGCTTTTGGTAAAGCAATATTAGTACACAATTTCTAAAATATTAAATTAATTCAATCGTTATTTTTACAATTTTTTAATAAAAATAATAATAACTTTTGTTATAATTTGTAATGTAAAGATACAATGAAACCAATTTCAAGAAATATTAACGTATAAACTATATACACTATATAAGAATACATTCAAGACACGAGAAGTAATATAATTTTAGTCCATTTTTGGGCTCTATAAATAATAAAATAAAGAAACATTTAATTAAAAAATTTATTTAAATATATTACAAAAAATTATACAATTGTTATATATTAATTATAAAATTAATTTCTAATATTTGATAGTGTTTATCATATCATTATTTTACGTTCTTTGCTGTGGAATGTCGTCGCTTAATTCTTTAAAATTTGAATAAATTTTGACATTTTAAAATGGTGGGACATTTTTTTGCATTTCAGATAGATTTGTCAAAATTTGTCCTTTTTTTATGTATGTATGGTCAAATAATTATTTGTTGTATTTTTCTTCAAATTAGGGAGGAAAATAAGTCCCGAAACTTTTGGTTTGTCATTAGCTAAATTATTTTCCGAAAACATCACTTTTTTGGACACATTTCTGTATACTTTTGTCCCATAAATGACTCTTATGGAAGTTAATAAAATTTTATTGTTTATGAATTATTTGAAGGATACAAGTATAGAATATGGGGGAAATACAGCAGAATTAAAATTGATAAAGAATCCGTTAAGTTATGAATCAATAAGTGATGACAATTTTTTTGGTAAAAATCAAAAAGTTAAATAGCTTTTACTTAATGAAGACTTCATAAAATTAAGTAGTTATGATTTGTTTACATTAATTTTAATCTTACTTAAAAAATGAGACTATTGCAAAGTTTACAGCTTATCTAAAAAACGATATATGTCTATTTTAGTGTCATTTTTCTCTCTTTTTTCTATTTCTTTTGTAAAAATCAATTCTTTCCAGATATAACTCTTTTCAAATTTGATTAATTTTTATGGTCAATTAGTTATTTGATGTATTTTTTTCATTTTAGGAGGAAATGGGTCTCAAAACTTTTGGTCTACAATTAATCAAGTCATGTTTAAAAAACAACATTTTTTAAGTCACTTTTTTTGTACAGTTTTGTTTTTCAAATAACTTTTGTACAAGTAATTAAAATTTTATGCTTACTATTTATTTAGAAGGTACGAGTATGAAATGAGAGAGAAATTCAGTATTTAAAAGATTAATAAAAGATAAATCAAATTATGTACCAAAAAGTGATGATAATTAATATGAACTTAAAACTGTTTTATTATATTAATAGCTCACTTATATAGTATAATAATGATGATAGTAACAAAAACAAGTATGACATTAAATAAATAAAGCTATAAGGTATATGACAATAATTTTTTTTGTAAAATTAAAATTTTCTCATATTATAACTTTATCAAAGTTGTTTAAAGTAAATAAAACCAAATTTAGTACATATATCAAATACTGGAATAAAATAATAAAAAACTACAACTAAGTTTGTAGAGTAAAAACAGAAGCAGTTATTTTTGGGTACTAATTTTTTTGGTTAATATATGTGTAAAATTAAGGTAAATATGTAGTTGACAAAAGAATGACATTGAATTGTTTATATCAATTTAAAAAATTAAATGAAAATGCATTTAAATAATTACTTGAATGATTTAAATATTTATTTTTTTTCAACTGTTGGATATAAATAAGATTATTTTTGTTAGGTGGATTTTTTATTTAATTAATCAATTACAATAAATGTATACCTTATAAAATGGTTCCTACACTAAAAAGAATTTCATATATTAACATTTAGACAATGTATTTTCGATTATTTTACTTCTGTATAAATAGGTAATTCAATGAAATAATTTTCTATGCAAATATTACTATTAGTAACTTAATATAAAAACATTTTTGTTAAAAAATGCTCTGCTAACCAACTCTGACCTGCTGAAGGCAGGTCAAAGGCTGGTATACATAAAGGTTAAAAAGTTTATTTTAAAAAATAAATATTTAATTTAATTTTTATGAACAGTTAAATAGTATATATACATTATGATAATATCAGATAGATAATGTTCAAAATAAAAAACAAAATTTTGAACCTGTAAATTTAACTTTTGTTCGATTATAATGTAAAGAATATTTGATAAAATATTATGTATTTTATAAGCAAATGCTAATAGTTAATACATGCGTGCTTTTAACTTCGAAATATAGATATTTTGAAGATCACGATGAAATTTATCACTCTAATCTTTTTGTTTATCATCTTGTTATATTTAAAAGTTTTCATTATAATTAAAAATATCTGTTATAAACTGATTCTCAATTTATTGTTTTGTATTTTTTTAGGCATTAAAAAACTACGTTTAAAGATATAGAAAAAAAATTTAATTCAAATGATCTAGAATCTACCGTATCGAGACAGTTGATTTATAGAAGTTAGTATTTTTTCAATAAAATCAACAAGCTCTTAACATAATTGTACTAATACGATGATCCAAATGACATTATTTTAGATTTAAACTTGTCAAAGTTTTTTTAATATCATAACATTTTTATTTATTCTTCTAATTTAAAAACATACTATATATAGAAGGATAAAAATTTTTAAAAAATACTGTAAAAAATATGGAAACAAATAAATTACTAACTAATAAGAGCTAATATAACCATCTTTTGTAATCTTCTACTAGACTTATATTATTAGTTAAGCTTAATCTTTTGTAAATGCTAAATGGACTGTTGTAGTAAAACCATAAGTCTGGTCTTTCATAGTCTTCGAAATTTGTCTTATTATATAAGTATTCTCCAAAACACATCATGGCACCATAATCAAATTCTTCTCTAAATCTATATAAAAAATAAAACTTAACATTTAAAAGATCTTTGATGGTTTCAACACCCCAAGAACAGATATTATGATGATAGGAACGCGTTGGACATGGTTCAGGAGTCCGAATCCAAGCAACTAATCTTGATAAATAATATTGTTGAGGAAAATATTTCATAAAATACTTCTTTGGTACATGTCCAGGAACATTTAAAATATCACTTGATAATAATGTTTGCCATGTTAGTTCATCATTACCATATAAATTAGTATTTAGTTGGTTTAGAAATGTTGTGATATTTAATTTATTTACAAGGTAATCAACACTATCTCTTGGTAAACCCGTTGTAACTAAACCCTTTGTAAATTCAATTGTTTGGTTCATTATTGTTGCATTTTCCTTTCTAATATCACCTGAAAAATGTAAAGAAAGTAGAAGCTTAATTACAGTACAATTACCATCTAAAAATATATTAAGGTCTTTAAATTTCCAGGACTTTTTAAAGTCAACTCTACGTTTAATGATAGGTTCATCTATTGTTATATGCATATCAATAGCAAAATTCATAGTTTCTAAGATTTCTATTAATTCTCTATTTGTTTTCAAAGGCATTTCATCATTCTTTAAAAATAAAATTTAAATGAAATGATTGGTTAAATTTTACCTGTAGTAAAAATACATAATCAAAATTTGTCTTTAATAATCTTTTCATACATTGGAAATGAGAAATGCTGGTATTTTCCCCATTTGACTTCATCTGATACTGTATTCTAGGCACATAAACATTTGGTAAACATTTTCCTAGTAGAATCATTTGATGATATAGTTGTGGACTTTTAGAATCAACCATATAACAATAGTGATTATTTGGTGAATAGATTGATAATAACTTCAATTCAATTACCTCATAATTCTAGAAATAATTATCAAAATAAGTGTATTTTTTACCTTATAAACATTTGAAGCAAATGCAAGTGAATATTTTTTTTCTATATTGGATAAAATTTTATTTTTATTAAATCCTCTTTTATATATAGATTTGCAATCCATCGGTAAACTATTATATTTATAAACTAAACGCTTTTTTTTACTTTGTCTATATACTCTGTGTCACCTTTTATCAATTTTTTACAATCTAGATCATTTTTAAAAGGTTTAAGTAACACATTTAAATCTGTTTTTTTAATTTCTTTATCATTTTTTACACTCATCTTCACCATGGAATCGAAATACAGAAAGCAATTTCCTTCATTTGAAAATATAGTGATATTGTTACACATTTCTGAAACATATTCTTTTTTCTTCCTAATACTTTCTAAATCCATTGGCATAGCAACAAAATTTACGTAGTGCAATGATTTGTTCACAATGAATTGTTGTAAAGTACAATAAATGCAAAAAACATCTGATAACGATAAATTGTTACTATCAAAATGTATATTTAAAGTTGAGTAACTTTTAGAAGCATTCATAAAATATATTACATCACTTGTTATGTTTTCAATATGTATTTTGTATATTGGTTGGTTTGTACAAAATTATTTTCAACGTTCTTGAGAGAAAATATATCTAAAGTATAATTACTTTTGTATGGATTTATTGTTCCTCGACTCCTAAAAAGTTTAAATTTTATTATTTGACTCTTTTCTTACCATTGTAAAATTTCTGATTTTACACTTATTGTTGGGTATTTTGATCCATATATTTGATGTGGATACTCATAAAATAGAAAAATATTTATGGTAATAAGTCCTATGAGTAATAATTTTAGTATTATTTTATAGTCATTTACACTTGAAGAATTTTTCTTCATTGTTTGGTAATAAACTTTTATTTATCAAACACTTTGGGTTCTAATAAGAATTACATAAATATTCAATATCATTAGATAATAAATTAATTAAGATGTACAAATACTTACTTTTATTATTTTTTCTAGAAAACTTAATATAAATGTTATTATAACAACGAATCTTTCTGTTAAATTTAAATATTAATAATGATAGTACTATTATCAATCTATAAAAAAATGAAATTTTTTAACGAACTATTAGATATAATAGGTAACATAGCAAAGAATATAAATATTAATTATAAATTTACTTTTCAAAATGTATAAAAAAAAGTATCGTTTTTAAGATTTAATAAAATTAATCTTGTTAATAAGTTTTTATTCACTTTAATTGAACTTTTAGAAATATTTTTCAATAACTGTTCCTTGGAGAAACAATTTGATTTCTTGGATTATATCTGATCTTAAAGTTGTAAAATCTTTTTCACATACAAAGTAGAAAATATATATTATATTAGACCATCAATATAATTCTGTTATTACTATCAAAAATTATAATTAAATTACTATCCGAGGTTTATAAGAATTCCTAATATAAAATTTTTTTAAAGAACTACATTTTACGTATTTTTATTTATATCAAATGATTTAATTGGATAAATTCTGGGGAAGGGGACATTCACTTGTTCATAGGTAAGCGAAATGGCATTTTTTAAAAAAAGGAAAATAGTTTGGTTAACCATGGACAAGTGAATGTCCACCGTCTCCTTTTGTTACTGAATTCTACTCCCTTTTCTTTGATCATTAATAAAGTAAATATTGTACTCCTTTCTTTTGTACCACCTTTAAGTAAATATTTTTTTTGCTACCTCTTTTTGTTTTGGTATAGCAATATGTAGTCCTAGGTGCATCATACATTGCTACCAGATAACAATTGATCATTATTATATAATATTCACTAAATTAAAAGTATAATTAAAAGAGATATATTTATCATGAACTGTATAAACAGTTAAATAAATATTTCTAAAAATAATGATATCAAGAGAAAATAATGCTTTAAAAAAAGAAACTTTTTAAACATTTAAATTTGACTTTTGTTAAATTATGAAGAGAATAATGTTTAGTAGAAAATATTCCGATTGGTGTTCACACCTGTAATTTTGCAAGCAAATAGATTTAATAAATAACTTTATTTAGTAACTCAAGCTATAATAAACAATAAAGCTTACAGTAAGAGATTAATAGGATGATAAAAGCTTACTCTAATATCAAGTTGGACTTTTTCGCAGCCAGGTTAGTAAATCAAAAACTAAATTGGCTTGTCGTTACAATTTTACCTATTTATACTAAATTGAGTAAAACAAAACTTATCCACCTGGTTAGAAATTGGGTAACTTTAAAAATTTAAATTCACCCGCAGGTGAAATAAGATGTATAGTATTAAAAAAATTTTAACTATTAAATAAGTAATTTTTTTTATTAAATTAACAACTTTTAAAATTGATTAGAAGAAGTGACTGAAATTCAACTCCTTTTCACCATTTCTTTTTTTACGACCAGGAATCCTTCTTTCAATTTTGTTTGAAACTTCAGTAACTTGATTACTAGTTGTGAGACAGTAAAACAAACTCTTTGCTATTTTATGAATGTTGTCACAACATTTTTCATATTTACCAAGTTTTTGCTTGTACAAAGTTTCGAACTGTTGGAATGCTCTGCCTTCACGGATCTCTATCATTTTTACAGCTAATGATCTTCTTAGATCTTCAGTTTTGTTCAAAAAGTATTCAATCTCATTCTGTAATTGTTATTTTCCATTGTAAAAAAACTTTTCCGAAAATAAGTAATTTATAAATATAAACTTCTAAACTTATCCACTGAGTGAGTTTTTATGACTTCTTTACCGTATATTCACCAAGAAATAGAACAAGACATTACTGGAGAAAAGAAAGAATTATATGTTTATATTTACTCAATTACTCACAAGAGAAAGAAAAAGGTAAGATCCAGTAGCGAAGCAGTATAGAGACAGCAGTTTATAATTCATTTTTAGAATCTTTTAAACCTCAAAAAATATATAACTAATATTCTTTTAATTATACCTATTGTAATTGTTCACTACCTAATAAAATCTTATTTTTATATTGTTAATATTAACTCGGCCTCTACAACGCATACCAAGATTGCTGATTTGCACAAGCTACAGCATCATTATTGCAATAAAAATTAGTCGTAATTCAAGAAGATACAAATGTTTTTTGGTGGCGAAAAAGTTCCTCCATTCTATGCAAATCTGTGTCCTACGTTTTTGTAAAAATATAAAAAAAAATTTTAGAAAAATATTTATTCATAAACGTATCAAATTCTATTTTAAAAGATAATAAATTTAATACACACAATAAATTAATTTCTTGTCTAAATAATTGTTAAATATATTATACAACCTATTCATAATAAAATTCTAAAATATTAGTCTGGAAATTGAAGAATTATGTTGTATCTTTACTATGTCTTCTTTGGTGGTGGCTTCTCCCAATCATATGGATCCGATTCTTTCTTCTTGTCACAAACAATTACTGTCTTCAATAAATTGTATATTCTTTCATAAGGAGGTTCATCAAAGAACTTTCCACTATCAATTGCTCTTAAGACATCAGTGTATTGCTCTGGACAATTGTACATAAGATCTTTATGACCTGTACTGCCACGACATTCCTTTTTCATTTTACATATCTCATCCATATTTTGGCAAAGCTCCCATGGTAACCAACCTAATTTGATATAAATATTAAATTCTTTTAAAAATTAAAATTACCTCTAGTAAATTCAACAACCATGTAAAACCAAGACTCACAGTCATCTAAACGACATAATTCTCTCTGCCTATGACATGATACAGGAGCGTATTTTACGGTTCCTCTAAAACCTGCAACTTTTCTTGGTTGTTTAATTGTCCCATCCTCATGAATATATTTTCTGGCCATACCAAAATCAAGAACATAAACCTTCCTAAGCTCTCCAACTTCCGCTCTACCAACAGTATAGTTAGCAGGTTTGACGTCCCTATGAAGGTACCCAATATTATGAAGATCCTCCAAAGCTTCAAGGCATTGAACAGCTGTTGCAGCAGCAGTATGGTGAGAGAACCTTTTTTCTTTTTGTTCATTTCTAATGTCAGCTAATGATCTCCCAACAAATGTCATGACAACGTAACTGAATTCCTCAGTTTGCCCTCTGTCATAAATTTTACAGAAATGGCGATTATTAGCTTTGGCAAGTTCTATTAAACAAGCAACTTCCATTTTTAAAATCTGAATTGTTTCCTTCACTGATTCTACTTTTAAAGCATATAGGTTATTTTTGTCATCTTTAACCTTATAAACTGCTCCAAATGCTCCTTCACCTAACTTTTTTTCAATAATCCATTTGTCTTTTACTTTTTTACCTGGTTCTAATTGAATTAACTCAGGTTCAACAGGTTCATCTTTTTTTTCTTTCTCCCAATCATACAACTCAGTTGGTTTGGCTTTTGTTTGAATTATAGCTAATTTCAACAATCCGTAAATAAGTGAATATTTAGGCTCATCAAAGAATTGTCCTGTATCAACGTGAACTTGAATATCCCAATACTGTTCCGGACAACCATTCAAAAACTCTTTTCTCCCATCTGGATGCCTTGTAAATCGTTTCTTCTTAGCAATTTCATCCAAATTATCTGCCTTCTCCCACGGTAATGTTCCATTGGTGAACTCAACAATCATATAAAACCATGACTCCACATCATCAAGACGACAAAGTTCTCTTAATTTATGGCATGACATTGGTGCATATTTTGCAGTCCCCCTGAAAGCTGCAATTTTTCTTGGTTGCTTTATTGTACCATTTTCATGGATGTACTTTCTAGCCATACCAAAATCAAGGACATATATTTTTTTGGTTTCTTTGACTTCTGGCCTACCGCATGTGTAGTTGGCAGGTTTGACGTCTCTGTGGAGGTATCCGATATTATGAAGGTCTTCTAATGCTTCTAAGCATTGCATTGCAACATTACAAGCTGTGTAAAAGCTGAATTTCTTTTTTGGACGTTCCATACGTAAATCAAGTAAGGATCTCCCAACAAATGTCATGACAACGTAACTGAATTCCTCAGTCTGTCCTCTATCATAGATTTTACAGAAATGACGGTTATCAGCTTTTTCAAGTTCCATTAAACAAGCAACTTCCATTTTTAAGATTTGAACTGTCTCTTTGACTGACTCTACTTTTAAAGCATACAAATTATTTTTTTCATCTTTTACTTTATATACAGCTCCAAAAGCTCCTTCACCTAACTTTTTTTCGATAATCCATTTGTCCTTTACTTTTGTACCTGGATTTATTTGAACAAGAACAGGTTCAGCGTTGCCAGTTTTGTCTTTGTCCTCCTTGTCCTTTTCTTTATCCTTCTCCTTATCTTTGTCCATCGTCCAATATTGGTAATATCAAAAAAATTATACACTTCAAAAAAATACACTCATAATATATAAATGATTTGTAAAAAAATTTTAATAAACATATATTTAAATAATTCTTATTAACAAATATAACTACAAATATTCAAAAGCCCAGTTATTTGATTTAGAACAATATTCAATGGCAGCATACTGTGATTCATCTTTATTTACGTTAAGGCACTTTCTAGAATTAAGTGAATAGATTTTGCCTCTAATAAATACCCATTCTTGGGTTAGTCCTTGATTGTGGCATTTTAGTAAAGAAATACCATTATATGTATCTAAGCATAGACTATTTGCACCTAGATTCCTTAATTCACCGGTTTTTGTTACTCTCCAGATATTTTGGCGTGATTTTTTACTACATGGTTCAAGTAGTAATTTTCCCCCACATTTACTCTACCAGTAGATGATCCTTCAACTGCCAAACATAAATCACTATTCTCTAATTTAATTTTTAAACTTCTTTCTTTTTTCCACATCTTTTTAGTTTCCTTTATCTCTTCATCTTCATAAAAATTCTTAGGATAAAGTTGGGGATAAATATTTTTCAAATACCAATCAAAGCTATTACATTTCAATTTTTTCCTAAGTTCCACCATTTTACTTATATCACCATATTCACTTTCTGTCATACTTTTCAAGTAAGGTTTCGCCTTATAAAATTGCTCTTTATACTCATCCATCCATATTAATGCAGCACGAACAGAATTTTTACCCATAGAATCAACACTTAAACCATATGGACGTTTATCTCTGAAAATATGGCCAACTCTACTACATGGTATAATTTCTATTTCATATCCACACATCCAAAGTCTAAATGACATCTCAACATTTTCTGCACCCTTTAATTAGATATTTTTAACAAACTTATGGTAGAAATAATTAAACTAACCCAAATGTCCATTCCAGAATCATATTCACCAATATCTGTAAATGTTTGTTTACTAATAGCAAATAACCCACCAGCCATAGTGGGAGATTTAAGTGGTTTAATAAAGTTTTTTGGATCACTTAAATATTTATTGTCAGGATAGTCCCATTTAAATGTTAAAGACCAAGTAAAACCTCCCATACAGACAGGTGAGGCCAAATACTCAAGATTTTCATGCTTGATAATATCTATTATAGGACAGACAACTCTAAAAAATACAGAAATTAAAGAATAAATATTTTAAATTACTTTTTTGGATCTAATTTAATTCTCTCCAAAAGTGGTTCCAGCCACTTTTCATTAACTTCACAGTGACTATCTAGGAATACTAAATTTTTACCAGTAGCTTGGTGAGCTCCAAAAATTTTAGATCTAATTAATCCCTCATTTTTTTCTGTTCTTAACATTTTTACTTTAGACGGCCAATATTTTTCTTTATATTTCTGGACAATCTCAGGGTGCCTTTCAACTGAATCACTTGAATCATCAATTAGTAATATTTCATGAATCAAGGAGTCTGGTGTACGATCGAGAATAGAATTAACCATCCTAATTAAAACATACGGATCTTCATTGAAGTAACAAATAATTATTGAAGCTGGATCTAAGTCAGATTGGTATGTAATATTACGACATTGATCATTTCTTGAATCCACGATTTTCCTTCTATATCCTATTTTTCGACTTACTAAAGCATTAAACTGGTAATTTTTTATACCATTATTATATTCTAGCCTTTCATCTTCATTTTTGATTATTATTAAATCTGATACATTTATAATACGTTCCCTATTCAATTCCTGGTCATCTATATCAACACTAGACAATAATTCTTTATTACTTTTCTGTGATGTTAATTTATCTTCTTTACTCTCTGCAGGCATTATTTGATTACTTTTTTTCGATGAAATTGTTGTTTCATGTTTATTTTCAAATTTTTTCTTATGTTCAATAGGTACCTCAATATTTGTATCAAGTGGTCTAAAAGCATTATCACTTATTTTATTATTATTGATTGGTAGAATATATGTTTTCTTATTATTCGTTGTAGAGGCTTTTTGTTCTAATGTAAAACCTTTTAACGTTTCCTTATTATCTATTTTATTACTATTGTACGTAATGAAACTTATAAATATCCATATTAGAAAAATAATAACAGAATAAAAAATGATCTTCCTAGCGTGAAATGACCATCTCATTTTAATTAAAACTATAAAAATAAGATATAAATGTGTACATGTGTAATATATTTTAATAACATAGTAACATTTGAATGAATATTGTTAATTTTATGGTAATTTCAATATAGTAAATTATAGTTTATTGAGAATAAATTACTTTTAAGAAAGAAATATATACATTTTAGACAATTATTTTAATATAATGATTGTTGTATTGATTATAAATAGTTCAAAATGTGAACCTATTTTAAAAACGTTAAATTCGTATCTGTTATAACATTTGATTACATATAGTTAAAAACATTACAAAGAAAATTGTTGTCAGTTTTTTATAAATAAAACAAGTATTTATTTGCTTTGCTTAATAATTTATTTTCGTAAAAATTTTATACAATAAATTTGTATAGAAAATTCATCTTATATCTAACAATCACCTTTTAAAATCATATTTATTGAAGTTGTACAAAATATATAATTTAGAAAATATCTTATTTATTTCCGGTATTCGTAGAAAAAAAAATACATAACATCTTACAGGTATTTATAACAAATAGTAAAAACAATTTAATTTATTTAAAAAATTATTTATGTACAATCAAATTATAATTATACTCATTTCTAATTAATATCGTAGTGAATTATAGGTATATATTTAAAAAAATTGTTAATTAACTATCTAGCTAATGTCTCAATTAATGAAGCACACATTTCAAAAAACAGCATTGTTTGTGATTGTTTCACTCCAATATGAGGAGAGGGAGGTGGAGTTGATTCCATTGCATCAGGGCTAATATTTTGTGATATTGAAGAGGAACGTGATACACGGAATGACGGCTTGATCTGCATTGAAATGGAAGTGTGTCTTGAGGATGGACCACTACCATCGGGAGTCTCCTCATCTGCAAGACTTTTAAAATCAAGAAGGTATGATTTGTTATCGACTTGGTATAGTTGAAGACTTAATTTCGGCTAAAAAAATATAATTATAAAAAAAATAAAATTCCACCTTACCATATCAATTGATGGATCGCTAGGTTTCTTTCTAACAATAACATGGAAAGGATTCAAAAGTTTCCATTCAAAGTTTAGTGACTTCATTGCTTTAAATACCTCTGACATAATCTCGTCTGGTTTAGACTGACTTCTTATACCTAGATGCCATTTAGCTCTCTTGACATTTGGACTTTTTTGTGATAATACTCCTGGACTAACTGTTGGAGATGTTGATAAATTTTCAAGAGTCGAAGATATCCTACCTTGATTAAACATTCTCTCTGGGTGATATTTTTGTTTTTGATCATGGAATTGTAAACTCCTTCCTGAGACTGGTTGATAATAATCCTCCATTGCTAATTTCGAGAAACGATCAGCATTTCTTTCGATATTTTTATTGTCTACGAAAAGATTATAAGCAATACTCAATTGATTATGTGGATCATCTGAAAGCAAAGCTGTTGTAACATCCTCCTCCTTAACATTGTACTTTTCACAAACTTCTCTTAATGCATCAATATCAACAATAGAGGCATCACTTTCATTAGTTGGTGGGAAAAGATAAGGTGGAAGATCTTTTTGGAACCACTCGTGATTACTAAAATAAACAAATAAATAATAAAGAAAATAAATATATACATTATATCCTTGATGGTAGCACGTTTCATTGGATCAGTCTGTAACATGTGTAATAGAAGTTTAACAACACTTTTGTCGAGATAGTCTGGGATTGGAAACATTCCAGCTAAAATAAAAAAAAATTATTAGAAAGTATTAATTTTCTTACATTTAATTTTTTTAAATAATGTCGGAACGTGTTCATCATCAAATGGAAGAGTACCACAAAGTAAAGCATATAAAATAACACCACTACTCCATACGTCAGTTTCGGGTCCACAATACAACTTTCCAGAGATTACCTCAGGTGCAGCATAATTTGGAGACCCACAGGAAGTTCTTAAGAAATCTCCATCAATCATAATGTTTGATAACCCAAAATCTGCTATTTTTACATTTAACCTATCATCAAGAAGTAAATTTTCAGGTTTCAAATCCCTATGAACAACCATATGGCGATGGCAATAATCAACTCCAGAAATAATTTGTTGGAAAAATCTTCTACTCTCACTTGTTTTTAATCTCCCATGTTTAACAATATAGTCAAACAACTCTCCACCAGAAACATACTCCATAAACATAAAAATATCAGTTGGTGTACTTATAACTTGATATAACTTAATAATATGTGGATGTCTGAACATTTGCATATTTTGTATCTCTCTCCTAATTTTTCCAACAACATCAAGATTAATAATTTTTTCACGATTCAATATTTTAACAGCAACTTTTTGGTTTGTTCCTTCATATATAGCCACTAAAAGTATATATAAAATAATGTTTGTGTAGGTAATTAAAAATGAAAATTACATTTAACTTTTCCAAAAGTACCAACGCCTAACGTTTCATGTAAAATGTATGGACCAATCTTCATTTGTGCTTTCGCTTCTTTATCTGCTTTTGACAATTCCGAAAAAGCCATCTTTCTATAATGTTAAAATTATATATAGAATAACAAAAAAAAATGAAAAATTGTGGTATTATTTATAAATACAATGCTACCAATAATTATTGATTGAGTATGAAAGGATGAATGTGAATTTTATAGTGTATCTTTAACAAAACAAAATGAATGTTGTAAAATAATACTGAGTGTATCTTTAAAAGAGTAATCTAATATAAACGTCATTAAAAAGTAATAGATATTAAGTAAGGGCATTATATAAAGGTACAATTTGTCTTATATCATATATAAATAAGGGCAAGAAAAAAAATTGATTAAATGCATGTGTTAAGAATATAAGAGAAAACAAAATATAAGAATTTTTGTTTAATACCCAATGATTAAACACCGTTTTGTCTCAATGTTCACCTAGTCAATTAATCAAATAATTGATAAATTATTTAATTGACTATATGTAAACACTATATAAACTTTAAATAAATTTAATTACCACAAAGCTTATTATAAGATATTATAAGACAATACTTGGATAATAATTAAATTAACAGATTGTAAATGACATGATTTAAAATAATTGGGAATGGTAACATTTTAATAAAAATAAAAGTACATTTTATAGCGTTTCGTCAAAATAAATATTATTGTTCATTTAACAGATGCCGTTACATCTTATATTTTTATTATTAAAACGAAAGTCGTGTAAAGAGATAGATTAATAAAAAAAAGTGAAAGTTTGTACTATGACGTTGACGAGATACTTTAAATTTTATTTATTATTTAAATATATTCATTACCTTACAAATTTTGCTGAAAACCTTCGATGTAGAGATTTTACTCTATCCAGCTTACTCGGATCACTCCGACTTTTTTCTTTGTCGCTCAATTTTAAGGATGTTGAATTCATAGTTGAGTAATGATGTTATAAAAATTTGATTTTTGATTGCCTGTTATTCTATAATCATTAATATATCAATTGAAAATAATACTAGAAAAATAATATCTAAAAATTAAAATTATTTTTAGATCATTTAAGTTTTTCTTGAGCAATCAATGAGAGTATAAAAACGTAAAATATATTTTTATATAAAATTTTTACGGGATTCAATATACAAATATATTAATGATAGGGAGATTACAATTTATTCCTCTACGTTTAAATTTTAACTTTACTATCAAACAAATATTTTGTATGTAAATCAGCTTATAACTTATCAATTTTGTTTTTGACAAAATTTTTTAATAATGATTAAAGCATCAAGTGTGAAGAAAACAAGTACAAAAGTAAACTTAAAATATAAAGATGGAGAAAATTTTTTTGTCTGCTTCATTTATAAAAAAATTTTTAAGAAAATATAGAGTGTAAAGAGTTGAAATGAGGAGTATTGAATGAGAATAAAGAAAAGATAGAATATTATTAAATATATAAGCCATGACACAGTAACAATTGCCTTTTTTAATTTATATACAACAAACATTATTAATTAAACTTTGTTTATTTTAACCACATTCCGATCAAATGAATTATAGCGTTACCAAAATAAAATTTAATAACATTTTTAAAATAAAATAACAATTTTCACTATTGTAATAAAATATTTATTAAAATATGATATAACATATATATATTTGACGTGGAGATCGAAATATAAAAATAAAATTATAAGGTTCTAGTCATTTATTTTTTGTTAATACTAAATCATTTCCATCAGAACATTTATTTAATGTTGTTATTGCCTCTAAAACATTGAAATGGATTACTAAATTGTTATTGAAATAAAATTTTAAAATCTACCTTTATTCATACTATTTTTGCTTTGATTATTACAGTCAACATTATGTGATTTTTTTAAATTACTATTTACAATGTGGTTTTTTTTTCCTATATTAGTATTCTTTTTTTTACTGTGATGTAAGTTTTTATGTGATTTTGGAGATTGAGATAGTGCATCGAAGAATAGAAAGTCAAATACAGGATACATTAATAGCAAATATGATTTGTAAAGGAGTTTTAGAATTTGGATACCCAATAATGCAATTCCGTAATGTAGAGGCAATCCCACAAGTAGGTATAGTATTATTAATTGAGGTGTTGGTGAATAATCAACAGTTGCAAGAGGACCCATTTTAGTTATGATTTTCCTGAAAACATTATAATTTTAATATTTGAATGGAGAGAGGTAAATAAAAATTGTTAATTTAATAACTTACTTTTATTAAAAAATGAATAGGTATAATTTCTCCAGTCCTCTTATCCTTTACAAATTCAGTATGACGAATTAGAAAAATAGCTGCAGTTCCGTAAAGAAGACAGGGAATACCTGCAATTAATTGAATAATTAACAACATGAAGTAGACTTACATAAGTTCAAAATTGTAATAACTCTATACAAGTTGTCTTCCACAGTTAAATTTTCCACGGGTCTCTTAGTACAATGATATTTTATATATGGAAATGCACCAACTCTAAAATGGGAAAAAAAATTAATTAAATTAACTAAAATATAAAAGATGATACGATAAGATAGCAAAACGAAATTAGAATTAAGTTATTAATATGCATACTTAATCAAATTAAAAGATATAATAAATTATATCAAAATAACAATTAATCATAAGTTAATGGAAAGAACTAATACTACCACTAAATGTAGAGACATTTACGTAATTTAAAAAATTATCAATTCAATTTTATACACCATCTATTTCAAAAGACAATGTAGAGTATTAAATTGCCTTAACTTAGGGAATAAACATGATAATATTTCAATTATTTTGATACTGGTATCAACAATAAAGATAGCCTAAGATTTTAACATGACGTGTACACACATATATATATATTCAATGTTCAATAATAACCAACAAACTCAACAAACAATAAAGAATAGAAAAAAGGATTGCTAAGTAAACAAATATTAACTTTCAATTCCTACATCACATGTAAAAATTTTGAATTTTATAACTCATGTAGAAATTTATCATTTTCAAGGTTAGTAATGTAAATATTCAAAATCTTTTTGCAGAACTAGTTAATACTACAAATTTTTATAAATGTATGCTACATAAATCATAAGAAACCTACCTCAGTACATGATAATTATGACCATCAACTGAAAAGTTAAAATGTTTCCTTGCAAAATGATCGTCCTGAATATGTCTAAAAGATACTTTATTATTTTATCTAAATTAATTAATCACTCTTACATATACGGAACAAAATACGATGTCCATGAAGGGTAATTTCTCTGTCTTATATAGTAAGTTAAAACTTCAGAACCTTTTGTACGTGACAAATATTTGGGATCTATTAGTATACGAAGTGGTTTGATAAAAAAGCGATAAATTAACATCAATACTACAATAATTACGACTATATAAATGCATCTTCTATATTGATTAATAACAAAGTGTTAAAGCGTAAAAAACTGCACATGTATAAATCATTAAAATGCCATTCATTAGTAATGTACAAATGACTATATCAAGGACAATAAGTGATATTTATTAAATTGGTCAATGATATGTCAAAAATTTAATATTTAATGCTCTTACACACATAACTATTTATTTCAAACTTAAAATAAGAACAAAATAACCTAGGTAATGATCATTGAAATATAATATAATAGTTAGTTGAATTAAAAATAAAATCTTAAAAATCATAAATGAAATAAAACAAAAGACAACAGTATATTTTTCAATAATAACGAAACACACATGACATGATATTTTGTTACCACTTTACTTTTCCTAACACAACGCGGTTATAATGATGTCTTAGCTGTAATGTGATTTGAATAACATGTCTTGTGTCAAAAACAAATCCTTTCCAATAAAAATAATGGAATTAGGGGTGAAATTTACATTTAAATAAATAAATATAATATTTATATTTTTGTATATTTTAAATCATTTTTAAAAGTTAGAATCAATCTTTACCTGAATGTCAAGGCAGAATTTGTCAATAGCCTCTTAAGTTGATATTTGAAAGCCAAATGTTTACAACAAAATTGATTTTTCAAGGGTCTTAAAGTACCTTATCTTATAAATATTGCTAAAATTAAATAATAATTAATAAAATAAAATTGGCATATTATTATATTTCGCATATATTTATACTGTGGGAAACTTGTAATTAGATTATGGATATGTAAAATATCATTAAATATTTATTTTTTATTCAAATTTTTATGGTAATATGATTTTTCTGTAACTTCTATGGTAAAAAAAATAAAAGTTAGTTTGTCACATATCTCATTATAAACTTAATAGATTTTATAATTAGAAAGCTTAAAGATGTGTTGTTTTTTCTAACTTGAGGGAATTGATTGGTTTCAGACATTTGTGGTCATAATTAACAAAATTATGTTTAAAAGACTTTTTTCTGGGTAAGGGGGCAAGTTAATATAAAAACATTGACTAACAAATGACCAAGTTAAGTACCACAGAGTGGCGGTAGTTTTTACAAAACAAATTCTAAGTTGAATATATTGAAAAGTTAAACAAAGGCTGACGAATGGATGAGATTCAAATGGTAAATCAAATTCTTATAATATCTATGAAAAATATTACATTAAAAGATGACCATCTAAATATTTCTAATTTCTTTTTTTAGTTTTAGAATAATATTATCATAATATATATATTTTTATGATGTAGAGGATATTATAAAAAGTGATGTTTTGTAACAATTTTCCATAGTGTTAAGTATTTTGATTTTGCTGAAAACTCTTTCTAACAATGAAGATTCTTTTTTTGATTATCATCATTCTATTATTTAATTTATCATTCCAAAGAAAATTATCAGAAGCAAAAAGATCAATATTTAGAAAAAAGAGAGGTTTTTATGATAATAAAACATTCATAAAAGCTTTAATGACTTTTAATCATTTGGATGAGAATTCAGAAGTTATTGATGAACCTGGTGAAATAAAATCAAGAAAAAATATATAATTTAAGCTACTGTTTTTTATATTTTTAAATTCAATATTTATCGCTTGATTCGTCATCATCTTTAATTGATATAAATAAAAAATTTATGCCTATCTAATTTTATCCTAATTTTTTAGTGCTTATTCAATAATTATAATTTTATTGACATTATTGTCCTTTTCTTTTGCTTTTCACTTGATAAAACATATAATAAATAATATAATGAAATGGGTGGACAAAGAAGATGATATACAATAAAAAACAATTTCATAGTAAAAAAAATTAATAAAAATTAATTTGTCCCATATCTTGCTATAAACTTAATAGATTTTATAATTATATAGTTTAAAGATTAGTTTTTTTCTTGCTTGAGGGAGTGAATTGGTTTCAGATATTTGTGGTCACAATTGTTAAGGTTATGTTTAAAAGACCCTGCTCAGATAAAAGGAAGTTGATTCTAAAACATTGACTAATAAATAATCAAGTACCATAGAGTGGTGGTAGATTTTATAAAAAAATTCTATGTTGAATGTGTTGAAATGTTAAACAAACTCTAACGAATGAAAGGCTTCAAATGGTAAATTAAATTCTAATAATATTTATGAAAAACGTTACATTAAAGATGACCATCTAAATATTTCTAATTTCTTTTTTTAGTTTTAGAATAATATTATCATAATATATATATTTTTATTATGTAGAGGAAGATATAAAAAGTGATGTTTTGTAACAATTTTTCATAGTTTTAAGTATTTAGATATTGCTGAAAACTCTTTCTAACAATGAAGATTCTTTTTTTCATTACTATCATTCTATTCTTTAATTTATCATTCCAAAAAAATACCGGGAACGGAAACTCTATCAAAATTAAAGACTGGGAGTATTGTTGTTTCAGAAAAAGATACTGGAATAAAGTTGGCTTCTATGAAAGCATACGATGATAAACATCATTGGTAATGTTCTTTACAAACTACCAAGAATAAATAATTAATTTAAGCTAATGTTTTTTAACATTTTTAAATTCAATATTTACCACTTGATTTGTTGTCATCTTTAAATGATATAAATAAAAAATTTTATGCCTAACTAATTTTATCATAATTTTTTGGTACTTAATAATTATAATCATTTTGATACTATTTCCCCTATTTTTCATTCTTTTTGCTTCACAAAAATTATAATAAATGATATGATGAAACAGGAGGATGGAGAAGGTGATCAATAATAAAATGATAAAAAAGAAATTTATAATAAAAAAAGTAATAAAACAAATTTGTCCCATATTTTTCTTAAGCTCAAAGAATTTTTATGATTAAATAGACTAAAGATATGGTTTTCCTAACTTCAGGGGATGAGATGATTAAAGATACTGTGGCAACAATTGAGAAGGTTATGCTTAAAAAATGCACTTTTTTGGCACTTTTAGTTTAAGTTTATTTAGAGAATAATATTCCTTAAAGTTAGTAAAATATTTAAGTTTATATGTTTTTAAAATAACTAACACCAGAATATGGGGAAAACATAATAATATAAACATTGATTAATAAATGGACAATTTATGGACCAACGAGTGGTGGTAGGTTAAATAAACTAAATTCTAAATTGAATACGTTAATGGTTGAACAAAGATTATTGAGAGCATGGTCTTCAACTGGTATTTTAAAATTCAATAATATTCATAGAAAACATAAAATAAAAAGATGGTCATCTACATATTTTTAATTGTTTTTTTTGTCTTAGAATAATATTATCATAAAATATAAATTTTCATGAAGTACAGAAAAATATAAAAAGTGGTGTTTCGTAACACTTTCCTATAGTTTAAAGTATTTGAATATCACTAAAAACTCTTTCTAACAATGAAGATTCTTTTTTTTACAACCGTCATTCTTTTACTTAATTTATCATCACAAAATTCAATATCAAGAACGAAAAGATCACCAGATGAAGATCACTCTAGATATATAAAAAAAGATTCTGCTTCTCTTTATTCTTCTGCATACTTACCCGACGATTTACAAGGTCTTGATAACACTGACAATATAAGACCAAGAAAAAACCTATAATTTAAGTAACTGTTTTTTTTATATTTTTAAATTCAATTTTTATCACTTGATTCGTTGTCATCTTTAAATGATAAAAAATTAAAATTTTATGTCTAACTAATTTTATCTTAATTTATTGGAATTTAATCAATGATTATGATTCCACTGACAATATTGTTCCTATTTTTCTTTCTTATTGTTGACAAAAATTATAATAAATGATATGATGAAACAGGAAGATGGAGAAGGTGATCAATAATAAAATGATAAAAAAGAAATTTATAATAAAAAAAGTAATAAAACAAACTTGTTTCATATTTTTTCTTAAACTCAAAGGATTTTTATCGTTAAATAGACTAAAGATATGGTTTTCCTAACTTCAGGGGATGAGATGATTAAAGATACTGTGGCAACAATTGAGAAGGTTATGCTTAAAAAATGCACTTTTTTGGCACTTTTAGTTTAAGTTTATTTAGAGAATAATATTCCTTAAAGTTAGTAAAATATTTAAGTTTATATGTTTTTAAAATAAGTAAAACCAGAATATGGGGGAAACATAATAATATAAACATTGATTAATAAATGCCCAATTTACGGACCAAAGGGTAGTGGTAGTTTAGATTAGATAAATTCTAAATTAAGACGTTAGAAGATTAAATTAAGCCAGGCGAAAGCATGGTCCTCGAAATGTTTTAATTAAAAAAATATTTTAATTACTCAAGTAGGGAAAATTTTAATACTTAATTTTTGTTTTTTAAAACTAACTCAAAATAAAAAAATATAAAAAAAAATTGTTCTCCATAAATTTTTTTCTTTTTCTCTAATCCTACTTTGTTTTTAGTGCACACTTTAAAAAGTGCATTATTTATAGAGTTAAAATTAAATAAAAAAAATTGTAAATATTTTTCTGAAAAAAATATACCACAACTACAATTATATTCTTTACTTTAAATTAAGTATTGTTAATCTATTTTTACCACAAGATGTTTATTTCTACATTAATATAAGAATACAAATTTAAAAAATTAGAATATTAAAAAGATATAAAAGATTGTTTGGTATAATTAATGTTAAGAGTTGTTATGTTAAAAATAAATTCATTAATTCTAATTTAAACAATGTTTTAGATGATGCTGGAAAATATAGAGACAACTAAAAAATTGTTTGCAATAAAAATTTGATAAAAATATTTCTTATAGAGCATTTAAAAATATAATTCTGCAAAGGTGATTGATATTTTTGTAATGAAATAGAATGAATTTCCTAAAACATAGTAAATTAAAAAAATTATCAATAATGAATAATGAAATTAATTAGAATTTGATCGTAGGTTGAAAGTTGATTGAAATCTTATAACGAAATCAGTTGGTATAAAGGAAAGTTGGTGAGAATCAAAGACGTTACATTTGTATTGTTTTTGTTATTATTTTTTTATAATTGTTTATGATGTTTTGATATTTTTAAGTTTTTATATTGAAAATAAATAATTTATGTAATAACATCGTTTATGTAGGATACAATTATATATAAATTCCTACAAAACAAGTATTACCCTTAACATCATCAAAATACTTTTTTAAATTATATTTTATCAAGCAGATTAATATTATTCATTAACATCATATAGGAATATTTTTCTAACGTTTCAGTAAGTATACTTTTAAATTTTTGTTTTGACGGCTAATGTTATTATTTACAACATGTAAGAAATATATTTTGTATTTTTTTTTTATTTATGTGATGTAAATATTGTGTTAAATATTTATATAATTTGTCCACGAAGATACATGATTTTTTAAAAATTATTCTTATAAATGATCTTATATAATATTTTACATTCAAAATGCACTCAGGACTTATAATTACTTTATTTTTGATTTATATCTAAAAGACTGTAACCAATATGTTCTTAAAAAAAATGATTTTTAACGTTTGTCCAGGCAAAAGTGTAAAAAAAACGACAGAAGTCATACATGTTTTCTTTAGTCACGCAGATTTTTAATGTAGCAATTATAACCTTTCTACATTCTGTAGTTTGTATCTTTTTAGTTATCTATTTTATTGAATTGAATTTTGACCAGGTCACAAATAATTTGATAACTTTATAATAATGTGTAAAAGAATGATATTTTTAAAGTGTTTATAAGAAAACGTAAAATGGGTAATCAAATATAATAATAAAATGCTTTGTTTTCTGTGAATAATTTATATAGAAATTTGTTTATTATTCACCATGTTATTTTATTAACACTAAATCGATTATTTTTCTTATAATAATAATAATCTTTTTTAGGTAATAAAATTGTAGATGTTTAGATTCACTCAGAAGTCATTGAATAAATTTACCCTACCACTTAGAAATGTTGTTAATGGACAATGGACTACAACACATTACACTGTAAAACCACGTGAAAATGATCCAAGGTGGAAGGATATTGATATGGAACGTGTGGCTGATGAATTTGATGTAGTCATCGTTGGTGGTGGGCCTTCTGGTTTATCATCTGCCATTAAATTCAAACAACTAGCACAAGAACATGGCAAAGATATTCGTGTATGTGTTGTTGAGAAAGCTCCAGAGATTGGACAACATACTTTATCCGGTGCCGTTATTGAGACAGGTGGTTTAAATAAATTATTCCCAGATTGGGAATCAATGGATTCACCGGTTAAACAGAAAGTTACAAAAGAGTCTATTGCCCTTCTTACAGGCAAAGGAAGAATTCCTATCCCTGTATTTCCAGGAGTTCCATTATATAACATTGGTAATTATGTTGTTAGACTTGGACACGTTGTGAAATGGCTTGGACAAAAAGCAGAGGAGTATGGTGTTGAAATTTACCCAGGCATTGCAGCATCTGAGATATTGTATAATGAAGATGGATCTGTAAAAGGAATTGCCACAAATGATGTTGGAATTAAGAAAGATGGTAGTCCTAAAGATTCATTTGAAAGAGGTATGGAACTCCATGCAAAATGTACATTATTTGCTGAAGGATGCCGTGGTCATCTAACTAAACAAATTATGAAAAAATTCGACCTCCAAAAAGGTAAACATCCAATGTCATTTGGAATAGGATTGAAAGAATTATGGGAAATTGCTCCTGAGAAACATGTACCAGGATACATTGAACATACTTTAGGATGGCCATTAAATTACAACCAATATGGTGGATCTTTCCTTTATCATATTGATGATAATGGAACACCACTAGTGTCATTGGGTTTCATAGTAGCACTTGATTATCGTAATCCATATATTAGTCCATACCAAATGTTCCAACAATGGAAAACTCATCCTTCAATTTCAAAATATCTTGAGGGTGGAAAGCGAATTGCTTATGGAGCTCGTGCTTTGAATGAAGGTGGTTATCAAACAGTACCAAAACTTCACTTCCCTGGAGGTGCTCTTATTGGTTGTGGTGGAAGTCTTTTGAATGTTGCCAAATTAAAGGGAACACATACTGCTATGTTGTCTGGAATCACAGCAGCTGAATCTATCTTCCCAAAACTAGAAGAAAACAAAACTATAGATCCCGTTGAATACCAAACAGCAATGGATAACGGTGAGGTAATGAAAGAGTTGAAAAAATCAAGAAATGTCAGACCATCTTTCAATAATAAGTTAGGGTATTATGCTGGAATGGCTTATACAGGATTATTCTATGTCATCGGTAAGGGTATTGAACCATGGACATTGAAACATGGAAAACAAGATCATGAAAAACTTGAACCAAAGGAAAAGTTCTCAAAAATTGAGTATGATAAACCAGATAATCGTCTTACATTTAACATTTTGGATTCAGTCTCCTTGACAGGAACAAATCACGATGAAGATCAACCATGTCATTTAACCTTACTAGATGATTCTGTTCCCGAAACAGTTAACTTAAAAATATATGACGGTCCAGAACAACGTTTTTGTCCAGCAGCCGTCTATGAGTATGTAGAAAAAACACCAGGTTCAAGTGAGAAACGTCTCCAAATAAATGCTCAAAATTGTATTCATTGTAAAACTTGTGATATCAAAGATCCAACTCAAAATATTAATTGGGTAACCCCTCAAGGTGGAGGCGGTCCAAAATACGATGGGTGTTAATGAAATAGATATTTTTTTATTTATTTTATAGTGTAGAACAATTTTTATTATTTTATTAAAAATTAAATTTTCACTGTAGTTCTTGTCATTAAGATGGAGAAAGAAATTTCTTCTTTACTTTTTTTTTTTATAAAAAAATAAAAATGTCTTTCTTTTAATATAGAAGTTTTGGTCTTGTTTCTACATATTCTTTTATTTTTGGAAGTGTATAGAACTTGTCAATGTATTCTTTGATTTCTGGGTACTTTTTAGCAATTTCTTCGTCTGTATTGACTACATTTCCTAATTTTTCAGCAGCAAAAAAATCAACCCAAGTTAACCCTGCTTTTGTTAAAAAACCAGTATTTGAGTTTTGTATCCATGATGCTATTATTGGAAAGTATTCTTCTACAGCTGGCAGTACAGTGTTTTTGTACAAATCATCCTATTAAAAATAAAATTACATAAATCTATGTTTGTACATACCTTATCACCTTCTTTAAAACCTGATAAAACCAAAAAATAAGTTCCTATTTTACTAGAAAATTCATGGATGTAATCACCGATTCCATCAACTAAACTTGATGTAACCTTACAAAGGGGATATAATTTAAGCTGTTTTCCCAGGAAACGGTAAATTGCAAATGATTGAGCAATTTGAGTTTTTCCAAATTGTAGAACAGGCAATTGTTTGAAGGGCATTGTTGGCTTCATCTTAGGCCAATCCTTCATGTCAACTATTTTATCCTCAAAATCAACACCTGCATATTTCAGCATCAATCTTGCTGGTTCTCCATATCCACGAACACCAAAATATATAAGAGTATAGTTAGTCATGTTAATGTTTTAGATATAAAATACTTGCAATGTATTTTCTTGGGGAAAATTAAAGAATAAATCCTATCTCTATAAAGTTTCTTAAAAATTAACATGTTTAAAATTATTATAGTGTTACCATGGATATTCTTTACATTACTAAATAAATATATTTATATTCTTAAATTATATAAGTGTGAAGGAGTAATTAGCTTATATTTGTTGCTAATTAATGCATTATGCTGCCTGATGATATCTACATATATCCATAATAATAAAATGCACATAAATATAATAAACAATTTACATGTTAAAAGTTAGTATATTTAATCTCTAGAAATATAATATAAACTTTGATATAATAATAAAGAAAATCTTATAAAAAATTAAAGGAAATTAGAATACACTTCAATTGAGACATCATCTTGGCTATCAATTTTTACTTTAGATGAGGAACGAGCAATTTTCTTCCACTCGTTATCATTTCTGATGTCAGTGATAACATTTTTGATATTCCCTTGAATAGAAGCGAAAACTTTAAGAACATCCACAGCAGTAAGAATGTTCATTTCCTTGGCCTCAAATAGTATTCTCCATATTTCTGTGTCATTGTTGCATGTTACAGTGCATGTCGGGAAATTGTAGCTTCTAAACATCATTTTAACCCTTAATTCCACTCCCGATAAATCAAAGTGATTGCCATTAACCTGATACTTAGTATACTTATCATAAGGCTGAAATAGATTTTACCGTAATCACATAGACCTTATTCGAACTTACAGATACAAAAACTTCAAAATTAGGACCAAATGACCCAAGTTTGCTTTTGTTAGTCACGTCAACAATTTTCAATAAATTAGTAACAATCTTCTCTTTACCAGCATTTATATCCTTATCGCACATGTTGTTTTTAATAAGATAATCTATAAATTGAGAAGCAGATAAACGTTCACTTTCATTCTGAACGAGAATGTGGTCATTCAACAACTTTTCTAATCTACCTCCTTCGCAAGCATTATGTAATCTAACTCTTAATTGAAAGTAATCTTCGAGATAATCACTGAAGCTCTTGTCATTCTCAGACATTCCAAGAGCAAATGTCTCAGGTAATTGTTGGAATTTTTCAAGAGGATAATATGATACAGTTTGAATGATAATAACTCCAAGACTCCAAATATCTGATTTGAAGTTATAACTCATGGCATCGTCTGGTGAAATAGTATTTAAGTTGAATTGCTTCTTTCCACACATGAAACTTTTTTTACCCTTTGGACTTTTGCAATTACTTGAAGCTTCATCAGTAACAATACTCTTCACGTATGAGAAGCCACCAATTTTTACTGTTCCTCCTCTTGTAATATATATTGTGTGTGAAGAAATATTTCGATGTATGATTCCTCTCGAATGAAGGTATGACAAACCTTCACAACATTGCCTTATTATTGGTGCAGTAATAGTGAAAGGCATATAGTTGTTGTTCTTTTTTAATCTATAACTAGATATAAGATCATAATAATTATAAAGACGTGGGAGGATAACCTCAAGATTCAAGTTCGTCTCATCGAACCACACAGCATGATGGTGAACCAAATGAAGATTGTTAAATTTAGAAAGAACAATCAACTCCATTATAATCTCTTCAGCTGTCGTTTTGATTTTCTCACTTAAATCACGGTCTTCATCACCGAAATTAACCTTCAAGGTATCTATCTTTCGGTGGATTAAAGTTTTGTTGGAGGTACATAGTCGTATGACGTTGTTGTTTCTTCCATTGAAAGGGGTACTTGCTTCAGTTACTTCACGATTAGCACTATCGTAATTGACTTTTCCTAAAAATTATCAAATAATGTCCCATTAATTTTATTGTTTTTAAAACATACCACTGTAGTTGTAGAATTTCCCCTTGCATGGCCATAAATCTCTTTCATCTTGTTTTATTAAATTAACAGCTTCAAGAATTGGTTTAGTGAATTCGCTTTCAACGTCGAAATCCATTTTAGTAAGTTTAATGATAGAGTTAAAATATAAGTAATTTGTGGTTAATTCTAAAAGTATATTTGATGAAATATATGTAAAAAGAAGAAAAATAAAACTATGATTCTTTCTACTCTTGTTGTTGTTATTAAATTTATCCTTGCTAATCGATTATCTATCGAAAAGAATGAAAAAATTTGATGAAATTGGTAGTATGACGTACAGAACAAAGTTCGTATGAAACATCATGATGTAGCAACAATAAAAAGAGTGTCACGAAAGCTTGGTAAGCGACACAGTTGTACGATAATAACGTTACTTGTTAAATAAAGAGTGGTATTTTTATCAGTGATTCTTTAACAAAGGTTCTAGAAGGTTCAGTAGAGATCTTAAAACATACGTAAAAGGGAAATAGTCATCATTTTGTCATACGATATTAAGCCCAATTTTTGATTTGTTGATTATAATGTCGTATTTATTTTTTAGTGGGTTAATATTCGTGTTAGATCCATGAATAGCTATCAAGCATTTTGAATATAGTTTAGTCTTAAATTAGTTGGTTAAGATAACTACGATTTTTTCTGTTATATGTTTTACTAATAAAGTCCTCTTTTAAAATAAACTAACTTTATCGACTAATAAAATTATCATTAATACGGTAGGAAATTAAGATATTCCATAGAAAAACTTATTTATTCAGTGTACTAGTAAATTAAATTATTAATTACCCTAAGATACCTTGCCTATAATTATATGTATATATTCGTAAAAGTATGAACTTAAGTCTTCCACTCTTTTTCTATGATCTACGTGAATACATTCCTTTGAGGCATATTTCTGTCAAGCAGGTCGCATAATTTGAGATTTTATTTTACCGAGTTTTACAAAAGTTAAGAACACGACCATATTTCTACTTCCTTTTCAAACACCTTATAGTGAGTTGTTTTTTCTTTTATAAATTTACATATTTATTTATAATCAACAGTAATTCCTTCATTAGATTGGAGGATACGAAACGTAAATGTTTGTGAATAATGTTAAGTTTAGCAAACAATTTCTTTATTTGTAATTATCATTCTCAAATAAGGGTTATTACTCACTTTTTGTGAATAGTATTTTTTGATTAACAATTAACCAAAAACATCTACTTTCTCATGATATATTTGCATACAGTACCAATATTTTAGTTATTTTCTCAAAATCGTCATTTTGATTGTTTTTCTCACACAATCGTTTTAATTTACCTTTAGTAAATAATATTTAAAATTTTTAAAGTCTACCAGTATATTATAATTATCATTATATTTGTTTTGTTTTTTTTCGAATAGTAAAATTTGGTTTATAGGTTTATTAATTAAATTTACTAAGATACAACTAATCCCTTTTGTCTATTATGGAAGAGTTGCTGTCAATAAAAGGATATTTTAAAAGTGCTAATTTATTTCTAACAGATGATTTTTTACTAGCAGTTAAAAAATTCTATACTGAAACAAAGGTTTGTTAAAAAATCTTCTTTAACTAGTGTAACGTTGTTTTTAGGGAGCTGCAAAGTTGATCCCTTTAAGAGATTTCGTCTTTTATCAATGGCTACATTATGATATAAGTCAAACAGTCATTCATAAATCCTTACCACTTAGTTACCCAAAAGATGGGAATATAAATATCAACAGGGTATTTCAAATTAACTATGCGAAACGGATAGATGTGTCACTATATGATATGTACAACGAATTATCTGAATCAAAAGCTGATTTAGCATGGTATAATAATAGTAATGAAGATGATGATGAAGGGTTTAGTTCTCCAGTGGACTACACATCTGGTAAATTTGAGGAAAATCGAGTTTTGTTGATGGAGTTAACTGATGGGAGAAATGTTATTCATGCTATGGAGAAGGAACCTATTTCTGGTCTTAAGACAATTGTGACTCCAGGGACTAAAATTGCTATACACGGCCGTGTTTTTGTTGGGAATGGAGTATTATACATCAATAATTCTTTAGCTACTGTTCTTGGTGGTGATGTCGAGGAGTTGTATAAGAGGAATAATATGAAAAGTGTAATCGAAAGAAAATTGCGTTTACCAGAAAGTTATAAGATGAAAATTAAACAAAATCTGGATAATAAAAAGAAGAGATCTTCATTACCTGAGCCTTCAGAGGCTTCTAAGGAGATTATGAAGCAATGGCTTAATAAGGCAAGAGAATCGTTTTTGGATTCTTCAGGTGATTTTAAGTCTTTATATGGAGAATCTAACTGTAGTAAAGATTATTCAAGTAGCATGTCATCTATCGTTGATGAATTGATAGACACAACCGCTTCATATGGATCTAATGTTATAAGCAGAGATACTGCTACCCCAACAACCCCAAAAGCGAAGAAAAACATTAGCGATTTATTCCGTCCTATTTTAAATAAAATTAAGAAATCTAATACCGGATCATTGGAGAGTCGTCATGATGAGCGATCGACAATGAATAGAATCACCGGATACTTTACGCCTATGAAGAAAAAGTTTGGATTAATTTCCTCAAAAAAGAAAGAACTACAAACTAATGTTCCAGGTAGAGGTTTTGTTTTCACACCATCAAATGATAAGCTTAATTTTTCGAACAATGGTAGCGATACACTTGGGACTATTCAAAGTCTAGACTCAAATCTTTTCAAAACTCCTGAGAAGCGCAATTCTCTGTTGCTCGAGAAAGAAAACATTAGCCTCTGTAGAACACCAGTTTCTAAAAGTGAAGTATTAACGAAACGCGGGTTGTCATTAAGAAAGCCATCAGAAGAGAATATTTTAAAAAACAAAAAAAACAAAAGACTGGATGATCATGAAAGGTCTTCATTATTTAAGAAGTTAATTCCGGAGTCTCATAAAAACTTGGAAAAATCTTCTAATTATGAAAAGTTATCTACTTCAAGTGTTATGCCAAGATTGTTTCATGAAAATCAGTCACCAAAGACTTCTTCTTCCGTATGTTTTTAATATTTTATTTTATATATATCTCTTTTAGATTATACCTCCTTTGGACAAAAAAACATCAAAACGCCGGGAGGATATACTACCTACTATTCCACAGTTTGCAAGAGCGCAAATTTACCAGGCGCAAGATAGATATGATGGATTCAAAGAAGATAAATTTCCAAATGTTATTAATTTCAATGCAAAAAGTAGTAATATAGGACCAAGTTTGCTTGATAAAAGAAGAAGTTTAAATATCTCTGCTAGTAAAAATTCAAATTACAACAATGATATGCATAGTTATATGGGGACTGATGATAATTTACAATTCACTAGTCCAAAGTCATATTCTATGTTTAATGATAGCTGTAAAGTAAAAAGTAACAGCCATTCTGATATTAGCGTGATGAATATGTCTAATCACTCATCTAATTTTGATAGAAATTCTCCTACAATGTCATTTGACAAATCTACAATATCATTAACACAAACACCATTATTTGTTAAGAAGCGTGAACGTATGAATACAAGCAATAATTCCGATGTTTTTTTTACACCACCTAACAAAAAAGTGTTAAGATTTGATAACACACAACAAGAACGACCACAGTTATATACTTCTTGTTATACTACAATAGGTGATGCAAAAAGAAAAATGGACGCTTCATTTGGTGCTGAAATACTAGATATTAGAGCAAAAGTAATCAGAATTACAAAACAATTAACCATTCAAAATAATCAGTGGACGATGGAAGTTGAGATAGTAGATAGGGATGAAAATAGTTTGATTTGTCCTATTCATGATAGATATATATCAAAATTTCTTGGAGAACAAGCATCGGAAAGTTTAAATAAATATACACAAGAAATTAATGAAAAAAAGAAATTTTTATGTAAACAACTAAGTAGAAAGGAAGATCTTGTTTTTTCTATTGAGATGTTTCCTACACAAAGTATCAAACCAACTATAAAAAATATAAGAACTGTGCAGCAAGTAGAAAGTAAAGCATCTCAGGCTTATTCTCAATACACTTCCAATTATATTTAATATGTTATAAATACTTAATTTACATATATTTTTTTATTTTATAATAATGTATAATAAATTTAACCAATTATATTTTTACTTTATTTTTATCGATAATTAAAAGATTTACTGTTGTTAGTTAAGTGTCAATTGATTTAATCAAGATACATTATAGGAGAGATTTCCATCAAAATAATATTTCCAATTTTTAAATTTCTGATAATAAAAATATACAAGAAGCGACAAACGCAAAATTTTGGTTACTTGTGAAACTAGTTTTTATGATCTTGAAACAAACTTTGCGGATTGTTTATTAAAAGGTTTAACTTTGATTTTTAACAGAAAAATATTGGTCAGTCATATATTATGTGGTGAGGATAACTTAACAGATAAAACAGTAAGTGCTTTAAGGCCAACTGTTTTTTTTTGTATGGATCAGATAAAAGCTCCAATGTTTGAAATGAAAAAGAAGAATAAAATTTTTGAAGGTTATTCTATGACAATAACTTTGCTTCATTAGAAATAAATACAAAGGCATTTTGTAGATTTAAGAAAGCTTTTACAGAAAATAGATGGAATGTAATATATCTTGAATACAATCGACTATTCATAATGAGTAATTATATTGAAGTATGTAGTTAAATTAATCAGCTATTTACTATAAATCAAATACTTAATCCCAAGATATTTATTATATTTTTTATTGAGAAAGTAGATCCATATTACATTTCATAGGATTAATTTGAAATTTTTAAAGAATTAATTTGCTTGTAAATATGAACTCTATGAAGCCAAGAAAAATAATACTTTTTTATATGAAAAAAGTTTCATGTCATCGTTTAATTTGTTAATTCAATATTTTTGAAAAAAACTGCTGGAAGATAAAATTCTATATTCTATATACCTTTAATTGATTTTTTAATACTTTTATTATTTTTCCGTTATAAATTCAACATATTAAAAATAAATATTGTACTTTGATTTCTTGTAAAAATAAATTTTTAAGGATAAATTGAAATAATTATAGAATTGTTGTAAAAACAAAAGTGTAAATAAAATAAAATACGTAATATAAGTATTATTATTATCGTAAAATTTCTATAATAAGTGTTGAAATTGTAGAGAATAGATAATAAATTTGTTTAATTGTCATTAATTAAAGAAAATTAGAAGAAATATCATTTTTTTACTAGGAAATTGCCAATTTATTTTTAAAAACAAAACGAGGTAAATATTTTAATATTGTTATTTTATTGTATTATTTTAACAACATCATAAACTTTAGTTCAAATATATCGTAGTAAAATGATTATTTTGCATCACCACTTATTCATTTTAATGATTAACATGCTTTTTAATAAAACTTTTTTAATTTATTCTATAATTAATTTTGTTTATTATGAAACAAAAATTACAAATATATAACCATTTCCAAATAATAAATATACTTTTGATTTAAAGTGCTAATATTAACAGAATTCTAATATCTGTAATAAAGGAATGGATTACAATATGATAATGATTTATTTAAATTCATTAATATATAAAAAGTTAAAATGATTTCTTTTTGTTTCGATAAGATTGAAATTTTTTTAAGCTTTTAATAATTACAAGTTTATATGATTAAATTTATCATTTCAAACTATAAATTATGTCTTTTTCGTAAATATCGTTTAATTACTGATTAATAACATTACTTTTAGTACCAATATTTCCTATAGATACATGAGAAACGTTTTCTAAAGGTATATATTAAAGATAGATTCAAAAATGATTAGTGTGATGTTGGTTGTCAATAGTATTCATCTTATATATAAAATTCCATCAATGCTTTTAATGATTATTTCAATATATGTTATAATAAATGAAATCAAGAAAAAGAATATTTATTTTAACAATCAATTCTACACAATAGTCATTTGTAAATTAATTAATGACTTTATTTTCGTAATTACTATTTTTATATTTTGTAAGTTACCTTCATTGGGATTTTTTATTACTTTTTTTAAAAACAATAATTGGACAGCAACATTATTCTATGTTTTAGCACCCCAACAAACAACTTTTATGTTTTTAATAACGCTTTTAACTAGTGTAAATAGATACATAGCTGTTAAATATCCTTTATTATACGAGCATTATTTTTCAAAATCAAAAACAATTGTGATATTACTAACTTTTATTATATTATCTACAATAGTTGGACTTGGAAATATTTTTTTTAATCCAGAATTTAAAGAATTGGATGTTTTTGATCACTTTGTTCCATATTTTAAATCCGAAAATGTAATTTACTATCAATTATTCTATCAAATCCTTTTATTTGGAATCATTTCTATTTCAACATGTACCTTCAACGTAACGGCTATTTTAACATTGAAGAAACATAATAAAACTGGAAATAAATACAAAAAAGAGCTATATTATATCATATACTCAATTTTTATTTTTATAACATTATTCATCGTTGAGGCTTACTTTATTTGTAAATTTATTAGTCTAAAAAATAAATTTAAATTATTTGCTAATATAAGTTATTTTCTCCATATTGTGGCATTTGATTTAACAACCCTTGGAGATTTCTATTTTCTTATTTATTCAAGGTAAGTGCAGACTATTAATTTCCATATTTAAGTAAAATTAAATTTTTAGTAGTGAACTAAGAAATGCATTGAAGACTACTTTTGGATGTTCTAAAAAATTCAACAACAAAATTAATATCAAAATTCTTTACCGAAAGTAATTTGTTTGTTAGTTTAAAAAGATATATTTTAATTATAAAAAATGGTTAATGTTCTAATTATTTGTGATTTAGAATAAATTTTTTCAAGATTTGAAATTGTACTTATTTTGTTTGCAAAATCTTATTATCATATGTGAAGAATTAGTTTCAATTACACTTTTAACTATGCTCACATTCTTTGGTCTATAGAGCAAGTTTCTATTTTATATGTTCATAAAATTTTAAATCAACTTTTTTAGTAGTGATTCATATTTTTAAGAGTTAGGTAATCAATTGTAACAAAACATTAACAAAAAATTCCCTAGGAAATTTTTATTACTTTACATTTGAATCCACTTTAACTGTAGCCTTATTTTTGAAAGCATTGATAGCTTCATCCGATTCTAATAATGTTATTTACAAAGCTTCATGAAAACTAAATAAAAATTTTTGGTTAAGTATAGGATATAATAAATTTATTCTAAAATAAAAAAAATATTCATCATGTCCTTCTTACTACCTGAAAATAACATTTAAAATTTTGCATTTTTTTATTTTATATATAAATTAAATGTTATTAAACTATATTAGAGGTGAAATTTTCATCAAAAAATTATATTTGGTTTTAAAATTTTTAGTAACGAAAATATATACACAACGAGTTGATTGTTTGTAAAACCGATTTAGAAGATGTTTAAGCAAATTGTACAGACTATTTATCAAAAAAATTTGATTTAGACCAAATGGAAGCTACAAATATATAATAACTGTTACAGAAGACGAATAGAATGCAATATATCCTGATCATGATACATTTTTCTTAATAAATAATTATATTAATGTATGACATTAATTTTACTAGGTATTTATTGTAAAAAAATACTTAAACCCGAGATATATATATTTTTTGTTATGAAAATTAGTACATATTGTAATTCCTTAGGATAGTTGGAAATATCTACAAACTAAATTTGTTTATAAAGATTAACACTTTTAATAACTAAAAATAATATTTAGCCTCTTTTCTGAAGGAAATTTTTTTCATTGTTAAATATTCAATACAGTTTTTTATAACATAAAGATTTGAAAAAAATTCTATATGTCTTTAGTGAGATTTATAATATTTCAATTATTCTTCTGTTATAAAGTTAACATATTAAAAAAAATCTGCTTTATTATTTTCTACAGTATATTAAGCATACGAAATAAACTAAAAATAGTATAAAAATTCATGAAAAAGAAAGGTAGAAATAATACAAATTACGTAATATAAATATTGTTATTATTAGAAATTTTCATAAAAAACTTTAAAAAGAAATAAAAAGATACTAAATCTTTTCATTTATCATTAATAAAGAAACTCAAAAAAATATTTTTATTATGAAGCATTAGCAAATATACTTTAAAAAACGAAGCAAGTATGATATTATATTATTTTATTGTTCTAACTTAACAACATTATTATGCTAAAGTAAAACTACATGTTATAATGACTTAAAGAGAAAATAATTTCTTTAAATTTTTTACTGGCAATTATAAATAAAGTATCTATAAATTATAACAAATTTAAATATAATTTGAATAATTTAAATCACTACAATTTCGTTACAAAATGATTGTTTTTCACAATCATTTCCTTATTCTAGTGATGAAAATATTTTTTATAGAAATTTTTTTAATTTTATTGATAATTAATTAAATTTCTGTAAAATAAAAATTTAAAATATAACATTTCTTGAATTTTTAATACAATTTTGGTTAAAGCGGAAAGATAATGATAATTTTGATATCCAAATTAAAGCATTTAATTTAAAATTGATGGCATTTATTTCAAATTTGCTAATATATAGAAAATCAAAATTATTTTTTTTTATAAGACTAGAATTTTTTTTACCGTTAATTAAACAAAAATTTATATGATTAAAATAATCACTTAAAAGTATATAGTATGTCTTTTGTAACAATCCTTTTGATAAATTATTAATAACATTATTTTTAGTACCAATAATTTTTATAGATTCACGAGAAACTTTTCCATTTGTGTATATTAGTCTTGTAACTAAAAATGGTTGATATAAATTTGATTGTTGACATTATTCAACTTATATATAAGATACCATCAATTATTTTAATGATGGTATCAATATGTGCTATTATAAGAGAAATAAAAAATAGAAATGGTTTTTTTAACACACAATTTTATACAATAATTGCTTGTAAATTAATTAATGACATTTTTTTCGTAGTGACTATTTTAATATTTTATAAATTACCTAAATGGGGATTTTATAATAATTTTTTGGAAAACAATGATTGGACTGCAACAATATTTTATATTTTAGCAGGACAACAAACAACATTTATGTTTCTTATAACACTTTTAATTAGTATAAATAGATTTATAGCTGTTGAGTATCCGCTATCGTATAAACCTTATTTTTCAAAATCAAGGATGATTATTATATTACTATTTTTTATCATATTATCAACAATGATCGGACTTGGAAATATTTTTTTTAATGCAACATTAATGAAAATCTGATTTCTTTGGTTACCCAACCCCATCTTTAAAATCTAAAAGTTTAATTTATTATCAAATCTTCTGTCAAATTTTTTTATGTGGAAGCATTTCAATTGCAACATGTACCTTAAACATAAAGGCAATTTTAACATTGAAGAAACTCAACAAAATTGGTAATAAATACAAAAAACAATTATATTACATCATATACTCAGTTTTTATTTTTATAACATTATTCAACGTTGAGGTTTTCTTTGTCTGTAAATTTTTTGCTGTAAAATTTGGAATTAGATCGTTAGCTCGTATAATTTATTTTCTCCAAGTTGTGGCATTTGATTTAACATCTGTTGGAGATTTCTATTTTCTTATTTATTCCTGGTAAGTGGAGTTTATTAACGAATATATCTAAATAAAATTAAATTTCTAGTGGTGAACTAAGAAGGGTGTTGAAAAAAATTTTAGGATGTTCTTATTAATTCAATAATATTGTAAATATCAAAATACCTTATCAAAAATAAGTTATTTGTTAATTTAAATAATTATAATTTAACTGTAATAGACAGTTAATGTCCTAAACTACTATTGAATTTGGACAAATTTTTCAAGACCAGAAATGATTTTACTTTATTCTTGGAATTTCATCCTTATAATGTGAAGAAATTAGTTTCAAGTACAGTATTTAACTATAGTCACGTTCTTTGACTTTCAGGACAAATTTCTTTAATTTGTCTTCTAAAAATTTCAAATTAACCTTCAAGTAATGTTCAATTTTTCACGATACAGGCAAACAAATTGTTTAAAAACATTAATCAACAATTCTAAGAAAGTTTTTTATTTTTTTATTTGTGAATCTCTCTCAATGTACTTATTTTTGAATGCAATAGTATTTTTTTTCAATTTTATCAACTTTATTTACAAAACTTCATGAAACTACATTGATATTTTGTATTTATTTATTTTTCTGCATAAATTAAACGTTATCAACATATATTAGAAAAGAAAATTCTATAAAAAAATTATTTTCTATTTTTATAATGAAAATATACAAGCAGCTACAGGTGCAACAGGTAGGTTACATGTGAAACTAATTTAGAGGTTGTCGTAGCAAATTTTGATATTGATTAAATAGAAGGAGTTTCGATTCTTAGCATAGAAATATTATGAAGGGTTGGATTACATGGTATGGATATTAAAATAAGTAAAACACTCGGTGCATTAAAGCTAATTGATTTTCTAAATATGAATAAAATAAAAGACAGAATATTTCGAGATGAAAAAAAGAATAATAATTTTCTCGAATAAATAAATAAAGGGTATTTTTTGAAAATAAATTTTACTACAACAGAAGTAATAACAAAAAGCATTTAATAAATCTTTTACAGAAAACAAACGAAATGCAAAATATACTGATTCTGATTAATTTTCTTGATAAATGATTATATTGATGTGTGTAATAAATTTAATGAAGCATTACTATAAAACAAACATTTAGTCTCAAGGTATGTACTATATTTTTTAATAAGAAATTAGATATACATCATGATGCTCCTTGACCATTTGAAATTTCTACAAAATTAATTTTTTTGTAAAAATAAAATTCTTAATGACGAGAAATAATATTTATTTTGTAATGTGAAACAAATTTGTTTTCATTATTTAAATTATGTTTTACAGTGTTTTATAAACAAACAGTTGAAAATGAAATTTTATATATTTTAAATTATTTTTTAATAGTATAATTATTTTTTATTTAAAAATTCAATATACAAAAAAAATGTGCATTGGGATTTCCTGGATTATATCATGTTTCCTTAATGAACTAAAATTAGTATGAGATCGTTGGAAATTAAAATATTAATAACACAAGCTACGTAATGTAAATGTCATTGTTACGATAAATATTTATAATGTAAATCTTAAAAAAGGGCATAAAAGGAATTAAATTTTTTCAATTATATTCAATGAAACTAAATTAAGAAATATATTCTTTTCATTTAAATAACGACAAATTTACTATAAAAACTGAAACGAGCATAATTTTTTATCATTAATATAATATAGTACTTATCAATAACTATATTTTAAGCTGAAATATATCGTAATAGAATGATTATTTTGTGTAATCACTTTTTTATTTTAATAAGGAATATGTGTTTTGATAGAAATTATTTTAATTAATTTAATTTTTTATGAAACATAAATGGTAAATATATAACTTAGTCTGAAATATTAAATAAATCTTTTAACTTATAGTTTGTAGATTAAAAGAGTTCTAAAGTCTTTAAATAAGCATTTGGTTAAAATAATATGGTAATTTATTTGAATTTATAAATATTCCAAATAAATCTTTTTGTTTGAATAAAAGTAGAATTTTTTAGTTTTTAAACATACAAATGTTTATGTTATTAAAAAAATAACATTAAACTATAAATTATGTTCAATTGCGACTATCCTTTGATGATTGATTAATAGCATTAATTTAGGTATCAATAATTTTTGCAGGTTCACAAGAATATTTTTCTAAAGGTATTTGGTACACTTATCTGTTAAATATTCCTGGTATGATATTGGTTGCCGACATTATTCAACTTACATATAATTTACCAACAATGATTTTAATGATACCATCAATAGATGTCATGATAAAAGAAATTTAAAAAAAAAATGTTCATTTTAACAAACAATTTTATATAATAATTGTTTGTTAATTAACTAATAAAATTATTCACATTATAACTATTTTTATATTTATTAAACTACTAAATGAGGATTTTAGAATAATTTTTTTTAAAAACAATGATTTTACGGTAAAAATATTCTATATTTTATTTACCCAACAAATGAGCTTTATGTTTTTATAACACTCTTAATTTGTACAAATAGATATATACCTGTTAAATACTCTTAAACATATAAAATTTATTTTTCAAAATCAAGAATAGCTATTGTATCAATATCTTTAATCATATTATCAGCAATTATTGGACTTGAAAATATTCATTTTATCCTAACATAAAAAAATCTGATTTTATTGGTATTTCTACTCCATATTTTAAATCTAAAAATGAAATTTATTCTCAAATGTTTTTTTCAATCCTTTTATTTGGGATCATTACCAGTACAACATGTATCTTCAACGTAATAGCAATTTTGACATTAAAGAAACTCAACAAAAATGGTAGTAACTTTAAAAAACAATTATATTTATCATATACTCAATTTTTATTTTTATAACTTCATTGATTATAGGTTTATTGGTGCAAAATATGAAATTGAATATGTTTATTATAAAAATCATTTCCTCCATATTGTGGGTATTGATTTAACATCTGTTAGAGATTTCTATTTTCTTATTTATTCATGGTAAGTGGAGATTATTAACGAATATATTGAAGAAAAATTAAATTTCTAGTGATAAACTAAGAAAGGCACTGAAAAAATTTTCTGGATTTCTTAAGAAATTCATTAAAAAAAGTTAACATCGAAATTTCTTACTGAAGGTGATTTCCTTGTTAATTATTAAGAAACTAATTTAATTAAGAAAGACGGTTAGAGTTCAAAGTAATTTCAGAATTTGGATTTATTTTTTTAAGACTAGGAATGATACTTATTTATTCTTAAAATCTTATAATGTGGAAAAATTAGTTTCCAATAAAATATTTACCTATTGTAACATTATTTGACTTATATGTCAAATTTTTATGTTATATCTTCCGAATGTTTAAAATTCTTCTTCAAATAGTGTTCAATTTTTTTCTATAATTCATTTGTGGCAATGTAATAATCAACAATATCAAAAAATATCTATTTATTTGCTTTTGAATCCCTCTCAATTGTAACTTATTTTTGAATACATTAATAGTTTTTCTCCGATTACAATAAGTTTATTTACAAACACTCAAAATTTAAAACTGTCGTTTTGACAAACAATATGCAACCATAGGTACTATAGAAACTTTTCGTCATTTCGACTTCCAATTGATTTGTTTTTATTTGTGTCCACATAATAAACATAAAATATATATTAATTTTCTTTGAAATCCATACATTTTTTGTAAAAAGCATGTTTTTTTGAAAGAAAAGTACATACAGTCAAAACAACAAGCATACTTTTTTTATTATTTCCCATATAATTTGATATAAAATGTATATACATTTCTTAAAGAAAGTACTGATCATTTTTAAAAATTTTATAGCATTTTTTGAAAGAATGTACATACAGTCGAAACAACATACATACTTTTTTTTTAATTTACTATACATTTTTTTAGTTTGTAAGGTTGATTTTAAATATAGGATAATGTATAACCAATGCAAAATACATACTTTTTTCTGTGAATTGATATATATTTTTTCCAAAAATGTAAATTAATTTTTTTTAAAACTACTAGTGATATAGTAAAACCCTATGATTTTTGAGAATGAATTTAAAAGATTCAAAGTGGAAGAATAATATTATAATTGTGAACTTTATCTACTATAAAAATTTCATATAGATAAAATTTATTAATTATGACTGTTATAGACGATAATTATTTATTAAAAGTAATAAAATATGCATATTATTATTTTAAACTTATCGAATCTTTTGAAACATTTTTTTTGTGATTTGTATACTATAATTTAATAAAATTGTAAATAATAGTTATATAAAAATATTTATACTTACTAAAATAACAAATAAATTATTAGTGTTTTAAAAACTATTTTTTTAATTACTTTAAATTTTTTAAAATTCACTCAAGTTTTTGAATTTTGTTAATTTATAAATTATTTTTGTTAAAAATAGATTAAATTAATATAAAAAAAGTGCAATAATGTTAAAAAAGAATAAAACATTACTTAAAGAAAGTGATAATTGTAAAAACATAATTATTATATGCAAAATTTACTATATTAATGTTTATAATTTACAATCTTTCGTATATTTTATTAAAAATATAAAAAAATCAACAATTTCTGTTGAAAGGTTAAATTTTTGGCATTATTTTTTTTTGTGCCAGTCGTTTTGACTTGTAAAAGTCACCTTTTTGTATAGTTAATTTAGAAAAAAAATCAAGTCTAATTTTTAACAGTGATCATACATTTATGGTAATATAACTATTTACTTTTAAAAAAATGTATGATAAGTTATAACAAATGTATATACATGCCTGTAAAAAATGTACAGGTAATGTCATTTTAACAAGATATAGACATTTTGTAAGAAATATGTATACATTTTTATAAAAAAACATGGCAAGTTATTATAACAAATATGTAAGTCGTTTCAACATTATATACAGTCAAAACAACATACATATCCATTTTTTAAAATATACAATACATTTTCTGAAAAATTCACAAACAATAATAGATAAAGGTAAGTGAATTTATGAAAATGATATTTCATTATGCAATTAAATGATTTGACATTTATGTTAATTGATATATTTATTTTTTTAAATTGAATATACTTAGAAAAATTAAGATCATTAACAATTATTAATAATTTAAACGAATATTTTATTTTTTTAACACTACATCGGAGGGTTATAGTGTATATGTCAAAACGACAATTTTAATTATTGAGTGAAATTTATGAAACTACATTTTAATTTCTGGTTTAGTGTAAGATTTAATAAATTTATCCTAAAAATAAACATGTATTTACTCTGTTCTTATTTATTACCTTAAAATAACATTTAAACTTTTTGTTTTTATTTATTTCCTCTGTAAATTAAACGTTATCAACATATATTATAAGAGAAAATTCTATAAAAAAATTATTTTCAATTCCTAAATTTTTTGTAGTAAAGGTTTACAAGGCGAGACAAGTACATCAAGTTGATTGTTTGTGAAATTAAATCTATAGGATGTTAAAGCTTTATCTATAAATTGCTTATTAAAGAACTTCGATTAGGATTTTTGGCATAAAGGTATTTGTTAGGCTTGCACTAAATGATATGAATTATTTTATAGACAAAACTGTAGGTGTTTAAAGCTTATTATTTTTGTTTATATAAATAAGATAAAAAATTTAGTCTTTGAAATAAAAAAGAAAAATGATAATGTTCTTGAAAGAATAGATAAAGGGTATTCTATGACAATAACTTTTGCTACACCATGGGTAACCAATAAATTTTATCTGAGTTTAATAGAACTTTTAGAGAAGATAAATAGAAAGCAATATATCCTATTTATGACGAATTTTTCTTGACGAGGAATTGTATTGAAGTATAAAACTAACTTAATTATGTAATTACTATAAAATACGTTGTTATTCCTATGATATTTACTATATTTTTTTATTATGAATGAGATGTAATATTGTGATTCTTAGGGATAATTTTAAATTTCCACAAAATTAATTTATTTACGAAAATTAAATTTTTTATGGCTAAAAATAATATTTATTTTGTTATATGAAAAAAATTTCTTTTCATTGTTTAATTTATTAATACAATGTTTTTTAAAAAACTGCTAGAAGATCAAATTCTATATACCTTTAATTGATTTTTTAATACTTTTATTATTTTTCCGTATTAATTTAACATATTAAAAATAAATATTGTACTTTGATTTCTTGTAAAAATAAATTTTAAAGGATAAATTGAAATAATTATAGAATTGTTGTAAAAACAAAAGTGTAAATAAAATAAAGTACGTAATGTAAATATTATTATTATCATAAAATTTCTATAATAAGTGTTGAAATTGTAGAGAATAGATAATAAATTTGTTTAATTATCATTAATTAAAGAAAATTAGAAGAAATATCATTTTTTACTAGGAAATTGCCAATTTATTTTTAAAAACAAAACGAGGTAAATATTTTAACATTGTTATTTTATTGTATTATTTTACCAACATCATAAACTTTAGTTCAAATATATCGTAGTAAAATGATTATTTTGCATCATCACTTTTTCATTTTAATGATTAACAAGTTTTTTAATAAAACTTTTTTAAATTATTTTATAATTAATTTTGTTTGTTATGAAACAAAAATAAAAAATATATAACCTTTCCCAAATTATAAATATACTTTTGATTTAAAGTGCTAATACTAACAGAGTTCTAATGTCCGTAATAAAGCAATGGATTACAATATGATAATGATTTATTTAAATTCATTAATATATAAAAAGTCAAAATGAATTCTTTCTGTTTCGATAAGATTGAAATTTTTTTAAGCTTTTAATAATTATAAGTTTATATGATTAAATTTATCATTCCAAACTATAAATTATGTCTTTTTTGTAAATATCGTTTAATAACTGATTAATAACATTACTTTTAGTACCAATATTTCCTATAGATACATGAGAAACGTTTTCTAAAGGTATATATTAAAGATAGATTCAAAAATGGTTAGTGTGGTGTTGGTTGTCAATAGTATTCATCTTATATATAAAATACCATCAATGCTTTTAATGATTATTTCAATATATGTTATAATAAATGAAATCAAGAAAAAGAATATTTATTTTAACAATCAATTCTACACAATAGTCATTTGTAAATTAATTAATGACTTTATTTTCGTAATTCTTATTTTTATATTTTGTAAGTTATCTGCATTGGGATTTTTCAATACTTTTTTTAAAAACAATAATTGGACAGCAACATTATTCTATGTTTTAGCACCCCAACAAACAACTTTTATGTTTTTTATAACGCTTTTAACTAGTGTAAATAGATACATAGCTGTTAAATATCCTTTATTATATGAGCATTATTTTTCAAAATCAAAAACAATTATGATATTACTAACTTTTATTATATTATCTACAATAGTTGGACTTGGAAATATTTTTTTTAATCCAGAATTTATAGAATTGGATTTTTTTGATTACTTTGGTCCATATTTTATGTTCAAAAATGTAATTTACTATCATCTCTTTTATCAAATCTTTTTATTTGGAATCATTTCTATTGCAACATGTACCTTCAACGTAATGGCTATTTTAACATTGAAGAAACATAATAAAACTATAAATAAATACGAAAAAGAACTATATTATATCATATACTCAATTTTTATTTTTATAACCTTATTTATGGTTGAGGTTTTTTTTGTTTGTAGATTTATTGCTGTAAAATATAAATTAAAATTATTTGTTCATATAAGTTATTTTCTCCATATTGTGGCATTTGATTTAACATCCCTTGGAGATTTCTATTTTCTTATTTATTCAAGGTAAGTGGAGATTATAAACCTCCATATTTAAGCATAATTAAATTTTTAGTAATGAACTAAGAAATGCATTGAAGACTATTTTTAGATGTTCTAAGAAAATGAATAACAAAGTTAACATCAAAATTCTTTATAGAAGGTAATTTGCTTGTTAATTGTTACGAACATAATTCAGTTATAAAAGATGTTTTAAGTTCTAAATTATTTTTGAATTTGGGTAAACCTTTTCAGAACATATAATGATGTTTCTTTTGTTTTTGGAATCATATTCTAATAGGCACCTACCCTTTTTGCCTGGAAGTCCAAGCAAAACGTCTATTTTAAAGTGATCCATAGGTGAACGTTCAGGTAAAATTAACGTTTGCCTTTAAATAAATATATTATGAAATAATTACTTTTTGTTTTTCTTGTCTACAGTTTTATGTATATGGAAAGTCGTCCAGAATCATAAAATTTTTATCATGTAAAGAAGAATTTATTTCCTTGCTTAACTATATTAACACAGTACTTAATGAAAAACATATGAAGGATAAAGTCATATATATCTAACGCTTAATTTTAAAATATTTTTAAACATATACCAGACATATTTAAAATAAATTTTGCACTGTAACTTTCTGTAGCACATCAAATTTTCTGGATGAACTAACAACAGTATGATGTTTTTGAAAAATGAAATTGACAATAACATAAAGTACGTTACTATTCATATCATTATAATTATAAATAGTCATAATATAATTTTAAAAAAAGAATAAATAAATCACTAAATTTTCCAATTATCATCAATTAAAGAAATTAGGCAAAATATATTTTTTTATTAATTATCGGTAAATATAGTTTAAAAACCAAGCAAACATAATACTCTAACTTTCTATTTCTACTGTATTAACTTAACAACAATATTATCTTAGATTGAAATATGTCGTAATAAAATGATTATTTTGTAAATCACTTTTTTATTTTAATGACTAACATCTTTTTTCTAGAAATCTTTTTAAAGTTTATTTATAATTCTTTTAATTTCAATGGAATAAAAGTTTCGAATATATAAAAAAAATTATACAATTATTGATACAATTTTTAGTTTGAGTGCATATATAAATTAAGTTTTGGTGTTTCCAATAAACAACTTGTTAAAAATAAAGATGGCGATTTCTTCAATTTTATTAATATTTTGAAAATAAAAGTTTTTTTTTGGGTTTTGATAAAAGTAGAATTTTTTTAGCTGTTCAATGAGCGAAAGTTTTTATAATTTATATAATCATGTTAAACTAAAAAATATGTTCGTTTGTAACTATGTTTTGTTAAATGAATAAAAAACTAGTTTTACTATCAATAATTTAGAGATTAAAAAGAAACTTCTTCTTAGAATATATACAAGATTTGTATTCTAAAAATGGTTGAAATAAATTTGATTGTTGACATTATTCAACTTATATATAAGATACCATCAATTATTTTAATGATGGTATCAATATGTGCTATTATAAAAGAAATGAAAAATAGAAATGGATTTTTTAACACACAATTTTATACAATAATTGCTTGTAAATTAATTAATGACATTATTTTCGTAGTGACTATTTTAATATTTTATAAATTACCTAAATGGGGATTTTATAATAATTTTTTGGAAAACAATGATTGGACTGCAACAATATTTTATATTTTAGCAGGACAACAAACAACTTTTATGTTTTTAATAACGCTTTTAACTGGTGTAAATAGATTTATAGCTGTTGAGTATCCGCTATCGTATAAACCTTATTTTTCAAAATCAAGGATGATTATTATATTACTATTTTTTATAATATTATCAACAATGATCGGACTTGGAAATATATTTTTTAATGCAACATTCATAAAATCTGATTTCTTTGGTTGCCTAACCCCGTCTTTTAAATCTAAAAGTTCAAATTATTATCAAATCTTCTGTCAAATTTTTTTATGTGGAAGCATTTCAATTGCAACATGTACCTTAAACATAAAGGCCATTTTAACATTGAAGAAACTTAAAAAAATTAGTAATAAATACAAAAAACAATTATATTACATCATATACTCAATTTTTATTTTTATAACATTATTCAACATTGAGGTTTTCTTTGTCTGTAAATTTATGGCTGTAAAATTTGGAATTAGATCGTTTGCTCGTATAATTTATTTTCTCCAAGTTGTGGCATTTGATTTAACATCTGTTGGAGATTTCTATTTTCTTATTTATTCCTGGTATGTGGAGTTTATTAACGAATATGTCTAAATAAAATTAAATTTCTAGTGGTGAACTAAGAAGGGTGTTGAAAAAAATTTTAGGATGTTCTTATTAATTCAATAATATTGTTAATATCAAAATTCCTTATCAAAAATAAGTTATTTGTTAATTTAAATAATTATAATTAAACTGTAATAGACAGTTAATGTCCTAAACTACTATTGAATTTGGACAAATTTTTTCAAGACCAGAAATTATTTTTACTTTATTCTTTGAATTTCATCCTTATAATGTGAAGAAATTAGTTTCAAGTACAGCATTTAACTATAGTCACGTTCTTTGACTTTCAGGACAAATTCCTTTAATTTGTCTTCTAAAAATTTCAAATTAACCTTCAAGTAATGTTCAATTTTTCACGATACAGTCGAACAAATTGTTTAAAAACATTAATCAACAATTTCCAAGAAAGTTTTTATTTTTTTATTTGTGAATCTCTCTCAATGTACTTATTTTTGAATGCAATAGTATTTTTTTTCAATTTTATTTACAAAACTTTATGAAACTACATTGATATTTGGTTTTTATTTATTTTTCTGCATTAATTAAACGTTATCAACATATATTAGAAGAGGAAATTCTATAAAAAAAATTATTTTCTATTTTTATAATGAAAATATACAAGCATCTACAGGTGCAACAGGTAGGTTACTTGTGAAACTAATTTAGAGGTTGTCGTAGCAAACTTTGATATTGATTAAATAGAAGGAGTTTCGATTTTTAGCATAGAAATATTATGAAGAGTTGGATTACATAGTGTGGATATTAAAATAAGTAAAACACTCGGTGCATTAAAGCTAATTGATTTTCAAAATATGAATAAAATAAAAGACCGAATATTTCGAGATGAAAAAAAGAATAATAATTTTCTCGAATAAATAAAAAAAAAGGTGTTTTTTGAAAATAAATTTTACTACAACAGAAGTAATAACAAAAACATTTAATAAATCTTTTACAGAAAACAAACGAAAAGCAAAATATACTGATTCTGATTAATTTTCTTGATAAATGAATATATTGATGTATGTAATAAATTTAATGATGTGTATCCTCAGTGAAGCTGCATTAAGAACAGCAAGAGCAAAAAGAGAAAACGACTAAGATGGACAAAAATAACCAAAGGCACAATATATAATTCAGACAATTCATAAAAAATATTAGATAGCACATTTTATGATATGTCTTAACAGACATTACTTTTATAAATATTACATTGTACATTTCGTCTTGAATAAAAGTTTAAATTACACAAAGTGCCTAATACCATACTGAGGACCCTCCTTAGGTTTCCCTAGAATCCACCTGGATTACAAAAGCATTGTTATAAAACAAACATTTAATCATCACGGTATGTATTATATTTTTTGCTAAGAAATTAGATACACATCATGAAGTATCTTGGCCATTTGAAATTTCTACAAAATTAATTTTTTTGTAAAAATAAAATTCTTAATGACGAGAAATAATATTTATTTTGTAATGTGAAACAGACTTGTTTTCATGCTTAACAATACAAATACAGTATTTTATAAAAAAAATATTTGAAAGATAGAATCCCGTATACCTTTAAATTTATTTTTTAAATAATCCTATTACTTTTTAGTTGTGAATTCAACATATTAAAAACAAATTTTGCACTTCCACTTCCTTTACTATATCAAGATTTCTAGATGAATTAATAAAATATCAGACATTTGGAAAAACAAATGTGTAAATAACACAAAGTACGTTATAGAAATACCATTATAATTAAACATTCATAAGAAAGTTTTTAAAAAAATAGTAAAAATATTAAATTTTATGAACTATCATTAAATAAAAGAAATTAAAAAAAATACTTTTCTTATAAAACAATAATAATTTTATTTTAAAAAAAAATACAAGCATAATATTTTAGTATTTTTATTCTATTGTTCAACTTTAACAACAATATTATCTTAAGTTGGAATATATCGTAATAATGTATTTAATTTTTATCATTGTTTCTTATTCTACACACAAAAAATAAAAAGGACACAGGTTTGCATAAAATGTTATAAATATGGCTCACCTAATAAAATTTGAATTTTCTTAATTTGCTGCTAATTTTGTCGCAATTATTTGCACATAAAAGTAAAAGCAACAATTGAATAATTAGTAATATGAACTTCTATTTTTCTAATATATTATTTTTATTTTAGAACTTTAGTTGTTTTCTACAATACATTTTAGAATACAGGATTAGAATTTATTTCTATGTAAAAGTACAAACACTTTTATAAAAAAACATTTTTAACATATCAAAGTACATTTTTTATATGTTTCAATAGTTTGAATTATAATAAATTATATTTTTTATAAAATTTTGCATACCCGATAAATCAAATTGTTTCCATAATGTCTTTAAACATCACCTTTAAAAATCAAATTTATAAAAAGATATAAATAATATGGATTTTATTTATAGTACAAAATAACTTTTATATATTTTAATTTAAAATAAGAACAAATATTAAAATAATTCTTTAGATAATAATACTTTGTATGAGTAAATAAATATTGTTTTTCATTATTACTGTTATGAAATTTTTAAATTTATTGTTTTTAGTAGATTGTTTAGTATAATATTTTTATAAAAACATCAATCACTTTACACAGAATTAACTTTAATAATGTATTTTATAAAATAATGAACAAATTTAGATCTAAGATAACATAATGTCATAAAAGTATCAGAATAAAATAAAAGTTACATTAATTTCAAATGCAAAATATATATTTTCGTAAATAACGGCAAAATGTTTGCGATAACCTAATATTTTGCGTCATCTAAATCATTTTTGTCGTCGCTTAATATTTCTAAAATTGAAATAAAATTGAATTTTTCAAAATAATGGGACGATTTATTGCATTTTAGATAGATTTGTCAAAATTTGTCCTTTTTATTTTTGCGTGTAATGACGAGTGTTTTTTTAAATAGAAATTATTTTAATTCATAATAATTTTTATCATTATGATACTTAAATCAAGTATGTAACCTATTTCGAAAGTGATAGAAGCATTCTTGAGTTAAAATGCAAAGATTTATGAGTTCCAATTTTTATATTTAACAAGATGAAATTAACCTTAATAAATATATCAAAGAGCTTTTACCGTCTTGAAAATTTATACATATATACAAAATTTCATGGATTGTTTTTACTTTTATATTGACATTTTTAAAAAGTTAATTATAAATATTTAAAAAAGGAGCAAGCAAAAATTCATGTATGAGTAAAAAGTTAATATGTTTACTCTTGGCATATCCTTAACTAAGGTTGAGATTGTTGAATGTCTATGCCATAATTATAAATTTATAATTAATAACAAGTTTGTAAAGTATTTAATAAAAAGAAATATTCACCACCAAAACTTTGAAATTTTATTTTTGATTTAAAGATACTAAATTGTCAATGCATTATAGTTTTTATTGAATCTTGTAGCTAACCTATGAAAATGATTAATATCTTATTTTGTAGCTAAGACATTATTTTGAAATCGCATGCAAGGAATTTTTTGTCCTTTAAGGAGAAATATTTGCCAATAAATATAGAATTATTCTAAATCTTAAATAATCCGTCAATAAAATATATTTTTTATCTAAACCTGCAGACAGCCTACAAAGGTGGTTAATATCTCATTTTGTAAAAAAACCTTGCTCTAAAATATTATGCAAGTGATTTTTAATTTTCAACCTTTTAAGGAAAATATGAGTCTATTTATTGTGTTGTCGGAAAATTTTATCAAACATTTTAAAATATTTTTAGTATAATTTGATTAAGAATATTATTGTAATTACAAATGTAACGTTTGTTTATTGTTTTATTGGTTTAGTAAAATGTTACTTCAAAATAAAAGTAAGAGATTTTCAACATCATTTTTATTTTAGAATAAGGTTTTTGAAAAACCGATTCAATTGCATTCAATGTTCATAATAAATCATTTTCTTCAAAATAGATGATGATTTCTTCAAATTTATTAATACATCAAAAATCAAAACAAATTTTTTTTGTTTTGATAAGACTTGAACTTTTTTATCCGTTTATAAGGCTAAAGTTTATATGGTTAAAATAAACACTTTAAACTTAAAATTATATCTTTTGATAAATTATTAATAACATTACTTTTAGTAGCAATAATTTCCATGGATTCACGAGAAAATTTTTCTAACTGTATATATTAGACTAATCTTTTAAAAATTGTTTATATGATTTCGGTTTTGGAGATTATTCAACAAACATATAAGATACCATCACTGCTTTTAATGATGCTATCAATATATATTATAATAAAAGAGATCAAAAATAAAACTGTTAACTTTAATACATCATTTTTTATAATTATTGTTTGTAAGCTGTCCAATGAAATTATATTTAATGTAAATATTTTGATATTTTATAAATTACCTAAATGGGGATTTTATAATAATTTTTTGGAAAACAATGATTGGACGGCAATATTATTCTATATTTTAGCAACACAACAAACAACTTTCATGTTTCTTATAACACTCTTAATTAGTATAAATAGATTTGTAGCAGTTAAATATCCTTTATCATATAACTTTTATTTTTCAAAATTAAGAATTATTACTCTTGTATCATTCTTAGTCATATTATCAACAATAATTGGACTTGGAAATATTCCATTAAATGCAAGATATGAAAAATTTGGTCTATTTAGTTACTTTGCCCCACTTTTAAAATCGAAAAATCAATTTTATTACCAACTATTTTATCAAATCTTTTTGTTTGGAGCTATTTCTATTGCAACATGTACTTTTAACGTAATGGCTATTTTAGAACTAAAGAAGCACAAAATAATTAGTAATAAATACAAAAAACAATTATATTATACCATATACTCAATTTTTATTTTTATAACTTTATTCTCTGTTGAGATTTTCTTTGTCTGCTTCATAATTGCTGTAAAATATAAGATAACGTTTTTTACTAAAACAAATTATTTTCTCTTTGTTGTGACATTTGATTTAACATCTATTGGAGATTTCTATTATCTTATTTATTTATGGTAAGTCCATATCATTAAAGTTTATTTTTAAGTAAAATAAAATTTTTAGTAATGAACTTAGAAATGCATTGAAAACTTTTTTTGGATTGTCTAAAAAATTCAAAAAAAAAGTTAACATCAAAATTTCTCATAGAAGGTAATTTGTTTATTGATTACTTGGAGTACAGTTCAATTGTGAAAAATGGTAAAAGTTCTTAATTATTTTTAAATTTGGATAAATTTTTTCAATACAAGAAATTATGCTTATTTTGTTCTTGGAATCATATTCTTAATATGTGAAAGATTAACCTCAAGTACAATGATTAACTATAGAAACATTCTTTGATACCTACACACAAAAGGTATTTTTATCATTTTAAGGAATAAATATATCAAATACCGGACCATATTTATTGTATAATTGACCATTTTAAAACTTTTTTAAGTTTTAATTATATTGATATAGCTTAAATAAAGTTTTTCTTAATAATCTATAATTTTCTTACACACGAATAAAATAAAAAACTTTATTAAAAAAATAATTAAATAACTTAAATTTAGAAAAAATATGAAAAATTAAATAAAAGGTCTTTTTTACGAAAATTTTGTTTTTGTGAAATAATAAATGTTTTCTCATTATTAAACAACAAATTATATGGTAGTATCAATTTTCAAGCTAAAATAATATACAAAAATTACATTAACTTCTCTAATTTCCTTTAATTTATGATTATTTAACTTTAAAATTTTTTTAAGAAGGTTGCCACTTTTGTTCCATAACACGAGTATTTTACTGTAGATACACATAGTATTATGATTTCTCTTTTTATGGTAATTGACATTTAAAATGAATAATAAATTATTCACTTCTTTCGATTTAAATAAATACTTATTTTCTATAAAGCATTATACAAAAAAAAACCAATTATTTACATGTATAACTTGGTGAATGCCATTCTAAAATAAATTTTATCTGTTTCCCACCTCAAATTTGAAGAAAACACATCTTTTGATCATCATTTCATAAAAATTAGTTAATTTTAAAATAGTTTATGGTAAAATCGAATTTTTAAATTTCTCACCACAAAAAGATTTTTTTCAAATGATTTTATTAATAAATGTTTCCTGAGGGTCCTAATCTTATATATTACTGATAAATTATGACTATATCATATTAATAAAAACATATTACAATAAATTAAAAATGATTTTTCATGAAACTTTTAAGAATTTATTTTTATGGTAACAATTGATATTTAGACTATTGAATTATAATTAATTTGATCATAATAAATAAGTTTAATGTTCAGCAATGTTACATAAAAATTTAATACACTACATCCTTTCTATTATTTAGCTACGATTTTAACATTATTGAAGTTGTTTTTACCAGAAATTGTGGAGGTTGAAAATCCAGCACCAGTAGTTGAAGAAGTAGATACTTTAGAGTCCTTTCCATTTTTTGTATTTTTAACATTAGTTTTACTTTTGCCTACAGTTGAACTTTTCGTAACACCGGTATTGTTTAATCCACTTTTAGTTTCGGTGAGTGTTGATAATCCAGAAAGAGTTGATGACATTGATGAATTACCTCTGGCTCTCCTTTTTTTGATCCTTCCAACAATATAATGTGACATCATAATTACTATTATGCAAAAAATTATAACGGTGCATACGATTCCTATTATCCAAGGTAATGAGTTTTGTTTTACATTAACAAGAGTCCTTATTTTCATATTCTGAAATATTGTATTTTCTAAGATTTCAGGTTCTTCTGGATTAACAAAATGAATTTCTTTTCGTGTAAAAAATGTTGTTTCAGCTGGTGTTTCATATGTGCATTTCATTATTATTCCAGAAACATTTTCAGGTGCTTTATATATGATTATGTTCTCCTTAAAATCTATTTTGTCTGTGACGTTAGAAAATTCTTCAATGTCTAGAGGGTTCAAGACATTTTCTCCAAATTCAATTCTCATTTTTTTAATTATACCCAGACTCTCATATTGTTTAATACACCCAATATATTGTTCATTCTGTTTATTAAATTTTGTACCCCCAAGTTCTAATTCAGCATTTTCATCAGGTAGATAATAAACTTTATCCATAGTTATAATATCTTTTTTAAAGTATTTTGTCGCTTTTGATTCCTTACATCTGTAGGAACCATACTTTTCAATCTCCTTACGATAGAAAATTATTTCATTCTTAGATAGAGTATAGATTATGTTTGGCTTCTCCTCATTTTTTATAGATAATTCAGCACTTCTTGAATAAAATTCCTCCATATGGCCGTTGTTTGCCTCTTCAACTTTTGATAGGCATTTAAAATAGAATCTTTTGTCGAGATCATCCGGCTTAATAAGACGATAAAGTAAATTTTTCTTTTTATGTCGTTTTATTGAATCTACAGATCCTATTGTGGGTAAGATACTGGCTTTAATGTCACTTTTTAAATTTCTTATACACTTTGGCTCTTCAGTAACATGAGGACTAGTTAATTTTAAATGACCATTTACATTTTTCAAACCATCTGCAATTTTTTTCCAATTATAAATATATATCTTTTGTCCGGCATAAAAATTGTGTTTGGAGTCCTTATTACGAATTCCTATTACATCCATTATTCTTTCAGACATGAAATTTGTATCCGTTTCCAAATATCCAAAATGGTAATAATGTTGTGGATCATCAGAATAATGACATCTAAGATCATCCTTTAGTGGATTGAATTCTCCTGATACCCCCATATTTTTATTGTCTTCGTTTAATTTATATCCAATTAGTAAATCTGGCATCGTAGGTTGCACCAATTTTCCACAAATAAATTCATCCGAGTTGTAATTTTTCTTATATAAAGGTACCACTATATGTACATATCCGTTAGCTCTTTCGTTATATCCATTGTTGAGAATACCAGTTTCTGATATAAATTCTAACATTCCTTTTTTAGGTACCCACTCAACATAAGGACAAATACCTAGTCTTATGTTAACTTTATGGTGTGGTCTAACACCTAGTATCATTTTATTATCACTTGATTTGATAATCATCAAAACAGCATGCTTAACCATGTGATTCTCATTTACTTTATTTAAATCTTCAGTTTTTTTATTTTTATCAAAAAAAGTTAATCCAAGATCACACTGTTGAATGTTACAATAAATCCGATGCTCTTTTAAATTATCAAAGTTGTTCCCTTCAAAATATGCAGTAGAAAAGGAGATATAATAATTGTTGCTCCCATCACCATGTGTTACTTTTAAGCCACAATATTTATTATCCTTATTGGAAGCATGATTTTTTATGCGATCCCAATCTAGATGAAGAATTCTAATTTCTTTAAAATTTACATTTTTATATTGCTTTAATTCCTTTGGATATTTAGCAAGCTCATTAAATTTTATGGTTATTGGATCATTAATATTACCTTCATCACTGCCACAACCATTTGCTTTGAAGTATACTTGTCCATTTTCGGGATTTTGACTATTAGATACAGGTATATCATTTATCAATATAATTAGCAAAATAGATAGGAATTTCACTAACATTGTAAAATAAGTTAAATTACTCAATATTTCGCATTTAAAAATAAAAAATGTTCTTACTGATTTGTATATATTTATTCTAATTTTGTATTATATCAATAAAAATACGAATATAATTTTTTTTGCATAAAATATAATAATGTAAATAAATAGAAGAAGATATCATTTTTACTGAAGAATTTTTTCTCTTAAAAATACAATTACAATATTAAATAAAATAGTTGATTATTGTCATATATTATTGCTTTATTAAAACAAAAATTTTTATTTCATTAGTATTTAGACAACCGACTTGTAGAAAATACACTTTTTTAGTTGTTTAGATACATGAATTGTTTTTTTCATATAATAAATCCTGAAAATAACATAGAAATTTTTTCAATTAAAAGTAGTATATTGCATATTTCCAAATTTAATTTTCAATTGGTTATACTTTTCTAACACCAAGCAAAAACATGACTTTTGTTTAACTTTTCAACCCATTCTGAATAGAATTGTTTTTCTTAAAAACTATTAACACTTTTTGTTCCATAATTTGGACTATTTTTGATTAATTTTTATGTAATAATGTCTTCCCTATTATTGAGTCCAACTTTTCAATGAATTATTACTTTATTTCATTAACCTTGAAAAGTAATTTGTATTATGAAAGAATGCAAAAATGGCTTATTAAAAGATATTTTTTTGAAAATACTTGGCTAATTTTTGAAAAAACTTTACAAAATCAGTTTCTTCTTTTACGTTGAAAAAAATTATCCAATAATCATTTAATAGAGTAAATTGATAAAGTTCGATGAGGAATATGCCTAGGAAAGAGAATGATTTTTATGAAAATAATGAACCTAAAGTGATGCGTAAATTATCACAACTTATTATTTTGTAAAACAATAATCCTTGTTTTTACCTTATTTTTTTTTTGTTAAACTGGGATCTTATTTAATAAACATAATTTTAATTGTTTTAATCAAGTTCCCACTAACATATAGCTCTAATTTAGCACCTCTTATTGTAATTTCTTTATAGTAATTATAATTTTCTTGAAATTTACATGTATATAAATTCGGATGTTGTAAATTTATTTAAAGAAAAAATATTCTTTAAAAGTTAACATTTAATAAACCTAATTTTGAGTAGAAAAATGTAGTTTTGTGGAAAAAGCGACTCTAAGATGACATAGTTATAGTTAGCAAACTTCAATAACAGTTAAACACAAAATTTATTTGTTTATTCAAAATATTTTATTGTCATAAACAGTTAAATATTAATTCAAATTAATAGCAAACTTAAAAATTATCATAATTGTAAAAAAAATCGTTTTAAACAATCTTCAAGGAAAAATTTTATCAAAAATAACTAAACTTTAATAATTTATTCCCAAGTCACTTATTAAGCTTAGATAATGAGTAATATGACAATTTTCAGTTAAAATTTTGCTCTACAAAAATGTGCTCTTTTTTTTAATAAAAGTGATATATGCTAAACTTATTAATTAAAAAATAATTTGTAATACTTCTATAATTTTTGAATATAAGAAGCTTTTAATGGGACAAATATGTTGAATTATAAAAAATTATTATTGTATTATTTTACATTAACTTATTATATTATTAGACTAATCTCTTTTCTTTATAGGGTTAGTTACCAGTAATAAAATTTTAGTTAATAATAAATTAATTTGACAAACATTTTATTTTGTATTTTCAATAAATTTAGTATCTTTTTGTTCAGAATTGTATAACAATTTAAAATATAATAAATATTTCTCCTTATTATTAATAATTAAAAATAAACTACCAAAATAAGGCACACATTTTTTGAAATTCATTCTTTTGGGATAATGTTTTTTTTAAAATAACTTCTCTGCACTTTCCTATTTCTAACACTTCTATGCGAAAACCTTTAGATCTATTGTGGATTATTGAGTTTCTTTTTGTTCAAATATCTTTATTGCTTTTTCATACAATAGGATTTTATTTAAATTTCGGTTAAAGATTAATGTGTACTTTGATCCTTACTACTTAAAAGAGTTAACTTTTACACATCTATAGATTATATTTAAGGTGAGAAAAATCATTGCGCTAAAGCCGTTTTTCATTTTCATGATTACAAGATAGTTGCATTTTTTATTTCGATTTTCTTCATACTTTCTTAATAATTTATTTTAGACTTTTTTATTCTTTCGTTATCTCGATATTTTTTTTAACTTTTATAACTACTTATATACTAAAATTCTTCTGATTGTAATTGGTATTCTAGAAGACCGTAAGTTGTTACTAAAATTGATATAATTATTTAACTCTATTAAGGTGCAGACATTTGTTTTTCGGTGTAATCCTTTATTTAAAAATTTTTTAAAATGAAGTATAATCACATAAAAAATGGAAACCTAGATGTCTTAAATATAGAAGGAACAGATATCTATGTTATTACAACTGAAATGATATCACCAGCAAATTATTCAGCTCACAAGATATTTCTTCCCTTAAGAATTCATAATATCGAGCATTTACCTTTCAATTCAAAAGTTGTAGCTGTTAGTGATATCTCAAAAGAAATCGAAATCGTTGGTGAATTAGGTTTCGACAAACTTGTTGTTAAACCTTTTTATCAAATGGTTGTTGCAAGATGTTGTCAATTGTAAGTTAAAATATTTATTCACTATAAGGAAGTTTTTATTTTTTTAGTATGGCTTTTGAAAGTACTCCAGCATTTAGAAAATATTGTTCCGATACTGCAGGGAGATATAAGGATGAAATTGAGAAATACACCTCCTATCTTTTTAATGATTTAAGTTATCACGAAACTTTACTTGAGGTCGTTAAATTTATAGGCTCAATTATTAGATATCGTGATGAGGTTAGGAGATACTTTGCTTGTACATTTGGGAATGTCTATCCAGAACCATCTGAAGCTCCCAGGGCAAAGATGATGAGCGAATCACAATCAACAGAACTTTTTAATTGGTTCAAGGAGTGTTTTGCTGGACAAAAAAGACTGCAGAGATATTATCACGCAGGATCTGAATATGTATACGGAGAGTTGAATCCCCATGCATTTTTTCAATTAAATTCTGAGGAAAGAAGTTTAAATGAAAATTTTAATTTCTTTGATTGTGGTGCTGGTATCTTTAATATCGTAGCAATGGTTGCAGCAACTAAAATTTCCAACCGTAGTATAGGTATTGAGTTGAATCCTGGAGTTGGTTGCCCCGGAGCATTGTTGTTACTTGGATTTTATCATGTTGCTCGTTTTGGAAACTATTATTTTAATGCTACCTCTCACATACTTGGAGATTTTAATAACTCTGCCTTGGAGCCATTATTGTATTCAAGACCATCTATGATTGTTGTTAACAATTATGTCCTCTCTGCTTCAACTATGGATCCATTTTTTAAAAAACTAGCCCGTAACCAAAAGTCAACTGTCCGATTTATTTTAACCAAGGAGCCTTCATTTTACCGAAGACTACCTGCCATTAAAAATGAGGATAGTGAAAAAAAAGGAGATAAAAATTCAAGGAAAACAAAATATGATTTACTCACAATCAGTAATTTTACAAAGAAGGTCATTACTCACATCGATAGAGCCGGCTCGTGGACAGATAACACAGTCACCATTTATTATTATTATAGATAATCTACTTATAATTTTTTATTTTTTTAATATTTAGTAATAAAATTTTACATATGGAGAATTTTTCTAAAATCTTTTAAAATAACTCCTTTAAGTCCTTGTGTATTTACGGTTTTTCTCACTATTAACCTTAATTGCTTCGAGACAGTTACGAAATGATGTTATTTTGATAGTTCCGAATAAGAGTTTGATAACAATATTGAGAAACAAATTCTGATTTTTATGTTACATGTAATTTTTTTTCATTACATCAAATGAATGATATCGTTCTGGTTTTGTATCTTATCTTAAGATGTGAATAATCTTAAAAAATATTGATGAATTTTTTTGCACTTTAGTTTACATGAAGACAACAGCTATTATCTCCAAACATTGAAAATATAAATAGTTTTCATTATTGTTTGACGTTTTTTTAAATTAATTTTTTATCACACGTATGAAAAATATAATATTTGGGATATGTTTGTACAGTATAAACGAATTTAATTATATTTTCATCTTATGAAAATTTAAAAATGTTCCATAATGACATGTAAAACATGATATAATTTAAAATATATTTAATTTATTTTCTAAAATATACATTATAGCAATTAAAGAGAATATAAAGTACGTTTTATCAACATCTGACAACGCAGCTAATCTTTCTGACAAAAAATATCATTATTATACCTTTTTACTGATAATGCCAATTATTTTATCATCAAAAAATTCATATACTTTATCTCAATTTAATCAAAAAATTGATAATCACATGTAATGGATGTATTAAATTACACAATAATAATTTTTTTTAAAAGTAACGAATATAACATTAATGTAAATACCTTAATCTTTATAAATCATACATTTAAAAATATGTAATTATGTTTTAATGTTATTTAATATGTATGAATAATCTGCGTACGGACATACCCACACCAATAAATCAGCATATGTTCAGTTCATTTTAATAATTCAAATAAATCCATGCAAGGAATTGCTATGGTAAATAAAAAATAACACAACCTTAAGGAAATATTTGTATATATAAGAAGTATAAAAATTAACCAGTTATTAACAAGAAACTTATCATTTCGTGTAGAAAGTCAAGCATATATAAATTATAAAATTAAAGATAATTACATATTTATATAACCTTCGATACATTAAAATAGCAATTGAACCAATATTCAACATTTACATCTGCATATTCAATGCTATAATTAGAAATGTCATCAAGCATTTTTAATTTTCATTTTAAAAAAAATAATTCTAGTTTTCAAAAGTGTTCACCTTCAGATTGTTTATTTCGCATTTTTATACATTAATATGATAGAGTGACTTTCATCTTTTAATGTTTAAACCTCTAACATTCAACTTTTTATACTCCAACGTGTAATTAAAAATTATTAAATCGTTGCTTAGTTTTAATTTTGAAATATACATATTGAAAAATCAAGAAAAATATACTATTTAGTAGAATACAAATTTATACTCTTTTCATAATAAAAGGAAAATGTTTATGAAGTAAACAATAGATGTTTTTATTTAATATGCATATTTAGCACGTGAAGCAATGTAATCCTTAACTGATGGAAGAGAGTATACTCCATCTATGTAACTCTTGATTTCCGGATATTTCTCAGCAATTTCTTTACATTTATTGACAACATTTCCAAGTCTTTCGGCAGCATAGAAATCAATCCATGAAAGTCCAGCTTTGGTCAAATAACCATTTCCAGCATTCTTTAACCAGTTAGTGATAACTGGGAAATACTGCTCGACGGCTGGTACTACACTATTTTTCCATTCAGCATCCTTAATAGTAAGTAAAAAAGTAATTAAATAAATATAAATTTATTTACCTTATCACCTTCTCTAAATCCAAGTACAATGCGAATGTAATCATGTGTCTATAATGATATATTAATATCCCAAAATAAATATTTATCCCCTACTTTTGAATCAAATTCTCTGACATATTCGGCAATTGAATCAGCTAAAGCTTGATCAACATCATTTCCTGGAGCAGAGGTTGAATCTCTTAGCTAAGAATTTGTAGATAGCAAATGACTGAGCTATTTGAGTTCCATCAACTTCTAAAACTGGAACTTGGCCAAATGGAGTTGTTGATTTAAGTGATGGCCAATCTTTCTTATCAATGAGAATGTCCTCAAAGTCGACTCCAGCATGTTTGAACATAAGTCTAGCTGGTTCTCCTAATCCACGGATTCCACAAAAATAAGAAAGCTTGTAAACCATTGTAATTAAATATCCTTAAATAATATTATTTATATATTAATCTTAAAGTTGTAAACGTCGAAGAGAATATATAAAGGAAAAAAAAACATTGACAAAAATGTAGCAATATCAATATGACAACGAAAAGTTTTCTTTGTACCAACATTTAAAGCTTTATATAGTATTTTCAAGAGGTGTGTCAATAAAATACATATTCAATAGAAAATTCGAGAAGAAAATAATGAACATAATTTTTGAAGTTTAGTGAAATTTAATCAAAATTTTTAAGCTCCCAGATTTATTTAAAGTTCAATATGTATATGTAACTTCGTGTCCTGATTGACTATTAAGAGATAATATTTTTAAAAAATTATATGTAGACAGCATAAAAAGGGGTTGAACAGAACTTGTGTTAGAAACTTCAACTTCTAATCGCATACTATTAAATCATTGCTTAGTTTTTAATTTTAATTTCGAGACGTACATACTGAAAAACCAAGAAAAAATTTTACTTAAGTAGAAAAAGAATCTATACTATACAAATAAAAACATTAAGATTGAAAAAATTTTATACTCTTCAAATAACAGAAGAAAATGTTTATGAAGTACAAAATAGAGGTTTTTATTTAAAATGCATATTTAGCACGTGAAGCAACATGATCTTTAATTGTAGGAAGAGAATATACTCCATCTACGTAACTCTTGATTTCTGGATATTTCTCAGCAATTTCTTTATATTTATTGACAAAATTTCCAAGTATTTCGGCAGCATAGAAATCAATCCATGAAAGTCCAGCTTTGGTCAAATAACCGTTTCCAGCATTCTTTAACCAGTTAGTGATAACTGGGAAATACTGCTCAACGGCTGGTACTACACCATTTTTCCATTCAGCATCCTTAATAGTAAGTAAAAAAGTAATTAAATAAATATAAATTTACTTACCTTATCACCTTCTCTATATCCAAGTACAATGCCAATGTAACCATGTGTCTATAATGATATATTAATATCCCAAAATAAATATTTATCCCCTACTTTTGAATCAAATTCTCTGACATATTCGGCAATTGAATCAGCTAAAGCTTGATCAACATCATTTCCTGGGCAGAGATTAAATCTCTTAGCTAAGAATTTGTAGATAGCAAAAGACTGAGCTATATGAGTTCTATCAACTTCTAAAACTGGAACTTGGCCAAATGGAGTTGTTGGTTTAATTGATGGCCAATCTTTCATATCAATGAGAATGTCCTCAAAGTCGACTCCAGCATGTTTGAACATAAGTCTAGCTGGTTCTCCTAATCCACGCATTTCACCGAAATAAGAAAGCTTGTAAACCATTGTAAATAAATACCCATAAATAATATTATTTATATATTAATCTAAAAGTTGTAAACGTCGAAGAGAATATATAAAGGAAAATAAAACATTGACAAAAATGTAGCCCTATCTACATGACAACGAAAAGTTATCTCTGCACCAACGTTTAAAGCTTTATATAATGTTTTCAAGAGGCATGTCAATAAAGTACATATTCAATAGAAAATTCGAGAAGAAAATTATGAACATAATTTTCGATGTGTAGTAAAATTTAACCAAAATTTTAAAGCTCCAAGAATGATTTAAAGTTTCCATATATATGTAATTTCGTGTCCTGATTGACTTTTAAGATATAATATTTTTAAAAAATTATATGTAGACAGCATAAAAAGGGGTTGATCAGAACTTGTGTTAGAAACTTCAACTTCTAATTGCATACTATTAAATCATTGCTTAGTTTTTAGTTTTAATTTCGAGAGGTACATACTGAAAAACCAAGAAAAACTCCTACTTAAGTAGAATAAAAATTTACACTATACAAATAAAATTATTAAGATTGAAAAAATTTTATATTCTTCAAATAACAGAAGAAAATGTTTATGAAGTACAAAAAAAAGAAGTTCTTATTTAATATGGACTTTTAGTACGTGAAGCAACATGATCTTTAATTGCTGGAAGAGAGTATACTCTATCTACGTAACTCTTGATTTCTGGATATTTCTCAGCAACTTTGTTACAATAATTGACAACATTTCCAAGTTTTTCAGCAGCAAAGAAATCAACCCATGAAAGTCCAGCTTTGGTCAAATAACCGTTTCCAGCATTCTTTAACCAGTTAGTGATAACTGGAAAATATGTGTCAACGGCTGGTAGTACCTTATTCTTCCACTCGGTATCCTACATTAATAAATGAAAAAGGTAATTTAATAAATATAAATTTACTTACTTTATCACCTTGCATAAATCCAAGTAAAATGATAAAATAGTCATGTGCCTATAACATTTAATTAAAGTCTGGAAATTAGTATTTATCCCTTACTTTTCCGTCGAATTCTTTGACATACTCAGCAATTGAATCAGCTAAAGCTTGGTCAACATCACTTCCTGGAGCGAGGTTCAATTTCTTTGCTAAGAATCTGTAAATAGCAAATGATTGAGCAATTGGGGTTCCATCAACTTCTAAAACTGGAACTTGGCCAAATGGAGTTGTTGGTTTAATTGTAGGCCATCCATTCATATCAATGAGATTGTCCTCAAAGGCGACTCCAGCATGCTTAAACATGAGTCTAGCTGGTTCTCCATATCCACGGACTCCACCGAAATAAGAAAGCTTGTAGACCATTGTAACTAAATATCCTTTAAAAAAAGTATTTTATTATATTACAAAAATGTTAACTAGGAAAATTTGAGATAGCGTAAAGGACAAATAAAAGAAAATAAACACTATTAAAGAAGTAATTCAAAAATGCTACAACATGTAACCTTTAAATTACCACTACCTACTTTTTATAGTATTTTTAAGAGGTGTGTCAATTGAAATTACATATACAATAGAAAGTTCGAGAAGTAAACAACGAACATAATGCAATCATTTTTATTTAAATTTTTATTACTATTACCGAATTTTTTTCTTTTAAAAAAGTGTTGAAATAAATACTCACGTAATATAGGAATACTATTTTATCTACGATGAAAGATAAAGGTTTTTACAAATATAATTACATATTGGTAATTTTAAAATAATTTTGAATTATTAGTTACTTTGTCTGTCTCACAAAACTCGCAGAGAAAGAAAGATAAACTTAGTTAAAAAAAGACGCAATAGTAGTGAAAAAAGTGCGTCAAAAGTGTGTGGAAAATGTGAATAGACATCGTCACTATCATCAAATGTCAAACACGTTGTACTTTAAAAAAGATGATAAAGTAGTTTTATGAAAGATTATAAATAGACATGTAAACAAATTTATAGATAAATATATTAGAAATTTATTAAAACCCGTTGAAAGTTATCAAAAAAGATCTTGGTGAATTTTAAAACTTTGCAAAAGTTCTCATCTTCTCACCGGGAAAATTAATTTGTTTGCTACAATCTCTGCACTCTCCTTCCTCTTTTAATGTCATATACAAAATTGGTAGGAATAGGAATGTTGAATAGATGTAACTTGCACTTATTGATACAACCAAAAACATTCCAACTTGGAAGAATGCGTGAGTTACTGAGAATAGCATTATAAGACCAGCTAATAAACTTGTAATTGCTGCTAAAGCAATTGGAACAGAAGCTGTTTTCAATGCTTTCTCGATTCTGTGATGTGGACATCCTAATTTTGGAATTGCAGCTCCATAATGTAAGGTATAATCAAAGGATAACCCAACAACAAGAACAAGAATGACTGCTTCAAGAACACCTAACTCCCATCCAGCTAATACTACTGTCCCACCAGATGATACAACAATAAATGTTATACATATCAATGCAGCAATGGCCTTCAATTTAAGGCATACAAAAGCAAAAATAGCAACAACAAAAATAGAAATGTATGTACTATATTGGCAATCAGAGACTATTGATTTTTGTAGATCAATCCAAGTTGACATTAATCCCCATTCTGGGGTGTACCAAAAGTCATTTGATGATATTAATGGTGTAAATTGTTTATCAAATTTATCAAAGGATTCTGATAATAGTTTGAATCTATGATTGTATTTTAGGAGTGTAGGTATTAAAGCTGTATAGCCAACAAATTCAAAAGTAAGATTATGATATATTGGCGTATCATTAAACATTGTAGGTATTTGTGTTGTTGATATCCTCATACAATAATCTAAGAAGTCATCCTCAAAATATTTATTTGCTATATTACAACATGCTGCATCAGGGGTACATGGTAATGTCTTAGACCAATCTAAAAACCTTTCAGGCCAAAATTTTTCAGAATGCTGAACAAATGGTAAATACCTTATTCGATAAAGTTCCGCAGCCAAACTTTTTAACTCTCCCAATGTATTAATCCTAAATTTTTTATCAATAGTTACATTAGTTACCATATGAGCATTAAAATGCGATAAAGACTGAACTTTATTTAGTCCCCAAACTAATCGCATATTTAATGGTAATGCTAATTTTGTTTCAACAAACTCGAATTGGAGTTCTGCGTTATTATCAAACCACTCATGAAGATTATTACCAGCAAACAACTGCAGGGGATTATATTGAGGTAGGTGTAATTGATTAAATATAATAAAAATAGATATTCCTGAATAGATAGTCAAGGATACAATCCAAACATATCGACCTTGTATCACGACTGCTGGTAGTACTTCATTAAAGGAGTAATTAATTAGTCTTTTGATCCACTTAATTGTTGGGGGTTTTAAATGAGGACAATAGTGTTTTGATAGTTTTCTTTCTAATGCCACAAAAGATGGTAGAAATGAAATTAAGAGAAAATAGTTGAATGTTAAGGTGAAACCAGCGAATAATCCAAATGATCGAAATACAACAACATTTGATAGGATGTTTACAAAGAATGGTACTACCGTTGAGAATTGTGTTAAAAACATTGTCGTTGCTATGTGTTTTAAACTTTCATGAAATGTATATACATCGAAATTTTCATCATTCTTGAAAGTTGAGTATACCAAAAAAGCATCATCACTTCCTATAGCAATTAATAATACAAAAACAACTAGATTTAATAATGGAAAATCTTGAGTAAAAAATGTATAAACTGCCATAGCTGACAATACAGAAGTTGATAACATATACAAAACTGCTAAAGTATAGGTAATTGAAAATGAATACAATCCAATAATAATAAAAACAGTTACAGCGGCAATAATTGCGAGTTTTGAATCTCTTATAGCCTGAGGTAACAATAAATCTCTCTTAACTTCAAAATTAAGACCTTTTAATTTGATAAATTTAGATTTTCCCAATATTTCACCTAGTTTTTTTTCAAATTCAATATATTTCTGTATATCCACATTCATTCCCTGTATTTTATATGCAGTATACGAAAAAAAAGGTAAATAATTATTCAAATAAACTGGCCTTCCAGCAACATATTTAGGTAAAATCCTATAAAACAAATCAAAAACCATTTGACTTGAACAATTTTTTGGTATCTCATTATTTTCACAACCCTTACAACTTTCAATAGATAAAGGATTCCCTAATTTATGGCAATGTTTTCTACATTTAATAATTTGCTCTCTATGAGGTAAACAAGTTTCCATCAATCTTTTTGAGAACTCAATATCATCATAATTCATATAAGTACAATTAACTCTGTAGTTTGGAGAGAAACAAGAAAAATAATTTGCAATGTGGTAGATGTTTCTGTAGGGTGTCATGCTTTCGAAGTATGTAATCTCAGTTAACAATTCTTCTTGGAGTAAGCACATATCGGTGAGGAATTCTGCATTAAAGATTTTGTCGATAGATGGTATCTCGATGATGAATTGTGATAGGTAATCCATTGCAGATATTGGGTTTTCGTAGCATGCTACATTTGCGAAGGATGCAACTAGATTGTCTGCCCAGTTCCTTTTTGATCTGAGATTTTGTAATTTGTTATTTTCATTTACTGTGTTTGAATTGTTGTTTTGAAATATTTCTGTGAATTTTTGTTCTGTTGGAAAGTTATATTGAAATGAAACTCTATTTCCTGCAGATAAAGGAAGTTGTATTTGATCCCAGGCTAAACGGGGTCCTGAATAAATTGTATCTCGTGTATCAAACCCCTAAAAATATAATATCAAACATTAAATGTTTATATAAATATATTCCTACCTTCTCTGGATTGTCCGTCAAATGTATAGGTTTAAAAAATAAAATCAACAATGGTACGATAGTAAAAAACGTTATAGTTAATAGAATTAATAATATAGGATATTTAAAAATAAACTTAGAATATGGAAATATATCCCAATATACAGACCGGCAAATGGTCATTTGTAAAAATAATTATAAATTTAAAATGAGGAATCGTTATATTAGTTAAATAAATATTATTAAAAATTATTAAACTTATATGTCACTTTTTGATAAATAATACTTATATCTTTTATTTCCTAAGTAATTGAATTATCAATTCGTGATACCTTTTAGGGTTTAAATCAAAAATTTAATATATACGCTGTATATGCATACCAAGAAAGTAGTATGACGATATAATTGTACTTTTGTTAAAATATAAAAATGGGTCACATAGGTGGAGGAGTCATGACTGGTAGGAAGTATTGTAAAATATAAATGGAGCCATTCATTTTATGTTTACAATTTAATATATCTAGTTTAAACGATGCAATAATTTATCATTTTTATAGTTTACTATCAACTTATTATAAAAAAAGTAGCCAGTTTTAAAGGATATAAATAAATAAATAAATAAATATTTAATTAATTCATTTTTATTAAAAAATATCAAGTATTTGTTACAAAAAAAAAAACTAAATTAAAATTATATATACAATAAGAATTGACATCAATTTATTTTATTAACATTCAGTCTCATTAACATTAACTGATGTTTCATTAACTGATAACTGCATAGCAGACTCATCCAAATTAAATCTATTCCCTCCAACTTTTACATTCAAATTGAATATAGCAATCTCAAAATACTTTATTGCTAAATTGTAATTGTGAAGGATGGTGTCGTTTTTCTTGTAGTCAGCCTTCAACTTCTTCACCATATTATTGGTTATCTTTCCACTATCAAGAATGTCATCCTCCTTGAAATATCCATCTTTACATACCTTGAAAATATTATATAGATTATCCTTAAGTAGTGTTAATATTTTGTCGAGGCATCCCCATCCTAGCATTTCTTTTTTTTGACCAGATTTTGATACAAACTAAAAATAAAATATTAGGTAAAAAGTTACTTATAAACATGAAGGTCGACTTTTAATATACTTTTGTAGAGTATATTAAGAGGGTCAATACGGGATTAGATGAATGAAAACTTACTTGATTTACAATTGATGTTAACGATTTATACAAAATTGTTAGCATCTCAGCAACAGTGTTCTTATTACAATTAAAATCAGCACTGATTTCCACAATATCATGAGCATACTTTACAACAACATCACAGTCAGTGAAGAGTAAAGTAAGGAAGTCATCGGTAAGTTCAGGATACAAATTAAGATAGATATGGGTTGAATGTTTCAAAATTATGAATCATCTTTTGGATTGCCTTGACATGCATACTAAAGATATTGTTTACATTACCATGAGTTATAGATTTTAGAGATCTTTTTTGATAATCCTCGTCGTTTTCATTTCTTGAAGAAGAATATACAGCAACAAATGTGTCAACAATAGTTGTTAGCATTCTAGAGATGCTAACATTGGTGTAAATTTGTGAGGTATATACAAGTTTAAATACAAGTGTCCATAGCTCATTTGCAATTCCCACTATTTGGGGTACACTACCTTTTGAATAGACTTTCATAGTCGATTTACATGCGTCGAGAAGGAATCGTTTCTTAACAGAACAAAAGGCATTTGGTATAGTATCAGCAATGTGATTGAAAAGTTTTAAGAGTGCTTCTCCTCTTCTCAATAATTCTTTCGGACTGTCCGAAAATTCATCTTCTTGTGCGATGACACTATATAAATCATTCTGCATCAAAAAACAGTAGTAACTTCCTACGATGTTGATATATTTATCATCTTCAGAAATTTTTCCTCATTTGTTCCTCGTTGACACCATGAAAAGCCAAAATATCCTTGAAGATAATTGTCAGTGTGGGCTCTGACCCATCCTCGTACTTTTTAGTTATGTAGATTATGATGTTAACAAAAGCCTCCAGTGCAAGAGTCCTTATATTATCAGCAACAGGAACTGTTGCAAAAGATGAGCCATCTTTCATAAAATATACATGATAAAGGCTTGTAGCAATAGTTGTCAAAATCTTCATACTAATAGCTCCATGGATATTAAAGGCATCTATATTTTTGATTTTCTCATGGAAGGACTGAACAACAAATCTTGCTAAAACGACACGATTCTCCTCGGATAAGACTACTGGAGCATCCTCCTCTTCTTTAGACGTAACAATTGTGTTTAGCATAGTTGATAAAACCTTATCATCCAATTCAACAGGGGATAACTTGTCAAAAGAAGATGTGAAGTTAGAATTCTTCCCTTTTATGTTTGCCTTTTTAACTTTTGAAATAATGTTCTCCAGCTCAACACGACGTGTCAGGAGATTAAAAAAAGAACCACTGGATTCCTGATTGTTCAGTACGTCTCCAAAGTTCCATACATACTCCAGTGAAATATCATACATCTGGAGCATTAATTTTGCGAATACGAGTCTTCTTGCGCCCTCAGCATTACTCACAGATGTACATAAATCATCCGATAGGCCGAAATCCTCTAAAGTTTTCTCCTTCATCTGATTTATTATTAAATCAATTTTCCTTTCAAGTGCAAAGGAATTATTTTCCATAGTCTTATTTTCAATACCGCGAATGACGGAAAGCTTTACGATTCTAGTTATTGTAGCCATTAATTGTGGTAGTGGTTTATTAATAATAAGTACACCTTTATCCAATGCAACAAGATCATCAATCGAAACTTTTTCTACGTTGCACATCTCATCCAACAACAAAGCAATGGAGTGAGGAATAATATTACTGTTTCTGGTACAGTTATCGACCAAGCCTTTATACAAAATAGATTTAGTTACAGCACCTTTATTTAGACTTTGTCTAATGATTGCATAAAGTTCAACTGCTATAACTTCATCTGGTGTCCTCTTATATCCATTCATTAAAGAGAGTGAACCATAGGTAGCGAATGATTGGGAGTAATTATTCATTTCCATAACATCAGATTGTCCCGTAACGGCACGCAGCAAATAAAAGACAATTGGAATAACTTTCTCCTGAGTAGTTGTTTGCTTGATACAAGTTTTAACTTCATTGAGTACAAGCTTCCGAAGTTCAACATGATCCATAATTATTGGGAGTAGTGAACGAATAACAGTACAGCAGAGATCACTATTAGGAACTTTGAAAACATTCTCAATAAAGCTGGATATAGTACTCCAACATTCACTGAGTTTTTCCTTGTACTTTTTCACGACACTTACTAGTACGTCAATATAGAAGAGACATGTATCAGAATCACCAAAGGAACCCTTTATAAATCTTAGAAGTCGATCAATACATCTAGAGAATGTAACCTGGTCAAAATCTATAACATCCAAAAAGACCCAGCTTCCAAGGTGAGCAACTGAATCACCATCATGAATAACACCATTTTTCGACCCTTGGTTGCCTTCTTTTGCCCTATAGGAAAGTAGGGAAAGGCATAGTTCCTCCATACCAGGTAGAAATGAAGATTTGAGTTCCTCGTCCGCCCTGATAACTTTAAATAACACCTCAAACTTCTCCTTCCATGTTGTTACCGGTGATGTTCCAACAATGTGGATTAACCACGCATTGTTATCCAATTCAAAAGAGCTCTTCCATAGGCGAATGAAGATGTCCCCGATGTCCTTAATAGCTTTTGTGGAGAGTTTTTTTGAGGAACACAGAGTCATAGCAACGATAAATCCAAAGTTGGAGTACATTATTGACGTCATTGTTGATTTAATCATTGAGAGTAACCTTAATGTTGTCACCTCATCTCTTGATATGTGTTCAAAGAACTCGACAAACACAGGCTTGATCTCCATAACTTCATCAGAAGTCAGATTACCCCAGACATCGAAGTACTTCCCAAACAACATATGGACGTCCTTTTCATTCATATCCTCCAGGAAATTGAAGCACTTTTGAAGGAAAGCAGCTCGCTCAGAGCTTGTGAAATACTCGAAAGCACTAGAGAATACACTTTCGATATACAACTTGTAGATCTCAGGAATGTTGAAACATGATGCTAAGCGAAATGCATCACAGGCTTTAGATGAATCGGTCCCATCCAAGAGATTGAGGAAGAATTGTTGGATGAACTCCACTCCTGATCGATCATCAGTTGTCCCACTTGACAGTTCGCTAAACATGTAGATTTTCCGCAAAATGTACGTTGAACCAACCAAGAAGTGCTCAGGTAGCTCGCTTCCAGTTTTAGATTTGATTATTTTAGCGTTAATCAAATCTGCTAGGTTGACGAGATTTGGATAGCTGACATAGTTTATTATATCCTCCAACAACGCAAGAAGTACTCTAATGAAGACAGTATTAAGTTCATAAAGATGAAGGCTGTCCAACATGTGCTTCGTCATTGCATATGCATGCTCACCCTTGTTTTCAATATGATCCAGAGCATAAATAAAGCGCTTAAGGAATCTACAGAAGATTTTACCACCATCATTTTTTGAACATTCCAGGAAGTAGTTATACAATGCTTCCTAAAAAAATGTTAAGCAATATGAATACTAGAACTTACATATCTGGCAGCAAAGTCTGCTCTATCATAACTCTTCAACACATTACTCAAGCATTCATTGTATCTCTCAACGTCATAGTTTTCGTCATTCTCCAGGTTGCCGCAATACTCGTGAGACAGGTTATTGACGTTCTCGACGAAATGTTTTAACCATGCTTCATACTTCGACGATTGCGATGGAGCAGCCATTTTAGGTTAGAGAATTATATTACAGCTATTTACAATAGTACAATAAGGTTACAAAAAATAGTAGGAATAACTACACACTGATAGGTTGTTCTAAAAAATACAAGAAATTAATAACAGTAAACCAAAGTCATCATAAATTATCATCGAAAATTAAAATCATCACGACATAGAAATAATGACTTTCTTTAGCTATCACTCTTTGTTTATACTAAATTAAATTTCAGTTGTGTTACTGATATAATATTCAAAAAAAGATAATGTTGTTAAGAATTATTGACAATGTGCAAAAGTCATCGAAAGGAGTGATAAGTACAAACGAAGAGGGAAAAATAATCGTATTAAGATGCGGCTGTTGGAATAATGTTGACTTTAATTAGAAATTTTTAAGTATGAGGTAAAAGAAATTTCCACTTATATTTATATAATGTTATTTGTTTATTAATTAGTAAAAATTTTTTTTTCTAGATATTTATAAAGATGAAAGCCATCCAAACATTAGCTGGACAGTGTGCTGTAGTAACGAATGTTGCTACTCCATTAGGATATGCATTAGCCCGAAGAATAGGTATGGCTGGTGCTAAAGTCTTTGTAACAGGAACATGTAATGGAAAAACAACTCGAGCTGTTGAAACTCTCAATAGTATAGGTGTTGACACCGCAGGGAGTACTTTAGATATCACAAAAGAAGAGGAAAGAGAGCAGTTATTAGATCTTGTTGATAAGGAATTTGGAAAATTAGATTCGTTAATCATTAATCACCAACAAAATAAAGTTAATGGATACATTACAGATGCGAAGACAAAAGATTTGAATGAGATGTGTAATAAATATATTACGTCACCAGCAGATTTGTCGAATAAGTTTTATCCTTTACTACGAAAATCAGAGAATCCATCTATTGTTTTGATGGCATCAGTCACTGGTTTTGCACCTTCTATGGATGTTGGGGTTTATTCTGTTGTGAATTCAGGTATCCTTGGACTTACAAAAACTTTATCGCAAGTTTATGGGAAAATCAATTGCCGTGTTAATTCAGTTTCACTTGGTATGGTTTCTGAAGATGGAAGTGGTGCTGTATGGGATCAATCTTCTGAAGAGTTACAATCACAATTACAACAAATTATACCTCTAGGCAGAGTTGCTAAAGTATACGAATGTGCTAATACCGTTGAATTTTTGTGTGGACGAGGGGCTATGTATACAACAGGTGAAAATTTCGTCATCAATGGTGGAATGTCAGTTAGGATTTAGTCACATCTTTATGAATATTTAGGTAATGATAATAGTTATTTTAGCAGTTAATATATTATTAAATAAATAAAATTCTCCAAATATTCGAGTTGTTTTACTAATTGATTATAAGTTTATACTTAAACAAATACCTAAGATTGTTTCCTTGTATTCAAGTAGTAAATTTTAAAGAATGATATCATTTGCTAGGAGATGTTGTACAAATGTTAAAATAAAAGCATCTGAGTATCACTTAAGGCAATCGAAGTTAATTGATCTTATAAGAAAAGAGAAAAGTAGTCAAACACCTATAACTGTTGTTGTTCCTGGTAGTAAAATCTCTTATTGTGCCCCTGATGTTCCACATAATTTCCGGCAGTGTTCTTATTTTAGATATTTATGTGGTGGTACTTTTCCAGAGGCTAAATTAATTATTACTGCAGATGCTGATTCTTCAAACCATAAATCTATATTATTTTTAAAAGACGAGACAGAGTATGATTACGTTTGGCACGGGAAAAGGATTGATAATTCAGTCATAAAAGAAGAAGGAAGTTTAGATGAAATACTTCCTCTATCAGAGTATGAAAAATTTTTACATAGCAGAACGAAGTCAACTTTTGGATTTGATGTTAATGGTGACTTCGATGATACTGAAAGAAAAATATTTTTACAAGGGGTTTCTCGGACAACCGTATCTGATAAACTTGATGAATTACGTTGGATAAAATCAAATGATGAGATAAGTCTAATAAGAAAAACCTGTGAAATTGGATCATCTTCAATGAACAGTGTAATCAAAAAAGCAACTAACATTAACCACGAAAATGTTTTTGTTGGTCTCCTAGAATATGAAATGAGGAGACGTGGTGGAGATTGTCTAGCATATCCACCAGTTGTCGGAGCGGGTGAACGTTCTAACATTATACATTACCTTGATGCTAATAAACCAATAAAACCTTCAGATTGTGTATTAATTGACGCAGGTTGTGATTATGGAGGATACTCTTCAGATATAACTCGTTGTTTTCCAATATCAGGTTCCTTTACACCAATTCAAAAGGCATTGTACGATGCACTAGATGAAGTTCATATAGATTGTTTAGATTATTGTAATACAAGTCAACCGTTACTCTTAAGTGATCTTTATTTTTACATGCTAAAAAAAATGTCACAATATTTCACTGAATTGCAACTTTTTAAAAATTCTTATCATACAAGTGAAGAAATATTACATATCGTTAATGATATATGTCCACATCATATTTCACATTACTTAGGTATGTATTTGTTGTAACAATTACTTGTAGTGATTGGGAGATTACTGTTCTTTTTTTAACTATTGATTATTTTATAGGATTAGATGTACATGATTCACCGACTGTGAAAAGAAATATACCACTGGTAGATGGAGTTGTTTTTACTATTGAACCTGGTGTTTATATAACTCATGATAATGAATTTGTGAGAGATGAATTTAAAGGTATCGGTTTCCGTATTGAAGATGATATTTTATATACAAAAAATGGAATTGAAAATCTGACAAAATCGTGTGTAAGGGATAGTAAAGATATTGAAAATATTATGAATCCTTCCTTTTAATAGTTACTTAATATATTAAAATAAAAGTACTTTTTTTTCACGTTTTGTTTTATAATATTGTTGTTAAATCAACTAGTGAAAGGAGATAAAACTTTCTCCTGCTATCATATCACTATTTTTCTAGAAAGACAAAATTAATATAATAGTATTATAAACTTTATGTTGATAAAGTGATTTGTTTGTTGATATATGTCATTTTATAAATTAATCCTAATATATTACGATAAATATAAATTAAGATATTTCAAAATACAAAAATTGAGTTGGTGTTTAATGTAAAGATTGGTTAGTCAGAATTAGATATACTTGAGATAGATAGATTTCACACAAATCACTTTCTCAACCGGATCATAAGTTATAGATATTGTAGGTTGTTAAAAAAATTTATTTGTACAGTAGAGTTGATGATGTTGAAGAGGGGTTATGTCTTCATAAAAATTTAGTACAAATAGTGACAAATTTTAATATAAAAATAGTTTACTTATCAGAAATATTAAATTAAAATTTAATATGTCTCAATCTTATCATAGGCCAAGACCTCACGGTTTAGCTGCTGCTGTATTAGATAAACAAGCAGCCAAATTTAATGAAATAGAGGGAAAAAATTTACTAGATTGGATTAAAGATATTACTAAAGAGGATGTTGAAACTGAATGTACAGCTGAATCATTCAAAGAATTATTAAAAGATGGACAATTACTTTGCAAGTACGTTTTTTTTTAAATTTATATAAAATATATCTTATTTAGGTTGATAAATGCAATCAAACCAGGAACAATTAAAAAGATTATGAAACCTATATCAAATTTCAATTGCTTAGAAAATATAAATCAATTTTGTAATGCTGCACGTACCCTTGGAGTTAAAGATGAAGAAACTTTCCAATCAGTTGATTTATACGATGGTAGAGATCTTTTTTCAGTTTGTGTATCATTACAAAGCCTCGGTAGACAGGTTGAAAAACAATTTGGACTTCCAGCACCAAAACAAATTGAGAGATCAAAAATATAATTTTATCCATTTAATTTCAACAAAATATCAAACAATAAATCTTAAAAACAAATTTTAACAAATCTAATAAAGTTAGTTTACTTTTAATTTTTGAATAAACAAAATTCAACAAAACGTTGGGATAATTGTGATATGATGGCAAGGGTAAACGTTAGTATGACCTTCTTTAACACGTTTACGATTAATTTCATTGAGTTTGAGAAACCGTCTTCGATGCCTCGATTTTGCTTCTTCTGCATTTTTTTCAACAATTTTAGAGTTACTTAAGAGTATAAGTTCACCCTTTGACGTATATATTTAAATTTCATCTATATTTTTAAAAATATCTATAAATTCTATCTTTTTTAAATTTATTATTTATAATAACTAGATGTTCATGATGAAATAATTTTTGGTGGAGACACACATTCATAAATTTTTTTTACAGTCGTTCATTGTTTGCTAGACAAATTGAAATGGTAAAAAAGTAAGTTAACGACAAAAAATACCTGTGAGGGGATTAATAAATTTCATAAATCGCATGAAAAAACCTTTATGTTTATGAAAAGGATAAAGCAAAGTCCGGTTATTAGAAAAACAACAGATCATTCAAACTTTTAATTATCCATATATAATTTTGAAAGATTTTTGTTTTTTAAATATAGTTAAAATAAATATTTTAGTGCTTTCATATTTGTTTATAAATTAAATAGTAAGGATAATGGGATAAGGAACGGAATTATTATAAATATATAAAAAAAACACCACTTTGATTTGATGAATATTACAATATTTTTTCTACTTATTTTGACACCAATCATACAACATTCTTCTATAAAGTCAGAGTTGATACAAAAGAAGTATGTTTTTTTGAATAATTGGTTCTTTATAATATACATTTTCCTAATATTGTATCAAAAGGAAAAATAAAAAAATATGGTAGTAATGAACATAATGAAACTGCAAGAACATACATGATTTTAAAAGATTTTGTGCATTAGATTTAAATTTATTAATATATTATTAGAAAATAATTTTTAAATACATAAATTTAATTAATTAGAGTCTTATATATGTATTTTAATAATTATAGTCTGAATTTTTTTTTCTGTTTTAAAAATCAGAGTCTTTCTCATTTCCGATTTCTTAGAAGACTTCTTATTCAACCTTTTTTCCATGATATTTTTGGTAGAATGTGATAGGTATTTTGGGAATTGAGAGAACATTTTTAAAAACATCATCTGGTATATTTGAAATATTCTCCTTTGTTATGTGATGCCACAAAGAGAGATCAGACTTTGTGGTAGCATCATCTGGAGAATTTTCAACCTCCCTGCCATTAACGCATTTCCTACACTCTAACTTGTCATGAGTGTCACTGTTTGTACCAGTCTTTAACTCATGTTGAGATTTCAATTCTTCGACATTTAAGGGCCTAATTCTGCTTGTTTATTAAAAACACATGAACTGAGAGTCTTTTTTTCTACTTGTCTTTAAAATATTCTTTCTTGAATTGTACCTGGTGCAAGAAAACGGTAAATGAAACAAGTCTTTGTTTGTTCATCCCTCCATATTTTGGCTATCGCTTGTTTATCATTAGCTGGATTCCAATCTGGATCAAATATTACCAATCTATTTGCACAAATTAAATACATTCCACATTCAGATCTTGAAGACAATAAAAATATAAATATTTCAATCTCTAGATCGTTAAATTATTTAACTTCACCACTTTGATTGACAAGAATGCTATTACCAAGACGAAGACATTTGTAATTCTAGCTTGTGGATAATTTTTCAAGTAATTTAAAAGTGCCGCAGTAATTTGATACAACGACGATTTTATCGTTGGTTTTCTCTTTAGTATATGCAAGAAGATAGTAAAGAGTTAACATTTTGTTAGACCATACCGGATCAAAATTTAATTCCTTATTGTCAAGCAATCAGCCTGAGTTAAACTGAATATAAATAGTAAACAATTATTCACGCAATCTACTTACCCTAGTGTAATACTTTTAAGATTGTAAAAAATTAGATTATTAATGATACAACATATTTAAAGGAATTAACAAATTGAGTAATCAAAATTTTAAGGAATTAAAGAATTTTAACAACAAATTTTTTGATAAATTGAGGCGATTAAAATTATTATTTAGCATTAGTTTTTTAATTTGTGTAAAATATTGATAATTCTAAAAATTTTATGTGATTTTAAACACTTGATATATCTAAACCAATCAGCATACTTACATACCAATTTGATCAAATGTATTAAAAGTTCAGTCTATTAATTTCACTAACTTGACTAAAAAGTTATACAACGAAAATAACTAAAGCTTGCAATTTGTTTATTTGGGTTAATGTTTTGAAAAATTGTTACTCTGGGTATTAAAAACGTATTAAAAAAATGGAAAATTAATAAATTGAAAAATTAGTAAATTGAAATAATAATATATATTGAAATATTAATAAATTGGTATATCAATAAATTAAAATTTCGATTCAGCTATTATCATAGATTTTGTTTTCCTAGGTTCTGGGGTATTAAAATCCGAAATTTCAAATGGCAACCTGTAAAGAATTATTTTAAATAAAGTATAAATTCCAGATTGTATTTGTCTATATCGGAAAATAGTTAAGTAAGCATCGTAGATGTAGCAATGATCATACATATAGAATCAAATCCTTCGTCTACTATACATATGATGTAGATTTAATTAATATATATATCTTTAATAATTTGATATCAAGCATGAACATAAAAAATGACAATAATTTTATTAAATTTAAAGTAAATACTACTTTTGATTTATAAATTTACTTAAACTAGTAATATTTCATAAGAGTAATTGAAGATAAACTTTTAATATTTTTAACATTTACAAACACTACAACATCTTTAATTTTGTTAAACAATTTTCTGATTAAAACAAAAGCAATCTAGAGTATTGTGTTTTATTTAAAATAATTCTTTATCGTTTGCCATTTAAAAAATTGGTATTTTAATACTTCAGAAATCAAGGAAACTAAGTCTATGTTAATAATTGAATCGGAATTTTAATTTATTGATATATTAATTAATTAATATTTTAATATACTAATTAATTAAATTTATTAATATTTCCATTAATTAATTGTTTATTTTATTAATATGTTTAAAATACCCAAAATAACAAACTTTCAAAACATAAACCCAAATAAACAAATTGATAGTTTTAGCTATTTTCATTGTATAACTTTTTAGTCTAGTTAAATTGATAGACTGAACTTTTAAAATAATTGATCAAATTGGTATGTAAGTATGCTGATTGGTTTAGATATATCAGGTGTTAAAGATCATATAAAATTTTTAGAATTATCAATATTTTATATAAAACAAGTTATTAAATTTCAATAAAAATTTAATGCTAATAATAATTTTAGTTACTTCAATTTTTTTAAAAAATTTATTGTTTGAATTCTTTATATTCCTTAAAATTTTAATCACTTAATTTTTTAATTCCTTTAAATATGTTGTATTATTAATATTCCAATTTTTCACAATTTTAAAAGTATTGTTCTAAGGTAATTAGATTGCGTGTACATTGTACTATTCTTTTGTATTTCTAGAAGGTGTTAGTTAGTCAGTTGCTTAGTTAGTCTGTTACCTATTTAATTATCTAAATAATTAAATCTGTTTATTATAATCTGTTTTTTTTATATTTGTGGTTTAAATAAAAAAGGGTATCTTTAGAGCGGAACAACACGCCAACAAAAATAATCTTGTATAATTTTTACTCCTGTGTTTATTTCCTACTACTGGAGACCAGGCAAATCATTTAATTTTTGCTTTAGTAAGAATTATATTTTAGACTTACTTAAGATCTTCTGTTTTGGTTTCCCCTTTTTTGGTTAAATATATTTTTTCTTTTACACTTCTAACTCCTAAAATTTTACAATAATAAAATGATAATATGATATAATAAACTGAATAATTAAGTAACTATATAATAATAATAAAATATTCTGATGAAGTTATAATACTGTAACGTCCCATAGAAGACGCTGACTTAAGAAGCATATAAATAGAAGAATATATACTAGTAAAGCACATTCGTTCTTTCTGATTGTTAACATTTAAATTCAATAAACTACTTTCTTACTCATATTGTTGATTCATACTAAAGAGAAAGCACTTCTATAAAAAAACTTATAATATCAGCATATAATGATAACTAATATGGTTACATTATTTTTTAAATAAATAAAGTAGCAGATTACTTCTTTTTACACAGAAACATTTACACGAAAAATCGTCCTTAGTTTTATTCTTTCGTATGCAATTTTAATTTGGGGACGAAAAAATACTACATTATGATGTTTATTTGTGTAAATGTCTTATTATATTTGATAAACGCTGAATTAACATTTTTTTTATGTCAGTTAATAACATCATATTAAAGCACAATCAGCGCCTTATCAAAGCCTTTATAACTTTTGGTTAATGTCATTTCTTCATTTATATTTCAAAAAAAATACAATTCATCTCTACATTATTGTAATAATATTCTTACATTATAGTAAAATTTTTTAATAATAATTTGTTTCGTGGAGGATATACGTAAGATGAAAGTTATCCAAATAACTCCACAATTTAATTAACACAAATTTATTATCACCTAAATCTAAGCACAGACACAACTTAACAATACTCTTATAGTTACTTTATAGCGGCCACCTAGGATGTATTATTATTATTATATTCACTGTTAGAACTTACTATAACACAACTTTTAATCTTTTGGGCCTAAAATTCCCAATACAATTACTTCAGTTCTATTACTTTTTACATCCCAGCTGAAACATATTAAGTAAATTAATTAATAATATAGAAACTATGAATACAATAAAAATGATTATGTTAAAAATATTATGAAATGTTAAATTTTATTTTTGAATTTAGACGATTTTACAAATCTCTTGAAGGAATCATTTTGAAATTCATTTATTTTACTGAGTTTTATACTTTATTTTCTAATTTTTAGGTAATTATTTATAAGCGAACATGTCTAGAATCACAAAGTTTCAAAGATTTATAGATGAGCCAATGTTTGAGAAAACAATATCGGACGTTCCCGGTATTGGCAAAAAAACAGCAGAAAAATTCGTAAATGCCGTAAGTTTTTAATTCATTTAATTTAATGAATTTTACAGGGAATAACAAAAGAAATTCAGCTATATTTACTCTACAAATTAATAGAAATGAACGATAGAGTGTTCATTGAATTCCTTATGGAATCCGCTAAAATGTCTTCCAGGTACGTTATTCAATGTACTAAAAGTTTATCTGACTATGAACAATTCCATGAAGATTTTGAGGAACTTGATCACGAATTTATGGAATTTGTGCCACAAGTTAGGAAAATATGGAGACAATTTTATTTCTACTTTGATTTCTTTTATATTTTCTGACTTTAACTGATTACTTTTTGAATGTTGTCCTACATCTTATATTCAATGTAGAACATCACAGTTTGTATAAAAGTTTTTATAAATTTTTTTGTACTTTCTGGAATATTATGATATAATATCAACTTGATGGTCTTACTTTTTTCTACAACATTTTTCAAGATCTTTTTTTGGATATCAAGTTTAAAAACATTTATATTGATTTATGTGACGGCTATTTTTAATATTTTCTAATTGAAAAAAATTAAACATAACTTTTCTTCCACCAACGTTAATTTCAAATAAAATTAATGTTATTTGATACCAATTTCTTTAATGAAAATGCACAAAAAAGACAGCACTTACATAAACCACTATAATTTCCTTTAATTTTTAGCTTTTTATAAGAATCTTTAATAATGTGGTAGAAAACAAGTAAATCTATCGAATAGATATAATATTATAAAGTTCTAGAAGGCATAAATAAAGTTATTAACCATTTTATATAAACCGTGATGTAACTTTTGGTACACTCTGTAAAAATATATATTACTGTTAGAACGAATATAAACTAGGGTAATTATTTGTCATAACGGAATAGGATGACATCAATAAAATAAATAAAATATTTTAATAAAGTTTACTTATTTAAAAGCTATTATAGTATGGAATGGCATAATATTAATAAAAAATTAAAAGGCATGTTTCTTCTTAACTTTCAGAGGGAAATTAATTGTAATAAAATTTTCTGTAGAAAATAGTTTTATTAAAAATAACGGTGTTTATAGGTTGCTTAAAGAGTTAGTACCAGAGTAGTAGAATAATTTAATATATTGTTAGTAAATATTAGAAGCGAGATGAATTATGATTTGAAGCGTGGTGATCAAGCCAGAAAAAAAATTTAACATTTAAATACATATGAATTAATAAAAAATTAATGAAATAAAATTTTATGTAAAACTCAGTTAAACTTGAAAAATAAAATTATTATGATGACAATCATTTGTTAATGAAAATAATTGTGTTTTATTAATTGTCGTGCCTACATTTTTTTATAATTTCTATCAAAAAAGACTATTTTATTCAAAAATTTGTAAAAATAAAAAGAAAAACAATGATTAAGCAATTTTTTGGTGTGGTTTGGACAAATTCTCTATCTTCTTTTGTAACACTAGCAATTTTTATTTATCTTTGTACCAAATGTTTTAACCAAAATTTTTTAAAGATAGTGTTTATTATAAACTACTCATACAACTTCAACGTAAATTTATTTGTAAGTAATAAAACTGAAAAGAGTAACATAAAATATTATTACAAAAGGAGTTACTTACCCTAACACTCTTGGATTTTGTATGACTACTTTATGAAAAGAATTTTATTTATATATTTTTAATTTTGATGATATATTTTTTTGATACATTCGCGTGTAATGTATATCAGTATTTTAAAAAAGAAATGATCAAATTGAATTTTATGCGAACATTAATTTTTCTAGAACTTGGATTATATTTTTAAACATTCAGTATCCTGTTTATAATAATTGATACCACGCAACCATAATATTTATTATCATTAAAAATATTAATCACTCATTTCTTTTGAATGTTTTCTCCATAAACAAAATAAAAACATTCTGAACATCATATTGTCAGTGGTTGTTTAAAATTGTCTTTAAATATATGTATCTTGATAATTTATAAAGATTTTTAAAAATAAAGAATTGATATAACATTAAAACAACATTTTTTTATATTATCTATCAACCAAAAACACTTCTAAAAAATCAACTGTGTTTAAAGCACATATTTTATTTAGAAATTGATATGAATAAATTTGATTAAAAATTGAAATTATAATAACAATTTTATCTACTACATCATTATTGATAAAATAATCATTTATATATTCTACAAGTTCTTAATCAAATAAATCAAATATTCTTATTATGTAATTGGAAATTTTTGAATGATTTTATTTTCATAACTATCAAATTATCATTTTAAAAAAATTTCTTTTGTAATTTAGTATTTTGAAATTTCCTTCATTCTTACTTAAAAATTATGTTAAAATAAAACAATAACATTCAAAAAAAAATATAATCAGAATGGCATATATCAATGTAAAATAATAATGTTAATAAAAAATTTTATTTTCACAAACTTTTATATGATATATTTTTATTAATGTACAAACAATTTTAAAGTGATTTTGTTTATTTCAAAACTTTGTTTGTTCTATCAGCCTTCTTTATTTTGTTAAATAGTAATATTTCTTTTACAATTGAATTATAACACACACATCTTTGACACTGTAAAACAATTTAATTTTCGAGTAGTACATTTAGACAAAGAGAAAAAAATATATTTTTGTCCACAGTTGTCATCAAAAACGGTTGGTGTATCACAAATATTTTTCTGATTAGTTTAAAGTCATATACGTCTTTCCTGTTAATAAAATTTAAATTACTAATAGTAAAATTTAAAAATAGGCAATAGCACAATATGTCATTAAATAATTTAGACTTTTATCAGTGTATAAGCAAGATAAATTAATAAATATCAATATTTTAGTAGTTATTGAGATAGTAAATATAAATATTTTTATTGTTTTAATAGATAAAGAAGTGCTTGATCAAAAATGTGTAACATTAATAAATAATTTTAAAAATTGTTATCATTATTTGAATATTTCAATTTTATTAATATTAAAAAAATAAACTGTATATGCTATTTTTTTAGAAATTTTATGCACAGATTAAAATTATAAACAATAACTAGATTGGTCAATTTACAGAATATTACTTATTTATTTGTATTTGTTTAAGAAATCATGCACTATTTTTGTAAATAAAATTTTTTAAAATTACGGTATTTTTACATTATTTATTATTACTTTACATATTTTTTAGCATAATTATTATCACATAAAAACGTTACTATGAATTTTTAAAATTTTTTTATATATATAATCTTATTTTCATGCATTTAACTTATGAAAATACGACAGGTATGTCTCAAAATTACTTAAATTTTACTACTGCTTTTTATAAAAAGTATAAATAGTTTAAAAAATGACGCTTCTGTTTTTTTTAACAAGTATTTCAATATCTCTAATTGCCTTTATAGTTTACAACTTTGCCTAAAACCAAGATTCAAAAAAGTACTTAAAATTAAAAGTTTTTATTTTATTAATTACAAAAAAACTATAATATATCGTATTTGTTTGCCAAAAAGATAAAGTTGTTAAGGTTTATAATCAGAAGATAATTCTAATTTTAATAAACACACATGGTATTTATATAAAGTTGATGTAAAAGAAATTTTTCTACGACAAAGTATGTGGACAAATTATTCTTATCAATCGAACTTTCCTGGGACACCAATAGTTTTTGATAACAACTATAAACAAAAATGAATTTCGTTCTCTTTATCTAAAGGTACTACTCGAAAATCGAATTGTTTTTCAGTGTCAGAGCTGTGTGTGAATTTATGTAGCAATTTATTTATACTAACTAATAAACAATATCAAATTACATACGATAAAATCATATAACAATAAAATCAACACCTCATCTATTGTCTATATATTTTCTTGGTTTCTCTAAAGTTTCAATATTATACTTTGCAAAGAACTTCAATTCGTTTTGACTTTCATTTCCCTATCCGTAATATTGTTAATAATATTTATCATGATTTTCTGATATTTAGTTGGATTTTTTTAGAGGCAATAACTCTGCAAGAAAAAAGATTACTAGTTTTACAACGGAGAATATGGACGAAAACAACAATATACTCCCATTTCTCAGTTTTGGTAATGTACCTGCACAAATATTCTAACGCACCGTAAGTATTAATTCATTTGATTTCTTGAATTAATTTTTAAGAATACAATGACTACATTTCTATTGTGCGGAATGTATTTATATTTGGGCAGAGATAATAATGAATTTAAAGAGTTTCTTATAAACGAATTACATATAAATGCCGTAACTGCAGATCAAATCACTAAAATTATCTCAAAGGGTGCTAGAGGGCACTCACGAATAAAATCTATTGCAAAGAAAATATAAATGACAATATGTATTCATCATAATTTCCTTAACAATTGTTGATTGTTACAAATAAATATTCAAAAGGTGTGTTTTTCTTCTTAACTCTAAGAGGAGAATAATTTTAGAGATTTTTTGACAAACCACCTAATTTACCCTTAAAAAATAAGTATTTTGACAATTTAAAACATAGTTTTGTTATCAAGATAATTTTCCTTAATGTAAATGAAAATAAATGTGTTTCGTTATGATTCAGTTTTGTAGTAAGTTCCTCAATAGAAATAAAACAAAATAATATTTATAAATATATTTACTTATATTAACAAATAATAATAACAATAATATAATAAATTAAAGAAAGCTTTTTATTGTTTGTTATGGATGGCTAATGTATTTTATTGAAAATTTTTAATAGCCCCTTTAATATTATGTGCGAAAATAAAAAAATATGGTGGAATAAAAATGATTCGAAAACATAATATAATTATGTATAAATATAGAATTAAAGAGAAAATATTATCATTACATTTCGGAAGGAGCAATGAAATTTGTTAAGGTGAGCTAGATTAATTTTTCAACATTTTATCTTTATAATGTTACTTTTCTTATAGTTTTCAATAATTTTGTTAGTATTGACTGTTTCTGTTACACAAGGACAGAATAATGACTTTAAGAATAAAGCTATTCAAAATATGAAAGAAAGATTAGATCCAGTAAGAGTTAGGCTTCATGATTTTATTGTTACTAAAATTGAAGAACCAGATAATGATACTTTAACTGATAGAACATGCCCTCAAAATATGACATATACTGAATGTGGAGGGTGTGAAAAAACATGTATTAATAGAGAAATGGCCTGTACGATGATGTGTAGACCCCCAGGCTGTTATTGCAATCCTGGGTATTTTATCAATGAGCACGGTGAATGTGTTTTGGAGAGTGACTGTCCACAACCTGAATCTGGAGAGGTAGTCAACCCACCTGCTACAGTTGATGGTAACTCAAAGACTTGTCCAACAAATTATACTTATCTAGAATGTGGAACTTGCAATGATAAATGTGGTGGTGCAGTCATGTGTACAAGAGAATGTAAGAAACCAGGATGTTATTGTGTTGTTACAGCAGCATTAGATAGTGATAATTATTGTATTCATAAATCTGACTGTTCAAATGGAGATTCTGACAATAAACCACCTCAATCAAAAATAATTATTAAAATAATTAGAAAAGGTCCTCGAAAGTGCAAAAAGACTCCAATTCCAATAAGAAAATGTAAAAAAAACGAGACATGGAATCATTGTGGGAACAGATGTGAAGGTACATGCAAGGAAGAAAACAAAATATGTCCTTTTATTTGCGAACCTGGTGCGTGTGTCTGCAATAAAGGATTCCTAAGAAACGATGATGGTGTGTGCGTTCCCAAAGGCAATTGCCCTAAATAAATCAAGCCTTGAACTCACTTCGCTCGTCGCGACTTGCCCACAAGGCCAGCTTTTTTTATATCATTGTATGATAAAATATACTATGTTTAATAAAAAGATATAAATTAGTAAAGAAACTATTTTTTTAAAAAATTATGCTTAATTTTTTTTATCTTTATATAAACATCGTCAATTTTTTTAAATACAATATTAAACATGCGTATATTCTATAAAATCTACCAATTTTATTGAATGATATTATGAATCACAAATTTCAAGATTTTTCATACTTAAGTAGATGTATCTCAATAGCAAAAATTTAAATGAAACTACTACTTATTTTTTCTTTTCTTCATACTCAAATACATTTTTTATTTTAATGAAAAGAAGTACATAAAACGAAAACCACTTTAAAAAGATAAACTTTTTCTCTAATATATAAGGGAATTTTCAAAAACTTGCCTATTTCCAAGAATTAGACTTTTTTGGTAACTTTTTGTTTTATTACGTAGTAAGCATTAAAAATTGCAACTATCTGTGAAATGTCAATAAAAAACAAATTAATCCATAAAAAATAACTATTTTTATTTTAAAATATTTTTCTTAGCTGATTTTGGGTCATCACGGATATTTTGATAACGACGTATCGTATTTTAATAGTTGAGGTATTTAAATGTTCGCAATGATTAATTCTAGATAAAGTTTTTTTCGTTGTTTAATATTTAACCCTCTTGGCACATTTTTTTAGATGGAAGTTATGAAAAAGTTGTTTTATAGAATATTAAATGAAAATTTAAATTCTTATATCTCGACGGTAAATAATTTTACAAAAACCTTTTTTTTTTCGCTGGATAGATATTTTTATTCTACACAATAAAAAAAATTCCGCAACTTAAGGTTCAATTTATTATAAATTGTAGTAAAAATGTAATGAATTTTGTAAAACACTTTTTATAATTTTTGTATAGGTACATTTTTAGGTAAAATTGTATAACAATTACAATACATTCATGTAAAAATTCATTTTTTGTATATATAAGACAATTTTACATAAATTGTTATGTATATATTAAATAAATGAACTTTTAATTTATGTGAAAATTACAAAAAATCATTGCAATACGCATTTATTTGATTCTGCTTGCTGCAAAAATACTTTTACACTCTATTGGATATTATATAGTTACAAAACATATAAAATTAACAATTAGTCCATTAATAGAAACTACTGAACATATTGATACACAATTAAGAATGCAAATCTCTGCTAGAAAGGTATTCTCCAGAGTTTTACCAAAAAAAATGCTCCATATAGAGGAATTTTAACATAAACAACATGCTAATATGATAAAAAATTAATTAATAATACGATAACAGGTGAACAGATAGAATTTATTACAAAAAGTTGAGTACCCATTATTTATCAACTTATAATTCTAAAAAGTTTTTTAAATCTATCTTCTTACGGTACCTTTAATTATAGTAATCTTTGAAAATACAGTATCCAATTCTTAAAGCTACTAAGAACAGAGGTATTTCCATAATATTTAAAACACATCTTAAGAATGAACAGCTGATTATACAGGGAAAGAAGAGAAATTGGTAGAAAAATTAAATATTAAACAGATTAAAGCTTATTTTAAGAAGATTGAAACACCTTAATAACTGCAAAAATAATTTTATCAGTTTGTCAACATGTTAGTTACCTAGAATTCATAATTTAAAAAATAGGTTTCAAGCATAAATTATTAAGTTGAGGTACCTATCGTCGTAGGTGTAGTAGAATTACTTTTTGGAGAAGTATGAATACATCATGACAGGTTTGATTACCCTTATGCACGGTTGTTTTTTGGTCGTTTTTTGCTTATTTTACAAATTTGCTTAAATTCTAGCGTAGATTTTTTTTGGCACCATTTTTTTGGATTCTAACCGAGAATGCACTAATCTTTAAGAAAATTTACAAATAACTCAAGAATGTGTAAAGTTTAAACTTAATTTTGGTACTTTTATAAATGATGAAATTAATTTGTCTTTTAGTGGTATGTTAATGAAAGGTTTTTTGAATAATTATTTTTGATTCAGGGGCATCATTAAAAGTTAATGTATGGAAACAAAAGATTCTGAAATTTATAAGTAATAATGTCAGATTCAGGTGTTTCATAGTAAATTCATGTGTACAAAGCATTCGATTCATGAAATTGGAAGAAAAAAACTCTGGATTTATGATTTTTCAGAAGACTTGTAGGTAAAAGTGTTGGTATATTGCATACAAATTAAAAATTCCTTAATTTAAGGTTGAAATTTAATGTAAATTGTCATAAAATTCACTAAAAAATATAGTGACAATTTAATGAATTTTTAATACAATTTTAGGTAGAATTGTTATGCAATGTTAGGTAAAAACCTAATGCATTTAGAAAAAATGAATTTTTACAAAAATGGATTTTCTAGTTCGATAATTTTAATAAAAATTACTTTACAAATCTACTTAAAAATGTATAACAATTCTACTTAAAATTTTATAAAAATTAAATACATTTTTTACAAAAATCCATCTTTTAAGAGTATTACAATTTTACACAAATTGTTATATACATCTTAAATAAGTTAATTTTTAATTTGTGTGTTCTAATGGTACAAAATCATCTGCATCCTAACATGTAGCTTCTAAAAAATGGTACATACCTTTTGTTATTCCTAGTTTTTCTTTTAATGTACATCTTTTACATAAATTTGTAGATAAAGTAACTAATATTTTTAATGTCTTTGACTATCCTTTTTTATCTACACACGATTTACTATCCCTGATTCAATAAACCTAAAATAACAAATATGCCAAAGTTTTTATTTTTTTAGTAAATCAAGCAGAAAAAAAAATTAATCAATTTAACTGTAGAAAAATTAATAAATTAATATTTTTAAAAACTTTAATCAGTTAATTGATTTTAAATTCTGAGTTAACTAATAATTTTAAATAATCGAAAAATAAGGAAACTCAATAATATCAATTACATTTATACTTATGACTTTTTAAAATATTATGTTGTTTATCTATTAATAAAATTTGACGTTTGTAATTCTAAACTATCATTTTTTTATATTGTTAATATTACAATAGTTATAAAAATTTTAGTCGTTCAATTTGATTAATTTGACTAAAATTTCATGCAACGAATGTATGTAATAGTGTCAACTGTTTACAAAATTTTAAATATATAGAATGCCAAATAGTATGTACATTAAAAAATAAAAGATTGAACACTTTGCAACGTTAAAATTTAAATATATTGAAATGTTAATATATTAATTAATGTAAAATATAATAATTTTAAATCCAAATAAATAAGCACATAAAATCAAATCTTTCGTCTACTATACATATGATGAAGATACAAGTAATATATATATTCTTAATAATTTGATACTACTTTTACCGTTATTAACATAAACAAAAGAAATAAGAAAAAGAATTTTTATTAAAAATGTCACCCAAACTTTTTAAAATAAACTTATTTTAATTAAAAAATGTAAACCTATTAGTAATTAAATACTTTAGTAATTTTGTGTTAAAATTCCTATATTTTACATAAATTAATAAACTAACATTTCAATATATTTATATTTTAATTTTGCAAAGTGTTCAATCTTTTATTTTTTTAATGTACATACTATTTGGCATTTTATATATATTAAATTTTGTAAACAGTTGACACTATTACATACATTTGTTGCATGAAATTTTAGTCGAATTAATCAAATTGAATAAAATGAACAATTGAACTATTAATATAAAGATAATATAAAAGAATGATAGTTTAGAATTACAAACATCAAATTTTATTAATAGATAAACAACATAATATTTTAAAAAGTCATAAGTATAAATGTAATTGATATTATTGAGTTTCTTTATTTTCCGATTATCTTAAAATTATTAATTTTTTAGAAGTTAAAGTCAATTAACTGAATTAAAGTTTTTAAAAATATTAATTTATTAATTTTTTTACAGTTAAATTGATTAATTTTTTTTTGCTGCTAAATTTACTAAAAAAATAAAAACTTTAGCATATTTGTTATTTTAGGTTTATTGAATCAGGGATAGTAAATCGTGTGTATCATCATACATAGCGTTCACACACATTCAAATGAATCTGCCTTAACTTTGGAATTCTTTGAATTGACCCAAATTATAATTACATCATGCAATTGTTCCATTTGATCAGAGTAATCTTTTAGTATATCACTATATGTTACATTTGCTTCATGTACATGCCCAGAATGAAAGTATTCAACAATTGAAACACAAAAAGAACATAGTACTTGTGACAAAAAAGACTTCATTAATTCAATCTTCATTTGTGGAAAAAATCTAACAGTTCTTGATAAGATATCTGTTAAAGAAGGAATAAAACCAAGAGGATTATGTTCTAATACTGTCAAAAGTGATTTAAAACATATTTGTGAGGAAAACGTGATAAACTAGGAGGGAACTTTTGTAGTAATGCGTCTATGACATTATATACAAATCTATCACTCTTACCTTATGTCACTAAAACTTCCTTTCCAGACTCAACCCATTCTTCCTCATTTTCTTTTGTTAACGTTATTTTTTGTGTAGCTAAATTTATTATTAATAATCCTTGTTATTCATATATACTTTTTAATATGCTACATACAAAAAAAGGTATCACAAAAAGTAGAAAAATGTATCGATCATTGATACAATTTTTTTAACAATAAAAAATTTTTTAAATTCAACACAAAAATTTTTTTCCATTGTTTTGTTACTCAAAATAATATTAAATTTTATTAATTTTTATAAAACTTCTTCTTTTTGTTGCTCACCTTTTCATTTTGTTACCTACATCTCCATTTTGTTTAATAAAAAGTATTTAATATTCAAACAAAATAAAAAAAGAATGTCTATCGTTTTTACCAGTGAAATTTATTTTAAAGTAAACAATTACCAATAAACAATTTTTTGATTTAAATATATTATCATCAACAGACAAACTGTCTAATAGACTTAATTTATCTTTTTAGTTATAACATTAATTAGTTAAAAATAAGACATCAAAGTTATTTATATCTAACAAAATGATTTATTATAATCTTTTTCTTAGTATTTTCGTTGTATTTTAAATAATAAATTGTTATTATCTTCATTAATAGTAATAACCATTTAAATTAAACTTTTTTTATTTTCAAAAAATAAATAATTCATAAAATTGATTACCCATTATCAAATAATAAAGTTTATTCTCAATAATCTAAAATAACTCAAAAAAGAAACATGATATACTTATATAAAAATGTATGTTAAAATATTTTCATGAAAATTTAATAATATTTCATTAATTTTCTTTCTTCGCAATATATATTGTTTAAATGGCACATTATATCAAATTTAGAATTGCTTTCTTTAATTTTATCATTAATACCTGTTTTTTCTTAAAACATATGCATCGTTTATTAATCATCAATCTTGAAATAAAAAAATAATTTATTTTTGATGTCTATAAATGCTTTTTTTATTCGAAGTATTATTTTTATTATAAAATTTGTCTAGTTGTTGTCTAAAGTAGCTTTAAAAAATATTTATCATTCAAAAACTCTCCTTTTATTGCTTTAGTACTGTAGAATTTTTCTACAATCATATGAATTAAAGTTTTATTTTACAAGATTGTTAGATATAATATTTTTAAAAATTAATACATGGTCCTAATATGTGTATTTTACTAAAAAATTGTTTAAATGTTTCAATTTAAAAATATTAATTTCATTAATGTTCATCAATACTTTTATAAAATAATGTATTTCTATAACATATAAAATAAAATATCCAAATTATTTAGATAAACATTGTCCAATATTCAATTCTATACATCTTAAGTTAACATATTCTAAATAATCCCTAAAATAATATATCAGAAAGAGAGATCGGGAAAATATTTTCGATTAAAACTTTTATCTATCTTAATATATAATTATATTTAGCTTTTTATACCGATTTTCAAACATTATTAATGTTTTAAAAAAATAACGAAAATAAAAACGAGTCTGTACTTTGAATTTCTATAATATTTAATAACTTAAACACAGCATTTTATACTAATTAGAAGTTAAACTTAAGTATTCTGTTCATTTTACTATTTCATTACTAAAAATTTCTAACATTCAAAAACATATGTAATATTTTAACAGTAATTTATATTGAAATAAATTGGTTGAATGTATCAAACATATTTTTCTATCGAAAATAATGAATTAAAAAATAAAATAATTTGTTTTATATAGAAGGAAATATTGTTTAATATATAAAAATATAAATGTTTCATATATAAATTTTTAAAAGAGTAATTTAATAATATCATTTAGAAAATATTTAAATATTAATATTTTCCCAATAGTTTACTTCTCTAATATTAATAAAAACAATTTTATTTAAACCTTCTCAAAAAGAAAATTGTTAAATGTTTTCTTTGTTTTCACTTTTTGATTAATTAATTAATTTTAAATTTATATTGTCAAAATGAATCGTTTCCTTGAAGATATGGAGTACTATAATGGCTTACCAAACGATTTGAAGAGCATTATTTCCAAAAAAAATTGATAGTAAACAAAATATTATAATTGAATCTGATTTAAAATATCAGTGGAAGGAATTTTTGATAACAAAACTTAATTGTGAAAGTAAAGAAATTTGTCAGTATGAAAATGTAAATACAAAAAATATAAATTACCGAATAAAAAAATCATTCAATGAGTTGGTAATTTACTAAAGTAATTACAAAAGTAATAATAAAGTTCTTGATAAAATCGTTGATGATTTTCAGAATTTTTATCTACAACGTACAAAGCAAAGATAATGGATAAAGATTAAGGTTGATACACAGAAAAAAAAGGACACATGTTTGCAAAAAATGTAATAAATATGTCCCATCAAATAAAATTCAAACTTTATTTATTTGTGACTAATTTCGTCGCATTATTTCGCATATGACAACAACATAGATAATTAAAAAATCATTTAACATTAATTATTTAAGATAAATCTAATATTTTTAAAGAACTTTCTTGTAGAGATAAAAAAATACAACATTTTTTAAATTACAACAACATTTATATCTTATTTATTAAATAAAAATTATACTATAAATTAACAGAATTATATTATATATATGTTTTAGTTATTAATTTTTAAATAAGGGTCATTAAAAAAGTAGCTATTTAAATTTACAGATATTGGTACCATTTTCATTAACGTAAAATAACTTTTTTAACCAGTTAATATTTTCTAAAACAAGTATATGATATTGGTGAAAACAGTGGGTTTAAGTTTTTATACAAAGTTAAAAAAATTGCCATACTCGTCACTTAAAGTTAATTTTTTTCTAAACATTGGTTTATAGACACCATTAATTTTATATTATTATTACAAATAAAAATATTTTATAAACATAGTTTACTGAAAAATTATTATAAACAATTTTATTAAAAATAATTGAAAAAAATCAATACCAAAATTTTTTCCAGTAAATCAAAAAGTGGTTTAAATATTTTTTATAAACTAGAAAATTAAAAGTCTATTTCATATAAAATTTAAAACAAATACTTCTCGGAATTAAATGGAATATTTTCTTTCAATCACTTGGTTCACTAGCTTTTCGCAACATTAGAAGAAAAAATCTTTATCAGTTTTTTCGTTTATATGGAGTCGTCAAACCAAATAAACTTATTATTATTTTATTTAATATTATAAAAACTTTAACAAATATCCTAAATGTGAAATCGTATGAAAATGAGTTATCATTTTTTTTTAAATAATATATCTTTGTTCTTATTTTTGTGAACATTTTTAGAAAATGAATTATAATATTTTTAAAAATAAAAATTGTTTTTATTATATATACATTTTATAAATTGTAAACAAAATTACAATCAAAATGATAGTTTTAAATTTTGATTTTATTCAAGTACCTTTTACTATCACACTATGATTGAAACGAAAAACATGAAATTTTTTTCAATGAATTTTAAAGTTTTTAAAAGAATATTACTTACCATTTGTTTTACATTCAAATACGGGGCAAACAATTACTTTTAAGAATCTATCAAGTGTATATTCATGCGTATTTCTTAGATGATCCAAATATCATGATTTTTCAACTTTTCTATTACAAAATTGACAGTCAACATTTGAACTTAACTTATCCATTTTTGGACTCTATAAATAATAAAATAAAGAAACATTTAATTAAAAACTTTATTAAATTATAATACAAAAAATTATACAATTGTTATATATTACTTATTAAATTAATTTTTAATATTTGATAGTGTTCGTAATATCATTAATTTGCGTTCTTTGCTGTGAAAAGTTGTTGCTTAATTCTTTAATATTTGAATAAATTTTGAAATTTTTAATGATGGGACATTTTGTTGCATTTTAGATAGATTTGTCAAAGTTTGTCTTTTTTTTGTGTGTAGTTTGAAAAATATTTCTTACAAAATTATTCATATCTTCAAATAAAAAAGTATTATAATGGGGAAAACTAGAGATCTCTTAAATGGCTAAAACTACATTTTAAATCAACATCCTTATATTCGATTTCCAACATTTTTTAAGTTGGAGTTAAACTTTTAAATGGGTGTTATTTGATAAGAATACGTCTACATTGAAGAGAGTTATTTTTATTCAAGTTATTTCAGTATACTATCGAATGCCTTGTTTATTGCAAATCGTAAGTCATTATTATTTTTAATGTTTTTATTAATTAATATAGATGGGTATGGTATATTACTATTAGTATTGTTGCATTGTTTCTTTCTTAAGATTCCAATAAAAATTTTTTAAGATGAATTAGTCATCATTTATAAAATTTATATCATGTTTTTTTATTGAGAAAATGGTTCATATTGTAATGCTTTTGACTACCTTTAAAATTTTTACAAAATCAATTTCTCATAGAAATTAAATTTCTAATGACCAAAAATATTATTATAGTTTTTATGTGAAGAAAATTTCTTTCCTTTGTATAATTATGTTAAAACAATGTTTTATAAAAATAATCTGTTTGAAGTTAAAATCCTATTTATCTTTAATTAATTTATTAGTACTTTTGTTATTTTTCCGTTTTAAACTTAATATATTAAAAATAATATTGTACTTTGAATTCCTACAGTAAGTCAAGTTTTTGAGATGAATTAAAATTATTATGAAATTCTTGAAATATAAATGTGTAAACAACAATAAGGTATGAATAACTAGTATTATTATAATTATAGATGTTTATAATAAAATGTTTAAAAAAACTGTAAAAGTATTAAATTTTTTAATTATCATAAATTAAAGGAAATATGAAAGAATATTGTTTTTATTAAGCAATCTCAAAGTTTTTAAAAAACAAAAAAAGTATTATATTCTATTATTGCTATTTTATCGTATTATCTTAACAACAATATTATCTTTAATTGAAATATATCTTAAAAAATTAACTATTTTGTATCATCGAATTTCTATTCTAGTAAAGAGTGTGCCTTTTTATAGAAATTATTTTAATTTACAATTAATTTACTTGAAAAGAAAAATTAATTGCAAATATATAACCATTCCTTAATAATAAATATTCTTTCAGTATAAGTGCATAGAGTAACAGAGTTATGATATCCATAATGGAACACTTGCTCAAAATAGGATTATGAATTCTTAAAACTTACTAATATAACAAAATTAAAGTAAATATTTTTGAAAATACTAGGATTTTTTATTCTTTATGTAATTAAATGTTTATATTATTAAAATAATCACTTAACAATATGACTTACGTCTTTTTGTAAATATCGTTTGATAAATGATTACTACCATTACTTTCAATACCAATTACTATTATAGATTCACAAGAAACGTTCTCTTACGGTATATATTAGTTTTATCATTTAAAAATGGTTGATATGATTTTGGTTGTCGAGATTATTCAACTTTTATATAAGATACCATCAACACTTTTAATGATACTGTCAATATATGTTATAATCAAAGAAATCAAAAATAAAAATGCTAATTTTAACAAACAATTTTATACAATAGTTGTTTGTAAATTAACTAATGAAATTTTTTTTATTATAACTATTTTTATATTTGTTAGATTTCCCAAATGGGGATTTTATAATGATTTTATGGAAAACAATGATTGGACGGCAACAACATTCTATGTTATAGGAACACAACAAACAACTTTTACTTTTCTTACAACACTTTTAATTAGTATTAATAGATATATAGCTGTAAAATATCCTTTATCATATAAACATCATTTTTCAAGATCAAAAATTATTATTATATTACTATGTTTTATCATATTGTCAACAACGATTGGACTTATACATATCTCTCTTAATGCAAGATACAAAAAATCTGGTTTATATGATTACTTTGCTCCATATTTGGAATCTAAAAATGTAATTTATTATCAAATATTTTATCAACTCTTTTTACTTGGAACTATTTCAATTGTAACATGTATCTTCAATGTAATTACTGTTTTAACAATGAAAAAACACAACAAAATTGATAATAAATGCAAAAGAGATTTAAATTATATCAAATACTCTATTTTTATTTTTATAACTTTATTCATTATTGAGACATTCTTTATTTGTAGATTTTTTGCTCTAAACTATAAAATTAAATTTCTTTCTTATATAACTATTTTTCTCCATGTTGTGGGTTTTGATTTAACGTCTGTGGGAGATTTTTATTTTCTTCTTTATTCATCGTAAGTTCAGATTAATAACATATATTTCTAAGTAAAGTTAAATTTTTAGTAGTGAACTAAGAAGGGCAATAAAAAATGTTTTTGGATGCTCTAAAAAATTTAATAAGAAAGTTAATACCAAAGTTATTTATCGAAGGTAAGTTATATATTAATTTAAATAAGTATAATTTGATTGTAAAAGGCGATTAGAGCCCTGAACTGCTACTGAATTTGGACAAAATTTCAGAGATTAGAAATAATATTTATTTTGTTCTTGGAATCTTTTTCTAATAGTGTCTGAAAATTGGCTTTACGTACAATATCTATCTATGGTTTTATCCTTTGATCGCAAGGGCTAATACTTTTTGTTATGCTTTCTGAAAAGTTTGAATTAACTCTTAAGTGGTGATCTATACTTTCAAGAAATAGGCAATCAATTTTCACAGAGCGTCAATTGATAATTCACAAAGCACATTTTATTGTTTTTTTGTGAATCCCTTTTAATTACAATATATTTTTATACATAAATAACTTATTTTCTGATTCCTACAACTTTATTTACATAACTCCATTGTTTTACACTTGATTTTTCGGTTGAATGTATGATATAAAAAATATATACTAAAAATAAAAAAATAATCGTTCTGTTTTTCTTATTACCTAATATTACATTTTAATTTTTGTATTTAATAATCTGTATAAATTAAATTTGATGAAAAATATTAAAGAAGAAAATTTAATAAAAAAATTCATTTTCAATTTAAACTTTAAACAAATCAGAATATACAAGCAACGATAAACGCATCATGTTAGTTACATATGAAACTAATTTAGAGAATTATGAAAACTCTTTACTGGTTGCTCATTGAATACTTTAAAGTAGATCAAACGTATGAGGATTTGAATTTTAAGATGAAACTATTAAGTATGTTTGATTGTATGGTATAGTAGATATTTTGATTGGTAAAACAGTTGGTGCTTTAATGCCAATAATTTTTACATTTGGATGAGATAAAAGATCTATTATCTAAGATGAAAAGGAATGATGATAATGTTTTTCAAAAATAAATGGAGATTATTCTATGACAATAACTTTTGTTACAACAGAGGTAATTACCAAACTTTTTTCTGAATTCAATAGAGCTTTTACAGAAGATGAATGAAATGCTATATATATTGATTATAATCAATTTTTCCTTAAAAGTAAATATATAGATATATATCATTATTTTAATTAGATATTTACCATAAGAGAAATACTTAATCCGACGATGCATGTTGTACGATGAAGAAATCAAAGGTTCAAGGTGTAAAGTCTAAATAAATTTTTTTATATATAAATAAGAGTTAAATTAATATTTTATCATTCATTTATCTAGTAATAATTATCATATTCAGGGTGTTTTATAGTATACTGAAAAAAACTGAATAAAAATAACTCATTTTATTGTCGACGTATATCTATGAAATAATATCTTTCTAAAAGCCTAAATACTTACTAAAAACACTTCCAACAAAATGTAAAAATATTATATTTTATTGTAGTTAAAGTTATAAAATCTTTTTTTTTTTGTAATTTTTATTTCACATTTATTTTCCGAACGATATAACGTTTTTTAAACTTATTATTTTTTCGAAATTTTATATGCATCTAATAACTAAACTTTTGTTTTTACAAAATAGTTAAAAAATTATTATTATATACCTATTTTAAGCAAAATTATGAAACAAAAATGTTTTATATTTTTCCATAGTGAAAATAATTTTTTATCTTATTTAGTTATTTTTACAAAAAACTAAGAGTAAATTTACAACTACTATCGCTAATTAACAATATTTTATATATTTTAACATTTGTTATTCAATATTTCCATAAATGTAAATATTTTTTATGCCTATGTAGACTACATAGAAAAAAAAAGACACAAGTTTTCAAAAAATGTAATAGATTTGTCCCATCAAAAAAAATTTAAACTTTCTTTATTTGTGACTAATTTCATCGCATTATTTCGCATATGAGAACAACGTAGATAATTAAAAAATCATTTATCATTAATTATTCAACATAAATCCAATATTTTTAAAAGAACTTTTTTGTAAATTTAAAGAAAAAAAATATAATATTTGTTTAATTACAACAATATTTAAATCTTATTTATTAAATAAAAAATATAGTATATATTAACAAAATTCTATTATATTAATGCCTTAGTTATTAATTTTGAAATAAAGATCATTAAAAAAGTAGCTATTTGGATTTACAGATATTGGTACCATTTTTAATTAACGTTGAATAACTTTTTTAACCAGTTAATATTTTCTAAAACATATATATGATATTGGTGAAAACAATGGGTTTAAGTTTTTATACAAAGTTAAAAAAATTGCCATACTCGTCACTTAAAGTTAATTTTTTTCTAAACATTGGTTTATAGACACCATTAATTTTATATTATTATTACAAATAAAAATATTTTATAAACATAGTTTACTGAAAAATTATTATAAACAATTTTATTAAAAATAATTGAAAAAAATCAATACCAAAATTTTTTCCAGTAAATCAAAAAGTGGTTTAAATATTTTTTATAAACTAGAAAATTAAAAGTTTATTTCATATAAAATTTAAAACAAATATTTTTCGAAATTAAGTGGAATATTTTCTTTCAATCGCGTGGTTCAATAGCTTTTCTCAACATTAGAAGAAAAATTTTTTTATCAGTTTTTTCGTTTATATGGAGTCGTCAAACCAAATAAACTTATTATTATTTTATTTAATATTATAAAAACTTTAACAATTATCCTAAATGTGAAATCGTATGAAAATGAGTTATCATTTTTTTTTAAATAATATATCTTTGTTCTTATTTTTGTGAACATTTTTAGAAAATGAATTATAATATTTTTAAAAATAAAAATTGTTTTTATTATATATACATTTTATATATTGTAAACACGATTACAATCAAAAAGATAGTTTTAAATTTTGATTTTTATTCGCGTACTTTTTACTATCACACTATGATTGAAACGAAAAACATGAAATTTTTTTCAATGAATTTTAAAGTTTTTAAAAGAATATTACTTACCATTTGTTTTACATTCAAATACGGGGCAAACAATTACTTTTAAGAATCTATCAAGTGTATATTCATGCGTATTTCTTAGATGATCCAAATATCATGATTTTTCAACCTTTCTATTACAAAATTGGTAGTCAACATTTGAATTTAATTTATCCATTTTTGGACTCTATAAATAATAAATTAAAAAACATCTAATTAAAAACTTTATTAAATTATAATACAAAAAATTATACAATTGTTATATATTATTTATTAAATTAATTTTTAATATTTGATAGTGTTCGTAATATCATTATTTTACGTTCTTTGCTGTGGAAAATCGTCGCTTAATTCTTTAATATTTGAGTAAATTTTGACATATTAAAATGGTGATACATTTTATTGCATTTTAGATAGATTTGTCAAAATTTGTCCTTCTTAGTGTGTATTTATTGACAATTACAAAAATATTAATACAATTAAAAAATTTATTCCGGCAAATAAAAAATAACACAAATCAAAGCATAAAACTAAATGTTATCTAATTTTTTTTTTAATTACATATAAAATTAAAGTTAAGATTATACAAGGAAAAATCTTAAGAATTAATTGCCAAATATTATATCATATAAACTAAAACACAAACAATATGTTTAAATAAACTTAAAAACGTCATTTTAAACAAGATCAAACAAAAATAACATCTAAATTTTAATTTATGCATCCGGCAGCTAAATGTAAACTTTTTTTAATTATGAAACTATATCTGTATTTTATAAAAATAAAAAAATTAAATGAAGTAGAGGTATTATTATGTTTACGTAAAAAATTCTAGCCCTGCGGGTAAGCAGTGGCAGGCGAAGCGAAAAAGCTGTTTGTTATAATTATTTTCCGTTCGATAAACATATTAAAAATTAATTTTGCACTTTTATTTCTTACAGTATATCGAGTTTTAGAAATGAATAAAAGAAATACAAGGTTAATTTAAATTAAAAGTATAAAAAACACAAATTATTTATTATAAATATCATTGTAACTAAAGAATTTTATAATAATTGTTTGAAAATAGAAAGGGTATTGCATTTTCATTTAATCATTAAATAAAAAAACTTAGAAAAAATAGCTTTTACAATAAACAATAAAAAATTTATTTAAAAAAACGAAACAAGCATAATATTTTTAAATTATTATTTTAGTGTTCTGACTGGAGACAATATTATCATAAGTTAAAATGTATCATTATATGATGATTTTTTTCCACCATCACTTTTTATTTTAATTATGAACATTTCTTTCTAGAGGTATTATTTGATTTCATTTTTTATGAAAGAAATTGCAAATATCTAACTCAGTCTGAAATTATAAGTAAATTTTCTAGCTAAACCACATAGTTTTACAGAGTTCTGATTATCATAAAGCAACACATGATTCAGATAAAATGACGATTTCTATATATTTTTAAATATATCAAAATAAGTTAATTTTGTTTTGATAAGACTAGAATTTTTAGCTGTTAATTAGGTGTAAGATTAACTTATTTACAATAATCACTTAAAAATACAACTTACGTCGTTTTGTAAATATCGTTTGATAAATGATTACTACCATTACTTTCAGTATCAATTACTATTATAGATTTACAAGAAACTTTCTCTTACGGTATATTCTAGTCTTAGCATTTAAAAATGGTTGATATGATTTTGGTTGTCGAGATTATTCAACTTTTATATAAGACACCATCAACACTTTTAATGATACTGTCAATATATGTTATAATAAAAGAAGTCAAAAACAAAAATGTTAATTTTAACAAACAATTTTATACAATAATTGTTTGTAAATTAACTAATGAAATTTTTTATATTATAACTTTTTTTATATTTATTAAATTTCCTAAATGGGGATTTTTTAATGATTTTATGGAAAACAATAATTGGACGGCAACAACATTCTATGTTATAGCAGCACAACAAACAACTTTTATGTTTCTTATAACACTTTTAATTAGTATTAATAGATATATAGCTGTTAAATATCCTTTATTATATAAAATTCGTTTTTCAAGATCAAAAATTACTATTATATTACTATGTTTTATCATATTGTCAACAATGATTGGACTTGGAAATATCTTTCCTAATGCAAGATATAAAAAATCTGGTTTATTTGATTTCTTTAAGCCATATTTGGAATCTAAATATGTAATTTATTATCAAATATTTTATCAACTCTTTTTACTTGGAACTATTTCAATTGTAACATGTATCTTCAATGTAATTACTGTTTTAACAATGAAAAAACACAACAAAATTGATAATAAATGCAAAAGAGATTTAAATTACATCAAATACTCTATTTTTATTTTTATAACTTTATTCATTGTTGAGACTTTCTTTATTTGTAAATTTATTGCTCTAAACTATAAAATTGAATTTCTTTCTTATATAACTATTTTTCTCCATGTTGTGGGGTTTGATTTAACGTTTGTGGGAGATTTTTATTTTCTTCTTTATTCATCGTAAGTTCATATTAATAGCATATATTTCTAAGTAAAGTGAAATTTTTAGTAGTGAGCTAAGAAAGGCATTAAAAATTGTTTTTGGATGTTCTAAAAAATTTAATAACAAAGTTAATATCAAAGTTATTTATCAAAGGTAAGTTATAAACTAATTTAAATAAGTATAATTTGATTGTAAAAGGCAATTAAAACCCTAAACTGTCATAAATATTGGACAAAATTCCAGAGATTAGAAATAATATTTATTTTGTTCTTGGAATCTTTTTCTAATAGTGTCTGAAAATTGGCTTTACGTACAATATCTATCTATGGTTTTATCCTTTGATCGCAAGGGCGAATACTTTTTGTTATGCTTTCTGAAAAGTTTGAATTAACTCTTAAGTGGTGATCTATACTTTCAAGAAATAGGCAATCAATTTTCACAGAGCGTCAATTGATAATTCACAAAGCACATTTCATTGTTTTTTTGTGAATCCCTTTTAATTACAATATATTTTTATACATTAATAATTTATTTTCTGATTCCTACAACTCTATTTACATAACTCCATTGTTTTACATTTAATTTTTCGGTTGAATGTATGATATAAAAAATTTATACTAAAAATAAAAAAATAATCGTTCTGTTTTTCTTATTACCTAATATTACATTTTAATTTTTGTATTTAATAATCTGTATAAATTAAATTTGATGAAAAATATTAAAGAAGAAAATTTCATAAAAAATTCATTTTCAATTTAAACTTTTAATAAATCAGAATATACAAGCAACGATAAGCGCATCATGTTAGTTACATATGAAACTAATTTAGAGAATTATGAAAACTCTTTACTGGTTGCTCATTGAATACTTTAAAGTAGATCAAACGTATGAGGATTTGAATTTTAAGATGAAACTATTAAGTATGTTTGATTGTATGGTATAGTAGATATTTTGATTGGTAAAACAGTTGGTGCTTTAATGCCAATAATTTTTACATTTGGATGAGATAAAAGATCTATTATCTAAGATGAAAAGGAATGATGATAATGTTTTTCAAAAATAAATGGAGATTATTCTGTGTCAAATCTTTTACTTCACCAGAGGTAATTACTAAACTTTTTCTGAATTCAACAGAGCTTTTACAGAAGATGAATGAAATGCTATATATATTGATTATAATCAATTTTTCCTAAAAAGTAAATATATAGATATATATCATTATTTTAATTAGATATTTACCATAAGAGAAATACTTAATCCGACGATGCATGTTGTACGATGAAGAAATCAAAGGTTCAAGGTGTAAAGTCTAAATAAATTTTTTTATATATAAATAAGAGTTAAATTAATATTTTATCACTCATTTATCTAGTAATAATTATCATATTCAGGGTGTTTTATAGTATACTGAAAAAAACTGAATAAAAATAACTCATTTTATTGTCGACGTATATCTATGAAATAATATCTTTCTAAAAGCCTAAATACTTACTAAAAACACTTCCAACAAAATGTAAAAATATTATATTTTATTGTAGTTAAAGTTATAAAATCTCTTTTTTTTTGTAATTTTTATTTCACATTTATTTTCCGAACGATATAACGTTTTTTAAACTTATTATTTTTTCGAAATTTTATATGCATCTAATAACTCAACTTTTCTTTTTACAAAATAGTTAAAAAATTATTATTATATACCTATTTTAAGCAAAATTATGAAACAAAAATGTTTTATATTTTTCCATAGTGAAAATAATTTTTTATCTTATTTAGTTATTTTTACAAAAAACTAAGAGTAAATTTACAACTACTATCGCTAATTAACAATATTTTATATATTTTAACATTTATAACTTATTATTACCAAAAAATATAAATATTTTTAATACCTATGTTAACTAGATTAAAAAGCATTTCTTACAAAATTAATCATATCTCCAAAAAAAAAATTTTAATAATGAGAGAAACTGGAGATATCATTAATGGCTAAAACTACATTTTCAATCAACATCCTTATATTCGATTTGCAACATTTTTTAAGTTGATTTTAAACCTTTAAATGGATGTTATTTCATAAAAATACGTCTGCATTGAAGAGAGTTATTTTTATTCAAATTTTTTCAGTATACTATCGGATGCCTTGTATATTGCAAATCGTAGAACACTATTATTTTTAATGTTTTTATTAATTAATATAGATTGGTATGTTATATTATTATTAGTATTGTTACATTGTTTCTTTTTTATGATAAAAGTTTATAAGATTAATTAGTTATCACTTTTAAAATTTATATCATGTTTTTTTATTGAGAAAATGGGTGCATATTGTGATGCTTTGGACTATCTTTAAAATTTTTACAAAATTAATTTCTCATAAAAATTAAATTTCTAATGACTAAAAATATTATTATTGTTTTTATGTGAAGAAAATTTCTTTCCTTTGTATAATTATGTTAGAACAATGTTTTATAAAAATAATCTGTTTGAAGTTAAAATCCTATTTATCTTTAATTAATTTATTAGTACTTTTGTTATTTTTCAGTTTTAAATTAAATATATTAAAAATAATATTGTACTTTGATTTCCTACAGTATATCAAGTTTTTGAAATAAATTAAAATTATTATGAAATTCTTGAAATATAAACGTGTAAATAACATAAGGTACGAATTATTAGTATTATTATAATTATAGATATTCACAATAAAATGTTTAAAAAACTGTAAAAGTATTAAATTTTTTAATTATCATAAATTAAAGAAAATAAGAAGGAATATTATTTTTATTAAGCAATCTCAAAGTTCTTTAAAAAACGAAAAAAGTATTACATTCTATTATTGCTATTTTATCGTATTATCTTAACAACAATATTATATTAAATTGAAATATATCGAGAAAATGGACTATTTTGTATTATCAAATTTCTATTATCGTAATGAGCGTGCTTTTTTATAGAAACTATTTTAATTTACTTGATATGAAACATTAATTGCAAATATATAACCATTCCTTAATAATAAATATTCTTTCAATTTTAAGTGCACAGATTAACAGAGTTATGATATCCATAGTGGAACACTTGCTCAAAATAGGATTATGAATTCTTAAAACTTACTAATATAACAAAATTAAAGTAAACTTTTTTGAGAATTTTAGAATTTTTTAGCCTTTAAATAATTAAATGTTTATATGATTGAAATTATCACTTAAAAATATAACTTACGTCTTTTTATAAATATTGTTTAATAAATGATTATTACTATTACTTTTAGTATCAATAGCTATTATAGATTCACAAGAAACTTTCTCTTACGATATATACTACTCTTCGAATGTAAAAATGATTCATGTGATTTTGGTTGTCGACATTATTCAACTTATATATAAGATACCATCAACACTTTTAATGATACTGTCAATATATATCATAATAAACGAAATCAAAAATAAAAATGCTAATTTTAACAAACAATTTTATACAATAATTGTTTGTAAATTAATTAATGAAATTTTTTACATTATAACTATTTTTATATTTATTAAATTTCCCAAATGGGAATTTTATAATGATTTTATGAAAAACAATAATTGGACAGCAACAATATTCTTTGTTATAGTATCACAACAAACAACATTTATGTTTCTTATAACACTTTTAATTAGTATAAATAGATATATAGCTGTTAAATATCCTTTATCATATAAACATCATTTTTCAAGATCAAAAATTATTATTATATTAGTATGTTTTATTATATTGTCAACAATAATTGGCCTCGGAAATATTTTTCTTAATCCAAGATATAAAAAATCTGGTTTATTTGATTTCTTTAAGCCATATTTAGAATCTAAAAATGTAATTTATTGTCAAATTTTTTGTCAACTCTTTATATATGGAACTATTTCAATTGTAACATGTATCTTCAATGTAATGGCCGTTTTAACATTGAAAAAACACAACAAAACTGATAATAAAAGCAAAAGAAATTTAAATTATATCAAATACTCTATTTTTATTTTTATAACTTTATTCATTGTTGAGACTTTCTTTATTTGTAAATTTATTGCTCTAAACTATAAAATTGAATTTCTTTCTTATATAACTATTTTTCTCCATGTTGTGGGGTTTGATTTAACGTTTGTGGGAGATTTTTATTTTTTTATTTATTTATCGTAAGTTCAGATTAATAACATATATTTCTAAGTAAAGTTTAATTTTTAGTAGTGAACTAAGAAGGGCATTAAAAATTGTTTTTGGATGTTCTAAAAAATTTAATAACAAAGTTAATATCAAAGTTATTTATCAAAGGTAAGTTATAAACTAATTTAAATAAGTATAATTTGATTGTAAAAGGCAATTAAAACCCTAAACTGTCATAAATATTGGACAAAATTCTAGAGATTAGAAATAATATTTATTTTGTTCTTGGAATCTTTTTCTAATAGTGTCTGAAAATTGGCTTTACGTACAATGTCTATCTATGGTTTTATCCTTTGATCGCAAGGGCGAATACTTTTTGTTATGCTTTCTGAAAAGTTTGATTTAAATCTTAAGTGGTGATCTTTACTTTCAAGAAACAGGCAATCAATTTTCCCAGAGCGTCAATTGATAATTCACAAAGCACATTTCATTGTTTTTTTGTGAATCCCTTTTAATTACAATATATTTTTATACATTAATAATTTATTTTCTGATTCCTACAACTCTATTTACATAACTCCATTGTTTTACACTTGATTTTTCGGTTGAATGTATGATATAAAAAATTTATACTAAAAATAAAAAAATAATCGTTCTGTTTTTCTTATTACCTAATATTACTGCTAAACGATAACTTTTATAACCTTTTATCTCAACAAAAAAAAACTAACAAGATGACAAATCTCTTATTTATGATTATTTATTTCGTTATAAGACATCCGCTTCGGTCTAACTGAAACTGCGTTTCAACCTTCTGCATTACCATGACTGTGCTCATCAGCAATCTTAGAGATTTTTAGGAAGTTCCTAGGTCCCCACAAAACGCGATCAAAATCATCCTCTTGGAGTTTCCTTGCTATATTGTGAATTTTATGATGGCGTGCTCTTTCTATGTTATGGCTTCTTGCTAATGAGCGTGCTGTGGATATTGCTGATTGTGAATCACAAATTACTGGTATTTCCGAATTCTTCGTCATGGTGAGTGCTACTAATATTGCCTCAGTCTCCATATCCATATGAGTTAAGTTTCTTTTCTAGAAGATTGAACTTCTTGCCCATCGAATACCTTTTTAACCAGTCAACTTTTTCTTTATTTTTTATTGTTACTATTACACTAAATCCAGCTGGTGCATTGCTGCCGTCTACTGCGCAAATAATTTTGTGTTCTGAGAGCTTTTCTTTGGTCACTGCTGCTAGAGATTCATCAAATTTCTTTATCTCCTCCTCCTGGGCAAGTGAATCTTGATCCGCCAATTCTTTCAGAAGTACCATACGATGCCATAGGTAATTTTGATCCTTATTCCATTTCTTTGAAAAAACTTGTTCTACGTGTCTTAATAAATTTTCTGGTATTTCTTCAGATGGTTTATTGTCAAATCCAATTGTTGTCAAACATTGAGTGTTAACTGAACTAAATTTTATGGTTGGTACTGTTGTTGTAAAACGTTCTTTGAATTGGTCTTCCTTTACCATCAAATGGTAACCTGTTCCTTCGTCTTCTACATAAAGGTGTGTTCTGAAAGACGTTCAAGTAATTTCCCAGGCTTCCATTCTGATGATGCAGCTAATTTGAAGTATATCGGATCCTCATCATATTGTTTGGCAAAAACGTATGAATTTCCGAACTTATAATTATCCGATGTACCAATTCTGCGTTCTAGTGGTGTTCTTCCTTGAGAATCATATGTACTAGAATGGTGGTTTAACAATACCGTGTCCAACATCTCTTTAAAATTTCCTTTCCCTTCCTTATTCAATTTCGCTAACCCTTGTTTGATAGATTTCACTGCTTGTTCAGCTGGGCCATTTGAATAAGATTCATAGGGGACTGTAAAGACTTGGCGAATTCCCTTCTTCAAACAAAAAATTCTTTACTGATGAAGACATAAAACTTTTATAATTGTCTAAAACTAATATTTGGGGTGTTCCGTTTTCCGAAAACATTTCTCTTAACGCAAAGAGTATTTGATTTGCATCTGTGTTGCAATTTTTTTTGCCATGATAAAATTTGAATTTACATCTACGGCAACTAAATACAACTGGTCTTCTAAACTAGCAACATCCATATGCCATCTTTGGTTTTCCCCCGTTGTTGGTACCCATGCCCTCATTTTATAATTCTTCCTTTTATTTACTGTTTGGCATATGTGACATTTCTGGTACACTTCTGAAACGTCCTTTCTGATACCTGGGGCCGTGAATATTTCTCTGATTTTATGCAACATGTTTTCTACCGCAAAATGCCCTTCATGAGCCCATTCAGCAATGTCTTTGTAAGCTTTTGGTGGTAGTAGTGGTCTGCCGAAAACAAAGATTACATTGTTTTTAACCTCTAATCCATTTATATTGCTAATCATAGACTTTTCATACCTGCTGGTAAAAGGTAGTTTCTCTATTATCTTTCTTTTTAACGATTCATATTCCCCATCTTCTATTGCATGAATGTCAATTGGAATATCTGGTGTGGAGATGGTTATTTTCTTGATTTCTTTTGATTTCCTCCTTCTTTTCCAAAACTTCATCTATTTTTTTCTCAAGCCTCAGATTATAACAGAACATATCACACTCCGCTTTCCAAATTGATATACGTGAAAAATGTGGATTTAAATAATTACACTTTTTATTCCAAACACTTACCAATGAAGCATTAGCTGTTCTAACTTCAGTGACGTATGCTTTTGTGTACATATGGAACTTCTCCAGGCCTAATCTAACGGCAAGCGCAGATTTTTCTATAGAAGTATAATTCTTCTCACATTCTGTTAACCCTTTTGAACCCACATTAATAAACTTTTTTTTCAACCCTTTTGTTGTCCCGATAGAACGAGGTGTAGACCATAACGTGAATTTTGCTGATTCTAGAGTCCAACCTGTTTCTAAAATTAAATTTTCCTTTTCTGGTTCAAAATACCCAAAAACAGTTCTTTCCAATAACTTTTTCTTAACCAACTGCCAAACCTTATCTTTTTCTGTTGACCATATGTCTCGCTTATCCATAATTTTTTCTTTCAAACTCTGAACTTTCTTCTCCGATGAAATTTCTCAATCTTGAGATTTTTTTCTTTTAGCGTCAACAGTTCTGTCTTGTTCTTTGGCATTGGCGTATCCAAGGTCTTTTGGATGGCTTCTGGTGTTGCTCGAATGTCATGACGGGAGATTTCGTATCCTGTGTACTCGACCATCTTCTCTCCAAGTATCAGTTTCTCCTCACTTATCTTTAGGTTACTTTTTCTCAGCTTTTCCAATACTTGTATGAGAGGTTGTTCATCATTTTCATCGTGAAGGATCAAGATGTCATCCATAAAGGCGATTACTCCTTCGGTGTTACTTAAAACACGTTGAAGAGAATTAAAGAATAATACACTTGATTGTGATAATCCGTACACAAGACAGTTTGATTTGAAATATCCAAACTCTAGTGCCATCGTGGTCCATTCATTTGTTTTTTCCGATACCTTAATCAATCTGTAAGCACATCGGCAATCGACCAAACTAAAAACCAGATTCTCTTTGTTAGGATATTCAGATATTTTCTTTTGGAGCTCTAATAACGATGGTAATTCTAGTGGAATGTGTGTGAAATTTGAATTTATGAATGAGCCATCGATACATAAACGAATTTCCCCATTTTTCTTGGGAACTGCTGTTACTGGACAAGCTTGTTTTGGAAACTTCATTTCCACCATATCCCCTTTTTTTACTTCATTTAACACAAATTTCCTTGTCATTTCCCGTAAATTAGCCTCCATTTTCCTAGCTTTACGGACTTTCCGAATCAAAGGGCCTTCATTGAGCACGTAGTCAACCTCTATCTTTTTATCTTTCGGAATTGATTCATCGTAAATTTCCGGATAAGTTTCCAGATAACTTTTAATGGAATTGAAATTTGTTTTGATAGGTGTCGCTACATTTCTACAGGCATTTTCTAAGGTTCCAAATAGTTGAATAAAGGTTCCTTGATCAAGTAACAATTCTTCTTCTCTCATGACTACACACCTTAGATTTTCAACAGATCCGACCGGTCCACGGACTGTTAGCTTAAAAAAACCTTCTGCCTTCAATTTAGTACCTCCTAGTCCCGTTAATTAGACTGGGAGCTCTTCGAGAATTGGTTTATCCAACTCTTTCCAAATATGACATGGAATTACGGTAACGTCCGCCTTCGCATCTAGTACTCCTTTTGTCGATAAGACCTGATCATTGACCTCCAACTTGATGGGTTTTGGTTCTATGACGACTTGGTTAGAAGAACGGTCATCAAAAATTGAACATATTTTCTTAACCCCTTTGGCTTCATTTTCCTTTTTCCACCTTTTTTCACCTTCCAGTCTTGGACACTCGGACTTGCGATGACCCTCCGTTTTACATATAAAGAACCTAAAGCTCCCCTTTTCATCATCTCTTCCATTAAAAAGTTCCAAGGTCTTAGCTATTGTAATCAATTCCCCTGTTGTCAGCATTTTGTTCTCGATAAATCCCACTTTAGCCTTCTTTGAGCACCATAAAATTATTTTTACTTGTAACAATAACTCTCTAGAGGACAGCTTTAAAAACTCCTTTGGAACACTTAGTATGAATTCGTTTAAGAAATCTTCAATACCTTCTCTCCCGCATTCATAACGACTCAACAATGCCGACACAAATCTATTATACAGTGTAGTTTGGATTTCATCATGCAAAATTTTCTTTTGCATATTTTCCAAAGTCCATTCCTGTATATCCGCACCCATAATTTCTTCCAACAGCTCGCATTCCCCAGCATCTAGCTGATTTATGATATTCATGACCGCTTGCCTCTCGGTCTCCTTCTTCTCCTCTTTTTTTGTAAACTTTAACTTCAAGATCTCCCTTGCTATCAAGTCCCTCATTGGACTCTTTCTCTCCGCGTTACCGGATCTCGTCCCAAACGCCATGCTAAACGATAACTTTTATAACCTTTTATCTCAACAAAAAAAACTAACAAGATGACAAATCTCTTATTTATGATTATTTATTTCGTTATAAGACAATTACATTTTAATTTTTGTATTTAATAATCTGTATAAATTAAATTTGATGAAAGATATAAAAGAAGAAAATTTAATAAAAAAATTCATTTTCAATTTAAACTTAAAATAAATCAGAATATACAAGCAACGATAAACGCATCATGTTAGTTACATATGAAACTAATTTAGAGAATTATGAAAAAATCTTTATTGGTTGCTCATTGAATACTTTAAAGTAGATCAAGCGTATGCGGATATGAATTTTAAGATGAAACTATTAAGTATGTTTGATTGTATGGTATAGTAGATATTTTGATTGGTAAAACAGTTGGTGCTTTAATGCCAATAATTTTTACACTTGGATGAGATAAAAGATCTATTATCTAAGATGAAAAGGAATGATGATAATGTTTTTCAAAAATAAATGGAGATTATTCTGTGTCAAATCTTTTACTTCACCAGAGGTAATTACTAAACTTTTTCTGAATTCAACAGAGCTTTTACAGAAAATGAATGAAGTGCAATATGTATTGATTATAATCAATTTTTCCTAAAAAAGTAATTATATAGATATATGTCATTATTTTAATGAAATAATTACCATAAGAGAAATACTTAATACAACGATACATGTAATAAGATGAAGAAGTCAAAGGTGTAAAGTCTAAATAATTTTTTTTATATAAAAATAAGGATTAAGTTAATATTTTATTATTCATTTATTTAGTAATAATTATCATATTCAGGGTGTTTTATAGTATACTGGAAAAATCTGAAATAAAAATAACTCATTTCATTGTCGACGTATTTCTATGAAATTATATCTTTCTGAAAGCCTAAATTATTGTTTAAAAAAATGTAAAAATATTTTATTTAAATGTAGTTAAAGTTATAAAATCTCTATTTTTTTGTAATTTGTATTCCACATTAATTTTCCAAACGATATAACGTTTTTTAAACTTATTGTTCTTTTAAACTTTTATATACATTTAATAGCTCCATTTCTGTTCTACAAAATAGTTAAAGAATTTATATTATATACCTATTTTAAGCAAAATTATGAAACAAAAATTTTTTATATTTTTCCATAGTGAAAATAATTTTTTATCTCATTTAGTTATTTTTACAAAAAAACTAAGAGTAAATATACAACTACTATTGCTAATTAACAATATTTTATATATTTTAACATTTGTTATTCATTATTACCATAAATAAAAATCTTTTTTACCTATGTTAACTAGTTAAAAAATTGTTTTAAAAATATTTCTTACAAAATTAATCATATCTTCAAAAAAAAATTTTAATAATGAGAGAAACTGGATATCTCTTTAATGGCTAGAACTACATTTTGAATCAACATCCTTATATTCAATTTGCAACATTTTTTAAGTTGAAGTTAGACCTTTAAATGGATATTTTTTCATAAAAATACATTTACATTGAAAAAGTTATTTTTATTCAAATTTTTTCAGTATACTATCGGATGCCTTGTATATTGCAAATCGTAGATCACTATTATTTTTAATATTTTTATTAATTAATTAAGATGGATATGGTATATTATTATTAGTATTGTTACATTGCTTCTTTTTCAAGATTCCAATAAAAGTTTATAAGATTAATTAGTCATCATTTATAAAATTTATATCATGTTTTTTATTGAGAAAATAGGTGCATATTGTGATGCTTTGGACTATATATAAAATTTTTACAAAATTAATTTCTCATAAAAATTAAATTTCTAATGACTAAAAATATTATTATTGTTTTTATGTGAAGAAAATTTCTTTCTTTTGTATAATTACGTTAGAACAATGTTTTATAAAAATAATCTGTTTGAAGATAAAATCCTATTTATCTTTTATTAATTTATTAGTACTTTTGTTATTTTTCCGTTTTAAATTTAATATATTAAAAATAGCATTGTACTTCGATTTCCTACAGTATATCAAGTTTTTGAGATGAATTAAAATTATTATGAAATTCTTGAAAAATAAATGTGTAAATAACATAAGGTACGAATTATTAGTATTATTATAATTATAGATATTTATAATAAAATGTTTAAAAACTGTAAAAGTATTAAATTTTTTAATTATCATAAATTAAAAAAAATAAGAACGAATATTATTCTTATTAAGCAATCTCAAAGTTCTTTAAAAAACGAAACAAGTATTATACCTTATTATTGCTATTTTATCGTATTATCTTAACAACAATATTATCTTTAATTGAAATATATCGTAAAAAATTAACTATTTTGTATTATTAAATTTTTGTTATAATAACGAGCGTGCTTTTTTTATAGAAATTATTTTAATTTACAATTAATTTACTTGGTATGAAACATTAATTGCAAATATATAACTATTCCTTAATAATAAATATTCTTTCAGTTTTAAGTGCATAGATTAACAGAGTTATGATATCCATTATGGAGCACTTGCTCAAAATAGGATTATGAATTCTTAAAACTTACTAATATAACAAAATCAAAGTAAATTTTTCTTGAGAATACTAGAATTTTTTAGCCTTTAAATAATTAAATGTTTAAATGATTGAAATTATCACTTAAAAATATAACTTAGGTCTTTTTATAAATATCGTTTAATAAATGATTATTACTATTACTTTTAGTATCAATAGCTATTATAGATTAAAAAGAAACTTTCTCTTACGGTATATAATAGTCTTCGCATGTAAAAATGATTCATGTGATTTTGGTTGTCGACATTATTCAACTTATATATAAGATACCATCAACATTTTTAATGATACTGTCAATATATGTTATAATAAAAGAAGTCAAAAATAAAAATGCTAATTTTAACAAACAATTTTATACAATAATTGTTTGTAAATTAACTAATGAAATTTTTTATATTATAATTATTTTTATATTTATTAAATTTCCTAAATGGGGTTTTTTTAATGATTTTATGGAAAAGAATGATTGGACGGCAACAACATTCTATGTTATAGCAACACAACAAATAACTTTTATGTTTCTTATAACACTTTTAATTAGTATAAATAGATATATAGCTGTTAAATACCCTTTGTCATATAAACATCATTTTTCAAGATCAAAAATTACTATTATATTACTATGTTTTATCATATTGTCAACAATGATTGGACTTATAAATATCTATCTTGATCCAAGATATAAAAAATCTGGTATATATGATTTCTCCGCCCCATGTTTGAAATTTAAAAATGTAATTTATTATAAAATCTTTTGTCAAATCTTTATATATGGAACTATTTCAATTGTAACATGTATCTTCAACGTAATGGCCGTTTTAACATTGAAAAAACACAAAAAAGCTGGTAATAAATGCAAAAGAGACTTATATTATATCAAATACTCTATTTTTATTTTTATAACTTTATTCATTGTTGAGACTTTCATTATTTGTAGATTTTTTGCTCTAAACTATAAAATTAAATTTCTTTCTTATATAACTATTTTTCTTCATGTTGTGGGGTTAGATTTAACGTCTGTGGGAGATTTTTATTTTCTCCTTTATTCATCGTAAGTTCAGATTAATAACATATATTTCTAAGTAAAGTTTAATTTTTAGTAGTGAACTAAGAAGGGCATTAAAAATTGTTTTTGGATGTTCTAAAAAATTTAATAACAAAGTTAATATCAAAGTTATTTATCAAAGGTAAGTTATAAACTAATTTAAATAAGTATAATTTGATTGTAAAAGGCAATTAAAACCCTAAACTGCTCATAAATATTGGACAAAATTCCAGAGATTAGAAATAATATTTATTTTGTTCTTGGAATCTTTTTCTAATAGTGTCTGAAAATTGGCTTTACGTACAATATCTATCTATGGTTTTATCCTTTGATCGCAAAGGGTTAATACTTTTTGTTATGCTTTCTGAAAAGTTTGAATTAACTCTTAAGTGGTGATCTATACTTTCAAGAAATAGGCAATCAATTTTCACAGAGCGTCAATTGATAATTCACAAAGCACATTTCATTGTTTTTTTGTGAATCCCTTTTAATTACAATATATTTTTATACATTAATAACTTATTTGCTGATTCCTACAACTCTATTTACATAACTCCATTGTTTTACACTTGATTTTTCGGTTGAATGTATGATATAAAAAATTTATACTAAAAATAAAAAAATAATCGTTCTGTTTTTCTTATTAACTAATATTACATTTTAATTTTTGTATTTAATAATCTGTATAAATTAAATTTGATGAAAAATATTAAAGAAGAAAATTTAATAAAAAAATTCATTTTCAATTTAAACTTTAAACAAATCAGAATATACAAGCAACGATAAACGCATCATGTTAGTTACATATGAAACTAATTTAGAGAATTATGAAAACTCTTTACTGGTTGCTCATTGAATACTTTAATGTAAAATCAAACGTAAGCAGATATGAATTTTAAGATGAAACTATTAAGTATGTTTGATTGTATGGTATAGTAGATATTTTGATTGGTAAAACAGTTGGTACTTTAATGCCAATAATTTTTACATTTGGATGAAATAAAAGATCTATTGTCTAAGATGAAAAGGAATGATGATAATGTTTTTCAAAAATAAATGGAGATCATTCTATGACAATAACTTTTGCTTCACCAGAGGTAATTACTAAACTTTTTTTAAATTCAACAGAGCTTTTACAGAAGATGAATGAAGTGCTATATATATTGATTATAATCAATTTTTCCTAAAAAGTAAATATATAGATATATATCATTATTTTAATTAGATATTTACCATAAGAGAAATACTTAATCCGACGATGCATGTTGTACGATGAAGAAATCAAAGGTTCAAGGTGTAAAGTCTAAATAAATTTTTTTATATATAAATAAGAGTTAAATTAATATTTTATCATTCATTTATCTAGTAATAATTATCATATTCAGGGTGTCCAATAATAGACTGAAGAAATCTAAATAAAAATAACTTATTTCATTGTCGACGTATTTCTATGAAATTATATCTTTTTAAAAACCTAAATTATTGTTTAAAAAAATGTAAAAATATTTTATTTAAATGTAGTTAAAGTTATAAAATCTCAATTTTTTTGTAATTTGTATTCCACATAAATTTTCCAAACGATATAACGTTTTTTAAACTTATTATTCTTTTAAACTTTTATATACATTTAATAGCTCAACTTCTGTTCTACAAAATAGTTAAAGAATTTATATTATATACATATTTTAAGTAAAATTATGAAACAAAAAATGTTTTATATTTTTCCATAGTGAAAATATTTTTTTATCTCATTTAATTATTTTTACAAAAAACTAAGAGTAAATATACAACTACTATCGCTAATTAACAATATTTTATATATTTTAACATTTGTTATTCAATATTTCCATAAATGTAAATATTTTTTATGCCTATGTAGACTACATAGAAAAAAAAAGACACAGGTTTTCAAAAAATGCAATAGATTTGTCCCATCAAATAAAATTTAAACTTTCTTTATTTGTGACTAATTTCATCGCATTATTTCGCATATGAGAACAACGTAGATAATTAAAAAATCATTTATCATTAATTATTTAACATAAATCCAATATTTTTAAAAGAACTTTTTTGTAAATTTAAAGAAAAAAAATATAATATTTGTTTAATTACAACAATATTTAAATCTTATTTATTAAATAAAAAATATAGTATATATTAACAAAATTCTATTATATTAATGTTTTAGTTATTATTTTTGAAATAAAGATCATTAAAAAAGAAGCTATTTGGATTTACAGATATTGATACCATTTTTAATTAACGTAGAATAAATTTTTTCACCATTCTATATTTTCTAAAACAAATATATGATATTGATGAAAACAATGGGTTTAAGTTTTTATATAAAGTTTAAAAAATTGTCATACTCGTCATTTAAAGTTAATTTTTTTCTAAAAATTTGGTTTATAGAAATCATTTATGTTATAACTACACATAAAAATATCTTCTGAACATGATTTACTGAAAAATTATTATAAACAATTTCATTAAAAATAATTGAAAAAAATCAACACTAATATTTTTTCTAGTAAATCAAAGAAGTGGTTTAAATACTCTTTATAAACTAAAAAATTAAAGGTCTATTTTTTATAAAATTTAAAACAAATATTTCTCGAAATTAAATGGAATATTTTTTTTCAATCGCATGGTTAACTAGCTTTTCTCAACATTGGAAGAAAAGTTTCTTTATCAGTTTTTTCGTTTATAAAGAGTCGTCAAACCAAATAAATTTATGATTATTTTTTTTAATATTATAAAAACTCTAACAATATCCTAAATGTGAAATCACATGAAAATTGGTTATTATCTTTTTAAATAAAACACTACGCGACAAAATTAATGCACCACTCATATTTTGAATTAAATAAATGATTAGATTTTGTGAATAGTTTACAAATAATAATCATTAAGAAAAACAATATTTAAGACATATAAACTAATAATACAAAAATGTTTTAGCCAATTTTTAAAAAATGATGACTTTTGACGCGACAACATTTTTGCACCACTTCAATTTTTGTTAAATAAACTAACAAAAAAGCTTTTTAAAGTCTAATTAATATTTAATTTCATTTTCTTTTGCTTCTACGACTTGAAGGCATCTTGATTTAAAACTTTTAAACATTGATTTCATAAAATCTTTTGGTATTTTTTTAACTTGAAAAAAAAATTGCATTTTTCAGTTCAAAAATATTTCTAAACAATATTTCATATACCATACATTGTAGTTTTGACCGTAAATTCTTAATGATATTTAAATCCGGTGATCTTGCTGGCCATTGCAAGCTTTTTAATGGCTAAGACATAAAAAAATCTCTTGTTTTTCGAGAAGTATGAACAGAAACATTATCTTGTTATCACCAATACTTTTTTTTACTAGCTTTAATGTTGTTTTTTTAAGAATGGAAAGATTTTAGTTTTCAGAAATTTTATATACTCATTAGAATTTATTCTTGATGGTGTTTTAGTCAAGTAAAATTTATTAGACAAATCATATATCCAAGTACTATTATAGAACCATCTTTTCCTTGTCTTTTTGACAAATTTAATGTAGGTAAATCATTTTTTTTATAGTTATATAAATTATCATGCTCATTAACGAAAAATTTCTTTTCATTACTAAGTATAAAAAAATTTGTTGATATATTCTCTGTCAACCTTTTTTTACAAGATTTTATTCTTTCATTCTTAGTTGATTTTGATAATGGAATTTTAATTTTATCATATGTGAAGTCTATTGTCTTTATTTTTCTCTGAATTATTTCTAGAGATACATCAAGATTTAATTCATTTTTTACAATTCTTGAGTTAACTAAAGAATTTTTTTGAATTCAATCTATTGTAACTCTATTATTTTTAGTTCATCTGCTTTATTTAGCTTCTTTGGACGCCCTACATTACTTCTGGTTTCTCTATTCTTAGTTCTGCCTGATTTTAGAACTCTTAAAACAGTAGTATAAGCAAATTTTAATTTTTTGGCAATCCACCTAGAGAATTTATTTTTTCTTGAATAATTCAAAATTTTTTGTCTAACTTTAGTAGATAACATTGTATGGATAATAAGTAAATAATTACAATAGGTGTTAAATGTATTTTATGTAGTAAAATAGCTTTTAAAATTTGTCTTTTTTAAGTGGTGCAAAAATTTTGTCATGTCAAAAGTCATCCTTTTTTTATACGTGTCTAAAACACTTTTGTATTATCTATTAATGTTTTTTAAATATTGTTTTTTTAATAATATTTATTTATAAACTATTTACAAAATCTAATCATTTATTTAATTCAAAATATGAGTGGTACATTATTTTTGTCGCGCAGTGTATAAAATGAAATATCGAACTAACAATGATCGGTGGAAGAAAACAGTAAAAAATATATTTATTAAATAAGAATGAGAGATCTTGGTAAAAATATCTGTGTCAATCGCTTCCTTCTCTAAAAATCTACTTATGTAAGTTTTCCTCTTAAAGTTCTCTTTGGTGGCACACAAATCAAGAATGTCTAAAAGGTAACCCTTTCTCTTAAAGAAATTGTTAGTTATGATTTCTTCTATACCCTTTGGCGCTATATCGTTTCTTGAAGTTATTATCTGACGCGATAAACGATCTGTTTGGGTATTGGATATTCCTGGAATGTAAAAAAGTATTATACACGCACTGAGATCTCTTAATTTACTATAGATTTTTTGAGCTAAATGGCTAAGCTTCAATAGCTTTGGCCCTTTTGTTAAGAGTTGCGACAATGGTAAATTTATCACTTTCCACGATTACTTTTTTATCTCTAATAAAATTTTCGAAATATGATATAATTTTACTTACTGTATATGTTTCTTTCCAGTTAATGCTCTTATCGTCTAAGATAAGAAGAAAGAAACTATTCCTATCTATATTATAAGTTAGGCAATAAATGCCAAAATCTATTAGTGAGCTATCTGTTTTGAAGTGGATTTTCATCTGTCACAACGTATCTTATTATCTATGAAATAGTTAATAATTAACAATATTAACTTTACCTTCTCTTTAGTATCTTTATCTAATATAATATTGTAATCGTAATTATTATTGTATTTTTTAATGTCCTCAGCTAATCTAATTTGTAATCTCGTAAATTAGTTACGGATTTCTTTATTTATTGTACTAAAACTTTCTAAAATCCCAAAAAAACTTGGGCTAAACTTCTCAATAATGGTTTATTATTATTTATTAATGAAGTTAAAGTAGTCTTTAACTTTTCTTGAGAATGCGTAGTCGAAATTCTAAAGGACAAAGTATTCAACTAGTAACCCAAGAAAACACAAATATGTGGAGATTCTAACGAACTCTTATTGATGTTTACCGAGAATTTAAATTCCTCTAATAGCTTAACAATAATTTGTTCTTTCTCTCTCAAGTCATTTTTATTCTCACCTAGAATATACCAGTAATCTAAATATTTAAATATTAATAGATTAGGAAACTCTTCTCTAAAGTATCCTGCTACATAATCAGTTAATGTGCTTTAGCAGTAAGGGCTGTATGAAATTCCGAAAGGTAGTCTATTGTATTCGTATAAGAATTTATTTGCCCTAAATTGGGTGTAAATCTTCATTCCTTCTTTAAGGGAGATGCTCATGTAGGCATTTGATAAATCTATTGTTATGCCATACCAATTTTTAAAAATGCTCTTTTAACTTCTTTAATATCATTGTATTAAAAATGTGGAACCGTGATGTGTTCATTAATATTTTTAGCATTGAAGACTACTCTTTTGTCTATTGTCTTTTTATCTATCAAAAAAATTGAAGCGACAAAGCTAGGTTTATTCTCAGCTACTCTAATAAAACCTAGTTGTAAAAGTTCATCTAAGTGTTTTTGATCTTAAATAAAGTTACCTAAATCAAATTTTTTGGGTTTATTAATTTCCCAAGGAGCGCCTATATAGACAGTGTTTAATAACCAACTGTCGTAAAAACCTTTCTCTATAACGAAGAATTTTAATTTGTGGAGAAAACATTTTTACCAACAACTAACCTTGTATTGCTTTGAGGTGGTTGTACGTTGATTTGAGGTAGTGGTGGTGCTGGAGTATTTATTGGTAGTACGTTAATGTTGATGGGGGTTGATGATTTGCTCATTTAGGTTTCTTTTTAGAGACCATTACCATCTTCACCATTTTTTCTTTTAAGTTTTTTAAGCTCTTTAATCTTTGTATTGCAGCTCTTTACATCAGCTTAAAATTTCTCATCAACTAAGAGAAGTCGACCTTCCTCTATTCTATCTTCTTCCAATTTGATGATTTTAAGGACTTTTAAACTTTTCATTGACACTCTAAATCCATAGACTTACTCTTAGTTAGTCAACAGTGTTACTAAAACAGGTTAATGCAGAAGACTAAACTACCTCTCTATTGTTATTGTCCGCCTCGACCATTGCTAACGCGGCTAAGGCTACTTCTTGCATTTGAAAGAGTTGTTTATCTAACTGCATATTCTTTATCTCTTTGTAAAAAGAGGGCTTTATTAATCTTTATCTTAACCAAGGTTTGGTAGTAGAACCAATTTCTTCTAAAATCTCTCCCACTTCTTCAATTGACGGCAGTTGTTTTATTATCTCCAGAATTTTTCCTATTTTAACTTATCCACCTGGCTTTCTGGAATTACCTTCTTAACAGCATTCTCTAAGGTCCTGGTTTTTTTCAGATCATTTAGTTTATTCAGAGCATCAGTATGATTTATTTTGTTCACTTTAGAAAATGTTACTAATGTCGTGACAACGCGATAAATTTTAAAAAAAAACTGATTAGGTGAAAAAGAAAATGTCTTAAGTCAAAATACCATCAAAGGACATTGCTATAAGATGAGACAAACGGAGTAAAATAGACAATCATGTAAGGCAGTTTTGTGTATTATTAATAAAAATTATTGCGAATTATAATTATTATAATTTATGAGTTAAAAAAATGTATTTAATTGACGATGTTGACACGTTGTAAACATAATATCGAGAGTGATGATAATCGTGAAATCCGATCTCGTTTACGAATTCTTAATAAATAAAAAATTGATTGATAAGGTTAATAGAATGAAAACGTTTATTTTATCTTACTTAAATGCGAAAAAAAAAATTCAATTTTTAAACAAATTAATGTCTAAAAATAAGTGTATATATAGTTGTAACAGTTTTGCGTAACAAATGAATAATATAATATCCTCCTTCTGAAGGCTTTTTGCATTCTTCTCTCTTGACACAATTTTCAAATTCATCTAAAGCAAATGGCTCACGGCATTCACAACCTTCTCCAGCACAATTAAAAGTACAGATGCTTGTAACGTTTGCAGGAATTCTACATCTTGGTGGACAAGCAGACTTGCATTTTGTGTAAACCATATTCTTTGGACAGACTGGAGTAGTTTCAGGTTCAACTGTTGTTCCAGCTGAGCAATCAGAAGATTTAACGCATTGCTTAGTTTTTTCGTTATGAACAAAGCCCTCATTGCATACACAACCTACACGGCATTCGAAAGTGCAATCTTTTGGTGGATTATTGTAGTTAGAGCATGTAATTGGACAGGCAGTTGAACATTGTTCGAAATGTGCATTCTTTGGACATTCGTATTTTGTATCAGGTGAACAATTAGAAGGAAGAACGCATTCGTTAGTTAGTTTGTCACGAATGTATCCTTTTTTACATTCACAATTAAAAACACATTGTCTAGTACATAACTTTGGTTGATTGTAATAATTATTGCATGTAATTGGACAAGCAGTTCCACATCTGTTGAAACGCTCGTTTTCTGGACATTCGAATGTTGTATTAAATGGACAATCATGAGGAATGACGCATTTGTTAGTTTGTTTGTCACGAATGTATCCTTCATTACACACACAACCAACTACACAATCATCGGTGCATATTTTTGGTTGATTGTAATAATTATTGCATGTAATTGGACAAGCAGTTCCACATTCGTCGAAATGCTCGTTCTTTGGACATTTAGATGTAGTTTGTGGCAATGGTGTTGATGTTTTTTTACAGTCCTTACGTTTAACACATTTGCCAGTTACTTCATCACGAACGTAATTTTTCTTACATTTGCATGCTCCTGGATTGCATATAAGAGGACAAATCTTGATTTTTTTGGGATCATCAGAACACTTTGGTTCACACAAAGATCCACAAGGATTCCAAACCTCGTTCTTACTACATTTAAGTGTGGTTGTTTTTGGTTTTTCAGTTGTTGGTGGTTTGCCGTAACATTCATCCATTTTGACACATTTGCCTTCTCTATTCAAGTTGAAACCATCCTTACAAACACAAACATATCCTTTACTTTTTTTTGTCTTGCATTCTTTATCACTTTTTTCATAACATTTTTTACGAGGTCTTGGAGGGAGAGACCTAGAAAGAAAGCATGTGTCAGTACAAGCGGGACATTTCTTTGCTACCATATTTTTACTACATTTTGGTTTTTTTCCTGCTTCTACAATAAATGCAATCAAAAGGAAAATTAATATTGGAAAATAAATTTTAAAAATCATTTTTAATGATATTATATTTTTTGAGCTATTTTTATAGATTATCATATCATAGATGATGATCAAATAGTTATTTTTGTTGAAAAATATACAAAAAATATTTTGTTTTGATAAAGAAATTCGTGCGAAAGATACATTATTATGAACAAAGTATAAAAAATTAGTTTACATTTCTATATATATTTTTACGATAAAATAAAAAATTTAATATTTTTCTTTGTTTTTTAACTTTTGTTATATGAAATTTTAATTACATTACATTTAAAAAAATTTAAAAAATATTTTCACACAATTCTAAAACGTTCGATTTTGATCAACTACTATTAAAACAAAATGACTACCACGTGTATTCTAAATGATCACTTTTCAAAATTATTAAAAGTGCAAAAAGTAGTTTGATATTAAAATTTTTGTAGTTTGCATAAAACTGACATCAATATTGATCATCAAAATTGATTTATGTAATTTTTTTACATTGGTATTATTTAAAATACCTTTTTTTGTTACAAATAAAATTACTAATGCAGTTTATGTAATCAGTCTTAGACCTGTCTTCGGCAGTTCAGGACTGGTCCGCAGAGCATATTTTTTGAAAAAGCAATTTTTTACTAAATTATAAAAAAAGTATGTGTCTAAAAGTTGTTTATTTGAGTAAAATATTTCTGGAAAAGAAAATATTCGAAAATACAGTGCTATAACATATTAATATAGAAAATATTTCTGTGTTTTAGAATCATTTTTTAACGCCTGCCTTTATTGGAACTGTTTAAGTTAAAAAATTCACCCAACAGAAAGAATTTTATATCCAAAAGGTGAATTAAAGTGATTATTTGAATCATTTCAAGCTATAATTTAAATAACTTTTTATCATATTTTTAAATTAGTATCAACAATTTCATACCATTGAATTAGTAACTACATATTTACCTTATTTCTGCAAATATATGAGTGAGAAAAAGTAAAAAAATTAATACCTAAAAATAACTTTCGTCGTTTTTAATCAACAAACTTCGTAATAATTTTCATATTTTATGCCAATCTTTAATATATGTATTAAATTTAATTAAAATAATTTTGACAAAGTTATAATATGAGGAAATTTTAATTTGGATAAAAAATTATCATCATTGTTGTGCTTATTTTCTAATTCATTTTTTTATTAATCTTTTGAATATTGAGTATTCTTTTTATTCCATACTTGCACCTTTTAAATGAATCATAAATCACAAATTTCTATTGACTTTTAAAAGAAATATTTTTGAGACAAAACAATGCAAAAATATGTTTAAAATGTGGCGTTTTTTAAACGTAACTGGGACAATTGTGGACAAAAAGTTTCGAGACTTATTTTCCCCTCTAAGTTGAAAAAAATACAACAAATGACTATTTGACCATAAAAATTGATAAAGTTTGAAAAGAGTTATGTCTGAAAAAAATTTGATTTTTACAATAAAAATGGAAAGGTAAAAAAAATGATAATAAAATTAAAATAACTTCTTTCGTAGTTGAGTTTTGAAGTTTGTTGGACTCTTATTCTTTAAGTAAAATTTAGATCTATATGACAGATACTATTTTATTTGTTTTAATCAAGTTATGACTAAGTTAGAGCTATTTAACTTTTAAGATGTTTTTTTAAAATAATCACCACTCTTTAGACCATAACTCGGCCAACTATTAATCAGATCTAATATCTTTAAGCTTTCGCACTATTCTGGAATTATACCTTTCAATTGAGATACAAAACAATTTATTTCGTTAACTTTAAGAAGAGTTAGACGAGTAACAAAACTATGTTAAAAAGACCCAAAAAAAGGATGTTTTTTGAGATAACTTGGCCAATAATGGCTCAAAAAATTTATAAGTAATTTTTCCCCCTAAGTTAGAAAAAAACACTTCTTTTGGCTATTTACTTATTAAAATCGGTCAACTTTAAACAAAGTTTTGTCAAAGACAAAAATTTTTTTCTTTTTTTTTTGTTAAAGATTATGTTATAATAGTCTTTCAATTGTAATATTATTTTGTACTATTTATGTAAAGAAATATGGTTCATTATCTTTTTTCATAAAATTCAAGATAAAAATTATTATTAATTGAAAAATTGTAGTTGGGATAAACTTTTTATTGGTACAAAAAGGTCATTAAAAATATAGCGACTATTTAATCTTCTAAAATTTAGAAATTTTATGTATTAAAGGTGATAGATAAATATTTCAGTCTTGAATGTAAGTAATTTATTGTGTAATGTAGTATATATTAGCACTTCATGTTTTTTTTATCATAATCTTGTTTATTACAACATTTATGTCATTTCAAGCTTTTACACTCAGAGAAATGTACACAGCAAAAAATACTTATTTCATTATTTTTTATCTTCAAAATAAAATTGCATAAATTTTATTCAATTTTGAATATGTGAACTATGATCTTATCATTCTGTCACAGATCGTAAAATATTTCTACTTTTTTGCAGTATTTTTTCTTAAACAGATTATAAATTTTTATTTTTTATCATACAGAATTAAAAATATTTAACTTTTTTCAAAAACAGATAAAATATCTCAAATATTCAAATAAACATTATTTAGAATATAGTTTCATACATTTTAAGTTTACATATTCTAGATAATTTTTATATATAAAATAGAAGAAAGAGAGATCTGGAAATTATTTTTGATATTAAAACTTTAATCTATATTAATATATGTAGCTTTTTAAACCGATTTTCAATATTATTATTAATTTAAAAAATAACGAAAATAAAAATTAATCTATACTTTGAATTTCTATCACATTTGATATCATCAAACAAGCACTTTATACTAATTAAATGTTCAATTTATACTCTATTTATTTTACTATTTTTTCTTAAGAATTTAAATTTAATCAAATATCAAACTGTTTTAAAATCATAAAAATATTTATTAAATGAATTTTGACAAAATAGTTATACATTTTTGACATTCAAAAAGTTATGTAATATTTTAAAACTAATCATTAATAGTATTAAACATGATAAACATAGAATTTTAATTGATAATTTACAACAGAATTATTATGGAACAAAATATTTTTTTGATAGATTTTTTTATAATTGAAAAGAAGGAAATAGCTTATCCAAGTTGTACGAGCAAAGCGAGTTGCTATTTGTTAAATATCTACCTTTTATCAAATTCCACCTATTAATTATTTTAACAAATTTTTAAGAAAAAAACATTTATGCCAAAACTAAAAAACCTCAGTTAAAATAAATGAATTCTCAAAACGATTCCTTCATGAGATTTGAAAAATCGTCTAAACCCAAAGATAAAATTTAATATTTGATAATATTTAATAGAATCATTTTTTATTGTTATTATCATAATTTCTATATTATTAATTAATTAACTTTATATGTTTCAGCTGGGGTGTAAAAAGATATAGAACTGAAGTAATTGTATTGGGAATTTGAGGCCCAAAAGATTAGAAGTTGTGTTATAGTAAGTTCTATTAATGGGTATAATAATAATTTTACATCCTAGGTGGCCACTATACTATATATAAAGTACTATAAAGTGATCAAGGGTTAGTATTGTAAAGTACCTATATTTATAAGTGATAATCAATTTGTATTAATTAAAATTTGGAGTTGTTTGGATATCTTTCTTCTGACGTATACCCTCCACCAAACAAATTATTTTTAAAAAATTTTACTCAAATAAATATTTCAAAATTTATCATAAGCGGCAATAATAAATATATAATTGTCGTTTTTTGAGTGTAGGATAAAAAATTATATACTCTGGACAAAAAATTAAAACTAGGAAGGAAAGTTTAAAACTGAAGACGATTTTTATGTAAATTTCTCTATGTGTAATTTGATTTCTAATCTAACTTTTTTATAACACTAATTTATTCTTTTGATTTAGAAATTTATTCAAACCTTTTGATTATATTTTTGTTTAAAAATGTAGAAAAATTAATTTTTTACAGCACTGAAGCATACATAATACATTTACAGATATTTCTGACTCTTTATAGTTATTAAAAACCATCTTGAAGATATAACTTATCTGCGACTATCTGTTGCAAAGATCTGTGAGAGATAGTTGTATATCTAAACCACCTTCTGCAGATCTACCACAGATATTTCTTCTCTCACAGATCTGCAAAAGATGACTTATCTCCAGCGGATATGCCAAAGATATCGTCTGCTGCATATCTGCGACAGATCTCAAATCTGTTGAGCACTCGGGTAACCCATGATTGCACAATGTCTGTCAAAACGACAGTTTTAAATTTTGAATGTATACAGTGAATTTGATATTATGCTTACTTGCAACAATTCTGTACATTCTGTATACAGCTTACAGAATTTGATAGCTAAGATACAGATAAGAAAAAAACCAAGTAAATCATATCAATTTTGCCGTAAAAACATATAATTTAACTATGTATAAAAGAATGAAATGTTCAAAATGCATAATTTCCTTGTGAATTTGATCAAATAATAAATGTTTTTAAATAATTACAAATTTTATTCTTATTAACTCTCATATTACTGACATTTATAGCCTAACCTTAATTTTTTTATCAGTTTTCAAGGATGTAAAATATTAAAAAAATTCAAATCACTAACATGATTTACTAAGTTTTTAATACTACTGATTAGATTTAGATTATTGAATTCTTTAAATGATACGTTACTAACAATAACTAATTTTTTAACTTTATAAAGCATTGATATTTTTTGCTTCTCATTGTTCCTTTGCTGCATTTAAAATTATTTTTTGAAATGTCACTCATTGCGTGTGATCTTTCAGACTACACTTGGTACCTTTCAATATGCACAAATTTAAAAAAGATCAAAACACAATCGTCCTTAAAGTAGTATTTTGATTTTTGTTTTTGTATTATAGTTTAGATAAAGCACTCTTTTACATTATGTTTTAAACAAAATATGGACATTTTGTTACATGTATTTTTATACTTGCATGTTGTTAAGTTTTTTTATTAAATATTTATTACTCATTAATTAATGTTATATTTACAGATATTATTTTCTCCAGTATCTTAAAGCTTGGCTGTAGTTGTTAACAGGTAAGTTTGGATAAATTGTTTGATCATTTAATTAGTTTACTTTTAAATAAAAATTTCTTCATCAGAACAGGAAGAAAAGGTTTAAAGGAATTGTTGTATAGGTATTTTTTGTATAAATATTTATACTTTTATATTTACAGGTATCATATGAATCTTTTTGAAAGTTGGCTGAGCATTTAGTAGATAAGTTGTATTTTTTTATTCATTATTTAAATAGTTTGCTTTATGTCCAATTATTTAACAGTACAATAATACCATCGGAAGCAAGTCAAATCGTAAGTTTGGTTTGTGCTTTTATTGTAATACATTTTTTATTTTTAGATGTGGAAGTACTAATCTAACAAACGTACGTTTTTACTTTTAATAAATTGATTTCATTTAATTTTTAATATATTTTTAACTTGTAATAAAATTTTTCTATATTTATATGTGCATTTTGTATAATAAAATATAAAAGTTTACAATTTTTACATGTGTTTTTATCTTAGCTGTATACAGTTAACGTACATTTAAGGTACACCTTACATACAGCTAATGTACAGCTTTTTAGCTTTCTGTACGCCGTACAGGTACTGCTTGTAACAAATCTGTATATTAACTGTATACAAGTTGTATATCGCGTACGGCTACTAACCGGCGTATTTTTTTATTCAGGCAATCTTAAAAAAATATATAAATCTTTTTATTATATATCATAACAACTATTCTAATAAAAAATTAGACAAAGAATATACAAATAAATAAAAATTATTAAAAAATAAAATATTTTAATGCATTTCATGCCACATCTCTCTCTCATATTGTAATTCAGCTTTATGTAATAATGGTCCATCACCCGCTCGTTTTCTTTTAAAGAAACCACATTTCCAGCATATCAAAATAATAAGTCCAAGTATCATTAAGCCAACAAAAATAGCTAGTATTATTGGAAAGATAGGGAGTTCTTGTGTCTGAAGTTTAGGTCTATCAGGATATGCGTGGGTACTGATAGTGAAGAAGTTATTTGATTGATCATCAACGACACCCTGCTCTGGTTTAACAATAATTCTTCCTGAGGAAGATATTTGAACGTACTCAACATTTGTGTAGTGATCAATGAATGTTCTGTTCCAAAGGCGTGCTCTAAACTCAATTTGTGCCGAGGATTCAGATTCAATGTAATTAAAATGACATTTAACTTTGAAGCACATAACGTAACTGTTTTTACAATCTACATCAACAATCATTATAGGTGAACCATTTGAATCTGTGGCCTCAATTGGTTGAATGCCCTTTGATCTAAGGAAACCTTTCGTAGAGATTTTTATATCCGGTATATTAAACATTTTACCTTGTTCAACTCCTCTTTTACTCCTTCCCTTTTGTTTGACACTATTTTCAACAGTTAAACTTGGATCAATAATAAGTTTCTGAGGATTTATATAATCATAAGAATCTTCAACAAGGCAGTGTCTTATTGACTTATCTGCTTCTATTATTGTAGGCATCTCAAGAAGATATAAAGCATAATTATTTTCATCATCTTCATGATCAATTCTAAATGGCCAATCAAATTCAACAGAAAGATCTCTAACATAAAATGGTCCTCTATTTGTAACTGTGTATTGATGCTTAACCATTGGACCTACATCTTCTTCATATTTTAATTCAGCATCTGATAAACTATCAATAGTTGTACCAAAGTAATTCATTTGTGGTGATGAAACTCCACTTAACTCAAGTTCAGCTTCTTTTATTATCTCTAATTCTTCCTCCCAAACATTATCTTTATCATTTTTCTCAATACTAGTTGAATTAACGTTAGCTTTAAAATTTAAAATATTACTTGTTCTTTGACCTTCCGATTTAACTAACTTAAATATTACATGGAAAGTTATAACCTTTCCTGGTTCAATTGGATTACCAAGTGAAAATACAGTAACATTATTTTCATAACTCTCCAAATTAACTGAACTTAACTTCTTGGTACTATCTAATTGTGGTACATCCAATTCATCATGATTATATTGTAGGTACATCCTTGATTCATATGCTCTCTCACCTTTGTTTTTAACAACAAACTTAATATTTATTGAATCCTTTTCACCAACTCTTGTTACAAATGTTCCCTTTTTATCTTGTGATATATCTAAAAATGTTGCACTTAATTCTAGATCTGATTCACATTTATCATCATCACCACAACGTTTGTTAAATGATATCACTACTTCATGTGTAGAGTTGTATTTATTTAATATTGGATAGTTGTTGAGATTTATTAGTGGTTCCCCTTCATCAGGTAAAGTTGTCTTTGGTTGATCTTTAATGTATACGCTAAACTTTAATTTTAATGGATTTAACCAATCTGTATTATCTTTAGAGATAAAAAGTTTATGAACCTTTCTTTGGGATTGGCTGTTTAAATTTTTTCCACATTCCCATGTTAAAGAATATCCATCTTTGGAACCATAAATTTTAGCTCTTTTATCAATACCCAATTGATATGGCAATGTTTCAAGTTGGCATATAAAAACATCCTTTGTGTAATCAACTAATTTTTCTTTTGAATAACTTGGATTCATACTAAGAATAGTTGTAAATTCAAAACATGTCTTTGAACCTCTCGGACAATTAACACCACCATCAATATTTAAAGAACTATTAATCATAAAATGATCAGTAATAATATTTATAATAGGCTTGGATCTTAATGCAACAACAGTATCAGACAAAACACAACCAACAAGAAGATCTGGATATCCATTATTATCAATATCACTACCTCCAGACAATGAAAAACCACAACTTTTTAATGGATTTTGTTTTGGAGAGATACCTAGTTTTGATGCTTGAATGATTTGTGCAGGTTTTATATTAAAACTTTTCTTATCTTTACTACCAAAATAGACATAAATAACACCGGCACCATTGTCATCGAATGGTGCTCCTACAGCAAAATCTTCATAACCATACTCATCTCTATCGAGATTTCCTAATTTTGTTATTGAAATGCCATATTGAGAGTATTTTTCTTTGCCCCTTAATATGATAGGTTTTCTGAAGACAAGATCATTTTGATCTCTAGATTGGAATTTTCCATTTGAAAAGTATACATAAACAGCACCATGATATTCATTACCTTTCTCATCAATATGAAATTCAAATGGTGCCCCAACAATAAGATCATCAAAACCATCATTATTAAGATCAAGAACTTCAATGGAATATCCAAATCCACTACCAATTTGTCTTCCTTTCAACATAAAACCATCATTTGTTGGTAACATCTCTTCATAAGATTGATCTTGAATACTCATAAAAGGAAAGAACACCACAGAACCACTTTGATTATGTCTTGTTGATCCACTAACAATAGTAAAATTCTTCTTATCCTCATACCAAAATCCAAATCTCCCATGTTTAACACTATACCCAACATAATCACCCTTCTCAAACAACTTATTTTCCCTAATTCCATTTTCTCTTTCCTCAAAGCCAAGTGTTGTTCGATCAATATTAATAGCAAAGACATCATCAGACCTATCAACAAATGTCGCATGAACACCACCTGTCCATGCTTTAGCACCAATTGTTCCGGTTAATATTACTTCTTCATCAATTGATGAACTGAATCCTTGCATACATGCTCCATAACTATTGTGTCTTTCCTGTTTGGATAACCTTCCACCATTACAATTATGAATGATTGACGTTAATGTTAAATCAGTTCCGAGAAGATAACAACTACCATCTGTGTAACTAACACCTTCGTGATATCTTTTTAATGGGGCACAGGCGATAGCTCTACCGTTAACTTTACCAGATGATGATAATGAAGCTCCAAGTAATTGGTAATCACTACCTTTTGAATCAATTGTTATACTACGGTCATCTTTTGTTCTAGGGGGTAATTTGTACCTTTCTTTATTCTGATATTCAACATACGCCTGTGAACACCATTTATTATTTATATTTGATTTGAATCGAAAATAACTGTTTAATGGACATGAATAGATAGCACCAGCTGAAATTGTCCCTGGTTGAGTTGAGTTAGCTTTTGGTGCCCCAATTAAGAGTATTGGATTATTTCCATTGAAATGTTCTGCAACAGAGAAACCAAAGTGTGAATTAGGTGGGCCAACTTTGTAGGTTGGTGATGAAATATCAATATTAAATGAATAGACTTTTCTTAGTATATTGAGGAAAAGTAATAAAATTAACCTCATTTTTTATGTATATTTTTTTATTGTTATATATTCATGAGAATTCTTTAGGTGAGTAAATATATATTAGTAAATTATTTTAACAACTAACAGAAGAAATAAATTATATGTTAGTAAGAGATCATATAGAGATGTAGATTTTCAATTTAGAAGAAATAATTAATGATATAAAACTAAAAAAGAAAATTTTATTTACTTTATGAATAAAAAAAACTTTAGAAAATAGTAATAAAATTATCGTATAATATATCATTAAAAGAAAACGCAAAATTATCATAAAAATTTATACATATTATTAGTTTAACATAAAATAATAAAAATGAAAAGATAGCTCTAATTTATTTTATAAAAAACTTATCAGAAAGACACTTATTTTTGACGATATAATCATTCGTCTTCAATTAATATAATCATAATATGATTCATACAAAATACTTTTTAAATTTATTTTTATTGCTTAATACACATATATTCGTTTTCTATTTATATAACAAATAAAAATAAAGTTAAACAAATATATATGTTATCATTGTATATTGAATAAATATATCAAATGGACTTAATTTTTTCAATAAAAAGTTAATAAAATAATATATTATTTTTGATATCATAAAATATAGAGGAGAAGTATGAAGAAAATAATTTTTTACAATTTTTGGTTACACAACAAATAAATTATATACATTTAAACTATCTATTGAAAACATTTTTTATCTCTAAAATAACGGTATTGTATTGTTTTAATTATTCTTTGCTCCTCTTATTATATAAAACATCAATAACCTCAAAAATAATATAATTCTCCTGAAAGCCGATTAAGGAAAGTTAATACTACAAAGAAAAAGCAAAGGAGAGAGTAGTAGCTGTAGTAGCTAGTGATAAAGAAAAAAACAAAAGGCATTTTGTAAAATAAGAATAGATAATAATTTTTATACTTTAAATAATCATTTTAATTGCCTTTTTAAGATTTTTATAAATAAAAAGAAATATAATATTTAATAGGTAAAACATACACTTCATGTAGTAAAAATAAAAGACAAAAAAGAATAAAAAATATACAACAAAAGAAATTAATTTATAAGATTTCTATAAGAACTTGAAAGGATAAGTAATATATTTATTACTTTTTTATGCTATATATTTTACCTCTCAAACGCATTCAATGATGCATGAATATATATAAATAATAGTTCAATTTTTGTAGTAAAAAGCGAAGAACAACACTCGTATATGTGTAGATAGATATATAGATGCAGATGTAAATGGAAATGACCTTTCAGTTGGAGAATGTCCATATAAAAAGTAAAAGAGATCTAATAAATATATACGTATATATTATAAATCAAAGGTGCTATAAATATTGATGGATTTTGTAAAAAATAAATACATTGCGTATATCTCTCCCCTTTTGTATGGCACCATCATTTAATAATTTTATAAAGGAATGATTAGATCATTATTAAACTATTAAGTAAATTATCTATTATTATAAAAAGTAATATAAAAAGAATGTTTAAATTAAATTAACATAAATTACATAACATCTCTCTTTTAATATGTTATTTAAACAATGCCATTTTAAAAGAAATGTACTATATGTTTTGTTAAACCTTTTTTTATTAATAAATGTACTTTTAAAATAGTAAAATACTGATTGATTAATTAAGAATAAAAAAATTAAGTATCATTTAATGGATGAATAAGAAAAGTTTATAAATGATTCGTAAAAGAATATAGATATTAATAAGTAAAATATAAAAAGTATAAGAATAGTATTTGTGTACATAACCTAGGTTAAGTTTAGCAACAAACAACTACTGAAGATGATATTGTAAACGAAAAGAAGATATATATATAAGCTATATTAATAATCCATATAAATAGACAAATTATTTTCATAAATTTCTTAAACAATGTATCAAATAACAGTTAACATATCATACTTTACTCCTACAATTTTAAAACATTCTTAACAATTACGCATATATAAACATATATCAATAAAATTTAAATACTAAATTACTTAAGAGTTTCGATCTTTATCATTTTAATGTCACAATATTTAAGTATATATTAAGCTTACAAAAGTTTAAAGATAACTATCTATTTATTTTCAAATAATATTATATCTTCAAAGATAAACTTTCCAACATCATCATCATATGGTATTAAAAATATTTTTGAAAGATAACTCTATACAACAACTTGTCAAAAAATTTACTTCAAACATAACATTTCATTTTACAGTCGTTTTGAATTAAATTTAAATATATTAAACTGTTTAATCTATCAAAAATTTATAGACATATTGAAGATAACTCTTCTTCACTTACTTATGTTTCCATAAATTGATGGTCCTTTATCAGGAGAAGTGCACATCTCATACAAAAGTACACTTTTTATAAAACTTTTATCATTATTAATTAATTACACAAACTTTTTATCTCCATCTTAGGCATTAATTAAACAGATGCTCTAATAATTGTATTAATAATAAAGCAAACATTGAAAAAAAAACAATTTATTTTGAGGCATGAAGCACGTTATTTGGTTGTTAAACATCATATGAATATAACATATACATATCTCTAATCAACTTCTCTTGATAAAAATTTTATCTTTACAAACATTTAATATGAAAAAAGGGCTTAAAAATAAATTATATATATATGCACATTTGATTGTAAAGAAATAAGGAAAATAGAAATGTAATAAAAATATAAAACGACTAACAAATTAACGAGACAAAAGATTCATTATCACAACATATAAAAAAGAAACTACTAATAACATTACATTGTATAATTTATACATTACACAAATGACTTCCATTGTACAAGAAAATATTTCATCCCATAAATATTTGATAATGCCAAAAAAATAAGTAAAATATTTGGTAAAATTTTAAAATAGCTCTTATGATAAAAAAATTACTACAAATGCAAACACATAAATATAATTTTATTACATATACAATAACTCTACACTCGAAAGGTAAGTTAACGAAAAAGAGAATTGGTTAAGAGAATAATTTTTACAATAATATAAATACAATATTTAAAAAAAAGACTTCATTTATATATCTTCATACATATATTATATTTATACATATATTTATATATATATCTGGTTTTGATTTGTTCTGGTATTCAATTTTTTAAGAATTATGATAAGAAGACCGTATATTGAGTATCTATATTGTTTGTTTTTTTTCTTAGGAAAGATATAAATATTTAAAATACCTTAAAAAGATGTTTCTTTTCCTTTTACTGGACCATTAGATGGAGATTTGGCTGATGATATTATATGAAAATAATTTTTCAAATTAACCATCTTCTGAGTAATAATTTTTGGGTAGACCTTGGAATAGTATAAATCACCACGGCCTTTAACATCTGCCCTATGAATATAATTTACTTTCGATGATCCATTTCCTGACGGCATAATTAAGAAACATGAACATGTCACCTCAGGGAAGATATTATGTCCATTAGAGTGGGTAAATTCTTTATCTTCAACACTTCTCTCAATCAAAACCACTCCTCCTCTCAATTCTGGTGAATCTTTTTTCCATGTCCTAAATAGTAAACATTTCTTGGAAAATTCTTGTCTTTCATCATAATTCTTATATGAGATCAATTGAATGTCACTTTCATTATTAATGACAAGTACACTACTGGTATAATCAACATTCTTTTCCCATGCCTTACGATTTTTACTTAAAACTTTCCACATCTCATGAGGACTAACTCCGACCGTAAAAGATGCTCTGATAAAATGAAATTTACATCTTTCAATAGGTTTACGGTATATTGCTATATCCCTATAACAACAATCTGAAATCCAGGTATTCCAATCTAATCCATAATCATTAACAATTTCGTAGACTAATCCTCTTATTTGATTCTGGCATTCCTTTATATCTATATCAGTTATATGGTTAATATTAATTGTTGGCTCATTATAACAACCAAAGTTGAAGAAGGGGCTTCTCACTTTTAATTGTCTATGTAAATCAGTTGGTAAGTTAAATAAATGCTCATAATGTTTTATCAATAATGCTAGTGATTTCTGTGCTCCCTGGTACTCCATTAACTCCTGTTCAGATGGCATCGCTATTGTTTTACGGCGTTTCAGACGTAAATTAGACATTGAATTTGTTCCTTTATCTGATTCAGTATTCAAGTTGAATAAAGATGGTGTAAAACAAACTGCTAAATTCTCTGCAGACATATTATTCTCAGAGGCCCATGAACTTATTCTATTCAAAAATGAAAATAATGCCAATGCTGCATATCTATTGGTATCCTCCATCAATAATATAACATATCTTAAAGCTTCAATTTGTTTATCACTTGGAAGACCATTTGCAATACAAATAAGGAAATCACTAATTTTTTCGGAAAATAATTTACCCGGAATCTCACGAAAATATTGTTTCATCGTATCAGCTACATCATGAACTTGTGTCATCGTCAAAAGACACTCACCATTATCTTTATAAAAAACTTTTTCATTTGGAAATTTAACGATACATTGAGATTTTAATTTTTCTATCCTACTTCTCACACCACTCTTTCTAAATATCCCATCAGTTGTTGAAGCATGATTAAGGAGAAATTTCATTATTTCAAATATACATTTAGGTAGGACCTCACCTTCACAATACCCCTGAACATCACTTAAAGACATCCCAAAACAAGATGGTACTTTTGAAGTCCTATAAAAAGTTATTTCACCATTTTTTGAAGTATGTTTACTACTACTAAAAAATCTTCTTATATTTGAACCAAGCACCCCAATCTTTTTAGTATTATTTAATCGTGATGTTGAATGTTTATCAAGTAATCCAAAAAGACATGATGATGTACTATCAACAAGAAAATCAATATTTATTGCTGTTTGATAAAGTAAGTTCCTATGAACATGTGTATCATCATCCAAGGTAGTTTCATCCAATTTACAGACATCATCAGATGAGTCAGAGATAATTGACGTTGATATTCTGGTGACGTTCGGTAACCATGATGATTGTCTATCTATTAACTGTGAACCATATCCTGATTTATTACTTTTTATTGGTGAAAAAAAACTATGGTGATATGTTAAACTGTTTTTTAATGTCATTGAAGAATTTTTCCTATTGTTAGAGTATTTTTTGGAAGGATCTGGGCTGTGTGAATAATAACCATCATCATTCACAATGAGAGATCTAAAAATTGGAGGTAAAAAAAAACTCTGGTAAAAGGTATATTCAAAAAAAAGTTGAGAAAAAAAGATGTTTTGCATACCTTAATGGATTAACTGATATGATTGTTGAACTTTTGACTGAATTATTGCTAAAATTTTTGTCTTTATCTTTCATTATCAGTTTATCACTAATACTATTATTCTTATCCTTATTAGTAGTAGGTTGATGGTGATCTAAAAATATAAAAATTATATAAAAATAAAAGTTAATTTGATGATTAAAGTTTATATATATATATATACAAAATTTCTCGTTTAAAATATATATATATATATATATATCAAGAGAGAATTACAGTCACAAAAAGATATGTGTATATATTCTAACAATTACAATATTAACTAATATAATATAAATGACAATAAAAGAGGGGAGAGAGAAAGATAGAAGGAATGATAAAACATAACAAACAACCCACCTGATGATAATGATGAAGATTGTAATAATATAGAAGAACTTTGTGAATATTCACCTTCTTTTATGTAGTGATTATCGTTCTCCTTTTTATCCTTCTTTTCTACTTGACTATTATTATTGTATAAATTTTGATTAGAATAGCCATCAATTTTAATTATATTACAGTTATTTAGTATAAGCTTATTTGATGAAACTTCTACTTTACCATCACCTATAGAATGAGTATTATTTCCTTTTAAGATTATCTTTTTTGGAGGTTCGTTTGCCTGTTCCCTTGAATAATTATGGTAGTCTGTGGTTGAGATAATCGAGGACGACGATGACAAGGTCGGGGAGTCTCCTGAAGTTGTTGAATTAGTGATTAAGCTTTTTTTCCCATTGTTTATATTGTACGTTGGTTGATAAATGATATGAGAATCTGAGTTAGACAATGGAGATCCTAAATTTAATTTTCTACTAATAGCAATAACACTTTGTTCATCAATTATCTTATCATCCTTAATCTTATCTTCATTATTTTTTTCAACTACTGATTTGTTATGTCTATTTCCCATCTCAGTTTGATTGTAATTTTTGTTAAAATACCTCAAGTTACTATTATCTTTAGATTCTTTTACACTATCCTGATATTGATCTATTGAGCAAAGTTCTTTAGCATTAATTAACATAGATGACATAAATTTTTCAATTCTCCTACAAAAAATAAATATTAAGATAATTATCAAATAAAATATAAACTGAATGGAGAAATTTTGATTTATAGCACTTGATAATTGGTACTAGATAAAGAGCCACAAAATATGTTTATATAATTAATTGGTCTCCTCTACTAAAACTCTATAAATATAAGTATGCAAACTCAAAATGAGTCAATTGATAGGTATCCTTTTATCAAAGTTATAAATACAAAACTAATAAAAATATTAAGAAATGATTACAATATTTTAACTGTTATTAATACACTTCAATAACAACAACTAAATAAGAAATTAACATAATAACAACAATATTAAAAGTTATCACTCTAAAAAATAATCTTCCTATAGAAAAAATAATAAATTCTCTAATAACTAATATTATGTTTATATAAAAATAAATTATATTTTCTAGTTTATCAAACTAAAATTACAAGAAAAGGTCGTTGCTTGTCTTTCCCATTTTGAAGGTAACTATAGAAAAAAATAAAATAGGAGATGATAAAATATAATCTTATTTTTTTTATTATTTAATATTAATTTTCCGTAATATAAGAATTATTTGGAATGAAATAATAATAATATTATCCTAGTTGTATATTTGATAGTTATTTGTAGTAATTAAAATAGAAAGATCATGATATGATAAATAATGTGTGTATTTGTAGAAAAATTGTATTGAAGTACATATTCTTTTAAACATAAACAAAATATGAATATTATATATTTATATAGAGATGGTATATTTGAAAATGTCTTAATATATTACTGTGAGTCAGATTTAGAGTAATAAAAAAGTTTATATATATATTTTACTTTAACATACCTTTCATTGATTGAAGAAGAAAAATTCTTATCCTCATTTGGTGTTTTTATGTTATTTGTTGGACTAATTGATAATGATGAAGTAGAGGGAACATCATCATATATAACATCTATTTTTTTCTCATTTTTCTTCTTATTTGTGCACTCCTCAGAAGAAGGAGAACCTTTTAATATATATTCAAAAGGTACAATTTTTATATTTTGTTGTTGATTAGTTGTACCATAAAAGTGAAATTTTCTCTCATTCATCTTCTATATTTTTGTCAAGAAAATAAATATATATATGTATAATCAAAAAGGTTACCCAATGAGAAAGGTAGAAATTTAAATCTACAAAAATTATGCTCCTTATAATTAATTATTAAGTAATAGATTGTGTGGAAGAGAAAGAATTAACAAAAAGAAATTTGAAAAATTCTTGTTTTTATTAATTACATTAAAAACAAAATAATGAATATGTATTTTATTGAGGAATGTTGTTAAATCATTTGAATTATAGAAATATTCATAAGATGATTTTTAGAAATTAGATTGATAAAAAAATTAGGGAAAGGGTAAATAATAAAAATATTTTCTTTAACAACACAAATAAATTTAAAAATCTCATAAATTTTAATATCATTTGTATCAATCTAACCATTAAAATGAAATACATATATATCTACTTACTAATAAAATAAATTTAGGTACATATTATTTAAAAAAGTTTGAAATGTGTGCAAATGTGGTTAAAATAATATTAATATATAGATATATGTATATATATTTGTACAATATATTTATATTAAATATATAAGTCTATAGATATTCTATAAAGAAATATGATTAAAAAAATTTTTGAAGAAAACATTTTTGACCTTATGAATGAGATGTCTATAAAATAATACATAAAAATGTACAAATATTATATATATAATATTTTTTAAATGTTGAAATGAAAAACTTAGATATATGTGATGTGACATTAATAACTTATAGATAAAGGAAAATTTTGATTTTTTGTATTAATAATAATTAAAGTATTTATATATTCTTTATTAAAAGAAGGCTTTTAAAGAAATGTGTGATGTATTTTTGACATTAAAATGACAATGAATCATTATCTTATATATATATTTAAATATATTAAAATTTTTTAAATAAACCTGTAAAAAGGAGTACGCACTTGTATTTTGCTATTACAAGAGATAAAAAAAAAACAACCGTTGATTAGATAGATTGATGTGGCATAATCTACGCAAAAAACTTTTATAGGTCCATCTTTTTTTATTTATTTATACAGTTAGTAATTTGAGAGCTATAACATGATTATAAAATAGATAACTATATATTTGATATACTTATGTAATCAATCTTTGTTTAAATTAAATATATCAACCGAATTTTACCTATATATACAACTAAATCAAGGAAATGAACAAAATTTAATGTGATTACAAATTAAATTATACATTATGTTTATCAGTGTAGAAAAATGAACATTCCTTACGTATACACAAATATCTTGGTGCTTTTGTCATAATGACAAAACTATCGTTCATTACGATTTATGAAATAGAAGAAATATTTTTGAAATAACACTTATCTCTTTATCATCATCTTCATCCCATTTTAGAATAATAATAAAAAGGCACATGCGTTTCGGAAAGGGTGGAAAAAGTGAAATGTTAAAATAAAAAAAAAGCGATGACTGATGATACACTTGTAAAACAAAGGTTCGGTAAAATATGTTACTCATCAACTAACATTTATTAATGTTAAAATCAAATTAAGAAGAAATATAAAAATTTTTAGAGAAAACTAGAAGAAGGAACCATTTGATAAATAATATTTTTATTGCTGTTATAAGGCAAAAATAAACACCAACCATGTTATATGGTTCCCTTTCTTCACTTATTATATTTAATAAGAAGAAATATCATTAATTGATCATAAATATACTATGATAATAGGATAACATTGTATTGTAAGAAATTAAATGTTTATAACATATAGAGATTAAATAAAATATTTATACTATTTCCTCTCAGTTACGCTTAATTTATAATTCAAAAACCAAATCGGTAATTAGTATCATATATAACTACGTTAACAAAAATCTATTTTTATAATGAAATATAATATAATATTAAAGACAAATAAAAAAAATTAATATATATTTTAAAATAATAATATAAAATTATTTAAAAAAGTGTAGTAAAGTAGTACTCTACCATGTTCTTTAAACTTAATTCTTAATAGTTAAACTAACAATACAAAAATATTTTGCAATATCATCTCTTTATCACAATAGAAATTCTACAAGTACACATAAAGAGTAGTTAACTAAAAACATATATTTATATAATATCTAAATACTACAAATGTATTTTGGTTAATAACTTTACCAATTTATAATTACTAATATAATACATATTTTGGTCATTTTCATAATGCTTAATTATCATTAACCAGTACAAATATGTGTATTATCATTTCTATAAATTAAATAAAATCTCTTAACCAAACAAAAATTTTCATCAATGAGATAAAAATTCAAATAGACAAACTTTTCAAAATCTACATCATTTGCCTTCAAAATTAATTTCAAAAAAATACAAAATAATAAAACCTTTAAATAAATTTTCTTAAAGACACATATATATAAATATACACAATATTTACATTTCCTAACCACAAAAAAAACCATCTGATAGGAGAAAAATTTTTTTTTTATTTATTATCCATATAATTTTTAAAACACAAAATATACATCTGTTATTCTTAGGTGTATAAAAATTAAATATCTACAACTTCAACAATTGAAAAAATTCAAAAGTTATATTAATAAAATATTTTCAGCGTACTTCCTCTATAATAATATTTAAAAAAATTTATATATTTTTAAGTATAATATTATTAAATACATTAATATTTTAATTTCAAAAACTTTAGTAAAGAACTTTTTTTTGTATGTTAAAATAATAATAAATTTTTTAATGAAAATAAAATTTGAGTGGGATTTTTAATGATAGGCACATGTTTTACTTCTTAACTTATTTTCTCTCTCTTTCCTTTATTTCTACACCAACATATTTATTTTTGATTAAAAAAATCTTTAGATAGAAAATTAAGAAAGTACTGATAAGAAGGAATAAATTTATGCATATATATAACATAAAGACAACAGATGAAAATTTTTAACAAATGTATCTATTATGTTTGTAAAAGTAAAAGATTATGCATTAATAGGATTATTTAATACATATATTTTTATGTATACTTATTTACAACAATGATAGATTGTCAAAATCTTACTTAAGAGTTTGATGTATTTTTTATTGTAGTGCAAATTCAAATTCCGGATTTTTTGAATTTTTTTTTTGTCACAAAAAATTGGAATGAAATTCCCAAGATATTTGGAAGGAAAAATATATTTTAAGCCTATAAATAGTTCCGCTTTTATTACATTTGTAATTTAGTAAATTATGTCTTTTTTATCAGTTAAGATTTATTTTCTAAGACACTCTTATTCTAAAAATAAATTATTAAACCAGATAAGTGGGTGTTACCATGTCAAACCTTGTATTTTTTAGAATACATAATTTTCTTAACATGAAAAACATTTAAAATTTATTGTTAAAAAAATTAAATACATAATAAAACACAATTACATGAGAAAACATCACACACTAGAGGAGACAGTAAAATTTCCAATACCAAGTAAAAATCAATCAGAAGAATCGGGAGCTTTAAGTTCAAAAAATTCACCTTTCACATAATCCGATATATTTGTAGCTCCAACACTGGCATCAGCAAGATTGAAACTCAACTTGCTAAAACCATTCCTTAAGGTTTTCCCTACATTAACACATAAGCACTCAGATAAATCTCTATAAGATTGTGGTAACATCGATGACATTAACAAAACGTGAGGGATTTCTTTAATTCTTATCATCTCAAAAGAGGTTGGTTTTCCGAGAAATGGCAAATCTTCTAATGGTGGATATATCGGATAAAATGTTTGTTGTTCCAAGATGTGAGATGTTAATCTATCTACGCGATTCTCATTTTCAGAGTTTTCATTTCTATAGTAATCTGATTTTGATATATGTAATAAAGTGTCAATTCCCGTAATACTAAACTTGACTCCATTAAGAGTAAAAGTAGAGGGATCAGGAAGGAAAGTTATTTTATCACTTAACGATCCCACTAATGATTCATCCAAATCAAGTCTTGGAGTTGGATAAACAGGAACTACACATGCATCATCCTCCACATTCGGTACGACAATTATTCTCATATTTGATCCAGAGATATGGCTATAAATTTGAGTAAAAAGATCTGCTAAATAACTTTCGTGATCGATATCTTTATCATAAAATTGTTTTACTTTAACAAATGGTCCAATCAAAATTAGAGCAGAGACATTACATTTCATTGAAACATCAATTAATGAGTATAACGGTGAGAAATCACATGATTCCGGTAGTGAATATGGACCTGCTGCAACATGAACGACGAAACTCTTTTCTCCATCATTTTTTGATCCTTCATATTTAGCATGTTCAATTGACGGTAATTTAAGTTCCTCCAAAACTCTAAATTTATTTGATTCCCTTACACCTCTATAGACAGCTCTTTTACCACAGAATAACGATACTTTCGTCATCCCATCAAAATCTAATGGTATTATCTCATCTGGTGTACATAAAGAAGCACATTTATCGTTAATTTTACCATATTCATCGACATTTACACTAATCTGCCCACATATAACTTCACCATCACCCTTGTCACCCTTTTTATAGACGTGTTCTAAAACTTTCTCATAATATTCATAATCTGATGTTATTGTATCAACAATCTTATCATTTCCAACCATGTAATCATCTATCTCTTTCGACTTTTCGATTGTTAATGAGGAGGGTGTACGTAATTCTATCGTTCCTCTTTTGTACTTTCTTCCATGATGTTCCAGTAAGTTTCTGGTTTCTGAACCGTATCTAACTGAGGAACGTGGTGTTTTGACGGCTGAATAGACTGTTCTTCCTGGAGTTAATAAACTTGATGCTGGAACGAAATTACCAGAAGGAAACATATTATCAACTTCCATGTCATAATCATCTAGTGGGAAACTTTTATTTTCTCTCAAAACCTTTTGGTTTAGTGTTTTGTGGTCTGATAAGAAAAATAAAAAAATTACACTTACAACATTTAACTTACAATCCAAGAAATTCATTTTCAATATCATTAAACTCATCATAATCTTGCCCATCCATCTTAGAAAAATAATACTACAATAAATAAATCTAATCAAATGCAGTACAATCAAATAAAGAAAGGCGGTAATAATCTGTATACATATATAGTTTTCGCGTTAAAACCAACATTGTTTTTAAAATTATTTCTCCGTATTTTTGTCTTTTCTGAATCTTCATTTTTTCTCATGACTAATTGAGGAGATTCTTTTGGGAAACTTTTATTTAAAGGTTGGCAGTCATATTAAATTAGAATGAAACCTTTTGGAAATTTAAATGTATCCTGTTTCATTAATTTCTCTTCAACTATTTTTTATTTTTCAAATTTTTGTTATGTATAAATTTTGACAAATTTTCATCTATCACACCATACAAAAATACTTCTTATATTATGTAAAAGCTTTTGTTATTTAACATTCTTTAACGAAAATTAATATGTTATCTTAAATTGTGTATTATATTTTTATTATTTATAATTTTCTTTTCCCTCTCAAGAACCATAAGATTTGAGAGATAAAACAATGTTTATATAGTGATTTAAATCATAAATGAGTAATCGTCATTATTGATAATCTTTAGAAAACTTTATTTTCCTTTTTATAATTTATATATATATATTTTCATAATTAGTTTCTTTTATGGAATAAAAGGGGATGATTCTAGATTTTTATGGTAACTACTGAAAAACATAATATTTTTAATGAAAAGGGAGAAAATATTTTATTGTTGACACTTAGACATTCGCTTAATTTTTAGTAAACTTGTGACCAATAAAATAAATGACGAGGGTCTTCGGGGCTTCCTTGACAATTAATTTTCTTAACACATGTATTATTTGAGTGACATTGCTTATATATATATATATTTTTAACGTCATATATTTATTGTGTAAATATTTATTCAATTTTTATTCAAACTAATAAAATATACTTTCTTCATTATGTCATTCAAACTACTGCAATGAATTTTATCATTAAATTAAATTAGATGATTAATTTATTTTTTTTGACCAATTCAAAAGTATTTTTTTTTAAATATAGACCACGTTTTAAGTATTTTTATTATGTGAATATACCAATATCTGTTTAGATATTCCTTTGTGAATATTCCAATGTCAATCTTTTTTGGATGTTTAGTTGGAAAAGTAAAAAAGAGAGTTTATATATCTATTAATGTTTTATAAATATCTATGAACGTATATTTTTATATATAATAATTCTTTTTATTGTTATCTTTTTATTCTATCTTATTGTGATTAATTTTTGAGATAAACTTTTCTTGTATTTAGGTTAAAATATTAAATTGTTCGATATTCAGTTGTCAATATTATAAATAAAAATACTAATTATTGTTGAATTGTTTCACTATAAATTGACTTTTTAATGTCTTCATCCAAAAATAGTCAAGCTGGTAGTGTTTCTTCTATCAATACTAGTTTTAATTCCTTTACCAGTGATAATAATGGAACAAGTGTTACTATTCTTAAACAAGGTTGGCTTCAAAAATGGACAAACTATATTAAAGGATATCAACAGAGATGGTTTGTTCTAGATTCTAAAGTATTCTCTAGCATACTATAGGTAAGTAATTGAAAATATTATTCATACCATTTTTATAAAATATATTATGACAGCTTTAAAAAAAGGAATTAATCATTATTACACAATAGTTAAAATTTTTCTTCAAATGGTCTTATCGTGTATTTATTTATCACTTGTAATTCTTGATCATTCATTTTATGACGTTTCCGCTTTCCCCTATACATTAAAGTATTTGAAATTATAGGATGATTTTTTCAAAAATACACTTTAGATATATTTGCGCAAGAAACATGACGACAATACCTCTAGACAGGTTCTTATAAAACTAATAAATGAATTGAGTTTTATGTTGCACACATGTGTGATTCAATGATTAAATATGTGACTTACTATTAATACTGCACTCTAATTTTAACTTTTTTATTTTAATTTTCATAGTTATTAAAATTATCAAAAAAATTTTTATCGTCTCTAAAAATTTCATTCATTATTTCCTGACTGTTTTTTATATCTGATTGATAAAATATTGCATAAGGTATTGTGTACAAACAGATGGTACAAGAAAAATCGTATGAAAATTGTACATCGAAAAAGACATGTACCAGATGAAGTTTTTATAAAACATAATATGTAAATCATAATGAATACATATATTTTGTTCTATCAGTTCTATAGATAGGTCTTATCAAAATTATCAAAAAGAGAGGGGGAACAAATTTTGTAGTTTTGTCAGTAATATACATTACTCCATATGACTATACTATTTTTGTATAATTCTCTTTAATCTAAGCTCATCATAATTTTCATAATTTCGTTTTTTTATTTATCTTTTAATGTAAAAAAAAATCTTGTTTCCTGATATTTTTTTAAAAGTATCATACTAAGTATTATTTAACTATTATTCTTATTTTATTTTTAAAAGATGAAAATTAAAAAAAATATTTCTAAAGCTGTCAGGAGAATAGGATGCTTTAAAAGGTTTTCTATTTATACAAATGACATATAATAATATTATTCTTTTTTTAGAACTCAATCAGAAGTTAACAACACATGTAGAGGATCAATAAATCTGCAGGAGGCAAGGATTGTTTCTGAAAAAAACACCAACAATATTACTATTTCAGCCTCAACACAGGTATTCCATTTAAAAACTCAAAATGAAACTGATCGAAAAAATTGGATCAATGTTTTGGAGCAAGCCAGACATCAGGCCATTTGTCAGGCTGAATCGGAGGATGATGATCTAGCAATAGGGAGCATTGAATGCGACTTTAAGCCAGCAATAGAAAATTTTTACAAAAAACTTAATGATAAGATAAACAGTGTAAAAAAGTATGAAGCAAAGTTGAGTAGGTTTTTTTTGTTGGTCAATTAAATATGATAATCTTTTTTTTAGTTAAACATTCGGAAGCTTTACTGCAATCACTAAATTCTTTAGATAATGAGAGTGATAGAAAAAAGATATCGAGTAAAGTTGATAAACTTAAAGATTCAGCAAGAAAAATGGCATTAGAGGGAGAGTCATTTGTTGGTGAAGCGAATAGAGAAGTAAGTAAATTATCTAGGGCAATTTTGCATGGACAAGAACAAAGAAAACAATTACAAACACAATTAGAAGCTCTTGCTAAACAACATTCAAAGCTAGAGAAAGCAGCTCAGTATAATTCACAAAAAAATTTTGTTTCCAAAAAATCTTCAATAGACAGTGCGTTTTCATCATCAAATAAAGAGCAAATTTCTCAAGATATTATTGATATGGATGATCATCCAAATGCTAACGAGTATTATAACGATGATTCTGATGACGATTTATTTGAAGACGCCTGTGAGACATTTAATAGAGGTGGAATAAAATCATCCCGTAAACAACAGGAGGATTCTAACTTATTTGATGCTAAAATTGTATCTAAGTACGCTGATAATGTAAGTTTTATTTTTTAACAGATAACAAAAGAAATGTATTAAATTTTAATGGGAAAAAAAAATTCCTTTGTTTACAAAACAGTGGAATACAATATTAGTAGGATGTTATGATAAAATATTATTTATTTTTACAAAGTTTTTCATTTCACTATCCTTATATTAATCATTGATTTTGCTTTCATTAGCGGAAATTTTAATTACCTTCCTTCACATAGTCATAAATGATATACGACGCATAATTTAACTAATACTTCTATCAAAAATTTTTTTCCTATGTTTATCATATATTTGTTTATTTTTAACTGCGCCTTTAAAATTTGGGTGTTAAATTTAATAATATTAATTGCTTTAACAGGATATTGCAATACAAAAATATTAAATGTTGTTTCAATATTATTGATATTTATAACTCTTAATCTACACAAAACAATATACTTATTATTGTTATTGCCTATTAGTTTTTTTATGGTAGAATAGTTTTATTTGGTCATAATGTTATGATTCTTAAGAATATTTAATGTTTATTAATATTGATATTTTAACGAAATTTAAATATATACTTTAACTTTAGTTACGAGAAAATTGCTATATTAAATAAAATAACGACAAAATGAATGGTGGTGCTCTCTTCTGTATACCTTTTCTCGTTTTAATCACTACCCCCTACGTTATTTCTCCCATTCTTCTAACGCAATATATAAGTTTTTTTTTAATACAAATATATGCTGTTATAACCTTTTATCATTATTTTTATATTGGAATAGTATACTCTTATATCTAAGAATAATTTATTTTTAATTGTAATATATTACACACATATATAATAAAATTATTTTTATCATGTTTATTATTAGGTATTAATAATTTTTTTTGTAGAATCAACAAACTCACCTCCAAAAAGTTTGTACAAACACAACATCATCTTTAAAAACAATGAATGGAACTTCAAGGGTTAGACGTACAAAAATTCCAGAGAAACAAAATAAACCATTAAATCTTTGGAGTATAATGAAAAATTGTATTGGTAAAGAGTTATCAAAAATACCAATGCCTGTAAATTTTAATGAACCAATATCTTATTTACAAAGAATAACAGAAGATTTAGAGTATGCTGATCTTCTGGATATAGCTGCAGAGAAGGATTCATCAGAACAGATGGCTTATTTAGCAGGATTTGCCTCTAGTTGTTACTCCTCAACTGGTAATCGTACAACTAAGCCATTTAATCCTTTATTGGGAGAGACATTCGAATTCGATAGAACTGATGACTTAGGATGGAGAAGTATAACAGAGCAAGTCTCACATCACCCACCAGCTGCAGCACACTATGCTGAAGGCAGCAATTGGGAGATGTATCAAGATTTTCTCTTAACTTCCAAATTCCGTGGAAAGTACCTTTCTGTCCAACCAATTGGTGCAACTCATATAATATTTAAAAATTCTGGTAATCATTACACTTTCAAAAAAGTGACAACAACAGTTCATAATATAATTGTTGGGAAATTGTGGATAGATAATCATGGTGATATGACTATTGAAAACCACAAAACCGGGGACACATGTATACTTAAATTTCATACATATAGCTATTTCTCACGTGAACCTCCAAGAAAGGTTACTGGATTTGTTAAAGACAAAAAAGGTTATGTTCATTGGTATATTAGTGGTTATTGGGATAAGTATATTGATATTGCTAAAGTTACAAAGCAACCTAAAAGCAAAGATACTTCCAATGGAACTATTCCAATCATGGAGACTGGTGAAATGACAAGAATATGGTCTATAAATGAGCCTTTAGAGAATAGTGAAAAAATGTATAACTTTTCACAACTCACCGTTGCATTAAATGAAGAAGAGGATGGAGTAGCTCCTACTGATTCAAGGTTAAGACCCGATCAAAGATTAATGGAAAACGGTGATTGGGATGAAGCTAATAAAGTTAAAAACTTATTAGAAGAAAAACAACGCGGTGTCCGTAGGAAAAGGGAAGCAGAGGCACAAAGGGCCATGCAATTAGGTGAGCCATACAAAGAATATGAGCCTTTATGGTTTGAAAAGGCTCAAGATCCCTATACTGGTTCTGTAATTCACTTATTCAAACATGAGTATTGGAAGTGTAAGGAAAATCAAGATTGGAGTAAATGTCCAGAAATCTTTTAAAAACTATTAAAAATCTTACTATTCTTAAATTTTATAAAGAAAAATATATATATGTATTTATTATATTTAACTAACACATATGAAATTTGTCTTTAAGATATAAACGTACATTAATATTTTTGTTTGCATTTATTTAGAATTTTGAGTATTTTTTTACATGACCACATTGAATGCAAGATTGTTTGTATTCGTCCTCGGAGATTTTTGATTCCTCACCATATATGCATTGGATGTTGGAGCTTCATATAATTAGTGTTAAATATTTCTTTATCCTTCAAATCCTTTTTTATTTTATTCATTTCTTTTTTTACTTTGTTTAGCATCCTTTTGTTACTTTTTTCAGCAGCCAATCTTCTGGCTTCCTCTAATCCTTCAAAACCTCCATGTACCTCGTATGCTCGCTCCTCAACCTGGCATTCCAAAAATAAAGCCATATCACCATATTTTGGATTTCTAGGATTTTTTTTCAAAACAAAACGTAATGGAGGTTTCCGAAGCTCCAAATCAACATCTTTCAATAAATAAATTTGTTTCGCATCAGTCTTAGTTATACATTTATAGTCTCCTTCATGTTCGACTTTGCAATCATCACAAATTGCTACGCCATATGAAGTCCATAAATAACTTAGAATAAGGTCTTTTTTGCATCTATTACAATGTTCAGGTGGTGGATTTTTAGAATTTATTATCTCATTTTCTTCAACATTCCTTTTTCTTTTCAACCGCCTAGATTGTTCCCGAGATTCCATTTCATTGTTCTCCGATACATCAAAGCCTCCTGCATCGTCCCAATTTCTTTGTCGTTTTAAGTAGAACTTTTCTACATCCGTCAACCCTTTATTTTTACCCATTTTGTTTTAAATAAGTAAAAAAATTTAAAAGATTTTGCAATAAATATTAGTTAAGTTAATAAAAAAATTTATCAACGATTGTATAAAAAAAACAATCTAAATAAGATATTCTTTTGGAATACTGATCTCAAAAGCATATACTACGATTCAAAAACAAAGAAAAAAAAGTAAACAAGTATACTATTAAAAATTCATTTACAAAGTTAAGGAACAATACTTGGTACATAAGATATTGAAACAATTAAAAATTATTATTAATAATAATATATCACCAAATCATTAAAATGCTTTGGCAATATTAAAAAAATACACCAAACTTTAATTGCCAGTAATGTGTAAAATAGTAGAAATATAGATATAGTGGGTTAAAGAGACTCAGGAATCTTATTTCTTTTAAATTATACATCATGAGGAAAAGGTACGTCTATGTAGATTGAAACAATTATAATTATATAAAGTTAGAAATTAAGATTACCGGATACCTACTCCACTTCAACATCCTGAGAACTAGCATTATCACCATTTAAATCTTCAAAATCCAATTTAGCATCCTTAAGTGGTATTATGATGTCTACGACATTCTCAATATATTTCTTTAATATTGGTATGACAGCCTGCCAACCAACAGTACCATTTGGACCAATAATATTTTCAAGTTCCTGTTCAAAAGTTTCTTGTAGCGAGCTTAATTTGATGTCAAACTCTTTGTAGTCTTGACTAAGAACAATAGCACTTGTTGGATTTTCTTGTAAAATTGAGGAATTCTCTTCATATGCTGCTTGCATCGTATGAATTGTGTGAAGAATATTCGTTATATGAAGAGGGTCGCTAAATACAAGGTTATTCTTATGAATATAATCATCATAACCTGGAGGGTATGGTATTGCTGTGTATCTACCAGAACACCAATGATTCCAATTTTTAATTATTCCCTCATCCATCCAATTTTCATTTATTAATCCTAACATAACACTCATTTGCTTATTTATATCTTCGAGATCATCACCTACTTCAGATTCAGATAGTTCAGGTGCCTTAGCAAGAACAAATCTCCAAAATGGTATAACGTAGTTGGGTGGTAATAATGGTACACAACACATTGATCGTACCCAAAAACGTATTGGTTCAAGGGCTGGATTTGGATCGCCTAAATATTTATTTAAATGGAAATTCTTTGTTGTATTAAGGACAACTCTTAAATAATCCATATACAGAACAGAAACAAATTGTGCACCAAATGCCTCAGATGCAGCCTGGATTTGGTGACGGTCAAATTCACAGAAAAACCTTTCGAATCGTGGACTTACTCCCATTTCATGCCATCTCTGGGTTATTAGAGCAAATATATCAAAGAAATTCTTCTGGTCACGTCTTTCGATAACTGCATACAATATTGGTACCCATTCAAAGGCATCAGCTATATTTAATTTTGCATGAACAGTATACACAGTCTTTTTACCATCTTCGCAATTTATTTCACTGGAACTACGACCACAAAGTATGTCACTTTCACCACCAAGACGAAGATCTTTATCTGAAGCGAAAACAAGAATTCCCTGACCACGATCACACATCAAAAGGAATGTCTCGTCAGCACTATTCGTTTCTAAACCTCTTAATGTAAGTTTATACTTCTTCAACATATTACCAAATTGTTTATCGTCCATAGCCATTTTAGAAGCCTTACTCTGTTTAGGCTTATCAACTTTTCCCATTCTTTTATGTCTAAAGTATTGTTGTTTGACCTTTTTATATGAAGGGAACAGATTAGCTAAAGCCTTCATAACTTGGTTGTTCCGATCCCTTAGGCATGTTAGCCGTTAAATGGCGTACCAATCTCTCTCTGCCTTCAATCCAACTTTCATGAGGTGTCATTTCTCCATTACGTACACGTCTACGACAATCTCTATCAATCTGTTTAACGGTTGCTTCCAACTCTGTTATGGGTTTACATTCCTCATGATGTACAATACTTCTAAAATCACCAAGGATACATCCATCAAGAACTTTTATTTTTGGTTCAATTATATCTTTGTAGGTCTTGCGAAGTCTACAACATTTACTACAACGGTAATATCTTACTCTACCATCTTGTCTAGTATTGGTAAGAAAATATTCACGGTAAAGGCCATTCTCCTCGGGGATGGCAAGAATAGACTCAGTAAAACGTCCGGTCAACAGAATTTTAACATTCAAACTTTCAAGGGGAGTCTTCATCATTCCATGGAATCTATTCTCTACATGATCATAGTTCTCCTCAGAACCGGCCTTTTCACCCATTCTTGGGTTTGATGGTTTTTTAAATATTGGTTTCTCATCAGCAGGTGTCAATTGAACTGGATCATATCTTGGACCAGAACCAGAAGTATTCTCAACTTTTTTAAGCATAAAAACTTTTGGAGTTCCAGTGGATATTTGTGTTACGTTAGAATTACTAAGCATAGAAGAATTTCCTGTTGTATTAGAATATTCATTACTTGTATCATGGTATTTCGACTCATCCATACAACCATCCTGGTCATAGTAGTCATATTCATACGACTGTGGCTCGCTATACTCAATACCTTCAGCCTCACGAGCTCTCCGTCTTTTTTGGAGTTGTTTGAAGACTGTAGAATGCGATATATATGTACCGGTAACAGTACTAATTTGACGTGCAACATCTCTCATATTACCACACCTGGGGTTTTCTTCATATCTTTGTACAATTTCTTCAACCTGTTCATTATTCCAATCAATTTTTTCCGTATTCCTACGACTAACTGATGAAGGGGTACCATCATATTCACTTAAACTTGTTCTTCCTCTACCTTGTCCCCTAGTATTATAATATTGCCTTTGTGGTGTCAATGGTACTGCTGTTCCATCATTCTGAACAGTATAAACTCTTGGACCTGATGCTTGTGAATATCCTTGTGAAGGATTACGTTTTCTACCTTTTCTTCCAACGCTCTCCTCTGCTTCTAACACATATGGCTGGTTATTATCATAAACAATAGCTTCTGGTGGCATGCCATCATCACCTTCAACATCAATAAGTTCATCCTCCTCAATCAACTCAGATTCCTCACCAACAACTTCACCGTCAACAAGGCCACTACTATCCATACGTCTTCTCTAAAAATAAACATTTTTACATTTAAACAAAGTTCCAAAAACAACATTGGAAGACAACTTCTCCCGCCAAAAGTAACTTCCGTTAGATAAAGTGAAATTCTACCCTATGAATGGGAACAAAAAACAAAAAAATGCTTGTAACCATCGTTATTGATGATTAATCATAAGAAAAGGTAATAAAATTTCCGTGTGAACTTACTTTAACGCCACTATATGACTCAATTTGATCATCAACACCTTGTAATTCTTCCATTTCCTCTTCCTTATTTAAATTAACATTATCTTCCAATTCCTCCTCAAAGAGAGGAGTTTCATTTTGATCATTATGACTATCCATCTACAAAAAAATAACTAAGTAAATAAGAAAAATATATAAATTAATGGTAAACTGTTGTTTATCGTGGACAAAATACTTGAGAAGAATATGGAGAAATGATTTGAGTAAACTATTGAATTGGACTGATGCGTCTACAGATAAATTTCCATCTAAGAGTGGTTATTGACGCGTATACAATGGAAATATTTAAATATAGTAAAGTGATATACTCTTCCAATAATATTATACTTTTTACCAATGCAATTGGAGACAGAGAACATAGTGGAATGTCGCGTATACGAGATGTACATGTCATTTCGCGGCCTTCTGTTTTCACTTCGTATGTATTAAAATAGCTTAGACAAATAAACTTTTTGAGGGTGAGAGACATTCTTCTTTGGTTTAACACAAATTTGCGCGGGTAAAGAAAAGAAATATAAGTATGTATGGTTTTATATGTGATATAATTTTAACTCTACAGATTATAACAAACAACGTGCTTTTTTTACCTTCTAAATAGAGCCCTCTCTAAAAACAGAAGAAAAGAGGGCAGTATGTTAAAGATTGTGTATATTTAACACTTTGAATATCAACAAATTTACTATCAAACATATTGCATAGCAGTCATCAAATATTCATACACGCTACAAAGTTCAGAGTATCGAAGTTACGAGGAGAACTAGAAATTATAGCCAATAGTTGAAGTAGGAATGAAATATCCACAAGAACACATACGTATTATGTTTTTTCCGTATTAAATATATATATATATTGTTTTAATTATTCAAACTTAGTTTTTATTATCTTTTAATTTAGTAGGATATATAATAACCAGAGATAATAACTTCATATTTTATAAGTAAAAAATAATGTTTCTTTCGCAATTATCTATGACTCAACATCTAGGAGAGATTTGTCCTCAAAAGAAGCAGAGACAATCACAAAAAACTATGACCGATGAATTTTTCGGTGTTTATTGTTTGGTGTCACAGAGTCCTTTAAAAGAATACCAAGGGAAGTGCTACATTGGTTTTACAACGGATCCTAATAGAAGGATACGCCAGCATAACAGAGAACTCCTTGGTGGGGCCAAAAAAACAAAAAAAAATGGACCACACGATATGGTCTGTATTGTAGAGGGATTTCCCTAATAAGATACTTGCATTACGTTTTGAGTGGGCCTGGCAAAATCCAGTCCGAAGTAGGAGAATAAAGCATTTAAACTTAAAAAAAATTTCTAAAGAGTCACACTTTAATTTTAAGATACGTATTTGTTGTGCGTTATTGAATACCGCTCCATGGAAAAGACTTGCTTTATCTTTTAGATGGCTCAAACCTGAGTATTATCTTGAATTGTCAGATCAACCACCACCAAGGCACATGCATATTAGAAATGGCCTTGTTACTAGTGATAAAATTATTGTCCCACAAGATCCATCCGAATATACTACTATTCCCAACTGCTTTATTTGTGGATTGCAAATAAATGCTGTAAGTTGTTTTTTTTTGTTAATATTATGACGTTTTAAAAAAACAATACCTTGAGTATCCTTTTATTTCCTATTTTTTAGATCGAAACATTTGTTAGATGTCTTTCAAGTGACAATGAATGCAAAGCCGGATATCATAAAATTTGCCTAGCAAACTCAATATTAGAAGGGGAAACTAATCATTTGATACCATTAAAAGGTCGATGTCTACTATGCAAAAGTTTTTTCCTATGGGGTGATTTAATAAAAGATAGTGAGAGATTATTGGCCATGGAGGGTCTTAAACCTCCAATGGATGAAGGTAATAGAAAAATACTAATAGGAGAGTTTAAATATGTTCAGTAATATGTTAGAAGTGTATGTAAGATTAGATGTGTATATGTGAATTAACTTTTATGTTGTGGAGAATATCATGTAAAGAAAGAAACTAGGATAGGACAATTTTTTTTGTGCAGTATTTTTGTTTTGTTTTTAATTTTGAATGACTTAATGTTTTTCGTCATTTTGTATATGTTATATAATAGTTAAAATAATGTTGATAAAATGTTAAATTTTTACCAAATATGTAATGAATATTTATTGATGGATTAGATTTTTTATTATATTACAAATTCATTCTTTTCTATATTTCTATACAGTTTTTATAGAAACAGCTATGACAATTGTTTAGAATTGAGAGTGGAGAACTGCAATGCATATGATTTGTAATAGTTAAACAAAATATTCTATATAATTCAAAAAATCAATACACGATGTTATTTAAAGAAGTAAAGACTGTTTTCACTTTAATATCAATGATAAAGAAGTGCGCTTATTTTTTATTAATCTACTTTCCATTTTAATCAGTTTTATCCCTCTAATATTTATTGGTATAAATAATTTTAAAAATTGGCAATATAAAATTGAGAATAATAAATATTTTAATTTTAGAAAGAATTTAAATGACTATTGTTTACATTACAATATCAAATATTGTTTAATAATATGATAGATAATAGTGTAAATGAAGTATTACTACAACAGAAAGACAGTACTTCTCAACAAAATATAAATAGTACTTATTTATGTGATGGTAAAAGTCTTGTTGATTATGTTATGGTTTATAAAATAACAAATGATGAAAAATTAACTAAAGGGAGGAAAAACTTTGAATTTAATTTAAGAGCACGCGGATTGAAGTTGGAAATAAGAAAGAGTGAAGAAGATCCGGATTTATGTTTCACTCTTGTTCATGCACCTTTCAATATATTATTACGGCAAGCCGAAATATTATATCTAAGAATGCCAGTACGAAAGAATGATTTAACTTTAAGCGAAAAAGACCAAGGAATAGTAAATTATTTTTTACAATATCTCAAATTTATGAAATTAGACAAAAATATTAAACATAGATTACATGAAGAGATGTATTTTAAAGAAACATTCAGACAATCAAGGCTAGTACATTTTGTCAACCATGACAAGCCCGATATTTTTTTTTCTAAAAGCGATAGATCAAGAATGGTTTATGATTTATTAATAAGAACTCATTACAAATGTGATGATCAAGTTCATGTGGGTGTTCAAAGATTACAGGAAAGTGGTGGATATTTGTCTGTTTTTCCACCACATGAAAAACTAATTAAAACCCCATGTTATCCAATTCCTATTGATGATGCCAGTGATAGGCAAATACTATACGATAATTGGGCCTCATTTACAAAATTTTATAAACACCAACCACTTGATTTGATCAAAGAATATTTTGGAACAAAGATTGGTATTTATTTTGCCTGGCTAGGTTATTTCACAAAACTTCTCTTCTGGCCCGCATTAATTGGTCCACTATTTATGATATACGGTATCGTTACAGCTAAAGATGATATACCAAGTAATGATATTTGTTATGAATCATCAAATATATCATTAACATACATATGTCCACCATGTGATACATATTGTGATTACACTCAATTAAAAGATAGTTGTTTATATGGAAAGATAACATATATAGTTGATAACTTCTCAACTGCAATCTTTGCTTTTATTATGTCTATATGGGCAACCCTTTTTTTGGAGGGATGGAAGAGATATAATGCTCGAATTTCATACAAATGGGGTATTTATAATCAGGGTATTGAGCATGAAACAATAAGACCAGATTTTCAATATAAAGTCAAAAATAAAAGAGTTAATCCAATTACAAAGGAATTAGAGCCATTTATGCCGACATCATTGAAATTGTTTAAACTTTTTTTCTCAGGAGTATCTTTTTTGTTTATTGTGGCATTGGCTTTAGCTTTCATACTAGGTATTTTGGTATATAGAATGATTTTAATGAGTACCTTTCATTCATATGAAAAAACGGACTTTAGGCATAAATATGGTATGTGGATTATCTACGTAACAACGGCTATAATGAATTTACTATTCATCATTATCATGAATCTTGTATACCATAAAGTCGCATATAGGTTAACTATATGGGAATGTCCCAGAACAGATTCAGGATTTGATAATTCATATACCTTAAAAGTTTTTCTTTTTGAATTTGTTAACAATTACTCTTCATTGTTTTATATAGCTTTTGTTAAAGGAAGATTTTCTGGGGTACCAGGAAATATTGATAGAGAATTTAGGATTAGTATTAACGGTTATAGAGTTGAAAATTGTGATGCAACAGGATGTATGGCTGAACTGATGATTCAGTTATTTGTTATAATGTGCGGTTCCCAGCTATCATATTCATTAATTGAATTAATAACACCTTACATTTGTATTAATATTAATAAATATAAGAAATTTATGGATTCTACCCATAAAAATTTCCATAGAAAAGTTTCTGATAAAGATAACATCCCACAGTACGAACAAGATTATGGCTTGTATCAAGTTGATAATCTTTTCCTCTTCGATGAATACCTTGAAATGATAATCCAATATGGATTTGTAACATTATTTGTTGCAGCATTTCCCTTAGCACCATTATTTGCCTTTCTTAGTAACATATTTGAAATAAGGAGTGATGGAAGAAAATTGATTTCAATGTATCAAAAACCTACTCCATTTCATTCTTCTAATATCGGGATGTGGCAAGTGATACTTGAATATTTATCGAGTATTGCCGTTACTATTAATGTATGTTTGTTTATATATTTATTATTTTGACAATGAGAAAATTTATTTAATTTTATTTCCAGGGACTAGTTATAGCTTTTACAACAGATGTCATACCAAAAAGTTATTATTATTATACACGTGGATCATTAGAAGGGTATATGGAATATTCGTTGTCATATGCTGATACTTCAAAATGGGATAAGGTTACAATATATACAAATGTGAGTATGTGCAGATTTAAAGATTTTAGAAAACCTCCTTGTTCTTTAAATATAACTGATACAAATGGTGATTGTGATAATCATTATGGTTATTCTTATGAATTTTGGAAAATTCTAGCTTTTAAAATAATCTTTGTCTTTATTTTTGAAAGAATTGTCTCTTCAATACAGAGTTTTACCTCATATATCATACCGGATGTTCCAGAATCTATAACAATGCTCCAACAAAGACAAAGATATTTAAGAAGGCGATCTATTCTTGAATCTTGGGCTAAAGAACATAAAGATGCATTTGATGTATCAATAGAAATTGATGATGATACTGATAATAATAGTACTACAACACTTGATCGTTATAATAATATAAAGATGTCGGAGGGTGATGATAATGATAATAATATACCAAATCTTTTTGATAAAAAAATTTCAACTTATAGTAAAATAGAAACTTTAATTAAATAATTTATGTATTTCTCTATTTACTTTTATTGTTATTTCAAAATGTGAAATTAATAAGAATTTTATTATAATTAATAAAGTAAAAATAAAAAAATTTATTATATATCTACCATTATATTACTCTTTCTCCACCCTCAATAATTATTTAAAATATTTTATCTTTATAATATCATTTATCTCTTTTAACAAAAGTGGTGAATCGAGAATCTTCATATAATTGTTTTAATAAATAAAATTGTTTCAAATAAATAATTTTAAATATTTTATATAACTAGCCCTTTATATTATTACCCCTATATACTATTATATTACTCACGATGAGGTAAAAAGTTTTGTGAAGGTTGATAGAAATTTTGTGGAATTTTGGTAAAACTTAAGAGGTCCACTTAATTGGGGCCTTACTGAAAATAAAATTAATTTTAAGCTCCCAATGGTTTGCTTTTATTATCTTTTTACTAATATATATAATATATATCTTTTCATATATATTAGAGGAGAGAAGGATAAAGTTGATTTTATTTGTCAAAGTAAAGATAGATATATGGTGTAGTTTTGTGTCTATTATTCTTATTCAAAAACTTTGAATTTGTACTCATTTTTACCTCAAATATTATATTTATTTTATATCACAAATTTTTTGATTTATTTTTCTTCTTTTAAAAATAAATAATTTGATAATTGAGGAAGTTAAAGTTTTTTTTATCTCATTTCATAGTAGTCTTAATAAATAAATAAGTAAATCTTGATTGTATTTTATAGGTAAATGTCTAAGTAGGTTGTTGAGAAGATACTTTTTATGTAAATTAAATTTTGATAGATCATTTTAACTTTTCAACTATTTATCTTTATAGTTAATTTATATGTATAGTAAATTTATCTTTATAGTTAAAGATGATAGGTTAAATGTAGGCTCTAAAATACCAAGAGTTAAAATTGAATAGTGATAGTTAAAAGAATATAATCAGTGAAAATAAGGACTCAATCATCCTTAACACTACTTTCTCTGGCTAACTATTTAGTAATTGAGTGTGACAGGATAACTTAACATACACATCTCTTTATCTGCACCTCAACGGAAACTTCTTTTCCTCAAGTTAGTTGTCAGCAATATATATATCTACTTCTTTTTCTCTTTTACTGATAAAGTAAACTGCCAACAAATAGAGGGATGTCGGGAGTGAAGAATAAAAAAAATTTCACATATATTTTCTTCATTCCATCTCTCTCTCTGACATACACTCTCTCCTACAAACTCGTCCTTTTCTGAATCCTAAATTATTATTATTATTATTATTATTCCTTCTTAACTATAGACCCATACACCCTTACAACACCTCATTTTTCTTTTTCCCTTCTAATTGAGATGATATATAATATTATATAGATATATATGTATATTTTATATATTGATAAAACCTAAATACTAACAAAATGATAAGAAAAGACATATATATTTTTACTTTTCTTCTTCTTATTCAATCCTCACAAAAATTTTTACAAATATTTATTTATATATCTATAAAATTATATGCCTTTTTTTGCCATAAAAGTTTTCATTCCGTTAATAATATATATAACAATAACAAACCTTGTATATTAATATTTGTTTTTGTTTCTGAAAATTACAAATATTTTTATATGTATAAAACTTTTACTAGAAAGTAAAAAAAAAAAGAAAAATACATATATTATAAATTTTTTTATTTATCCTCCATTTATCATTGTACCAAATATTTTTAACCACCCCCAACATACAAATTTTAGATATATGTATATACTTTTATACATTTAAATGCTTAGATTATACATATTTTTTATCTATTTTTTTCCATTATTAGATTTTTTAATAAAAATGATATGTATGATGAATCTTTTTTGACTTCTACATGTCTTATAACTTCAATTATATTTAATTCTGGCTTTATAATTTTATAAAAATTTTTTTGAAAGTACTATAAAATTGAATGTTGTTTCATTTTTATAGAAAGCCACTATTTTTGAGAAAAACATATATTTGGAATTTAAAAAGAATGATAATATATAAAGAGGTATATATTTTTAGGATAAAAAATTGCCTTTGTTGATATAAAAAATAAAAAGGTGGTAATTATAAATTATAATAGTAAAATTTAAGAAATCATGATTTTAGATAATTATTTTTCTAAAATCTATTGTTTTCTTTTATGAAATTTTTATAAAGAATATTGATTAAGATAAACAATACTATAGAAGGAAAAAAAATTTCAAATCAACTAGTAATTTTAGAATTCATTAATCATTTTTGTTTTTTTTACATATAAAACATTTATAAAAGGAAAAAAATGCTTTTAAAAGAATCTTAGAATAGATGCCTATGAAAAGAAAAAACTACATATATATATCCATAATTTCGACTAACAAAAAATAGTATATATATTTTTCTCCTCCTGGCGGTTGGTATAATAATTTATAAAAATATATCTGGTGGTAGTTTTCTTCATCATCATCTTCAATATTATTCTTCTCTTGGTTGTGGTAATGAAGAGAGAGGCACAAAATACATATATATATTTGTAGATATAATATATTATATAATAAATATATATGTGACATTTTTACATTCTCAACATAACTTTATATTTTTCTTATATATCCCCCTTCTTTTTTAATCCCTTTCAATATTATATATTTTTTTATATTTTCAATTTTTATTGAAAGATTTAAAATTCATTTTATATTTGTTACTTTCTTTTATTTTCATACTTTAACTTCCTATTGTCTATACAAATTTTTTATACCTTGAATTTTTTTCTAAATTTTAATAAAATTTAACAATTCACTATTTTTTTAGATCAAAAAAAGTAGATTCAAAAGAGAAAGACTTTCATCTTTTCTTATATAAATTTATTTTATTAAGAAAAGATTATAACAATAAAACAGATAATACTCATATTTATTAGAGGAAGAAAAGTTACAAATATACAAAGAAGTCCAAAATAACATTTCCTTTTAATACTAATTTTATTTCATCTAATATTTATTTTCTACAAAAAAGAAGATATAACTTCATTTACCTCTAAAAAAAGAAGATACACAATTTCGTCTGTTTTCTCTTTCTTTTTTTTACTAAAACATTTTTTATTAAAAAAAACTTTTAAATATTTCTATTTTTGGTTGGTAATATTTAGATATCTTTTTTTTTGATTGGAAAATAATAACCGTTGACGGCAATGAAGATAATCTGCAATGAATGGAGGACGTTTTGATTTTGATGATGGTGGAACATATTGTGGAGGTTGGGAGGAAGGTAAAGCTCATGGTTATGGAGTTTGTACAGGACCACAAGGTAAAGGTGAATATGCTGGGGCTTGGCATTATGGTTTTGAAGTCTCTGGTGTCTATACATGGCCTTCTGGTAATACATACCAAGGACAATGGCAAAATGGTAAAAGACATGGTTTAGGTATCGAAAATAGAGGAAAATGGATATATAAAGGTGAATGGACCCAGGGATATAAAGGGAGGTATGGACAAAGGAAATCTCTAAATTCACCAGCCAATTACCTTGGAACCTGGTCATCAGGATTCCATGACGGTTATGGTACTGAAACATATGTTGATGGAGGTAATATTTCACTTAAATTATCATCAAACTAATTTTTTTTCTTTCTTTAGGATCATATCAAGGACAATGGCAAAGAGGAATGCGTTATGGATATGGTATAAGAAAAAGTGCTGCATATGGAGTTGCTGTAAAATTTAGATCTCGTTCTCATACAAATGCTTCAATGACCTCCCTTCGATCAGATTATGGTGAGGAGGAGGAAGCAAAAGGAAAGGAAGATGAGATAGATGAATCAGAGGCATGTAAAGGTGGTTTTGTTCTTCGATCACGCTCTGATGCTCCTCAAAAAAGAAGACGTAGTTTATCTGAACGTAGTTTAGCTGTTAAAAGAACTATTTTAAGTGGCCTTAGAATTAAAAAACAACATTCAACAGGTGATATTCATCAACGTGTTGCATCTATTAGTGGTAGTTTAAGATCATCAGGTTCTACAATGAGTTGTGCATCAGTTGAAAGTCATGGTATGGCTTGTAATAAAGCAATGGACCATGAAGATAAAATTGATGAGAAGGCAACCGAAATATATAGAGGTGAATGGAAAAATGATAAAAGAAGTGGTTTTGGGATATGTGAAAGAAGTGATGGTTTAAAATATGAAGGAGAATGGTTAAATAATAGAAAGAACGGGTATGGTATAACGTATTTCAAGGATGGTACAAAAGAAGAAGGACGTTATAAAAATAATATTCTTATTTATTCAACTAGAAGGAAAGGTATAATGTTTGTTAGGAGTTCCAAATTAAGAGAACGTATAGAGTCTAGTGTTGAGGCAGCAAAAAGAGCAGCATCGATAGCGCAACAAAAAGCTGAAATAGCAATAACGAGAACAATGACAGCAAAAGAACGTGCTGAATTGTCAATAGGTGTAGGAGAACAAAGTCGTGAAGATGCTGAGTTAGCACGTATGCATGCAAAAAATTTCGATCCAAGTTACAAGCATCCGGGTACCGATACATTAAAAGTTAATCGTCAACATAACAGGCAACTGTTAAGTCACATATCAGGTAATACTACCAATCACGTATCATTTGACTCGAGTCTTGATCCAGTATCAAATCAGGTATCCTTTGACTACTCAGTATATAATCAGGGAAATAATAGTGGTGGTAATGATAATATTAATACTATGGAACGCCCACCAACATTTGGTCAATATTCTCAGCATCCATCACAAGATTACACAACACCAGAAGAGGAACAAAATATATCATTAGGACAAAAAGTACAATTTCAACAACAATATCACAATAATGATTCATCAATCCAACATCATAATCAAAATCACGGACATAATAATCCACATCAAAGTCAAATACATTATTATCAATATAATACAAATCAATTAGCAAGTAATTACCCATCATCAGGCCAAAATCCTCGTAAAATGTCTTCTCAATACTATCCTACAACAAATACTGCTACTAATCCAACCACTACTATTACTAATAATAATAATGTTGTACAACAACCTCCCACTACTAATATAACATCGTCTATATCTCAAGATGTTGTTAACCACCATCAACAGTATAACAATAATTCTAATATTACTAGTAATAATGATATACGAAAAAATGTTACAACCGATGATAATAATATTTTAACACAATCAGATAGAAAACAATCAAATAACTATGAAATAAGTGGAGGAAATAGTAATAGTAATAATAACGATGATAATCTTAACACAGAACAACAACATACAATAAAGAATAATCCTCACAATTCTGGTAACTTTTCAAATTCTTCATCACTTAAAGAAGATATATCTTCAAAAGGACAAACATTGACTCCAAATAGATATAATATTAATTTATCGAAAACATCCATAAATTCATCCAACTTCTCATTGAATGATGATCATTATGAACAGTATAAATATTTGACAGGTGAAAGTGATCAGGGATTGAAGTTAAGAAGAAATAGGCCATCATTGATGAGGCAATCTGATGTCAATAATCCGGATTCTAATCATTTCATAAATAGGAGAAGTACCTTAGCTGGATCAAGAGATAGACCACCATTAGTTCAGGATTCAAATGCTATAGGAGCTTTGAAGAAAGAACAATCGTCATCATTTGATAGGGGATCACTACCAAATTTGACTGATTTATCACAAGCTCCAGTTACCATGCATAGGGAGGATGCCTCGAGATTGGCCTCTCAAAGACGTCAGGAAGCTCAGAGATTGTTAGAAGAGGAGGAGATGTTAAGAAACAACCCATTTAGATATTTTACACATCCTTCATTAAGGAATTGGTTATTAAGATATAGGATTCCTTTAATATTAATATTTGCTAATCTATTTCTCTTATATATTCTTGTTCAACTTCTCACTTACAAGAAAAAATTCTAGCACTGGAGAGGAATAAAGTATAAATTATATTTTTAAATTTCTTATTATTTTTGTTGATAAAATATTAATAAAAATAGAAGAAATAATTCATGAAAAAGAAAAGAAGAAGACAAATCAAAAGCCAGTGTTCGATGCTTTATCATTTAAATAGTACTTTCAGACAATTATAAAAATTTAATTATCATATTTATAAAATGGCACCTTATGTCTATAGATATATAGTTAAGAAATATTTATATATAAAAGAAGCAAACTTTTTTTTTTTTGAAATAGAAACGGAGAAGAAAAAAAATTTAGGTAAAGAAATCAAGAGTGCAATATCTATTGTTAAGTTAAAATATCAACCAACAAAATATATTATATTTCAAATCATTCTATTTTCAAAAAAAAACCAATATTTACAACAAAAAATTTTTATAATATCAAATGAACTAAAGATAATATTTAGATACTGTTACTTAATAAACCATACCCTTCAAAACAAAATGAAAGGACAAACAAACTTTTTTCTTATTATTTTTCTATCTATTAATTATAATATATAATGAGTAGTCATAAAAGTTTAGAAATATGTTTGTACAAAAAAGATAAAAAAAGTTTTTCAATTTTATTATGTATATTCATATTTCTATTTCTATTATTGAGTAATTTTTTTTCTTTTAAAACATATATATCAAAAATAATTTAGTTTTTCAGAGAAATGTGGCCTTAATATGTATTGTGACAAAAATAATAAATTTTTGATTATATCTAATCATTTATAGAGTGATTTATTTTATTTTTATTATTGTTTTTTTTGTAAAGTTTGGTTTAAAAATTTTTGTAATAAAAGTTTAATATATTTTATTCTAATTTTATTTCGAAAGTTCTGGAATGTTTATTATTGGGATTTTATGTTCAACGAGTTTGTTAATAAAATGTGATATAAATGCAACAGTGGGATATTTTACCGTACCAGAGGGATTTCTTTAATTCCCTTAGAAATTAAAAACTTTCATCACCTAGATTTATATAAGAAATCAAAATAAATAAATTACTTCAACATTATTCATAATAATAAAAAACCAAGATGAGTCACATTTATTTTTATAATCAAATAATTTTCCATCATTATTTAGTTTGTTCAATTTTCTAACAACAAAACTTTTAGAGTTATTTACAATAAGATTAGTTTTTTTTTAATCTTAAAGAAGATTAATTAATGAAAAAGAAAACTTTAACACATCGAAAGTATATTCAGTCTTTTAACTTATTTTCTAGATGTATGTTTTTATGTGTAATGAGTATAATTGTTAATGGAAATCTAAATAATTATGAAATTTTATAATTACATCTCTATATAAAACGAGTCCATTAATAATATAGATAATCGTAATAACTAATTCTCACTAATTGCCTTTTTATCTTATCTTCTTTTTACTAAAAACAAATTACAGTTCTGTGAGGGTAAATTTATCACTATCACTAAGAGAAACAATCATTGGAGCATGACAGATTATATTGATGCCAGCTATATCCATTGTATTATATTTATGGTTCTTGATTTATGTAACAAATAATGCCAAAATAGTCTTTCTTCCAATAACTTTTTGTCGCAGTATAAATTGCTTTCCCTCTCTTTTGTTTTTACCTTATGTTTAAATTCAACCCCTCATGTAAACAGGAGTGTTATTTGTTAAACACAATATTCTTGGTAAATTTTTTTTCTTTTTTTTTTTTTTCGATTTCATGCTCTATTTTAAATATTCAGAGATTGTATCGTCTCTTTTTGTTCGCAAAATTTATCCTATTATCAATTCTTTTCATCTCCTTTTTTTGTAATTAATTTGCTTTTTCTTTATTTAGAAAATTAATTTATCAATTGATTGAAATTTAATGATAAAAAAGTCATTGGCGGGAAGCCTTGAAATGTATTCAAAGTTTTTATGGCTTTTTGATTACGTTATTCATGTCTTTTTTTATCATATTGTAATATTTTATTATTGAATTATTTTTTATATAAAAAAAACAAACTTTTGATAAAGCTATTTTATCAAATTATTTTTATATATTTTTATAACATTTTTATATTTGAATTTTGTTATTACACAAATAGTAAAAGGGGAGAAGGAAATTTTAAAATTTTAATGGATGTTAACCTTTTGAAGTGCAATTTTTACTATATGAATTTTGTTATTATAAAATAAAAAGTATAGTTGTCATAGTTTATTTTTGGAAAGGAAACTTTAATTGAAGAGGAATGAAATTTGGTAATGTTTTTAGGGAAACTATCTTTATGTCCAATTAAAAAATACATCCATTTAAGTAAAGTTCTCTTATCCCATTCTATTTCATAAATAATATCATATCATTATGAGATAATTTTTTTATTTCTTAAAACATAAACCTCATTTTATTCATTTAAATTTATACTGATACATTAAAGTAAAACCTCTATATATTTTATTTATATAGCACTACTAAGTCCCTAGAATATCATGGATGTATAAACCATTTATTATTGTTGTACCAAAATCTTCATCTTATCCTTAATACTAAATTATTTAAGATACTATAAACTTAAAAGATAAATGTTATACATTTGATTCTGCTAGAAAGATTAAAGACTATATTATTATATAATAATAAAAAGATTAGTATAATATATTTTTGTATAATCTATAGCAATTGGGAAACATTTTTATTTTGATTTTTCTAAACACATCTACTCGTGATAATTAAACTTTTAATATTTATATTTGTTACAGTTAACTTAAAAGATATAATCTTCTAAAATAAATAATATGTTAATCTATAAACATTATGATTTCCCTTTGTATATATTTTAATTTTTACATTTAATTTTTCAATTTGTTTAACATTTTTTAGACATATCTAAAGTTATATAATTCAAAAAAAGGGCAACTTGTATTATAGAAAAACAGAAACAATATAAAAGAGAGAGGCTTATTGTTATTGTATTTGAAAGGAGTGAAAAAAGTTTATAAAAAGAACTTTTATTTTTATATATTTATAACAGGAAAAAAGAGTTTGTTTTATTATTTATTGATATCTTTTACAAAAAAGAAAATTAGAAAATAAACTGTCATCTGGAGAATATTTATAAATTAATTTAATCTTTACATATGCCAATTTATATTTTATCAAAAGCTAATATATAACATTAATATTTCTTTTTGATAGAAATTTTTACAAAATTGAGATGGTTTATGGTAATAATCTTGAAAACGATGGTAATTTATCAGTATTACCGAAGATGGAGTGTTATGGACCGGGACGGATGACGGAAGAGGATATATATGTAGGTTTTTTAATTAAAATTTTATTATATTGAGGAGGAAATATAAATAAGAATTATAAATAGGATATATGATTATATATATATTTCTTTGTTATATGTAAAATGTGATAAATGATTGGAAGGTAATTAATTTAATTTAATCTTATTACAATAAAATATTAAATGCCTTCACACCTCTAAACACGAGGTCTCATTTTTATTTTATAATATTACCTCCTACAACGGGATATATACATATAACAAATATATTTTTCTTTAAATATATTTCCAATGGAAAAACATGGAAACTATAAATATACAAAAATATTTTTACCACAACGAAGACAAATGATTTATTTTCAGCATTCACAAAGTAATTTTCCTGGTTACTGGGAGCATTTTGAAATAACAATATCAAAAGTAAGTTTGATTTTCTTTGAAATATATTTATACTTAAAAATGTAATGTCAAGATTTTTTGATTTGAGGCTTTAGAAAATTATAATCTTTGTTAATGTTAAATAGTTTGTTACTTTACACCTCTATTCATATATATATATATGTATAATGATTATTATTTATTAAATAAAAGTAGATAGATGTTAGTAGAGTTTTAGTTTTGATGATCACCTTGGTATTAACATTTTTATATTAAGATGTAAAAGAAAATAATGGTTATTGATATATAAGTTTATAGTTGAATTAAAATGAAGTTAAATCAAATGACGAGAGTTAAGGATATATAGATGAATTGTTGTGTGGTAAATCTTTTAGCTTTTCATATTTAATTGTGTGCCTCTATCAGTTGATCCTTACGTTAAGTTTTACACTAAGAGCATTCTTTTTAGTGTTTTGCCACAACAAATAAACGTACTACAACGTACATTATTTCTAAACCATTTAAAACAATATTATAATGGCATTTTATTTTAACCCTTAGGGTCATATTTGTCTAATATTTCTAAAGTATATTCTATATATCTTATATATTGTATTGTAAATATATAGATATGAATGTATGAGAAGTACAGTAAAATGAAAAATAACTTTTTTGACGACAAATATGCATATATTTTTGTTATGTAATAAAGATTTTTAAATAACATACTTTTAAGACAGCTCAAACTTCTTACTATATATATTCGTTATTGTACTTCCTCCTATTTTTATACTCTCTTTTTAAGGACACATACTATCCATAATAAATTATCTCTTCTTTTAATATAAATATTAAAGAAAAGAAAAATTTTCTTTTGTTTCTATTTTATTTCCATATAAAACTAGATATATCATATAATTTTTAATACACATTTTAGCATCCTACATTTGGCTTTGGTATTGCTATATCCGGTGGTTCTGACGATCCTCATTTTTATTCTGGAGATTCATCAATTTTTATTAGTGATGTTGTAAGAAAAGGTCCTGCCTGTGGATTGTTACAGTATGTCTATCACTTTTTTAATTGCATCTTAATTTATATATAAATTTTTTATAGACTTAATGATATAATAACATCTGTTAACGGAGTATCTTTTAAAAATATTGACTATATTTCTGCTATTAATACTATTAAAAACGCTACAAAGTTAAGAATGGTATGTTCTATTCAATAATTAATATATGATATATTATTGAAAAATTATTACTAATTAATTATTTTGATTAAAATTTTTAGATTGTTAAAAGAAGAGTACCCTTACCATTAATTGAGTTAGAACAGAGAACATTGAAATTTACTTTATCGAAGAGTAGGAAAAAAGATGATTTCGGGATTGTGTTAGGTTGTAAATATTATATTAAGGAGATTACTAATCCAAAGCTAGCCGAAAAAGATCCTGGATTAAAGGAGGGAGATGTTGTACTTAGAATCAATGGACAACCATTGGATGATATATCTATTGATGAAGCTACTAAAATGTTACAGAGATCAAAAGAAAAACTTAGTTTAGTTGTACAGAGAGATGTTAAAAGAGGTACAGCTGGTAGTAGGTGGCCTTCACAGAATACTGTTTATGAAAGATTAGGTTCTGTTAATGGAACACCTAGGCATTCACCTAGTCCTATGTTGGCTAATTATTATCCACCTAATGATAACGGAGTAGATATCAATGGTCAAATTCCGAGAAGACCATCATCATCAAATTCTGTTAGTACAAAAAAAATCTCTGATGATCATGGTAATTATAATGGTAATGAAAATTTTTATGCATCCTCACAATATACAAATAACGTTAAAAAAGATTCAACAATGACTAATAGTTTAGCTATCGGTAACTCTATCCGTTCAAATTGTTCATCCCCCTCAATAAATATCGTTTCCCAATTCTCGAATGGTAAAGAATCCGCCAGGAGATTGGTTGCATTCAAAAAATCAGGAAACAACCTCGGTATTCGTGTAATTGGTGGTAATCAAGCTGGTATCTGGATTAGCGCTATCCAAGAAGGTTCACCAGCTGCCATTCATGGTATAAGAGTAGGAGATAAGATAATTTCAGTAAATAATTTCCCCATGGGAGGTTTAACAAGAGAAGATGCAGTAAATTATCTTTTGAATTTAAATGAAGATGTTCATGTTCAGTTGGAATTTTTACCCCTTGAGTTTGAAAACATTAGAATCAATCAATTAGGAGATAGTTTTTATATACGAACACATTTTGAACATAGTAAGAAGAATGATAAGAATGAATTGACATTTGATAATGGTGATATCTTTCATGTTAGTGATACTTTGTATGGTGGTAGTATTGGGTGTTGGCAAGTGTCAAGGATTTATAGTGCCAATGAGGATGACAAGAATAAAGAGAGAGTTGGTATTATACCAAATGCAGCTACTGCTGAGGTTTTAGCTAAACAACAAAAGATGGAAGTTAATACTTTTGCTAAATCGTTGTTTAGAAAGAAGATATTGAATAAGAAAAATAAATATTCACAGGGAAAAGATGAAAATGGACAACAAACTTCTGATGGTTTGATATTACCGGCATATGAAAGAGTTTCCCTAAGAAGACCACCATTTAAAAGACCAATCATACTTTACGGACCACTAGCTGATATTGCAAGGCAATTACTATTAACAAATTACAGTTATTGTTTTGCCGGTATAGAGGAAGATAAACAAATCCGTCTTTCAAATATTGATGCTTTAATTAACCAAAGTAAACATGCATTATTGAATGTCAATCCTGAGTCAGTTGAAAAACTATCTTATGCACAATACGCTCCAATCGTTATATTGATTGACGTTGAGACAAGAAGTAGAATAAAAGAACTTCGATCACGAGCTGGTGGTATACATTTAAATTCCAAAAAATTAATAGATCAAGGAAATAAAATAAAGAAATATCATGGACATTTGTTGAGTGCAACACTAGATGCCACAAAAGAAGATGGATGGTTTGAAGCACTGAGACAATTAATTATTCATCTTCAAGATAGAAGTGTATGGATGCCTGAACATAAACCATCCCAGGGAATAGAGGAGTTAGTTTTGAATGGTTGGCATGACGCAGAATCTGAAGAAGTAGATTCAATTAAAGGTGATTATGGTAATATGGGTGAATATACTAATTATAGTATTTATGGGGGTAATCCAATATTAGATCGTGAGAGATGTATTAAGAATAATGAATATATCAATAGAAGAGATATTACACCTGTATCAGCATATAGGACTCAGACAGAATCTTATCTAGCTCCTGTTGTAGGGCCTAGGAGGATTCATAATGCTACAAGTTATCATGAAAAATATAATACAAACAGAGTACAACAAGGAAGTTATGATATAAATCAAGTATTACAAGATACATTTGGTGATCAAATCTATCGAAAGTCTCCATATAATATGAATGATGGAAAAGAGCATTATATGAAACAATTAGATACAAGAAATTATCCTAGATCTCCAACAAATAGAGTATCCACAAATACCACAGCAACACAACCGATAAATAATATAGATATAACTCATCACCATACAAAAGAGTCAAGTACCGATAAAAGTTCCTCATCCTCAGAGGTTTCGGCTATAAATAATAAAAAAAGTATAGAACCAACTGTTATTGAACATATAAGTAGTGTGATAGATTCAGAAGGAGGTAAATTAGTGTGTCCAGATAGTGGTGTAGAGTTAGTTATCCCACCTGGAGCTCTCCCACCAGATCACCATCAAGAGATATATATAAAAATATGTAAAGATACCTCAAATGCAATACCAATAAATCTGGAGAAAGAAAAGTTACTAAGTCCATTAGTTATGTGTGGGCCATTAGGTTTAAAATTCCTAAAACCAGTTGAATTACGATTCCCAAAAACTTTTGATAGTAGTAATCATAAAAATGGTTCAATTGAAACTACAAAAACTAATTGTTTTGTCTTAAAAAGTAGTTGTGGTGAGGAATGGAAAAATTTAGAAGTAAGTAAAGAGAATACAAATATTGAAAATAAAAATCAAAAGTATGTTGCTGTTTCAGTTATGAATTTTTAAATTAATAAATAATATTTTAATATCATTATATAAATTATACATAATATTTTGTTGTATTATTTTTGGCAAACATTTTTGTCCGTTATAAAAAAGAGTTTAATTGTTTCAATTTTTGTTTGTTCTTATGAAAGGGTGTTGTGAGTGGAGTGAGAATAAATTTAAATTAATGGAATTAATTTTAGTGAATTATTGGCTTTAATTATTTATAATATTTGTAAATTTTATTTTCATTTAGTTATCAAATAACATAATAAGGTTGTTCTTTGAATTAAAGTGATTTTTGACTTGTTTTTCATGTTATTTGTGAAAATAATAAATACATATTTTATATCTATAATAATATAATAAAAACAATATTTGTACAAACTTTATTGCTATAAAAATTATTAAATATCATTATAAAACATATGTAAAATTTCACTTTTACATCAAAAAATATATCAAAATACCTTTTACCTTCAAAAAAGAAACTTATAAAATACATTATGTAAAAATAAAAGTATAATAGTATCAAGTTATTTTATTATTTTTAATATGATAATTTGATTTTGTTTATAATGTTAAAATAAAACATATTTTAAACAACTGCTCTTAGATCTATCATTAGTCATAGTATAAGGATAGACTAAAAGATATTATATGTTTTTAAAACTTCATAAAGTTAGGATGATAATAGTAATTCTAGGTGATATGTTTATCATAGGTGCCAACTGTTTCTAGTAACAAAATTTGTTGATTATTATACTATATAGTAAGTATTTTATTTTTAAATATTTGTAATATTAAATCTAAATAATATCAATAAAATTATATTTATATTATGTCTGCTTATGAGAGAAATTCAAGATTTAGTGCAGCTAATAAATATGGAAGTAATTCGAATCTACCGGTATGTTTTTTATTTAATGGTATAGTAATCATTTTTATATAGATATCTTCTACTAGAAGTTATACTCCATTAAGATCTAGTAGAGCATCGAGTTATGATAGATTTAGTAATAGTAATAATAGAAATGAAAGAGCTTCAAGTGTTACTAATTCATTTACCTCACCATACAAGACTCCATCTTCTTCTTATATGTACAATACTTCATCTTCTAATAGATTTACACCATCTTCCTACAATTCTTCAATACGGTAATTTATTGATATTAAAAAACATTTTTATATTCCTTATTAAGGGTACGATCAGGGAGCACAGAAAGATCAACAGGTTCTATGTATACACCACTAAAAAAATATTCAGCAGGTGATAGAAATAATATTATGTCAACATCATTTTCAATTGGTGATAAAAAACAATTAGCAAAACCACCTACTGGAAGGAATACAAATTCTTATACATCAAATAATAACTCATCTATATCAAGATCATTATATTCCTCTAGAAATTATTCTCCTGTAAAAAGTTCTAGTTATGCCGATATAAGAAATAAAGTATTATCAACCTCTTCCTCAACATACACACCATCAACGTCATCGTCTGGATATAAAAGTTATCAAACAACAAGATCAAGAACACCAAGTTTAACATCATATTCAAACTATAAAACTCGAGATTACACATCTATCTCACGTTATGATGATAAAGAGTATCTTAACAATCGAATAGATGATGGTTATAAAAAAATATGTGAAAAATATAGTAGTACAATTGACGACAAAGGACACTTGTCAAAATCAAACTCTTCTGATGATATTACTACAGAGAGTGACAATGAAACATTATCATCAGAGATTGTTGATCTAAAAATCGTTGGAAAAATTATTGATAATATAGAAAGTGAAATGGAATATGATAAAAAGTACAAAGATTTAGAAATGATACCACCTAAAATTGACCCTAAATTATTATCTAATCCAACATCAGCTATAGATAAATTTCTTCTAAATACTAAAATAGAAGAAAATAAAAAAATTACTACATTAAATGACAAAGCAACAAATAATGTGAAAGAAGAATCAATTGCATTGTCAAAATTAAAATCTATAAAAATGAAAAATGAAGAATCATTAAATGAAATAAATAATAATGAAAGCTTAAAATCACTACAGCCATTCTCTTATCCTTTATCCACTACACCTAAAGATAAAGAACAAAATATGTTATCAATAAATAAATCTATACAACATAATCAAAATGATAAAAAAATATTGAATGAAGAGAAAAATACATTAATCCCAAAAATTAGGAAGAGAGAAGATATTATTACTCAAAAACCAACAAATCAATTAACAACAAATACGAATATTTTATCTAAAAATATGGATGTTAATAGTGATACATCTGTATCTACTACTATTATTTTACCTGATATACCTAAAAATGATAATTCTAATAGATTGCAAAGAAAAGATAGAACAAATGAACATTTAGAGATTAATAAAGAAATTATGAGACCACCATTATTATTAGTTACACAACCATCACTCCCATCAACGCCACGTTCTCCTAATTCTTATGTCAACTGGAATTCATGTTTCGAAATCAATAAAGACGATGAAACTAACCTTGAAGATGAGGATGATGAAGTGTTGAGTGATGAATTTTACAGCGACGAGGAAGTCACAGATGAATCATATGACGATGATGAAGAGTTAACTGATTATGAAAAGGAATATTCCACTGATATGTCTGAAACGTTTACCTTTTCTCTGGCACCAACATCAAATAACAACCCTCCACCGAAAGGTGATTTATACCCAATTGATGGATCATCGCTTCACATTCGCTCAACTACTCCATTATCTATTTCAAGTTATTGTTCATCATTTGACTTTAATTTACTTGAACCACCATCTTCGAGAACAGATTCCAGAGGAAGAGTTATGAGAGAAAGTATGGCTAAACCGGCACCAGTATTTACTGTTTCTGTTCATTATGATGGGATGCCTGAATGGGAAGCTACATCTGATGACAGTGGAGAGAATGAGTTTACTATAAGACCACACAGTTCTGTTAATGGTGTTTATCTTAGTGCTGATGACTATTCAACTGATGGTTCTTATGATGGAGAGAGATTTCATGATACTGTTGATGTTGGGTGTACTTTGACATTGTGTGATAGAGCAGCGAATGGAAGTATTACAGATGATAGTGATAGTTATTATTATGATGAAGAGGAGGAGACAGAAGATGAAGATGAGGAGTATTCTTATGAGGAGGAAGAGTATAGTTATGAAGAGGAGTATTGTCAAGAGTATGATCCTGATGTTTCTCCTTATATGACTGAAGAAGAAGAGGAAGAAGTGGAAGAAGAGGAAGAAGAAAATGATATGGTTGAAAGATTATCAGTCTCTCCATATCAACGTTTTGCATCACCAAAACCAGCTTCAGAAATTGGATCAGAATCAGTAGATGAATTATCCGGCGCCTTTGAACTTCCTTCACATGAATTAAGTGATTTTATTGTTGAAAATATTGGTCCTATTGCAACAGCTGCCTTGAAACTTGAACCAACATTTACTATTCCTGTAGTTGATAATAATATTGACGTTCATGATCACCTACCTGAATTGGATGCTGAATATGAGGAGGAATCCAGTTCATTTGTCTACCAGGAAAGTAATCCAGTTGAGGTTGCTGAATTGAAACTTGAACCAACATTCACTAATCCAATATCTGATAACAAGGGTGTTTATTATGATAGAGCATGTCCAATGAGGACAGAAAAACCAAAAACTGATTTTGCTAGAAAAGCAGTCATACAACCAAATAAATTAGAAACAGCCACTGTTAAGACAGAAAAAGTTGAAATGAAAGAGGATACAAAAACAGAAAATAAAAAAGAAATAAAATTTGAAATAAATCCCCAACTCAATGAAATAAATAAAAAAGAGGTAGAGGAAATAAAAACAATACCGAAAATCCAAGAAAAAATAGAAACCAAAAAACCAATCCCTGACAAATCCGATATACGTAAGTCAAGTCTAAACATGAACGAAATAGAAAGGAGGAAAGCTGAAGAGAAAAAGAATGAACTTGAAAAGAAAAGAACACGTGGATTTGGTACTGTATCAACAATGACGGAAAAATTCAAACAAGCCGAGGCTGAGGCTATGACATATAAACGAAGTTCAGTATTAGCTAAAAGAGATGAACCAAGGATTAAAAAACCTTTGCCTGCTTTGATAAAACCAGTTATTAATGATACTTTTGAGAAACAACTGGAGGAGTTGAAAAAACAGATACGGAATGACAATGATAAGATGCAGTCACAATTTATTGATGCTTCTAAAGGCCTTTTTGAAAGTTCTGAAGATGCTAAGAGGAAGTTGGAGGGTGAGAAATATAAAAATAATCCAGATACTGAGAGATTGCTTAAGGCAGGTGAAGAATTTAAGAGGTGGAAGGAAAATAAAGTTGCTGAGGATAAGAAACGATTGGATGAGGAGGAGAATAGTAAGAAGAAACCTATGACAAAGATCCAACAAATTCAAGAAGCTAAAAAGAAAGCTGAAGAAGAAAGTATGAAGAATGTTAAAGAGACTGAAAGAAAGAGAGTTGTTAGAAAAATTGTTAAGAAAGAAGAACCAATTGTTGAAAATGAAATTAAACCTACTGTACAAACAAAAATTTATAATGAAGTAAGTGAGAATAAAACAAATATCCCAATCATACCAAAGAAAGAAGAGGAGGCACCAAAACCAAAAGTAACAAAACCAACCGTAAAAGTTGAACCTAATATAAAGAAACCAGTTAATATGGATGCTCTTGATGAGGTCATGACAATGTTGGCACCATCAACAATAAATAAACCTCTTCCAGTTAAAAAGTTGGTAACTAACAATGAGAATAAAGCTATAAATACAACAGAAGCAAAAGTTATAAATAAACCTGAACCAAAAGTTTGGAAGCCACCAACAATAACACCAGAAATATCAAAAATTCCACAAAATACTGAACAAAAACCATCACCAGTTTTGTCAAAGATTCAGAACAAAATAGCTCGTGCTCAGGATGCAAATAACCCCCGAAATAGGTATGGTCAAAGAAGGAGAACACAAGAATTGGTTAATTTCAATGAAATCGAAACTAAACCAAAAGTACGTTCATATCAATATCATAGAAAGAATCGTTTTATCAAGAAGCCTTATGATATAGATCAATTAATGGGATGGGATAAAGAGAATACCACATTTGAAAAGATGGAAGCAATGTTTCAAAGGGAAAATAAAGATAAAATACAATGGAATGATAGCATTAAAATAAGGCGTGTTCCATTGCAAAAAATATGGATAAGTCAATTAAAAGATATTGATAAACTTTACAAAGGTAGTGAATTAAGAGATATAGAGAGAACTGTCAATGAGATATAGATATAGTTATTTCAAAAATGAGAAAATAATTATATTTTATTGAAAATATTTATTAGTATTAAAAATAAAGATTTTTTTAGAGTTAGTGACATTTTCTTATTTAATGTTTAAACTCTTAAGTGTTGTAAAAATAAACTTTTATACAATAACAACATATTTGAAATAAAAATAGATTATTTTAAATATATATAAAAATTTCGAAAAAGTTTCGAATGTTTTTAAAAATTAAAACAATAGTTAAAAATTTATAAAAATAAGCCACTATTTTTCTACGACGTTACTTTTATTTTAAGAGTTAAACTGATTTTTACAATAAATTTAAAATACCAGATTAAAAGTTAATTTTAAGTATAATTAGAAATGCCTTTATGAGAGCATTTATTAACATATTACAATATTTTTATTAATAAGTTTAAATGATTTTTAACTATTAAAAAATAAATTTCTTCATAAATTTATATCCGTTTGAAAGCTCAAAATTCTCTTATAATGTCTTTAAAAATCAAACTTTTCGAAGTTATAAAATATTATGCATTTTTAAAACGGTAAAAAAGAAACCTTTTAAAAATTTTAATTTAAAATAAAGAAAAATACTAAAATAATATTTTTAAGTACCAATACTTGATATTATTAAATAGTAATTTTAACTTTTCCTCATTATTATGAATCATCTAAAATTTTTAAATTTAATGTTACTAGCAATTTTTTTAGAAGGATGATTTTTGTTAAAATCTAACAACTTTGCACGAAATTTTATTTTAGCAACGCTCTTCATAGTTTATAAAAAAAATGAGTTAGACTCTAAGATTAGAATGGTATCAAAAATAAAAAAAAGATAAATTACTTCCAAATATCATATATGTATTTTTGTAGAAAAAATGGCAAATTTTATGCGACAACTTGATATTTTAAGTGGTTTAAAACATTTTTCTTGTCGCTAAATTTTTTTAAATTTTAATTTTTCTGAATTGTAAGAAATTGTTTTTGCATTTTTTGAAGAATTGTCAAAATTTTTCTCTTTTTTTATGTGAATATTTGATAGTAGATAAATACCTATATACGCTTATAAAATTATAAAATGAGTACTGTCAATTTATGGTTTACAACATTAATATTTATTCGTAAGAAACATAAATTCTATTAGCTGAGGAATCAATAATGTAATTAATTTTTCTAGAATTTGTTTTTCAACAAGGTTGATATGCCGATGTTATAATGTATGTTGAAATACACAAAAAAAAAATCAATATAAAAGTGTAACAATAAGGATAAAAATAATCGTTTAGGATATATTTAATTAACCAAACACAAAAAACATCGGATAAACAAGTTATTTCGGAAACAATATTAGTAAAAAAAATTAATAATTTACATGTAATAATCTAATGATTTTGAAATGGTAATTTAATTTTTTTAGATAATAGTTAAATTAAATGCAATCTCTCATTTGTTTCTTCACAAATGCATATTGAATAAACTTTATAAAAATTTATCAATTAACTCAATGATTTAATTGTCTTCTTGTCCAATGTATATTTATTAATATTTTTGTTAACAGGAACTAACAGTGATTATTCCTTGTACTCTCTTTTAAAAAAACTGAATAATTTCCTACAAAAACCTTTGAATTAAGATATTTATAAGCATAATTTTTTTTATCTATAGATCCAAAAAACACATTATTTAAATGATTTGACATGTAATTTGTATACTTCCTTTTTTCATTTATTCTTAACCATGCTTTTTTGTCTGATTTTTATCATTGAGTTAGATGTAGAAAACTAAAAATAAAAAAAATCATTTAAATTTAATACAACAAATACCTACTTCATCAAACATAAAATGTATCGGATGATACTTTTTAAAAACGATAATTTTAATGCCAAAGGAACAGTTAGGCTCACTCTTAAATCCGTATTCCCTCAATGTTTTCATGTATGATTTTCCCATTACTTCCTCATATGGTGCTGAATATGAAGTATTTTATGTTTCAGGATTTGTATAAGATTCAAAACAAATTTAATTTTTAAATGCCATGTATTAAAAGTTATAGTTTCAAATAAATAGTATGGTCTTAAAACATGATTGTCTTGTAATTTTATCAATGATTAGTTAATAATGATCAAACTATATTTTGTCTTATAAATAATATAAAGAAAATTATCTCAATTACATAATGGAACATAATATATTTATTATGAATCAGCTTTTCATATATAAAGATTTATTATTATGTATAAGGGAAAAGAGATATGTTATCATAGATTTGTAAGTATAACATTGGCAAAGAAAAATTTTTAATTTTTTATAATCGTTTTACTGTTTTTCCGATTAATACAATGAATAAAGGTTTTATTACAATATTATTATACATTTAGAAATTATGATTATACAAATTGGTTTGAAGATAAAATTTTTTTATTAATAAAAATTCTAATTCATTAAAAAGAAATAAGGTATGATGATTATCATTAAAAGTCAACCATTATTAAAAATTATAACGATGATTATGTAGATATTTTTTATGATTTTGTACGGCGATTCCAACTTTTGTAAAATATGACTGGTTTTTTTTATTGTCACACCAATAAAGAAAGTTTGATATTTATAAGGTAGTAATGTAAGAAATATCCATTACAACAACTTTATTTTTAAATATTATGGCAATTGTTCTTTTTGAATTGCTTTTGAAAAAAAATTTTTTTCTACCAACAAATGTAACACCAAGACAGTTAGATATATCCTTAAAATTTTCATACCCAACACAATTTTTTGAATTATTTAAATAAATAATCTCTAGATTATTATTTCTAATATTTGCGAAAATTCCATGATACATCAACGGTCCATTGGAATTTGGTATAGCAAATAAACTTGATATAAAAGATTTTGGTATTTCATTTATAATATTTTGAACATTTATCATTTTCTTGGCACAATATTTTTGTACCCCGTTATCGTAAATAATTTTATATTTGGTAAATGACTGAGATGTTGAATGATCTTGTACCAAATTGCTTTTGTTGGAATATAAAACATTAAGTACAAAAAATTTTGGATCAATTGAATATGAAACAATTTTTTTGTCAGTTTCACTTGCCAGTTCATAAAAGGTACTATTTTTTTTAAATATATAAATTTTATCATTCATTATTCCAATAAAATCATCAAAAATTGTTTTTGTTAGTTGTGAAATAAAATCTGATTCATTGTCAATACATTTAATTATAATTTGTGTTTTTGATAAACATTCTTCTCTTTTATTCCAAATACATATCATTCCTTTTCCAATAGAAATAGCAATGATATCACTAGGTAAAAAACATACAGAGTTAATTTTTCTCGTTCCAAATAAAAACTGTGTGAAATCGAAGTTAGTTAATTTTTTTTTATCTAATATATTAAAATTATTACCAGCAAATTTATATCTATATAATTCGACTGTACCATTTATATAACCAACACAGAATTCAATAACACCATATTTACTTTTGTTGAAGCATAAACAACTACATTCAAAAACCAATTTATTTTTTGATATTTCATACATTTTTTTACCTTTGGTGTCAATTATTTTTAAAAATTGTTCACTAAAACAAAATGATGATATTTCTCCAGCTATTAAAATATTTCCATTGTGTTCATCAAAAAATTTAATAGTTCCATCGATATTCTCACTAAAAATTTTTGAAAAAGAAAAGTTTACTTTTAATTTTTCACACTTGTTTCTTGATTTTGTAACATTATCCTTAGCCTAGAAAAATTAGATTAATGTTATAATTATTAGTAATTACCTCTTGAGCGATACCATATACTGGGTGACAATTAGTAAACGTTATTTTTGTCTTACAGAAAGGACAGTTAAAACAATTGATATTTAAATAGTTCTTTAATTTTTCTAGACATTCTTTTCCCATTATATGTCCACATGGTGTGGAATATGGAGCATGATTCGTGCCAGAAGCTGCGCAAGATTCAAAGCAAATTATACATTTGACTCCCATCGTTGAAAAAAATTGAAAGCATATTAAATTATAAAGAAATTTAAAAAGTACCTATTACAACAAAAAAATTGTTAAAAACTTAATGATATTTTTGTAATTGATGTGTTTATATAATGACTTTAATCGAAATATACATAAAATAGCAATAAATTTCAAAATCTTGCCAAACATAATATATCAATGGTTTATAAAAGATTTTAACTATTAGACATATGAGAAAATATTTTATAAAAGAATATTAGTTTTGGAGTATATTTACCCCACCCCAGAACTATTTGAGAAGATCAAGATGCGTCGATAATTAATTCAGTTTATTATTAAATTACAATTAATACCAATATTAATTATAAACTCTTATAGTGGCCACCTGGGATGTAAAGTTATTACTAAAAACATAATTAGAACTTACTATAATACAACTTCTACTCTTTTGGACGTCAATATCTCCCAATACAACTACGTAGATCATCTAACTTTTTACACCCTAGCTGAAACACATAAAATTTAATTAATTAACATAGAGAGTACGATTAAAATAATACGATTACAATTCAAAATTTTAAGATTAATAACATCATGAGTAACATTAAATGTTTGATTTTTTTTGATGACTACCGTCACCTTAACTATGTGAAATAAGAAGTTCTAGAATTTTCCAATCGTTTCACAATAAACCCCTATACATATTTTACTTATGTGTTATGAAAATATAAAGTCCTTTTATTTTGATGTAAAACATAACGTAATGTCGCGCATTAGGTATAAGGAAAAGATAAAATAAATAAAATATTACACATGAAAATAAAAGTAAGTTTAATGTAATTCAAATTTTGTTTTCGTGCTAAAAAATCATGATGAAGTCTCAAAAGCAAAAACAAAGAATGGAATAAAGTTGGGAAGATGGTCGTTTTTAAAAACATTTATTTATATGATTAGGAAAAATTAAGTATCGTATTTTATATTTTGTGCATTCACTTATTTATTGTAATTTTAGTCCACTAGGGGAATTGTAACTGAGGAAAAGTAAAGAATCTCTAGAAAGTGTTAAAGAGATCACAGTTTTTTTAATAAGTAAGTTAAAAAGTTAGTTAAGTAATTAAGTATCCCCTTAGGTGGCCATTTATTAAACATTTATTAGAATTTAATTGAACCTGTTGAAATTGTTGTATTGTTGTGGAAGAAAAATAAAGAGTCCATCTATCTACTGGGAAGAGTCACCAAATAAAATACTAAAATATTTTTCTTAAATATCAAAGCATATGTTCCAACTAATCAAGTTAAAGGATAAGGAAATAACGGATAAATGAAATAAGTATTATGTGCAGACTTAAATAATATTTTATTAGGTTGTATCATATGAAATGCATGTTTTTAAATGCGCGATGCTATTAGCTGACTTTAATTAGTAATTAGCAATGGTTTAATTAAGCTAAGCATTTTGTTTGATTCCTAAGAATCTTATCTACAAAATGACATATAAATCATGCCAAAAAAAAGTGTATTGTAATAAATTTTTAATTTTTCTACAATGGTTACCAAACGTGAAATTCGTATCATTTTTTTATATGAATTCAAAAAAGGCACTAGTGCAGCAAAAACAGCAGAAGATATTAATATTGTTTTTGGAGAAGGCTTTGTGAATCCATCGATTGTACAAAGATGGTTCAAAAGATTCAGAGAGGGAAATGAGGATCTTGAAAATGAGGACCGTGGGAGACCAGCTTTAGTCGTTGATAACGATCACTTAAGAACGATAATTGAAGCTGATTCTCAAAAAACGGTTGGAAGAATATCAGAAGACCTTGGGGTTTCAAAGGATACTGTTTGTCACCATTTAAAACAAATTGGCAAAACAAAGAAGTTAGATCAATGGGTACCGCATGAACTAACTGAAAAACAAAAAAAACAGTCGTTTAGAAATTTGTTCTTCTTTGCTTCTAAGGAACAAAAACGACCCATTTTTGGACCGAATTGTAACCTGCGATGAGAAGTGGATTCTATACGACAATAGAAAACGCGCAGGACAATGGTTGGATAAAGATGAAGCTCCAAAACAGTTCCCAAAACCCCAAATAACGCCTAAGAAAGTGATAATTACTGTTTGGTGGTCTTCTGAAGGACTGGTTTACTATGAATTTATAAAACCAGGTGAAACCATTAATTCTGAATCCTACTGTGCACAATTAGAAAAAATACATTAGAAATTGTCCAAAAAAAGCCTTCTTTAGTCAATAGAAAAGGTCCTATTTTATTACATGACAATGCCCACCCACATGTTTCAATAACAACGCTTCAGAAGCTCAGCGATTTGAAATATAAAACTCTGCCGCACCCACCATATTCTCCGGATCTTGCTCCAACGAATTTCCATGTTATCAAAAATTTGGACCAATTTCTCAAGGATAAAGTCTTCAAAGACGAAGAGTCAATAAAAATTGCCTTTGAAGAATTTATTGCCTCTAGAGAAGCCAATTTTTATGCAAATGGAATCAATAAGCTCGTATCACGTTGGGAACAATGTGTAGAGCCAATGGTAAATATTTTTAAAAAAATATTTATTTTCCACTTTTCAAGCACATTTAGAATTTTAAAATAAAAACATGCATTTCATATGATACAACCTAATATATATAAATCTGTACATTTACTTAACAAACAACTGGAAGAAAGAACATCTTCTTATTAAACTAAGAAAAAGTTTAATATGAGGAGGAGAAGAAAATATTTCAAGAAATATCAGTTCGGATAAGTTGAGGAGAAGAAATAAATCAGAGATGCTGAATAACACTCCATATCGGAAACTCCGGACAAAAGTAATTCATATATTTATATATTGTTCGTTACATTCTCTATAAATAAAAGGTTATTGTAAATCTAATGTGTTTATTTATTTAAATTCTGATCGAGCAGGCATGTTCCAACATGCCTCTTCATTAGGTAAGATACTCGGCTAAGGTGGTAGGAACCAGCTAGCATATATCTGCTGGGATACATGTACCAGACGGCCTTGTTACACCTATAAACGGCCACACCACCATAAGAGAACGTAAACAAGAAGACTCTTTAAGGATAATGTCATAATGTTGAAAAGAGAATTTTAAAGATTATTTTATTAAAGAATATAAAAAAAATTGAAAAAGAAAAATTTACTTCCTTCATAGACAATAAATATCAAAAATTCTAATCGTATTTTTTAAAACAAAACAAATAGTAATTTTCTTAATTCATGGTAAAATTTCATTTAAATGATCATGTTAAAAAAAGCTTTAACAATCGTTGATCTTGAATTCTTTTTTCCTTTCCTGAAATATTAAATTTTTCATTTACATTCATACTTTTGTAAGTTTAAATTTTAATATTTATAACAAATGAGTATAGCCTAAATGTTTCACCACTATTAGTATATTTGAAGAAATCTCTTTCAATGGTGTTGATAATAGATTATTATTATCATATTGAAAACTTTATATTGCCATGGTTGTATGTTTGAAAATTGTTTTTTATCAGCACCATAAAATTCAGTAGTTCTCTAAAAATTTGATATAGAACATTTTAAAATGCATAACGTCTTCAATGTTTACAAACATTATATTTATTAGAAAGAAGCATGAAAATTATTAGTTGAGGAATCAATAATATAGTTTATTATTTTGGAATTTGTTTCACAAAAAAATATGTTGATCTTATAATGTATATTGAAATGCACTTAAAATCAATAGAAGGATATCATAATAATGATGAAAATCACGTTTTAGAATAAATTTAATTAACTGAAGTCAATAAACAAAGCATAAACAATTTTTTCAATATCGATAAAAGTAAAAAAGACCAATAATCTGCATGTAATAATCTAAAGATTTTAATATAAAAATTTGATATAAATATTTTATTTTTTCTAAGTAATGGTTTAATTAAATACAATCTCTGGTTTGTTTCTTCAGAAACATATATTGGGTGAACATTATAAAAATCTATCAATTAATACAATGATTTAAATGAATTTTTATCAATTGTATATTCAATAATATTTTTATTAACACAAATCTACCCTCACGGATTATTATATTGTTTTCCATCTCATTTAATCGTTTTACATTTTTGACTATTTTACATTTTGGTCTATATAATTTTTAAAATTCGATATTTTTAAAATTTATTTTACTGTCTAGAGATCTAATGTCGTCGAATTTATTGCATATACAAATAATATATGCCATAAAGTTATAAAATGATTTTAAATGTATGTTTAATGGGTTTACTTTTGATAAGGTATTGAATTAATATAATATAATTGCAACAATTTTATTCACTAAAATACATAATTTAAAACATTAAAAAATAAATTTAATTTTTTTAAAAATTTAAGATTAGTGATAAAGTAAGCACGGATCCTTTACATTACCATTCATTTAATTTAATAACTAATATTTTCAAATCGTCTTAAGCACAACAAAACGTATAAATCTTATTTCTTTCTCCTTTTGGAAGTTAAATTCAATCTCAAATACTTTTAATTTTCACAAATCCTCCAACTTATTATAATTGTCATGTTTATAATGCATTTTGTCAAAAATATAAATGATTTTCAATTTTCTTAGTTAATTTTAGCAATTACGTTTATTTAATATGAGTGAACGCTTTCAAAATTATCTTATTTTCCTTTAAAGATAAAAAAATCTATGTGCGGTAAAACCACAAAGTATCAAATTTTATCATTGATTATATTAAAAAATATTATTATATTACCAAAAAACAATTTTATGACGCAAATATATGCACATATATAAAAATATAAGTAAAAATAATTAATTTTTGTATCATCTCCTTTTAGAGAATGCTTTATTTATTTCAATACAAAAATTTGCTAGCATAGATTACTTTTCCGCTAAAATTAACTTGAAAATTAACAAATTTTATTTAGTGTAAATTTCTAGTATATTTGGACTTGAATTTTTAGAAATTTTTTATACTAAAATCATTTTCTTACTTGAGTAATAATGAAATTAAATAATTCCAGATACTCGCTTCAATAATTATAAAAGTTAATAGATGCGAATTTATAAAATTGTAAAGTACTTTTAAAATTTTACAAATATTATGTATCAACAAAAGTAGAAAACGATTGGCTTTCAAACATTCTTATCTTCATCTAAAAATATTGTTTTAACAAATAATAATAACAAAAAATAAATGTTGTATTTATAGCTAAAGCAAGATATATTCGTGACCTAATCCCAAACTTCTCGCTTGATAGGAAAGTTATGATATAATATCTTTCATTACTAATTTTAAATGCATTTTATATTTTCTTTATATTTCTCTTATTTTTAGATTATAGACAAACTTTAAATATAATTTTAAGTCTTACAACAAATTTTCAACAAAACGATACTGAAACAAGAACAAATATTTTACTATTTTAAAAAAAAATTTTGTTAGGGAACTCTATTTGAAGATTTTAATTTTAATTTTAAAAAACAAAAAAATATCTAAGTATAAAACTTAGCTAAAATAATTATTAGAAACTTTAAAATTAAAATTAAATAGAATTAACACAATGCGGTTTTATTGTTGAAATTATTCTTAATTGAAATATTATTTTTTATTTTTTTAACATATAGAGTTATATTGCTTTTTAATAAATTTTTAATTTTTTGTAGTTTTCTGTAAAAGCTACAGTGGTTTCATTTTAGTTTTCAATGAATCTAATCTATACCAACACAATTTTGTAGAGAATAGTAACGCATGATAAAACTTAATAATCATAATATGCATCAAAAAACATGAACAAAAATGAATAATAAAATTAACAAGACAAAAAATAGACCTTTTAAGATTATTTAAGTTTTTGAGCGGAGGGAAAATGAGTGTCTACCTCTTCTAAGGTATTGTACTGGTTTATCACAAAAATATTTATCTCGTAATTTATATATGAAGTAAGGTGAATCAAATTTTTCATAATCACAACAATGTTTAGTTCCCCATGTACGGGAATAGGCACATTCGTTTAAAACATCTTTTACTGTGTCTCCCCACGGAAGGTCATCATCTACAATGTTAACATGATCATCTATTAAAAATAAAGAATTTTTTTTCTTCATTTATTTACCTCTTATCAAATTAGTACTAGCTGATAAAGATGTAACAGGAAAAAATTCTTTATCACAGTGTTAGTGATGAGAAGCAAAATATGTCCAATTATTTACGGCTCTTAGTCTCATAAGAACCCATTCATAGTATTTTTTTGGCTAACATAGAGGTATTCCTTTAAAATAAATTCTGTAATCAAAGGCAAAAATTCTAACAATATTATATACTAAAATAATTATAAATAGCATTGATACATTAGAAACTCTCATTATTGAACATTTTGTTTTGATATTTGGAAAATGAAATTTCCTAGAAATACAAAAAATTATCATGTAAAACTATTTAAAAAATAAATATTTCAATTCTGAAGAATCCAAGAACAACGAATTTAATTACAGTAAATATTGATATTGTTTTTGTGTAGATTAGTAAAATTTTTAATTTATAGAAATCAGTTTTCTACTAAATAAGTGAAATTTATAAGGCTTCGCCAGTATCAACTCGTACTAAAAAAAGAATAAATAGTCAATCGCAATATAAAGAAATGCTTTTGGTTAAATCAAATGCAACAACATATAAGCATTGAAAAAAACAATAAAATATAAATTTTCAAGTACTAATTTATTAAGTGTGTAGAATATTAACAATCGTATTTAAAGATATACTTGAGAATAAAATTGATAAGTAAAATCAAGTTAATAAAATGTTTTATATTTTCAGGTAGTCTATTTGAGATCTACACTTCTCTTTTCTTAAAATCAAAGATTGGTTTTCAAAACAACCACTGCACGACTTGTAGAATCTTTATATTCATCTCGGACTTAAGGAAACCGTAATCTAAAACATTGTTGATTCCATCATACATATTATCAAATTCTATAAAAAAATTTGTTTTATAGTTTTGTTTATTGTTAATTACTATCCAAATAGTGTATTTTATTATATTATTTCATAGTAAATTTTATCATAGAAAAATTAAATCTAATAACGATATATTTGCCATTCTGTCTTTTACTAGTATTTTTAAAACAAAAAACACTTTAAAAATGGTTTCATACAACAAATTAAAACTATGAATATTTATTAATATAATTTTTTTAAATCTTTTGCTTAACTCATGATAAATTGAACAGAATTTTACCTAAGTAATGGTAAATTTATTTACATTTTGTTTGTAATGACTACTTTTTTAAAGACATATTCACGTTTTCTTTGCTCCATATATGAAATTCTTTTCAACACCTCAATAATTTTTTTAAATTTTTCTTATCTTTTATGTATAGAATAATTAAATTAGTTACATTACAAATAAACTGAAAACTTTAATTAAATTAGAAAAATTCCAGGAAGACTTTATTTTTCATTTAATATTACTTATTCATTGAATACCTAGAAATTATAAGCTTTTACATGTGCTATGTAGAATCAGAATCATTAGAAGATAGAAACATAGTATCATGTGCACTCTTAATTCTTATTTCGATACGTTCCTGTGTTGTATTCTAATATTAATAATTAACAACTTTATATAGTATACATTTAATTTCATATAGTATTTAATTGAATCTCTCTGAGTTTCGAGTGATCCACCGGAATTGCATTTAAACATTACAACATAAAAAACCAAATTCTTATAATTAATTAATATGAAAGACATTATTAGTATACAAAAGTTCAGTATGATGAACGAATTTAAATAATTCCATGTTAATTTAAACAAAAATGGTAATTAATTGAACTTTTTTCATATATACTGAAGAACTTAGTTGTATAGATTCTAACATGTTTATATTCCTGTATTTTAAGGATTTTATTGTTTTATATTTTGCCATTTATTTTTTATCTGTTTTTCTAAATGGAAATATTATAAAAATTTCTGACTTTATTTTCTGTTAAATGCTTTCACAAGGTTTTATAGAAATTTTAAAAGCACTAAATATGAATGATTTTCTTTGAGTCGGTATACAAATATGATAGACCAACCATTTTTATTATAAAATATCATGAATATGTATTTCAAAAAAGTATAAAAATTATTTTTTAGAAAAACCATGATATTTGTTAAAACGTTTTGTTTTTTTTTACTGAAAATTTCTAATAGAGTACTATGTAAATAATATTTCATTATTATTTTGATTGAATAGAAAAACTCCATCAAATAATTATAATATCATTATTTACAATTAGATTATAAAAGGTTATAATTAGTCAAATACCACTAAATTTATTTCCTAGAATAGTTTGAATCTTACCTTATATGAATAAATTAATAGATAATTAACACAATTCCTCACCATACAATAAAAAATAACTTTATAGGATGGGCCAAAGCATGCATTAGAGTTATAATTAAGTTGTTTTAGTTTTTTTTTTCGAAAAAAATCTTGTAATATATAGTAATATCTTTTCAACTATCATTTTAAAATATTTTTACCTTTTAATTGTTAGAAAATGATTTATTTATATTATCAAAAAAAAGAATAAAATTGTGGAAAATGTTTGTTGTTTGAAAAAATTATAATATATATTTTAGCCCATCCTGTATAGTTTAAATATTTTAAAAAATTACTAAACCATGGATATAATTTTCCTATATTTAATTATTTTAAATATAAAAATGTAACTGACATAAGATTATTATTTGTATGAGCTTTTATTGTGTGGTTTACTCGTTATTAAATCACAGAAAATAATATATAAATATAACTTTTATTAATAAAATAAGCAAGTAAAATAATAGTTGATATAAATGAGGAAATTATTGTAAAATTCATGGTATAAATGGCTTCTGGAATGCAATATTTTTAAAGACGTTATTTTTTCTATGATTTAACTAATTTTAAAGATATATTTACCAATGATGTTAATTGTTAAAATAATATATTTGTTTAAATTTATTACATATAATTTATTTTAACTAAATTATTTGACATAATTGTTGATTCATCGCTTCGATTAATACATATCTACTTTTTTGAAAAATCATAATTGTTCCTTTTAGTTATATGGGTATCCGAGGATATATTACAACAAAATATATCTAAAAAGGATAAGATAATTTATTTACTTATTGATATACAAGATTACACTGTATATGAAAGTCTAAAAATAGAAAATATTATATAATATATATATTTAAATTATACTTGATCTTTTATAGTTGGCTTCTTATGGGAGTGTTCTCGTAAGCGTTTTTTCTCTTGAATAATACAATGGAGTTTTCGATCATTTATCCATGATACAATTAACCATTAAAAAAGATTTTTTTAAATAAAATACTAAAGACTGTTGGTGGTGAATTGATAAAGATAATTTTCAATAATTCCAATATTTCATGATCATAATATTTAAGTAACTCTTTTATTTTCAAATTTATATTTACAATTAGAAGAAAATATACATCCAGGAAATAAAGTATTAATTTTAAATTGTGGTCAAATCAAAACAATAGCCGTATTTAATACAGTCCTAATACATCGTTATCTAAATTTATTACTATATTGCAGACACTTATAAATAAAATTTGTTTTATTATTTAAAAGTGTGCTTTGATTAACTAAGTAGAAATATAAATGTTTACGTGCACCATTAATTACCGTGATTTTAAATGGTCCCTTTGAAATATCAATAAACTATTTTCATGCAAAAATCTAAGCTCCAAAATAATAATTCAATGCGTTATAGCAAGAACAAATCATGAAAAAAGTGTGAATTAGAAAACTGCATATATTAAATTATTATAGTGTTTATGCCTGTCATGAAGTTCAAAAAAATTCCATTTGTCCCAATTTTTTTAGTGTGTATAAAACAATAAAAATATTAAATTTATTTTGCCACTGTAGAGGCTGTCTTCTTTTTTTTAACATTAGCATTAACCCATCTATCAAATTCTTTTTCTTTTGTCTTATAAATTTCTAGTGCATAGTAAGCATCTAATGCAGAATCGTGAGTTTCTTCTTGAATTTTAAGATTTAATATGTGTTGTGCTAACAATTTTAATGATGGTGTTCTTCTAGTATTATTAGAATTTGAAAGAGAATCCAAGAATCCTTTATACTTTGAAGTATCTCTAGTAAGGTGTTTAGGGTGCTTAAGTTTAAGGACACCAAAATCAGAGGTAAGACTATGGCCAATAACAATTCTGTCTTTAATAAATGCTTGAACTTCTTGTTGCACAACTGTAAAACTGATTCCCATTGTCAAGGAACTTGGTTTTATTCCACTAAATTTTGTTCGATAATCTACTATGGGTACTTCAGGTTTAATGTACTTATCGTAAATGGTTTTCCCTAAATAGTTGACTATAGAGACTCTTGCTAATAAATCTTCAGAACCCATATGCCCAACACCAACAAATTCACAATCTAATCCAATTTTTTGCGTTATCTCTGATGGAGTTGCCGTTCCCCCTTCATTTGATATAACAATACCGTTAATAGCTGTATTTTCCACTTTTTTTTTTGCTTCATTTTTAGAAGTTTTAACTATTTCTTTTTTCTTAATTTGTTTAGATTGCTTACTAACTCCATTTTCTACTTTTCTTTTTTTCTTTGTATCATTGCCAAAAATACTTGCTGAAGGATTTAGTTTCCTTTCTTCAGTTAATTTCTAAAGAAAAATGTTTAAAAAAATAGTGTTTTAATATTACCTTCTGGAGAACTTCCCAATTACTCATAATTAAAAATATTAATTTAGAAAGTTTAATAAATTAATATTCAAGTTATTTTAATCACTATACCAATTTGTTAACATTCAAACTAATCTTACAACGAAATGAGTTATGTAGTAAAAATATTAAAGTTTGTCAAAAATATATATTTTTTATACATAAAATAAAAAATGCCTCGTAGAATATATTGTGTAAGGCATTGTCAGAGAGAAGATAACATAAATGTGAAATGGCAAGAAATTTACCCACATTTTAAGTCAGATAATTCTCCTTTAAGCAACAAAGGTCGAAAAAATCAAGGTAAAGCTTTAGAAAAAAGGTTCGTTTTTAAAGAAAATAGCAATTATTATTTTTATAGATTTCGAAATATTGATCTTGATCATGTTTTTTCATCACCTATGGATAGGACTTGCGAAACCACAACAATATTATTGGGTAGTAAGAGTAACAAAATTAATGTTGAACCAGGGTTAATTGAATGTTTAACGATGTGTTTAGATCCACCGGGATGTTGGGAAACTGATAAGCTAAAGGAAAAATATGACAAAATAGATTTGTCATACAAACCAATAATTACAGAATATCCAAAATACGAGAAAGGATGGAATGATGATGTATGCAAACCAAGAATCAAAACAACAATTGATGGTATTTTAAGAAAATGTTGTGGTCTAAATGACCAAATTTTGCTCGTTTCACATGCCTCGCCAATGGCTGCCATTCATGAAGTTTTAGGAGGACATTGGTTATACCCATGTCAAGGATCTATTTCTATCTACGATGAAACCGGTGACGAATCTGGTGTATTTGTTTGTTCTAACTTTAATGATACTTCCCATCTTAAGATGGAAATTTGGGTAAAGTAGGTTGGTGTTTATAGTTAAAATTTAAACTTTATCAAATGGTATTTTGAATATCACCATTGAATCTTTTAAAATATGATACCAAAGTTATTTGTATCAATATTACAATCACATACAGTTCAACATATATTTCCATTGAAAATAAAATCGAAAAACTACAATATTTTGTATCGGTGAATGTTATTATCAATTTAATATGAATTTTATTATTTTGTTTAATTATTCAAAGTTATTGTATTATTTTTTATATTTATTCAATCAATTTTACTTTAATAAAAGATTTGATTTGAATAATTGCTTGACTTTTGTCTTCCATAGCAATGAATGATTAAAATAGACAATACGAAATTTATTTATTAAAATTTATTTTAATCTCAGTAGAATTTTGTTTTGAATAAAATTATAGTACAAAATGAAAGAATAAAAGTTTTTGTTTATTATAAAATCTAATAAAATATGTGCATCGGAAATACAATATGAAAACATGACAGTTAACTACTTTTTTTGGTATAAATATATAAAGAAATGACATGACTAATTTAAATACCGTCCTCATTATCAGAATAGTCATTTTCATAAATACTAACAACTCCATTGTCGGATTCTCTACTTCCAGTTTCTACATCATCATTATCATACATTTGAACATCATTGTCATGTTCCATCTCGTAACTTGTATCAGAATCACCCTCTCTACTTCTGGTATCTTCATTTTCTCCAAAATTATTATCGTCCATCATAGCATCTGGGTCGTTAACAGAGTTGGTCTCAGAATTATTATCAAAACCACCAATTACATCATCCATCATTATATCACTTGAACTATCATCATTAACTGAATCTGAACCATCTATAGATTCTGAACCATGTAAAGATGCAGCCCCTTCTATATCGAAATTGTCTTCCTCCTCCTCTGAATTTTCCACAAAATGTCCATGTTGATCATCATTAAAATCAAACCATCCCAAATCATCGATTTCATCTTCCTCCATTTGGTCCATTGCCTCAAAGTTTAGGATCTCTCTAATGTTTCCAAATTCCCCTGCTGCAATAGCAACGGCCATATTATGATCCAATTCAACTATCTCATGGTCTATTAAATCTCTAAGATTTAAGGCAAGAAATGGACCCTCATTATTAGGTATCACTTGGTTAAGTTGATTAAGGTTTCTAAACTGTTGGGCATTACCTCCATTCATTAATCGAGGTTCTGGTAAATCATTTCCCAGTGATTCAATAAATCTATTTAAAAGTGGATCTTCAAATTCAGATGTAACAAAATCAAGGTCAGTATCATCAAAGATGGATGGCCTTACAAGAGTGGTACTTCGAAAATCTCTAGTAAAATAATAGTTACACAATATCCTATTTCTCTGCCAAATTTCATCCATTTCACTTAGATTTTGACTCAGACTTGAAGATGAATATGGAAAAATACTTCTATCAAGAACAGAATAAAATATTGATGGTGTAAATACTCGACTTTCAAATCTCCATCCAAGGAAACCATGACAATTTGTACAATGTAAGAATCTCCATTTGTAACCTTCAAAATATGTCATACTAGGATTGGGTAGACCAGAAACAGAAACGGCTCCAGAAATACAATTTTTAAATGTCCTCAACTGATGAATTTCACCATTAGGGTTGACACGAAATACTGTAGTTCCTTCATTAGAAAAACACTCAACATCACTGACTTTAAAAAGATCTTCGGAACATCTAATACATTTAAACTTATCTCTTACAATCATTTCTTCGATACTCAAAATTTTAAATCTCCTTATAAATTCTTGAGGTTTCGTATATAATTGAAACCTCTCTGTTCTTGAACCGGTAAAATCATCTATCTCACGAAAATTACAAAAAATTTTGACCATTAGTTGATAAGGATCATACATAAAATACCATCTTTTAAGGATATCTTTGAACATATCACTAGTATAATTAATAAGTCCCGAGATATATACTTCAACTGATTTACGTGTAATTCCATCAACGATTGACCTTAAAGGTAAATCAATATTCCACTCATTTTTGATAACTCTTGCCATTTCATAAAAACAATCATCACATCTTAAACAGTTTTTTACATGATCATCGTTACTGTAGTTATTTAGATTTAATGCTTTATGATAATATGTTATATAGTGGTAATGATCTTTTATTTTATATTTTTTAAATATCCAACTTTCTAATGTATCATTAGTTAATTTACCATACCCATGTGTCCTTACTAATACCATTCTCCTATCATATGGCTTCTCTGTACCTCTTTCAATAGCTATTACATGTCCAAGAGTTAAATAACCGTGACCATCCGTTGTACCATTTCTAAATGCAACCATACGTCCATATTTTTCAGCATACTCTTCATTGAAATAATTTTTTTCACTAATAAAATTATACGGTATAGTTATTTCAAATCCAATAGGAATAAAATCTGTTGTTTGAACTTTATAACACCAAACTTCATCACCATCCCTTAAATCGTACTGCGCAGGAAGAAAGGAATTACATTCATCAAAGTGTTTACACCATGAATCAAAAGAATGTGAGGTGAAATAATCTATCGGTCTATATAAATTACCATCATCCTCTCGTTTATCAATATCATCTTCATAACATGTAAAACTCTCTTCTCTCTCATGAGCTAAATGAGGAAAATTGTCCCAAAATTCATCTGTCATTATCTCGTATGAGGATTGTTGTTGCCAATGGATAAGTGTATCATCTTCCTCATCCTGTTCCTGTATTCGATCATCCATTTTTAAATAATAAGCTTAGATATATATAAATATTATAGTAAAAATTAATATTGTCAATAATTCTTTGGTATTGAATAAAAAAATATGGAAAAATATCTACCCTGGGTATAAAAAAAAGGAATGCAATATTTATCCAAGAACAACCCTATTCCAAATTTCTTTCTAAAAAAATACCTTAACTGTTAGAAGAAAATAGGGAAATTTTATGGTGGAGTGGATTTGTTGGATTGTTATTTAGGAAAAGAAATGGGAATTTATCAATTATTGTTATACTAAATGGAATGTAATCTTTTTAATGACAGTACATTTTTTAGTATAATATTGTATTCCTATTTTATTCATATGTAATTTATTGAGATTTATAAAATAGTGAAATATAAGATTGTCAATTCCATAAGGAGATAAGTCAAATAGTGGGCTTTAAATAAAATACACAGATAAGTCTTGGTTAACGTAAATGCTTGCTTTCAGAAATTTTACGTGTTATAGAAATTTTCCATCTTTTCTAAAAAAGTATCCCAAACACAAGGGACTCACTTATCATTAACTCAGCAACAGCTCTACTTCTGATTTTCACTTCATTTTTTTTGATTGTAAAAATTGATGATTGGCTTTAATTCAATGTATATGAAAATAACCGATGCAAAAACTTGTACAAAGTTTATATTGAAACTTTAATCGTGCAAACAAAGATTACTATAATTTTGAAGCCGTATTCATTGAAGATTATCTTCGCGTTTTTTAAAGTCGTTATTTAGGTAAAAATATTACTTTCATCTAGGATTTTGTTATCCATTTTATTTAGATATATAAATGTCTGTTATATTATTTAACATATTTAAATTTGTTTTTCTAAAAATTTCTTGACCACGAAAATAAGAAAGTTTTTTTTTGTTTGAGAGTATCTAGTTTCAACCACCTTAAAATAAAAACAGACGGCATTTTTTAATTAGTAGGATTAATTAACAGTTGCGTAACATATGTAAAACAATATTCTTACTATAATTGTCTTGTTTTGAGATATTTAATGACTGAAAAAACACATAAAGTTTCGTAACTTGAATATATTTCTACACCTGTATTCAAATTCAGCTCACGAAAAGGAAGAAATTAATTTTTTATGAACTTAAAAGGAGAAAAAAGATATTAGATTCTTTAAATATCACTCCAACTACTATTAAAAAACCTTGTCTCGAGAATTTACATACTAACGAAAAACAATGGAAATATTATTGTATATTAAAATAAAAAAATCTTATACAACTTTACGATATCATCTACCAAAAGATAATAATACAAGATAGCTTTGTAAAGAACTTGTTTGATATAAAATGATTCTTCTTAAACATTTATCTAGTGAAAACATAATTTATTTTACTATTTTTTATTTTACATATAAAAGAAATCTATTTGAATATTAAATTATTCCATTCTTCAAGTTTATGATTCTTCATTCACAGCACTGTTATTTGAAGTTGAGGATATATTTAACGATTTTCAAAATAGATTCTCGGCTAAAGATGGATGATTTTTTAAGAGTTCCTCAATATTCTTACTTCTTCTTAGACATTTACCATTATCAATAATAAACTTCTGACAACACTCCTCCAATTCTTTACTTGAGGATTTTTCAGAAAGTATAAGACGTTTGTAAACATTCTCTGTAGAGTTTAATCATTGCATAAACATTTTATTGCAATTGCTTTCAATCTATCTAACCCATACTCAACAGCGATTGCCAATATTTCATCAGCCATATTTCGTACATTCGAAATCTTGTCTTTGTAGATGTATTCTAACATCCCTTTTACAACTTCAGTACGAAAATTCTTTATTTCGACGACATTAATTTGTGAATTTTTTGATGTATTGTTAAAGATGTTACAAAAGGTAGAACATCTAGCAGTGAGAACTGCTTTGTGAACATTAATTTCAGCATATCTAACTTTTATGATACAATCAGTAAGAAGATGTGAATTAAATGAATTACCAAGGTCCGATGATAAATTTGACTGGGTTTTGTAGTATCTACTGATATATCTAAATTATCACGATTTCCAGACCTGAGTTTTGTAATCTCTGTTTCACACATAATAGTCAAATTGCCATTAGGCAATAAATCATTTGATTGACTAAGTAAAAATTCTTTCTTAATGAATTTTGGACAGCCGCAACAATTTCATCTATAATGCTAACATTTTCCCTCTTTCCATTCTGAGTTAAAATATAAAATATAGCTCTTACTTTCACTATGTCTGGTTTCAACAATGTCAGAAAAACTGTTACATATTCACTAGACTCTTCATCGTAACCACTAGGATAAACCTTAAAACGCCAAACTTATCTGTTTTCGTTCCTAACTACGACTGTTTGGGCTTTATAATTTGTTCACCTGTCTTTTCGGAACGAAATGAGAAATTGTTAATTTGACATGCATTAATTGATTGAGTAACTTTTGACTGAATGTTACATGAATTATCTGAAATGGTAAATATTTTAAAATTAGTGATAATGCTAATGTTATGACAAAAGACCTACTAATGAATTCACCATTGCTGTTTCTTTTACCTTTGCGATCCATACGTTGAATTCTAGAAGACAAAAGTAGAGTAGAATTTTATCGATACTGTCTGTAGGTGATTTCTAGAGTTCTTTATAATTTTTATTAGTTGGTTAACGAATTATACTACCCAACCGATAGTCCAAGATGGAGTACAATCCTCGGAAATAGTTTATTACAATTATGAAGAAAAAACCATATAAATATGTAAGAATGCAAAAAAACCTACTTTTTTCTAAAATTAAGTATTCTTAGGATAATTTAAATCCGTTAGAAAATTTATAACTAGATCTGAAATTAACTGACTGTTATTGGTACAAAACAAAAATAAAGTTTTAAAAACGCAAAAAATAAGCTAATTTAAATAGTGAAAGAAATGGTGGTAAAAATAAGACTCAAAACTTATATACCAATAAATTCCAACGAGTTGTTATCAAATTGTCAATGACTTACTAATGGAAGTCTTTTGGCAAACAATTAAAAAATGAAAAAAATAGTATTCAATGAAATGTCTCATCTATATCAAGAAGATTTTTTCAATACATTTCAATCCTCTTGACAATATGCTTTTTATGTATGTTTAGGAGGTAAAAGTCTGTTTTTTTTTTTACAACTTACCAATATTTTATAGAAAAAAAAATTCACATGTAGGTGAGAGCTAATTTAAAATAACTGATAAGTAATTTTCAATGGCATGCAAACTTTGAAAAGAAAGTGTTAGTTTGTAATTTCAATGAAACTTCCTCTATCATTTCTAAATATAACAAGAAAAGATATATATTTGATCAGTAGAAAGCGTCAAATAACGATAATCTGACTTAACAAACGAATATATCTACTAAAAGAAATAAATTCAAAGAAAGAGAATGATTTAACACATAAATTTACGGGTTGTATTTCATAAAATATGATACTGAGGTTTCACAATATCAACAATATAACAATCACAAAATAATATTAGTACATAGTTTTATAAAGATTTTGTGTGATATAGGAATGGCCTTTCTTAAATATATATCTATTAAACACATTGTTTTTTTATTTATCCTTTATTTTAGAAATACAAAAAATAGATTAAAATAATAAATTATAAGATTCATTAAGTTTTTGATTTTTATTCAATAGAACTGTTATTTGATATTTTAGATATATTTAATAATTTCAAGAATAAACTCTCAACTAAAAATGGGTGATTTTCAACAATTTTTTTCCATTCCTTAGTTTTTATTAGACTTTCAGCATTATTAATGATAAAAGGCTGACAAAATTCCTTTAACTCCTTACTTGAGAATTTTTCAGAAAGTATAAAACGTTTACAAACATTCTCTATAGTTAAATCGGCACATAAAGATTTTGCTGCAATTACCTTCAATCTATCTAATTTATATTTATCGGCAATTGCCAATACATCACAAGCTATATTTGAAATATTTGAAACTTCATCCTTGTAGATGTATTTCAACATCTCCTTTACAACTTCTACACTAAAACCTTCTATTTCAATAGTACTTGTTTGTGATTTTTCTTGTGTATTTTTGAAAATGTCTGAAAAAACAGAAGATCGAGCACAGAGTATTACTTTATGAGCATTAATTTTAGTGTTCCCTGTCTTTATAACACAGTCTGTAAGAAATGATGATTCAAACATTTCACCATAATCCAATGGTAATTTTGATTGGGGAATTGTAATATTTATTGATGTTTCTGAATTATCATGGTTCTCAGACTTAACTTCAATAATCTCTGCTTCACATAATATTGTTAGCTTATCATTGATTAATAAACCATTTGATTCGTTCAATAAAAAATCTCTCTCAATAAAATTTGTAAACCCCCAGCCTTTATTTTTTTTTATTACAATAACGTTACTGATAATTCTAACATTTTCCTCCTCTTTATTCTCATTTAAAATAGAAAGTCTAAATTTTACTTTTGCTTCGTTTGGCTTATTTAACATCAAATAAATTGATACGTACTTCTTCCAATTTTCTTTTTGACCATTTGGGTATATCGATAAATACCACTCTGATCTATCTTTGCTTCCAACTACACAAGTTGGTGATCTGATTTGCTCACATGTCTTTTCAGGACGGAGTGAAAATTTCTCAATTGAACATACAATATTAAATTTGTGAACTTTCATTTGAATGTTACATGAACCTTCTGAAATGTTTAATTATTTAAAATTATTGTAAATACTAATGTGTGATAAATGACTAACCATTAGATTTATCACTTTTAAGAGTCATACTAATTTATTCTCCAAACTTAGGTATCCAAAGGCTAAATTAATCCCTTTAGAAAAATTAGAATCAAACCTAAAATCATTAGTCGTTAATAATAAAATGTATAACCAAAATGAATGTAAAAATAGAAGTATTTTAATAAAGTTATATAAAAAATAGCAATTAAAAAACCATATAATTATACATCAACTAACGTTTACAAGATGCCATCAAAAATATTTGGTTATAAAAGTTATTTAATGTTCAACTAAAAAATGATATAAATCATTTGATAAAGTATTAACCAATAACCAAAAATGTTTTTTTTATTTATTTATACCATTCAAATGATGTAACTTTTTTTACTTTGAATGTAAAAATAAGTATTTTTAAGCAATATTCTCAATTCGATAGAAAAACGAAAATGACATTTAACTAATAAAAGAGAAGCTGATTTAGTAAAACTAATATGCACTTTACATTGAAATATAAACTGCTTAAAAAAGTCATCAATTTGATTTCGTAATTTTAATGAAGATTTTACCTATCAATTTAAACTATTATAAAAAGAAACATACATTTGACCAATCGATGAATCGCATAATTTTAATCTGAATTATAAAACAAAAAAATCTACTAACAGAAATAATTCAGAAAAAAAGGATTATTTAACGTATAAATTTTAAGATTACATTTTATTAAATATGATACTGGGATTCTACGATAATAACGACCTAGCAAATTATAAAATAATGTTAATAAATAGTTTTAAAAAAGTCTTTATGGTATAGGAATGATTCTTCTTAAATATTTATCTATTAAATTAAATACATAGCTTTTATCTATTTTTATTTTAAATGAACAAAAAGAGTGCATTGAAATATTAAATTATCAGATTCTCCAAGTTTCTGAATGTTCTCCTGGAAAACTGTCATTTGAAGTTTTGGGTATAATTAATGACTTCAAAAATAAACTCTTATCCAAAAGCAGGTGGTTTTTAACAAGTTTTTTTCAATTCTCGGTATTTGTTAGATTTTCAGAATTATCCATAACAAATTTCTGACAACATTCTTTCAATTCCTTACTTGAAAACTTTTCAGAAAATATTAAACGTTTGCAAACATTCTCTATGGTTAAACCACCACATAAATACTTTACTGCAATTACCTTCAATTTGTCTAACTCATATTTAACTGCGATTTCAAATACTTCACAAGGCATATTTCGTAAGTCTGAAATTTCGTTTTTGTAGATGTATCCTAGCATCTCCTTTACAACTTCAACACGAAAAATCTTTATTTCAATAATATTTGTTTTTGAAGTTTTTGATGTACTATTGAAGATGTTACAAAAGGTAGGAGATCTAGCAGCAAGAATTCCTATGTGAACATTTATAGTAGTTATTAGAACTGTTGTTAGTAATAGACATATTTATTTATTAAAGAAACAAGAGAGATAGAAAGAAGTGAGAAAATAACTATAAATGTTTACTATTTATATTCAGTTTAACTCAAGCTGATTGCTTGACACTCCCCCTGCTTCTAGTACGTTCCAGAGAATCGCCTGTTGGAGTTCTTGGATTTTTTCGTTTCCGAGATTTTTCTTCATTTGGATTCATTTTAAACTTTGAAGTATTTAGATTAGCTTTCCCTTTCTTTTTATTCATTAATATCATATTTTTACATTTTAACTTAACAATTTTATTTTGATGAATGATATGAACTTTTCCTCTTTCATCTTTAACATCATATAAATACGTTGCAATTATCTTTTGAATTACTGCTCGCTTACAGAAATCTTTTGAAGGAAATTTATATTGAATAATATCATTTACAGCAAATTTAGGTTCCTTTCGATAATGGTTTGATAAGAAATCCTTCTCTATTTCTATTTAGCATTTCTCTAGGACTTTCATTTATACATCCTACCTGTGTTTCATTAATACTATTTTTTATGTCACCTCTGATCTTTTCTTTAATCAAAGGAATTATTTGTTCACATTGATATGGTTTTGGTGGAACTATCTTGGTTACAGCTCCAAGTTTAATTGGAAGCTTAGCTTCAAAATTCTTCACTAGCCCAAGTTTACCATCCGTTAATTTTACAAAAGTTTTATAAAATTCATTTTTCATCACTTTTCTTTTATCACTAATCGAATCACTCTTTTTGTTAATCGCTACTATCTTGCCAACTTTCTCTTTGTGCAATTCATCTAATAACCCTACAGCGTAAAGCTCTTTTCTTCCATATAGTGAATATGGTAATTTCATTATTAGAACTGTTGTAATCACTACTCTATCTCTCAATTTAATTTTAGCTTCACAACTTCCTACAATTGGAGTTGGTACACCACCGATACCTTTAAAAGTAACACCATTATATTTGTTAATTATACACCTATTTGATAAATGATTCATTGATATCAAAGTACGTGGTGAGCTACAATCAGCTTCACCCTTTATAACGCTTCTCTGATTATCAATAATAACTTCAAACTCTATCATAATTTCACCATACCCTTCACTTGTTACTTTCTTAACAACTGAATAAAGGCTTCTAGAATCTTCATTTTCTGATAGATTCTCTTCATTATCTACTTCTTCAATCCTTTTCACCATTAATTTACAATTTGCAATGAAATGACCAGGTTTATCACATTTAAAACATACACGTTTATTATAACTTTTCTCTTTATCACTATACATCTTATTTGCAAAACTTTTTCTTCTTCTATCGATAAGTTTATTATTGATAATTCTTTTAACCTCTCTATTTTCACCAGATACTGCAATAGCGTAAGAATTCGCTTCTTTGATAATTTCAACAATTTCTTTAGCCGTTGCAAAACATGAAACATCTTTTGTTCCTTCTTTTCTTGTTCTTTTTTCACATGCTTTCTTAATTATCAGAGCTTCAATACTCTCTATCGGTTGGTATTTACACAATATAATCATAGCTGCCAACTCTTCAATTCTTATCGTTTTAACATCAACGTTCTTTAATGCATTAGTCACCAATGATACAACATCGTCAATATCATTAGTCCTTGATTGTAATCCTTTTAATAATGTCAATATCTCTAAATAGCTATTTCTTGGACATCCAAAAATATTATTAAACAGATCCACTAAATCGCTTGCAGATACTTCATCAAAAGTTTTTCCTATAAGATTCATTTCTGTTTTTAATTTGGTCCATTCTGGAATTTGTAATTTGCTAAGAAATATCATCTTCGCTTCTGTTTCTGTTAATCCTCCCAGCTTCATTTGACATCTATAGTAGTCAACGAAGTCTTCTGCATTTGTCTCACCGGCAATAAAATTCGGTAAACGACCAAACGCCATGTTAGAACTGTTGTTAGTAATAGACATATTTATTTATTAAAGAAACAAGAGAGATAGAAGAAGTAAGTAATAACTATAAATGCTTACTATTTATATTCAGCTTAATTCAAGCTGATTGCTTGACAGTAGTGTTCCAACTTTTATGCTAAAATCATTAAAGAGTAATGAATTAAATAAATTACCATAGTCAAATGACAATTTTTGATTTGGGTATTGTTACATTTATCGGTGAATTTGAATCATTAGGATCAGTAATTTTTGCCTCACATAATATCTTTAATTTATCATCAATAAGTAAACCACTCGACTCATCTAGTAAAAACTTTTTTTGAAAAAATTGGAAAACCTCTGGCTATCATTTTTTACAAATTCATCAACCTTCTTATGTTCGCGAACATTTTCTTCTTCTTCCTTTCATTAAAAATAGAAAACTTTAACCTTGCTTTCGCTTTGTCTGGATTTTTCAATACTAGAAAAACTGATATGTAATCCTTTGACTCTTCTCTACCACCACTAGGATATATCTGTAAACGCCACTCTGATATATCTTTGACTCCAACTATAAATCTTGGTAATGTAATTTCCTTACCTGTCTTTTCAGGACGTTGGGAAAAGTTTTCTATTGAATATACATAATTGAATTTGTTAACCGTTCCTAAAATGTCAAATGATTCATCTGGAATAAAAAATATTTTAAAATTAATGATAAGTACAATGTTGTGACTTCTAACTTACCTTTAAAAATCTAAGTTTATTAATCGTTAATAATAAAAAAACAAAACAAAAGAAGAAAATAAAAAACTAGAATGAATTATTATAAAAAATGGAAATCCTGTAATTGTATACCAACAAATGTTTACAAGCTGCCTTCAAGAAGTACGTGATGATGAAAATCATTTAATGTCCAATTAAATAAAGGTAGAAAACATTAAATAAAGTATTTTACAATATTGAAAAGATTTTCTTTCACCTTATTTTTACAATTTAGATAATTTACTTCACTAACGTCCAAAGGTGCAAATTTGTATTTTGAATTAATCTTCTCAGTTCAATAGAAAAATAAAAAAAACTCAATTATAAGAGAGAAGTCGATCCAGCACAACTAATTGACACTTTTAATAACATCAAAACTGATAAAAGAAAAATATCAACTTTTTTATGCAATTTCAACGAAAATTTACCCTTTTATTTCTAATTACTATTGGAAGAAACATATTATTTGACTAAGTGAAGACACCAAAAAGAAGTTAATCTGAACTATAAAACAAAGAGATCAATCAAAATAAATAATTCAGTGAAAAAGAATGATTTAACAAAAAGATTTAGGGATTATGTTTTATCAAATTCTGATTCTAGCCTCGCAAAATTATATACTCAATAACCTCGGAATGATAGTGATAAACAGTCGAAGAAGCGTCTATCTTATATTAGGAAAATTGCATTGGAGTATTTTTTTTATATATATTTTATTAATGATATATCTATTTTAAATATATAATAAATTGAAAAATTAACTTATTATTACTTTATGTCCAAATAATCCTTTTATTTCTTTTTATCAGATACTTTCTGTTAAATTTATGTTTAATGAATTTATAAATAAATTTTAAAATAATAGTGGACGTTCTAGAACAAATTATTTACTTTTCTTATATTTTTTAACCATCCTATATTTTCAAAAGAAGTTTTTGACAAACATTCTTTCAAAATGTCAGCTGAAAACGTTCCAAATAGTAAATAACATTCACAAAAATTTTCAATAGCCAACCTACTACACAAAAAGTGTTCTAAAAATGCAAAAAAAACTTAAATTTTTTATTTTTATATAATTGAATTTATCTAACACAGTAATGATACACATGCATGCTAAATTTACATTTGCGTGTTAGTTTAATTATTTTCATTAAAATGTCAGTTGCCCAATAGCTAGGAAAAATTGCCGTTTTTTGATAGTTTAACATTAATTTTATTCACTTAGAAAAAAAATATTTTATATTTCGATATCTCATGACGGATTGTATTTACATACAAAAATTCAGAATCAAATTTCGAAATCAAGGATGTCAAAGATGTTAAAGCTACATTTTCCATTGGATACATTTATTATAAAGTAATTACAAAAGTATATAAAAAAACCAGAAACTACAATTCTTAATTATCATTCATTTTATTACTTTAAAAAACCATATATTACATAAAATTTTTTCACCAACATGACCTTTTAAAAAAGAATAATTAATATAAAAAAATGACATAATTAATTTAAAGTAACAGATAGAAACAATAGATAATTTTTTTCCCTCAAATTAAACAATTCAAATAAAACATAGAAGATGAATTACTGTAGAAAAAAGAAACCTTGAAAAAGTTTTTTAAAAATAAATTTTTATTAGTAAATAAAAATAAACACACAATAATGACTAGTATTTTTACAATCAATTAATACACATATTAATTCATCATAATCATTGAAATTGGGATTTGAGGTTATGAGTGTAAATAAAAGTAAATGATAAGGCAACTTTGAATGGCAAATATATGAGTTATTCCTTCTAATATATAAGTTATCACTGGAAAGATTTTCTTTTAAAAAATAAATATAACCTATGTTTTGGTTGGAGAATTGTTGTTAATTTCTTGATTTAGAAATTTTCTAAACATATGTCATATTTCCTTCTTGACCGGTAGTATTAAGACTCGTATTTGGTGAGACATATTTTTTATTTTTTGGGATTTTCGGACTTGAGATATGGTGTTGAAGACGGGATGGTCCAGTTCCATATCCTGATTCCCTACCCCCATGAGGGTATTTTAGATTATTATGTAATGCAACTGGTGATATGCTGTTTTCGCTTTGATGTATGCTCTCCAACTCCTTTTCAGTTGTTGAGGAACACGAACTTATATTATCTGATGATAAAATATTACTACCATCATTCCTTTTTGGTGGTGGGGGTGGTGGACATTTCGGTGGTGGTTTCCTAAATGTATGAATTGTTACATCCGGTTCAGCATATCCTGTAAAGTCGTCATAATGTCTAACTGTACAATATCCTTCCTCTGATACAGGAAGTCTTAAAGTTGTTGAATGTGATGGTCTTAACATACTCCTAGATGTATTATTTTTTATTGGATAAGACATCTGATGTGGAAGCATATCATGATTAGATCTACTTCCATACATTCCATTTACCCCATTACCCATACTTCTTAATGTTTTTTCATATGGAATAGACCAGTTGCAGTTGGACTCACCAGATGAGGAAGAGTTATTTAAAACAACATTGTACTGTGGTGATGGTCCGCAGAATAACGAACCACCACAAACATCAAAATGAGGTCCAGATGATGATAACTTTTTAATTGAATTACTTTTTGTTGTATGTCTAGATCTAAAATTTAAATAATATGATTAGTTAATGATTATAATTTATTGGCTCTTAATTTACAAACATCTCATATCTAATGGAACATATATAACTACTGTTTTGTTTTGATTTATAAATCATAACATATAACAGATATTTATAATAAAAAAATCAACTTCTGTCAGATGATGATATATGTTTTTTTGTATAATGAGGAGATATAATATATCTTCTGGTAGGAAGCATATATTACGTATCGTGTAAAAATTTTGATACTCCAAAACTTGCCTTTTATATTTAATAACAATTATTATGATTACTAGAGATATTATAAGAATAAATAGAAGACCTAATAACAATATTGGTAATGTTTCTGGTGAAATTTTAGAAAATTTATTTGCTATATCTAAAACTTCAAGTACAGGAATATAATTACATGATTCTAGTTGTGCCTGCCTTAATAATGATATAGGTTCATCTGATAGAAATTCAAAAATAAACGAAGGATCTGGTGGTGGTTCCAAATCAAATATTGGTGGTGGTGGTATACAGTCACATACCATTTTATAAAACTTTTGTTTTCTTTAATTTCTAAAAAATAAACAAATAAAATATTGAAAAATATATGCATATGAATGGGAAAAATAAGAATTAGTAAAATAATTTAGACCGATTGTCTATAAATAATAAATTTTTGAAAATAAAAACTATTTCTTTCTCCGTAAAATCAGATTGGAATTAAAGTAATAGTTGTTGTTGTTAGTGATTGCCAATAAAATTATGTTAACAATTTATGGATGTATAGAAAATGCTAATTTGCTTATCCTTTTTAGACTACCAAAACTGTTAAAAATACAATCATATCCTAATTTCTTCTCCCCATCACTTTAATATCTTTAAATCCAAATGAAATAGAAATGAGAATAGGAAACAAATTTATTTATCATTGGCTGTGAAAATTATGTAATTTGATTAAATAACAATAAATATATGTATAGATGACTAAATTTGTATTATTATGTGTATTTAAATAAAAATTTATACTTTTTGGTTGGTATATATTAGCTATATAATAGTATTATAGTTATTTAATAAATATAAGGTCATCAAAAAATGAAATGAAGTTAATGAGGGATATTGTGAATTAAATGAAGTTAACCATATATCTTAATTTATTCTTATATATATATTTATATTGGGTGGGACTATAAAAATTTATATACATAATATTAATGATAGATACTCATTAATAAGACAATAAACACCTAAAAATTAATTGATAGTTAATAAAAAAATAATAAAACAATATACCTTATTGGCACGCACCTGTTATTTTATATTATTTAAAACTTAATAAGGATTATCCTTAAAATATTGTTCTTAATCAAAAACTCAACACCATATAATTTAAATGGTAGTAAAAATATATTAAGTGGTATAAAAATGATTAATAAGAAGTTAAGTATATTGTTTCAATACACTTTATGATTGAAGCAACAATTCTTGTATAAAAGGATTATCTTTTACTGTCAATTTAATATGATGAAAACAATATGATGATTGTATTAATAATTGACATAATCCTAATAATAATAGGTTGTACAGAGATATTAAGATATATATGAAACAACAGCTGATTAATGGGAAATTCGTTAAGAATGATCGTTTTTGATGAGGTTAAAAAAGTCTTCAATGAAAACAGGTGGTGAAAACTTTTTTATGCAAAAAAAAATATAATAAGTGAATCCTTAAATATCACTTCTCTGAAGGTCAAAATATACATTACATATGATTAGGAAGTATATATAATGAATATAAGTTTTCAGAATATCTCCCACTTTCAATCACAAACCATGGCTAGAATGATGTATTAGAAAATAAAAAGAGGAAACAACAAAATAATGGATCAAGTGTCAAATTAATTGATATAAACAGATTTCATATATTTAAACTAAAAAAATATGTATAATCCATCATCTAAATAGTAATAATAATATGAATGATGTGTGGAGATTAGGACACAAAATTTTTGTTGATTGATTATGTGAACAAATTATGACAGGGATTAGAATTTAAATTTTATGAACTATTAAATATGTATATATATTATTAATAAGTTGATGAAAGTTTTGACTTTCATAATTATAACGAACAGATGTGTCTAATCATACAGAAATAATTTTTTTCATTAAAATATCATATTATTTTAAATGTTTGTTGATTGAGAAAATAAACTTGAGATGATATAGGTGTAGGAAAAGAAGTTTCCTTAAAAGATTTATATTTACATAAAAGATCATGATTAAGAGGACATCTAATAGGATTTAAAGGTAGATTAACAAGCTGGGATTCTTAAATGTAAAATAGAATAAATAAAAGATAATAAAAGGGTGCCGAAGATTTACTTTTTTGTTATTATATTTTTTAAATCTCGGGAAAGTCTTAAATTACCCTTAACAGGACATATTTATGAGCAGTATGTAAAGATTGCCATATGTAAAAAGTTTTATATACCCTACGACAAGTTTAATAAAAACCTACCTACCTAATTATACAAGAAATAATACTCCTCCTATTAAGAGAATCTTATTATTCTCAAAAGATAATTGTTTTAAGGAAGTTTGGATAAGAAATAAAAACACCTGGATAATTGGTGTTATAAAAAAATTTTCTCACTTTAATAATTATAAGAAAGATGTTTCGGAAGTAAATTATCAACCTTCCAGGGGTGTAGGTTGTCTAAATAATCATATTGTTAAGACAATAACTGAATACATTTCATAGTAAGGACAATTTTGGCAGATGTTATGAATAAAGTACTTTTATTTTCAAATAAACTTTTAGCATGCAAAAATGTTAAAAAAGAAGTTATGCTTATCAAAAAATATATTGTACATATTTATTTATTAAAGTATATGTGTAATTAAATACTCATGGACTTATTCTACCTGGTATATATGTTTAAAGGAAAGTGTAATAATAATGTCAGAAAATGGGACTTTCTCAAAAAAGTTTAATTTATCCTTACGTCAAAAATAGGAAAAAAAGAATTTAGTTTTTATAAAAATAACTATTTTGGATGATTGTTTGTTAAAATACTTTGTCACAAGGATATAATGATATTTTATGTGTACCAATGTGAATAAAATAGAATAAAATTATTTTCAAATTTATGTAAAAAAAATTGCAACAACTTATTCATTCATGATATTGACCAAATAATAGGAATATAAAATGAAAAATTAAAAAAAAGATGAAGATTGGTTTTATTAAATTAGGAACACCATTAACTATCTCTTTCTAAGAACTAAATCCTAATTTGGAATGCTTAATTTTTAAAATAACATTTTATTACCAAATCATCGAGTTATTCATCTATTCTTGATTATATAATAAAGAGAAGAAAAGGGATAAAGTGAATAAAAAATGAGATTGAAATTGTAATTCTTGAAGCATTAAGAATAAATTAAATTTAAGATTAGTAGGGGGAATACTAATCTCTAAATCAGTTTAAAGTTATTCTTTTTAAAGATAAAGAAATTAATTAATATGAAAGTAAAAATAACAACAGTTGTTTTGCTATTTTAATAATAACTTTAAATTCCAAAACTTATTTTATTTATACCACCTGTTGTTAGGTGGAAAAAATAAAATAGAAATATAATATTTTACTATGCTTGCGCAATCTTTGACCGATTAACCTTATAAGAAGTGCCGATTTTGACAAAGTGATAGGTAAGGAGTTTAAAGTACCTTCTTAAAGAGATGTAACAATTGCTAGAAGTTTTTAAAGAGGTAGTTGTTAGAGAATTAAAAAAAAATAACAAGTAACAGTTGACACATTAATGTTAACTAGTAGCGGGTTTTTTCTGCCATATAATTAGAATGTTTCTCTATTTACGTGTTATTAAATTTTCTATTAATAAAACACAAAGTGCCGACCAATTGTTTTTGGCATTCTCTAGATATCTATGTAATAATGGGAGAATAATGACAACATATTAATAATTGAAAAGAATGAGTATTGATACATGCTTTTAATGAGTTTAAAATAAAAGGAACTGTCATCTTCACCGACATTGGAGAAGATAATTAACAATACTGTTTTATATATTCAGGGTTAATAAACCTTGAAGATATTCTTCATTGGTAATTACAATGTTTTTTTTAGTGTTTATACTATAAAAACCGACTTTTTGATCTGATATATAAACATGAATATTTAATGAAGTCTAATATAATTATAATTGAAAGGTTTTTGAAGTTTATAATTAAATGATATATCAACAAGTCGAGAGTACGGGTATAAATTTAATTATCATTATCAATTATAAAAAGATGTTCTTTAATTTTTATTAAAGATACATTCGTATGGTTTATTAATAATTATAAAATAAAAATAAAATAGATCCTATAAAAAGATGAGATGCCGGATCTCGGGAAAGAAACAAAAACAACAGCTTGTAAATGTACAGTATAATGCAAAGGAATTTTAAAACATCAACCGACACTGTAAAAATTTTATTACAATATTTTATTAAAGGTCATTAAACTCAATATACTTATATATATGAACTTTTGTTTGTTGATAAAAACATTTAATATAATAAATATCAACAATAACAAGAATCTTCAAGAGAGATAAAGAGGTAAAATTGAACATTTAATAAAACTAGTAAAAAGTTTTATCTTCAAATATCATGAACTATTTTCTTTTGTCATTTTAAGGAAATATAAGTACTATTTGATAAAAGAATATATACCGCTGAACATCATGAAGTGTTTTAAGGATAATAAAAAAGTTTTTCAATGATCATCGGCAAAAAGCCAGCTGATATGGGTAAGTAAATAATATTATAAGATTGGCACTTCATGATAATTTTTTAAATAAATATTCGGTAAATGTTTTATGAAGTTTGATTATGAGAATTAATGACGCATTCTCATATTTGGGTAAATTATTTAAAGTTCATAGAAAATAAAATATTACTATTACTTTTATAGGGTAAATAAAATGAAAAGTGATATCTATAAATCTTCATTTATTTCACTTGTATTTTTGATTTTTAATTTAGAATACATTTAAGAGCCCTCCTAAAACTATTTAGACATAAAAATTATATTTATAATGAATACATTTGTAATGATACTAAGTGTAATATATTATCTTAAGAGAAGAAATATAAATATATATATTAAGAATATATAAACATACACTTTTTTGACTATTTTCAAATGCTTCTAATTTCATAAAATTATATTGAATAAAAAATCTGTACTAAATACATTCTAATTTACTTACATAATATTGTTATAATAATTTTCATAAAATTTTATGACATATTGAGAGAATCGGTCTTTTTTCTTTTGTGATTAATGGCATTTTATAACAATAAAATAATTATTTAAATATTTTTTTGTCTAAAAATTGTCATTGTAATAAGGAAATTAGAAATCACTTGAAACATTTAAACAATCAAAATCGTTAATATTAATCAAATGACAAGTGAATACACTATACATAAGAGTTATTACTTCAAAAATGTTTTATTACTTTTCCCAGGCTTCATGTAGGAATTAATATGTATAAAATAAGTTAAATTTAAATTCACCTAATGACATAATTGTTCTCTTAATACTACTTGAATTGTACTAAAATTGAAGAGTTTAAGTTAGATGACATAATAATATTAATTGATTATCCTCATAAGAAGGTACTTAGAGTAACGAAATCACCTATTAAAAGTGCATTAACATGCTAACAGAAGTGTTAAAATAAAAGTTAAACAAAATTTTGTAATACAATAAAAACTTTACTGTAAGAAATACAGGAATATATAAATGCACATATATTCTCATTTGACACATTCATTTTATTATAATAAAAACAATTGTCTGCTTTAATGTGAATTAAATTAATCTCCAAATAATATTTATTTTTAAATTATTTCTGTGAATAGATGATATAACAAATGTGCAAAAAAAAGTATTGTATAAATATATGCATAAAACACATTACTTTGTTTTATCAAATGATTAAATGAATAAGAAGAAAGAAAGTTATGAATAGATATATTCAAAAATACAAATATTAGTTATATTATGAGAGAAGTAATGAATATTTTTAACAATACAAAATAATATATAAATATATTTTATCAATAGATCAAGATATTTGAATAGGTAAACAGAAATAATTAATGTTTAATATACAACAGTCAAGAGTTATTTAAAGTATTATCACTAGATTACTGTATATAAAAGATATAAAGTTTTTAATATCAATAGATGATTTGACAATAAAAATAATAATTGTTAATATTTATCTTCTCTAAATAGCCTTATAAGAATAATAAAATGAATATAAATTTTAAGATTATTCTCTTTTTAACTATTGAAAGATCTTCAAAAATTTCGCATTAAATATAAAAGTTGTTACAGAAGATTTATGATTTGACATTTTTACCACTTTTCCATGACAAATTTATCACTTATAATAAAGTAAAAATTACTTTTTATAATCGAAATATTTTAAATATGTAGAAAAGTTAATTTTATGTGTTAATAAAAATTGATATAGAATAAAAATTTTTGTGACAACAATTATACAACCGTCTTAGGGCATAATCTATATAAGTTTTCTTATTTTATTACTCATTAATTAAACTGGTAATAGAATTTTATAATGATAAAAACATAGAGATGTAATTTAATTAATGTTTGAAAATATCTTAACTATTACACCATATAAATAAAATATTTTTGTATCAAAATATAATGTACTCATAAATAGTATAAATTATATTTATGAACTGACTATTATTGTTAACTATAGGTGGTATGAATATATCATAAGAACAAAATATATTTATACTGAAATTATTTTGAAGTTTATTAATCAACTTGTCAAGATAAAAGTATAAATGATGTATCAAAATAAGTGACAAATACAGTGACAAAACCGTTATCTTATTTACCTGATCAACAGGTTGAAAATATATCATATAATATATTATATTATCAGGAATTATTTTGTACTTTATAATTATTAAATATTTTATAAAAACATTACTTATTGTATTTGACTATATCATCATTTAATACCTTAACATTTACTGATAACGAAAAGTAAATATAAAATAAATTGTTAACTTTCTTCAATTAAACATTTTTGGTGATTTAATCAAAAGTTATGTAGATTTAAGAGATTACCATTGATAAGCTTAAACTTATATTAGATTAACGTAGATGATTAATGTAAATATATAATGAGAATAAGAATTTCTAATTTAATAATTGGATCATGTGTAAATAAATATATGTGTTTAATGAGATATGTTAGCTTAAAACGAGGGAAATAATATGTTTAAGATAATTCAATTTATGGTATTACTTTTTTAATAAAAATAATATAATTGATATATCAATATAAATATGCAATAAAAAATTTATTAAATAATGCTTTCAATAAAATAAAAAAAGTTTATATTTAGAGGTTTAGAATGTATATAAAAATTTTTAAACGATAAAAGAATATATTGTTGAATATTATAATATTATAATGATTAAATGAAAATTAAAAGCAAACCATTTTAATACTTTATATTAATGTATAAATAATATTATGATAGTGTAAAATGAAAAATGGTATTTAAATAATATAATATTTATTGTAATAATAATGAATACTTACATTGAAATCATTTTTGATAGTTATGTAAATAATAATATACATATATTAGATAGATAAAAAAGATCATTACTCAATGGGAGAATAAAAAAAATTTTCTTCTAGTACACCTCAATATAATTTACCATAATATTGTTATATTATAAGGATACATTATATTTCAAGCATATTTCAGTGTTAAGGAGTCAAAAGCTTTTCCTATTGTTAATTGATTAGTAATAGCAGAAGGTAGATAAAGTTTATTGTTACATATACGACTTCCAATAAAAGAATTATATAATTTCAAAAGAAAAATCGGTTCTTTTTGATCTTTTATAACATATTTTGTTATAATACTTTAAGTAATAATTGTTCTTTTATAGTTTAAATGTTATGGTTCATTAGAAAATAATAATAAAATATTTAAAAACAAATAAATAGTAAATAAATGGTATTTTGAGTTTAATGTATCAATAATATAAAGTTGATATCTCAATAATATTAAAGATAAATCTTTCTTTCATGTCAAAATAAACTTAAATATTGAAAAAAAGCTTTTATAAAACATTTTAATTTTTCAACTATTCTTTAGGTCAATGATATTCTTATTAATGGTAATATATCATATCTTCTTGAAAAAAATTATTAATCATTGTATTTAAATATAGAGATATATTTGTATTTTTGATAAATATTTTATATTTATTTATTTATAATTTAAATATTTCACAAAGATACATGAAAATAAGAGAAAAATTTATTTTGTATTTAAAAATGGTAATTAATTATAGATATTAGAAATAAATAAGTTATTAAATTTGTTATTAGTTAAAAATAATTTTTACAAGAAAAATATGTATATAATTAGCGGAATATAAACTCATAGTAAAAGTGTATATATAATAATTTCTTGGGTAAAAAGATAAAAGGTAACGGTTCAGTAATGATAGATATATGTATTTTATTAAATATGAGTCAAGGATATAGTAAATATATTTATATAATAAAAAGTTTTAACTATTAAATGGAGAAATTGATAATTATATCATAATCTTTTAATAAGCGTAAAATAATTATGAAAGGTAATTAAAAAAAAATCTTCTTTTATCCGATTTAAATGAAATAAAATAATAGAAATAATTTTTAAAGTCATTTGGAGAAAAATATTTTTATGAAAAAAATAATTAGTATTTTATTATAGTTATATTAGAGAAGTAATTCAGTCACAAATATTTTTTTCATAATAAGATATTTAAATTATTCAATCCAGGTGGTGAAAATGTTAATGATATATTTATTTTTATTGAATCGTCAATTAAAGACTGTTACCATCTTTTATTATACATAAAAAGACAATTATGACAATTTTTTATTGTTAAAATTTTTTAGAATTTTATTTAAGAAAAAAATCCTATAGAAAGATAATGGCCGTAAAATAGTGTAAGAGGAATAAACTTAAAGAAACATAATTACATCATGTATTTAAATATCTATCTATGTAATTAAAAGGAAAATATATGTAGATTTAGTGCAAAATTTTAAAAAGTAATAATTTTGATACCAGATTAAAAAAATTTTTAATTATTTATAAGAAGGTGAATAAACGATTTAAAAAAATTTTTAAGAAAAATGTTAAAAGATTTTTCAAATGAAAGAAGATTTAATTTTTATGAAATAAATAAGTAGACTTTTTGAAGATGAATAGTAAATACTGGTATTATTATTTTCTTTAATTATTGCATAGTTCCACCATACCTGTATAATAATTCATGCTTCTATAAAAACAAATAATGATACCAGTTAAGTAATTTTAGTCAAAATTATGTAAGCTTAAATTATAAAGTAAAACTGATAATTAATAAAAATAAAAGTATATTTTGAGAATAGAATATTTGATTTAATGTTTTAATAATAGCAAAAATGTGATAAGTTTATATAAAATATATAAGATGTCATATGTAGTTATAAAAGTTTAGAGAATTAATTTTAATTAATTTCAAAAGAGGTTAGGAAAAGTTAGTTAATGCAAAAGAAGTATTTTAAATTAACTTGTCACTAACAAAGGACATTTCCTTATTAAAAATAAAATAAGAAAATATTTTATACTAGTAATTAAGACTTCAAGATCAGGAATATATATTTTAATAGAAAATAAACAATTTAAGATAGTATATCTTGTTTGAGAGATATAAAAACCCATGGACAAGAAGGTTTTGAAAACTAATTATAATATAAATAACCTCCTTGAAAGTGGTACTTATCTTGAAAATTGAAGATAGTGAAATGTTAATACTTTTCCATATCTTTATGTTAACATTTGTTATGGATATAACTTTTGTAAATACAGTTCAACAAAAGATTGAATATTTCATTTGCATATCACAATGTATAAATATTGTCCCATGGTAATAGAAGTAGAATATGTTTTTGTGTGAATGATGAATATAGATGTGTAAAGAAGATGAAATATTACTTACAAGTATAATGAATAAAGATTTAACTAATGAATTTCAAACGCACACACAAGGGATTTTAAGAGTGATATGTTCGGAATTTGTTGATGTGTCAAAAAAAAAAGAAAAATTTATTTTCTTTCTCTAGTATAGACAAAAATTGTTAAAAGATATATACAAAATCAAATATTTAACTAAGATTTTTACAATGAAAATGACTTTACATGATAATTAATTATCTACTGGTAGTAAAAGTGAGTATAATATGAAAAACGATACTATAAATTAATTAAGGTAACAAAATTAATGATAACAAGATTCTTTGATTTATGAAGTCAATCAAACATCAAATAGAAACTATTTAATCTTCTTATCCTACCTAATTTATTACACTTCATATTACACTTCTACCTTTTGACATCTCTCTTTATATAATTATATCTTCTCCAACCACAATAAAATGATTTTTAAATGTAGGAAAAGTAGATATTACAAATTTACAAGGTTATTAATATTCTCATTGTCAACTTTTTGATATCTCAAATAACATTTGCCGACGTCTATACTTTTATTTAAAAATGTTTAGCTATCAGATAAAAGAAATAATAATTTTGACTGAAAAACCATAATCCATCTAAACGCATCAAATAAAAAAAAATAATATTTTTGATAAGATATATATATAAAAATTTTAATCACTATATACATAGAAATTGACTTTTAAAAAGAAATGCAAAAGTTATTAAAAATTTTTGTCAAAGACTCTTTATTTTATATTTTCTAAGACGGATGTTTAAACATTCTTAGTTTTAAAAATTTTTAGAAACAAAAATGTAGTACTAATACATAATATTTAGGCTTTTCAAAACAACCTAATGAATACTTAACAATATCCTTTTTAAGTAATCTAGAGAACCCTATTGTAGAAGGAAAAATTTTATTCTCATTTTAATATTGCCTAAAAGTTAATTAAAAAGAACATTATGATAATGATAGGATATTTTTCTTTTATATCAAAATAGAATATGATGATTATGATATATTATTAATACACATATAAAAAGCACTACTAATAAAAGACAGTTGATATAAAATAGATACATAACACTTAAATTGGTAATTTCCTCTTTTTGAAAAATAAATTAATTTCAAAGGTGAAAAATATAAATGGAAAAGTAATTGACTAGTTAATGAAATTGATAAAGCTAATTTTAGGAAATGAATAACCACTTTAGGAATATATTATGTGCAAGTCACTATTTTAATTTTCCTTTTTATTATAGATATTTTAGAAAATAATTCCCATACAAATATTTTCAATTAGTAAAGACAAATTTTTATACAAATTATTTAATAAAATAGGATAGTATATTTTTATATTGATGAGGGATATGAAAACTAAAATTTTCCATATGTTATCAACTTTAAAATTCTTAATCACAACCACCAGCATATATATATTCTACTATTAAAATACTTTATTTTTTAGAATATTTTTAATTATAAACAAAATTAAATTAAATAAATAATATATATTTCTATATAAATAATTGATGATAAAAATATCAATTTGTTGATGGCAGAGAAAATACAATACATTCAATTTATTTTTAACATTATAAAAAAAACTTGTTACTCATAAATCAAAGAAAGACAGGAACAGTCTTGACATTTTGTAACTATAAAAGTCACAAACTTTTGTTAATTGTTCATTAGCCTAGAACAATAGAATTATATATAACTTTCCACATGGTATCTATCTATATAACTAAAGAATAACTAAATCTCAAGAGTAAAACTTTTCTTTTGTTCTTATAACTAATAAAATTATCATCATTTTGACTTTAATTTTATTATTTTTATAAATCATTTAATAATAATACATTTCTATATTCATTGGCTGATTAATAATTTTAATTCCCACTTCTGTATATATGCCTATTCAAAAGTATAATATAATTTGTTTCCATAGCATAATAATTAATATCAATAGAAATTAAAATATAGATTTGTTGTATATATAAAATAAAGGAATATGAATGGTTGTTATTATTTCATAAAAATTATGGAAAGATATAATAAAACAAAATAATATCAACTATTATTTTTATACACTAATGCTTCCCTCTCTAAAATTACTTTTACCAATGATAACATTTATTAAACTTGATTTGTCTTTTTTTCCTTCTTTTAATGCTTTTTCCATTGTTTGTTTAATATTTTCATCGGTATCATTATCAGTTAATTGGTATCCTTCACCTCCAATAGCCTTAACGATATCATGGTATTTGGTATGTGCTAAATTAACTGCTACACTGCTGTTAAACATTGGAACTTGTTCTCGAGCTATCTGTGACCAACAGGCATCATTTCCGACAACTGATATGACGGGGAGATTGTGACGAACGTAGGTATCATATTCCATTATTGAGTATCCACATGAACCATCTCCATAGATTATAACAACAGGTCTTTCGGGATGGACGATTTTAGCTCCAATTGCAAAACCTCCACCAACTCCTAATGTACCGAAGGCTCCAGGATCTAACCATTGTAATGGTCCACGGGGTCTGACTATATAAGCAGCTGATCCAACGAAGTCACCACCATCAGCAACGAGGATTGTATCATCAGTTAAAACTTCATCTAACTGCTTCAATACCTTTAATGGATTTAAACCTCCAGTAGTATTATTATCTTCCATCTTCTTTCTATTTTCACGTTCTTTATCATCATCTCTTTTCCTTAAAGTATTAATCCATTCATCAATATTTATAGTTTCTGTATGCCTTTTAGCAAATAACAATTTTTTCAAACTACTTCCAACATCAGCCTTGATTAAAAGTTCCCCATTCCAGAATACTTTTTCATTCTTCTTCAATTGTTCCTCATTCCTATTTATTGATACAACTTTTGATTTTGGTGAAAATACTCTACCATAACTTAATCTGAAATCTGGTACAGTGCCAGCTAATATAACTAAATCGGCTTCTTTTAAAGCTTCCCTTCTACATTGTCTCATTTGAAGTTTGCTCTCTTTACCTAATAATCCACGTGCCATACCACCGAGGTAACATGGTATTCCTAGGTCTTCAACGATTTCCTTTAATTCATTACCTTTTACTGGAGGTAATGTAGCCTGTGATCCAATTAATAATAATGGCCTTTTTGATTCCTTTAACAAGTGGATAAGTTTATTTATCTCAGTATCTTTAATCAATGGTATATGTACTGGTAATGGATTTGTATTAGTTGGGACAAAAGCATTCCCGAATTGTTTTGAAATATTATAGAATATATAAGTATTAACAATCTTTTTAAACAGGGTTTTTGGGTTTGGTACAATTCCAGCTTCTTTCATAACTAATTGATATGGATACAACATATCAACAGGGAACTCAACAAATACAGGTCCTGGTGTGTCACTTCTTGCAATTTGAATACATTTCTTTATCGATGGTATAATATCTTGTAATCTAGTAATTCTACAAACATATTTACATAATGGTTTAAATAACACCATTTGATCTATATCTTGTAATGCACCTCTACCTTTTAACAATGATGGTGCAGCACCACCCAACAACAATATTGGGGATTCAGCCATTTGAGCGTTTTTTATAGCTGTAATTGTATTTGTAAGTCCAGGACCGGCTGTCACAGCAACAACACCGATTGATTGTCTTAATCTAGCAACAGCATCAGCAGCAAAGACTGCTGTAACTTCATGTCTTGTATCAATAACTCTGATATTTTCTTGTTCACAGGCAACTAATATAGGGGATATGTGTCCACCACATAATGTAAATATCTCTTGGACACCATGTGACTAAAAAAAATTAACATTTTTTTTTATAATTACAAACATACTCTTAACACTTTTCCAACCAATTCACCACCATTTCTTGTTGATTTTTCATCAACATGAAAAATATTTGAGAAAAAATGTTGATCTTTTTTGTTAGTAAAATTGTGAAGAGCTCTTTGGACTTTCAAGATATCGTCTATGTCGAAGATGTATCTTGAAATCAAAAATAATATAACTATTATTGAGAGTAATAATACCAAGAACATGGTCGTAGAGAGGAGTACTGAAAAAAGTTTTTATAATTAACATCAATGGTTTATAAAAATAAAATTGATTACTTTATGTATATAAAAAGATATATTATAAAGAGAAATAAATTTTTAACGAAAATATCTGTTTTACTTTGTGTTTATATATAAAACGATAATTTCTTATCTGTAATAATGTTTATAAATGTTGTATAATTATTTTTTATGGGGCAACCTTATAAAGTATAAATAAATGAAATAATATTTACTTTATATGAATGTGAAAAAAATTATTTTCGTTATTATTTGACACACTTAGTAGATAAGAAAAGACTCCATCTATATTTATATTTTTTCACGTGTAATGAAAATAGCGATATAAGATAAAAAAATAATAAAAAGTAAAACTTTCTAAAGTTCAAAAATAAGTAATTATTATTGTATCTAAGTTTTATTCCCAATTGTAATTAATTAGGTATTGATAAACTATAAAATGGTTCATTATATTCCTTATCACATAAACAAACTGTTATAATTATAAAATACATTGCTCCTTATCTTTTTGAAGGTTATTTTTGTAATTCATTTTATATATTACTTTTGTATATAGTAAATTCTTTTGTGAATGATAATAATTAATCTTTATTAACATTTTATGTGAAATAACTTAATAGTAAGGTATAAATTAAAAATCATCACCACTGTAATGGTTTTTTTTCTTATCAAATATTTTAATTGCAGTTGTTGTATCTTGAACACTTTTATCACTACTCTCCTCTTCTTTCAATGGTTCTAAAAGTTTTATCAAATTTTGTGTATTATTATTAAAATTCATTGATAGATCTCCGATTTTTTGTCTTTCTTCATCACCTGTCAGGAGAGTAGTAAAGTTTTTTTCATCACTTTTTATCTCTCCATTAAACATTTTCAATTTCTCTTTATCATACTCTTTATCAAATCTTTGAGATGTTGTGTAAGTTTCATCAACAGGACAACATAAATTCACATTACAACTGTAACCAATGGGGCAATCTTGATTATCCGAACAACGCTCTGGTGTTGATAAAGATTCATGACCATTGTAACACAATCTTAACATGTAATTTTCATTGGGGGTTAGTGTTTTTGGTGATATTGGATATATTGGTAAATTTGTTAGTATTGGTGATGTATCTGTTACTGGTATAGTGCTATTTTCAAAGGGTAATGTACTTGAAAAAATACTTAAACTATTGGAATTTTTATTTTCTGATTCAATAATCTTCTCAAAAACAGGTTCCTCCTCGATGGTTGTAATTTTATCTTTTTCATTAGTTTCTTCCAACTCCTTTAACTCCAATGGACAACATCTATTCTTTTCACATCTAGCGGTCGTTCCACAATCAATATCAATGTTACATGAAAGTGGAATAGTTAAGGAATACAATCCATTATTGCATATTGATGTAACTGGTCTTAGACAACATACTCCTTTAACACATATACTGTCATCAGGACATGGATCATCAAATGAGCATGTTTCCTCAGCTAATGGATCTATTTCACATTTATAATTATTGAAAGCATTTTTTAAGTTATCTAATGAACCAGTATTTTGGGTATCTTTTATTTTTTTAGGATTGATAATAATTTCATTTGACACCTCTACGATATCCTTACTCTTCCGACAACATTTTCCACTAATACAGTCACTGTTTGATGGACATTGGTAGATTGATGTGCAATAATCTGGTTCCTTAAATGGTGCCTTACCAGTACCAGGACATACATATAAATGACAACACATTGTATTTTTATCACAATACTCTCCATGACTACATGTATTAAGTGGATAAAAACATCTTTTTTTAGATGGACATATGTGAATAGGTAAAGATTTGTGCAGGATATTAGTAATGTTATTATTAGTTAAAAAAATGTTAGTTGAAGTTGTTGTTCTTTCAAATTTTTTATTAATGTGCTCATTATCCAGGTTATTATTAATATTGTTAGTTAAATTACCTTCTAAAGTTAGTTTTTTTAGTAATTAATATTAGATTAACAATAGTTAATATTTGTTAAGATTAAAAAACGTACCATTAAGATTTAGTAAATCTATATTAGGGTTCCTGAATGTAGTAGCAGAATAAATAAGTCTTTGTCCATTAGTAGTAGAAATACTTTTAATCAAATCTCTATTTGATTTCTCTTCTTTTAACTTTTTAGTAAAAATACTATTCTCATCAATCAGATGACTTTTCTTTTTATGGCAACATTTTGTCAATTTAGAACAAAATTCATTTACTTCACAATCATTTTTATTTTTACACTTTTCACTTTCAGTGCAGTATACAGTAACTATTATATGTATCGGTAGTAGTTAGATTTAAGGAAATAGTATTAAAAAAGAAAAAGGAAAAAAAAGTACACACCAAACTATTACTTACGGGAAACACCAGGTCTCTCAGCACCGACACAAGCTTGATGTTCAAAAGAGAATGTAGCCATAAGGTTTTTACAATATTTTTTTATCCATGTTTTGGTACTCTCATCACATTGGAGGAAAGAATTTCTTTCTGGATAATATGTTTGAAGACATGTCACTGGAGCAGAACATTTACCACCAGGTTTAGAATAAGTGTCTTGTTCACAGATTGTTGGTTGTGCCAATTTTGACAATGTTTTTGGGGTCTCAATTTTAGCAGAAGGGATCTCTTCTGGTGCAATTGATGCTGGTGCTTTTGCAGCAGCTCGTGATTTTACAACCCAGATTCCTTGACCCTCTCCGGAACTAAAAATATTTTTAGGTAAATATAAATGAAATAATTATTCTTACTCTGAATTAGATTCACATTTCAAAAAAAATTGCGTTTGTTTTCCACCTATTTGTACATCAGATGTACCAAGTTTACAAGCTCCACCGATAACTGGTGTAGATGATTGTGTAGAAGTGATAGTTGCCAATGAGGCAATGGCAATAAAAGTAGTCAAAAATTTAACCATTATTTTGATTTTTATAGAATAAATCAAGTTATAGAAATTGCCAGTAATTGTAGTTTTTAATAAACTATAAAAATTAATAGATTAAGATAAATAGTTAGTAAAAATGTATTTAAAATTTTGTATTATTAATAATGATAGAAATTTAATAAAAATTTTCGAAATTTTATTTTGTAAGAACAATGTATAAAATGTTAAGGAGAACGTCAAATGACATATGATGTATCTTATTATAGACTGGTACTTCATTTCACGTTAAAAACCCTTCACAATAATGAATGATGTTTTTAATGGTAAAGGAGAAAGACACACCTTTTGTAAAGAGATTCAATAGGTGGAAGTGACTCTTGACCATTAGTATTTAAGTTTGGTAAAATATAAAAGAGAAATGATAAGTTAAATATAAAATGATAGGCAACGATTATTTAAAAGAAGTGAAAGTATATAATTTAATCCTTAACTATGTGAGTACCTACATAGATATTAGTGCAAACTTTGAACTTAATATATAAATCTATTCTTAAGATTATTAAATATAAAAGGAAATTAATTTCATTTTCAAGTGTATGATATAATTTATCATCGTTAATATACAAGGTAAATAATATTATAAGAATGTTAATAAAATAAAAAGATATTTGCTAAAAAATGTAAAATAAATTAATCTTATAAAATCTACTATTATAAAAGATGATCCAAATGTCTGAAAAAAGTATCTTATCTTGTTTTATAAACAAAAACTTTTTACAGTGGTATTTAAATGAATAATAATAAATAGTTATGTTCTTTATATAAATATTAGTTTTACTTTCTGAACAATTTAGATAAATAAATGATGTTATGAAAAAGATCTTGTCCTTTTATCAAAATAATTTTAAGCATCTATCATTCTTTATATAGAGATCTAGATTGAATAATTTTCAGTTGTAGATGATACATTTTACACAATTCTAAATAGAATATTTTTGATATATATATGTAAATTATCATTTGACAAAATAGTTGGATAAATATAAAATCATTCATCACATTCCAAATATCTTAAATAAGTATAGTCAAAAGAATTACAAGACAAATAATCTTTATAACTCTTTTTAATTCACCATTGAGAATTTCTTTATCTAAATTATGTATATTACTAATGTGTATGCTTAAACAGTTATAAAAACCTTTAACTATTCTTAACTCCTTCATAAATTATAATATTATTAAAATATATATAAAGGTTAGCTAATATAAGTTATTGTAAATATCACGAAAAGCCTTTGTTTATAAAAAGGAACACACTTTATTCTTAATTTTCATATTTTATATGCCTTAAGATAATGGAGTAACGGAATTTTAAAATATCGATATTATAAACGTTTCCTCAACAACCTTAGTTCATATGTATATGTACTATTATGAAGATGAAATTATTTTAATTTAAAAGAAATTGAAGTGACGATTTTCACGTAAATATTTTATTGTAGAAGTATTTGTTAAGAAGAGTCACGATTCATTTTTCCATCATTTTCTTTTAAAATAAATCTCCTATTAAAAGTAAAGTTATGGTATCTATAATATTGTTGTTAAAAAAATAATTTTTGATTGTTCTTATTCATAAATTGTTAACATAAAAAATTAATGGTGAATTGGTTTCTTGAAAAACAAATTTTTTATGTTAAATCAAGTTTTTTCATTAAAAGTGTTTAAAAAATTCTTTGATTTTGAATAAACAAATTTGTTTATTTAATATACTCGAAATCTATAATTATAACTCAAAACAATATTATTCTTGTCTTATTTTTAGAATACAGGTGAAAAAATCGAGATTTTTTAAAAGAAAATTCATATGATTTGTGATTAAAAAAAATTCAAAACGAATAATTAAATAGAAAGTTTGCGTTTTCATATTTATAGATATATATTATCATTCTTGATTCTACAATTATCTATATGTTTTTAAAATAAGTGGATATTGCATAAAAAATATTCAAGAATTTAAAATAGAATTTCTAATTATTCACTTAATATCTTGTTATAAAGTTCAACAATAACATCATAAGCAAATTGGATATCATTCTTAGTTGTCAATTGACTACAAACAACAAATCTCAAAAAATACATATTATGAATCTTAGATGGAGTCAAATGAATTCTACGATCACTATCAATTTTATTGTATAGTTTTTCATTTATCTCATTTGTTGAATCTTTAATTCTAAAACATGTCAATCCTAGGTGTTGTGGGACAATTATTTCAAAACGACTATCTTTTGGATAAAATTTCATGGAAATACTTTCCTAATTCTACTTGTTTTCTTAAAAATTCTTGTAATCCCTCAATTCCCATGCTTCTAAAGACAAACCACATTTTTAAACTTCTAAATCTTCTTCCTAAAGCTATTTGGAGATGTCTATAATCAAAAGAAGTTGTTTGATGCTCATGCTTGAGGTATAAAGGATCAACATTAAAATAGGCTATAGCTTCAGAGGCATCTTTAAACCACATTGGAGAACAGTCAAAATTGACAGCCATAGCTTTGTGAAGATTAAAATTAAAAGAATCACCAAATTCAATTCCATTAATAAGATATTTACATTCTGGTAACAAAGAAAATGATCCTGCATAAGCACCATCAATATGAAGCCAAACTCCATATTCATTACAAATGGGACCTAATTCTTGGAGTGGATCAACGGCACAAGAATTAGTTGTACCCATAGTAGCAATTAAAATAAATGGAACTAAACCTGAAGCAATATCTTCTTTTATAGCTTCTTTTAAAACATCACCATTAATTGTATAATTTTTTGTTTTACTATTCAAACTACTTTTAAGTTTCCTTAATCTTACACCAGCAAGCATAGCTCCTTTATCAATAGAACTATGTGCTTGATCACTACAGTAAGCTACTAATTTTCCAAATAATGATGGATTGTGTGCTTCAAATGTTGTTATATCAGGATTTGTTATATTAACTTCATCATCTTTATATCCAATACTGTTAATAACTTTTTTCTTAATACTCTCTAATTTATCTATGAAAATAGAAGCAATATTATTTGTTAATGATAAAATAGTATTATCTCCATTTTTCAAATTTGTGGGACAACTTCGATGACTTAAAGCTATAATTAAGACAAGACCAAAATTAAACATATAAACATTTAATTACACATTGGATGCAATTACAATACAAACAAAAATTAATTGACTACTATTATTAATAGTATATTAAACTTACCATCACTTATCTTTTTAACAGCACGAGCTCTGGCTGAAAGTATAGCTACAAGTGTTGCATCTGAAGCTGTGCTTTGAATTATACCGGCTCCAGGACCGTCATCGGAATTAAGGAAATATGTTGGTAATTCTAAAGCCTTTACCAACCAATCCATCATTGACATTTCTAATTCTGTCATTGATGGAGACGATTTCCAAGTAAAACCAATTGATGCTATACCACCAGATAGTATATCGGCCATAATAGCGGGATATGAGAGAGCTGTTGGGAAATATGCAAAGAAATGTGGATGATGCCAGTTGGTGTTTCCTTTTAATGCAACAGATTCAATATCTTTAAAAATTTCACTCCATTCTTCGCCTTTTAATGGTGGTTCAGAAGGAATCTATAAAATTAATTGATAAATTATTTTATAACTCGAAATCAAGAATTACTAAATCTTTCATAAATCCGGGTTGAACGTCAGGAAGTGGTTTTCTATCTCTCAATGAATCCCAATAATCTGCAACAATATCAACCATCTGTTTACCATAAATTCTAAAAGCCTCAGAATCCATCTTTGGTTACCTAAATAATACTATTTCTAAAAGCAAAAAGAAAAATATGAACATATAAAATAAAAGCTTAATTTTAAAATACAATTCTAAGATATGCACTATATTCTTGTAACACAACTTAAAATACCTTAAAAAATATTTTCTGCATTTACTCAAGAAAAAGGAAATAAGCCAATAACAATGTGGATTGAAGAAATAATTACACTTTTTTTTATATTACAGGAAGATTTTAATAGTTTCAATGCATTAAGCACAATAAAAGGAAATCTTTTTATAAAGGGTAGTTATCATATTACTATAAATTACCCCTATCCATAATAACACCAGAAACAAAATAAAGTGAATATTTAATAGGAGAAGTAAATAAGCTATTTGAAAAATGAATAGGAAATAATTTGTTTCTACTCTCATTCACTCATTTAAAATCCCTCAAATTTAAACATTCTTCAAAAATATTATATTTATTCTTAAAATAAAGAAATTATATTTTTTGAAATAATTTTAAATTGAAGGAGAAAAAAGATGATAAATTATTAAAAATGGGAAATAGAATCATAAATAATGATTGAATAGAATATTTCTGTATTTAAAGGAAATTGTATACACTAATTTGTTCTTTATAATAAAATATTCAGACAAATATTGATTAATGCTTAATGAACTCTTTTTTTAATTTTAGATTTAATATTTATTATTTGATTCCTAAAATGGAACTAGAGACATTTATAATATTACGGAGAGAATGTGATATAGAAAAGTATTTATAGAACAAATGACATATGGCTTTCTCCTTGATATAAACTTTCCGTCAATACTATATTATGATAAGAAGGTTTTTTCTCTGTCATCTAATTTTAATCAACAAACACTATCTAATAGAAAACAAGAAGAATCAACATGTCAAGATTGTGTCGTAACAATCTTTATACCAACGCTAAAAAAAGTTAGTTTAAAAAAAACGAAGTTATTTATTATTTATGCACTTCTAGGAAGTAAAATATATTCTGTTAATAAAAAAAATAACTTAATAATCATATAAAAAATTGACCAAACTAAAGAATAGTCAATAAATATAGTATTAAAAATACAATAAAAATTAACTAGTCTTCTTCGGTACATCATGAAGATTGTTAAATACACACCGTACCGAACCTCGACATATTTTATACAACTCTTCGAACTTCAAAGAATCTTTTAAGGTAGAAAATTTGCCCTAAAGTTACAGAAACGAGGATTATTGCTTCAAAAACTGCCCACATAACAACACGGTTGTTGGTATTTTCATTGATAGCACGGTGGACACGTTCACGTACCTCCATGTACTCTTGTTCATGCTTAACTGATGTAAGGGAAGCTGACAATTCACGTATCATTTCTTCTAATTTCTGGGAATCTGCATCAATAGTACTATCTTTAACACCTGCTGGATGTTCTTGTTCTGAAGACTGGACTTCAACAGCGAAAACCAATGTCTTTGGTGTCATTGTAGACATCTTATTTGAGAAGCAAAAATTATAAACTCCCGCGACTTGTGCAGAAATTGTAAGTTTACCGGATGATTCACGTTCACCTTTAGCAACTATCACACCATTAGGATCAACAATTCTATAGTCAATATCCAAAAATCCACCTTCAGCAACCTCGAACATGACACCAATTTTAGTATTCTCCGTCACTCTCTCAAAGAAACATTGTTCTTCATTTGCATCTAAGTGTAAAAAGTAACTACTGATAGAAGGAATAAATAGTAACAGAACAGCTCCAAAGTTTAAAAGGCACTTTAACATATCTAAAAATTACGAAAAAATAATTACGATTTGGTAGGAAAATGACAGAAATATTAGTATGAATTAAAATACAATTTTTTATCATAATATGTTCCAATTATTTCGGTTAGTTGATTCCAAAATTTACATAGCCAACTCACAATATTTTTATTAATGACGTATAAAGAACTTTTTTGGGGAAATGACACCTTTGAAAAAATGTAAATACTTTTTTACTATTATGAGATTTTCGGATTAAAAAAGCTCCCTTAGTTTTGACTTTCAAACTTTTTAAATTATATTATCGTAATTTTGATGCAATATAAAAAAACAGCCACATTTTGAGCCACTTATTATGATTGAAAAACAAATTTAATGGCAGATGATTGATCGGTAATTATGTTATTGCTGTTAACAACGTTTTTTATTCATATTATTTTTTATATGACAAAAATTCATTTGCATAACCATGGAGGTGTAAATGATTAATAAGAAAACATCCTCAAAAAATTTAGTAAATAATGGAAATTATTTATTACAACGATTTTAAACAAATATTTAACTAATTAAAATGGAGGCAATTTTAAACAACTCTTTTGACTTCAAAGAATTTCTTAAGATTAAAAATTTGTCCAAAAGTAATAACGAGAAGGAGAATACATTCAAAAATAGCCCACAGTGTAATACGATTATTTGTACTTCTATTTATGTTGAGATGTACAATTTCACGAATCATCATATATTCTTGTTCTCTTTTAATGGAGAGAACGGAATCCATCAATTTATCAATCATATCTTTATTTTGTTGAATTGTAGGATTAATATTATTTCCATGTAACGATTTATCATTATCCTTATTGTCTGGTGCTTCAGTATAGACATTGAAATGTAAAGATTTTGCGTATTGTGTAGTGTAAATGTTGGAGAAGCATATAGTGTATACACCGGACTGCTGTGAAGTTAAAGTGTGTTTTACGGAAAATTCACGTTCACTTTTTGCAACTACCGTTTTGTTAGGATCAAGAATTCTAAAGTCAATATCCAAAAATCCACCATCAGTAACTTCAAAAATAACACCAATAGTTGTATTTTCTTCAACTCTCTCATAATAACATTCTTCTTTTGCTAAATCGAGAGTAAGATAGTATCCATTAGTTGATGAAATAATTAAAGAAAGTAATAACCAGACAAATAATTGAAATTTAAACATATTTGTAATTTTTTTAAATGACGAATAAAAATTAATTAACTAATTAGTCATTTATATACATGTTGACAATATTTGAATACATATAAAATTTTTAAGTATCGAAATTTACCTCTAAAAAGTGAAATTTTAAAAAGAATTTAGTTGGAAAAATATTCTTTAACGTTATCACATTTGTAGATTACTTTTAAAAATGTTATAAGACTCTATGTTAGTGTATGTAGATTTAGAAAAGGACACTTTAAATATTATTTCTTTATAATTCTTCTCTTTTATTACTATAAACATGTTATAACTTTTCTTATCTCCTTTTTTAAATAAGTTACTTCGTTGCATTAAAATAATACACAGTTAAATTTCACTATAATGTATATAATAAAGTACTTTAATTTCTAAATAAAAACATTTACACTCCTGTCAGGTGATAAATTGCTACTCATATTTATTGATATAAACTTTTTTTTTTCTTTTTTTGATTAAATTTTTACAGCATGCAAAACATAATTTTATTGAAATAATATTTTCCATATCAATATTTATTACTTTATTTTTATTATTTTTACTTATGGATTTATGTTGTTTTTTAGTTGTTATATGAAATAGGATTGTTCCCGTAAGAGAGGTGGTTTTTATTTTTAATTAATTGTAAATAAAATTAAAAATTGTTTTTGATATTAGAAATTTAGTGGAAGTTTTTAATAAAAAAAGCAATTTTATTTAAGGAAAAAATAATTGCTTAAGATAGATTAAAAATGAATAGAAGATATATATTAGATGTACAAAGAAAATTATAAAAAATTATTCTATTTCTAAATAGATAAAATTGCTCTTTTATCATATTATTTATCATGATGTTGAATTACAAATATTATTGTTCATGAAGATTAAAGTCAAACCCTTGAGATTTGTTTCAAAAAGGAATATTTTATGTGATGATAACCTAAGATTTAAATATTAAATAATAATACAATTTCTTTAGATATATATTCTACTATGTCTTTCATTAACTCTAGTTTATGTATCTAGAAAGAATATATGATTGATGTTTAATATTTTACCAAAAAGCTATAATTTTCTTTATTTTCAAAGGGATATATTGACTTTTTTTAATAATATTATTTAAATACCATGTATATAAATGGATAAATTTTCTTACATAACTGCTATTTTATATCAATATAAATTTTAAACTAAAAATTCATAGTCAACCATTTATGGGTGCATATGAGTATTATTTATTTTTTGTTTAGATAAAAATTATATGACACTGTCTTAGATTATTTTTTTATTTTCAAAATATTACGTTTTATCTTTATTTAATCAAATTTCGCTCTTAACAAAATTGCTTTCAACAGTGTATATTTCTACACTCTTTGCCACAAAATAAAAACACAAGAAAATAGTATTAAAATGACTAAATGTGTATGGACTTTTAATAGAGTCATTTTTTAAAGTGGAAAACATTAATAAGAATTATTTAAAATTAAATAGCTTCAAGATATACATTTTTTTTTTGACGTCAAAATCTCTTATATATTTCCTTTTATATTTTAATGATGAAATAAAATTGTAGAATCAAAAAAGAAAAAGCACATCTTGCTATGTTTTTGCACTTTTAACTTTTGGTATTTATTTGATAAATGTCTATTGTTTAGTTTATGTTTTAAATTTGTATTTATTCTTTTTACAAATCAATCAGTGGGATATTTTCTTTGTAGTATAACATTTCTTATAATTTTATTATTATATAAAAATAAAAGATATGTTTCCAATTGTTTATATGTTATATTTAATGATATGTATAATACATTTAAATTTATGTTAAAAGAGATATGGAAATGTTTTGTTAATATGATTAGAATCATTATATTTATATTCTAAGAATATATTTTTTTCCTAGAATTATAATGGATGTCATTTTATTATCGTTGTGCTTATTTTTTTATCTCATCTTTTTAACGAATGAATTTTTTTACTACAATGTATAATTCTCAAAATGATCCTTTTCCATGATGTAATCATATAATAAAACGGAAGAAAAGAAATTATAACTTGAAATTGTACAATTATTTTATATTTCAAATATGTTAAAATTCTTAGTTTGCTAATGGCTCTAAAAATTTATATAGTATTTTGAAAAAAAGAAGAATATAGAAAAGCAATTTGTTGTCATTTTAGTGTGAAAAGTTTTATATTGTTTAGAGAGTATATACTTTAAGATTAGCCTATTTCAATTACTCTTCCGTTTATAATTTTAAGATATGTTATACTTTAATGTCTTTTTATATATAATTTTTCAAATATTGATCTAGTCATTTACTCACTTTTTCTAAAATGTATTATAAATTTTTTTTAGTTAATATACTTGAATATAAATTTTCTAGTAACTAATATTTCTTTTAAGTATTTATTTAAAATTTAACAAACAAAATATTATTTAAATAATGGGGGATGTAACTGAAGAAGTAACAGGAAGACCTACATTTAAGACTATAGTTTCCACCACAAATTCATCATCATTATCTGGTTCACCATCTAGACATATAACTGTTATTGATGTATATGATCTTGCTTCTGAAATTGGAAAAGATTTCGAGAGATTGGCAGAACAGTATGGAACAGACGCAATAACTGGCATTATGCCAAAAGTTATTAGTGCTCTTGAGACATTAGAGTCGTTAGCTAAGAAGAATTCAGAGGAGTCTGATGAGGTGATGACTCTAAAAAATACAATTCATATTCTTGAGAATGAAAAAAGGCTTCGATTGAAGGAAAGAAATAGTTTTGAAGCAGAGTTAGAGCAAATAGAAGATAATTACAAGAAAGAGATAATGGAACTAAAGGGAATAGTTAAAGGACTACAAGGAGAAAACAGAAAATTATCAAAGAAAATAAATGATAGTTTTACAGGTAGCTCAGATAATGAAAGTGGAATAGATGATTGTATATCATCAAAAGAGGAAGATTTAAATATGATAATGAGTTTAAAAGAACAGATATCCGTTCTAAAAGATAAAATTAAAGAGTTAACATCAGAGAATAAGTTATATGAATCTGAAAATTGTACATTACAAGGTTTAATTGAAAAGTCGATATCTCAAAATAAGGAGCTTATTAGAAAAAATGAATCATTAGGGTCACAGGCGAGAGGTTTGATTGGAGAGAAGAATGAAATTTTAAAAGCAATACAAAAACTTGAAATTGCTAATTTTGAGCTTAAAAAACAGCTAACGGAAACAGAAAGAGCTTGCCAAGATTTAGAAACATTAAAAAAGAATAATAATTCTAATTTATCGAATGGTGAAGATGCCCCGAGATTTACATTAAGAGAACTACGTGAAGTTCTTCAAGAAAAGAATACACTTAAGGCAAGAGTTATGGAACTTGAGGAACACATGGATGAGGTTATCAAACGCCTAACTATGTATGAAGAGAAAGAAAAAAGAGATCGTTCTAAAGAACCATCAAAGTAAGTTTTAAAAAAAATGACTGCCTTATCTTGATCATGCTAAAAATATCCATAAAATTTATTGTGTGCTACTGTTTTATTGTGTTTGTGTATGATTTCAGTTACCAAAATTGCATGAATTATAATTACCGTTGCAATTATGTTAGAGATTCATCAATAGACTCAACATCTACATTGTCCTGTGATATCATGCCTGATGATACTCATGCTACATTAACAAATTCAAATGTACAAATACCCATTCAAGGGTCTTCAACTAATCCAACAGTTGTGGGTTATGAGGAACATGTAAATAATAGTTTTAATTCAACGAGTACATTATCAACATTTTTGTCATCATCAGTAACGGGAAGAAGGAGTACGGGTGACTTTTCTGAAACGCAAAAAATTCATTCATATACCAAAAAATTAGAAGAAGAAGGTGTAGTGGAGGCAATAGAATTTTGTGATAATCAAATGTACGTAAATAACGAGGTTCTCACTTTGACAGGATTTTTATTCAGATATTTACACATTTAAAATTTGCTTCATATATAGTTTGTACTTTTGTTTTCCATTTAAAACTAACGACAAAAAAAATTAATTTATATTCCCAACTATGAATTAAATTTCATTGTAACTATAAAATTTGTATTTTTTAGGTCAGATGAAATGTTAGTTTATGGTCCAATAAATAAGGAACCTGAAGAAAAACTTACACCGTGGGATTATGAAAGAAAACAAAGTGGAATAAAAAAATTTTTCAAATTTTTCACCACATCTTATAGTAGCGGTGGAAATTTCTCTTCCCGTTTACCTGGTAGCTCTAGTGGAAACTCAAATCCTACCACAGAGGAGTAGTATTTATTTTAATTATCAAAAATATAATTTTTTTATTTACTATTGATTTTATTATGCTTTAAGCTTTATATAAATATAAAAAAGATTAAAATAGATTTAAAATTGTATTAACGATAACCACCATAAAGATGAGGACCTCTAGGACCCATAAAAGGTGGTGGCATATGAGGGCCATATCTTTGTATACCCACTGGATGATGCATAAATGGAGGTGGTGGACGCATTCCTAAACGGTGTGGTGGTGGTGGTGGTCTATGAGGACCGCGAAAGCGGTGTCGTCCATATCCTCCAAATCTTCCATATCTTCCATAAGGACCGCCATACATTGGTTGAAATTCACATAATTTCCAGAAAACAGATAGTATTACAAAGAATAACAAAATTGAAAAATTTTTTCTAAATTTCATGTTTAAAGTTTTAAAAAAGAATGTATTCTGATTTAAAGTTAAATGAAAACACCTTTTTATACTCTTGATTGTTCTATATTCTTGACAACTTAAGAACAGAATGAATTATAAAATATGATTGATTCTATCGTTAGTCATTTGATTAATTTATAAAAGCATGAATTATTGTTGCGAGGTAGATAGTATCGGATGTTATTAATCTAATCATCTTGTTTTCAATGAGAACATTAACTAAATCTAATTTATTTTTATTATTACACGTTTAAATGGTAATTAATGAGTAATAATAACTCTGATTTAAATGTTATAAGCCAATATGGATTCTTATATGATACCGATTCACTTACAATAAATTTAATTAGTTTATTCTTTCAATTTTGGAGGCACATTTTAACTAAGATACATAAAATAATCACAAAGCATTGTTGATAATTGATCATCTTTATTATACATGTATGTGGTATGGCTTTCGAATTCAACAGTTTTGTTTAACTTTTTTTATGAATAATTAAACAATTTGATTTACAAATTCTTGCAATAAATTTTTTGATGAAAATTATACAAATTTTTAACATTGACAGGATTTTTATTCAAACATTTATGATATTTAAAATTTAATTAAGTTATAGTTTGTGCTTTTGTTTTCATTTAAAAACTAACGAAAAAAAATACTTTGTATTCATTTTTATATTGTATTTATAAAATTTATTTTTTTTAATTAAGGTGAAATGTTAGTTTATTATTAAATAAATCGAAAAACTTAGATGGAAACCTACAAATGAATTTTATCAAAGAAAAAAGGTTAGATAAAAAGATTTTTAAAATTTTTACCACATTACAAAGTGGTAGTGGGACTTTATCTTCTATTTTACCTGATGTTTTTTTAAAAAATTCGTACCATACAACAAATAAATAGTATTTATTTTAAGTATTTTTAATTATCAAAATTATAATTTTTTTAATTTATTATTAACTACATTATAATTTAAGCTTTTATAAATATAATAAAGATTAAATTTGATTTAAAATTGCACTAATGATAACCATCATAATCTCGATAATGATGACGACCTCTAGGACCCATTGGGGGTGGTGGATAATCAAGACCAGGTCTTCGCATACCCATTGGAGCTTGATAATCCATCATTGGACGTCGTGGACCCATTCCAAAACCGTTTGGTGGTGGTGGTCTATGTGGACCTTGATGGCGGCGTGGACCATGTCTTCTATAACCATCAAACCTTTCGTAACTTCCAGACTCTTCACGGTACATTGGTTGAAATTCACATAATTTCCAGAAAACAGATAGTATTACAAATAATAGTAAAATAGAAAAATTTTTTCTATATATCATGTTTCAAGTTTTTGTAAAGAATGTATTCTGACATAAAGTTGCATTAAGGCACCTTTTTATACTCTTGATTGTTCTACATTCTTGACAAGTTAAGAATATAATCAAATATAAAAAATGATTGAATCTATCGTCAGTCATCTGATTAATCTATTAAAACATGAATTATTATCGCAAGATAGATAATATCATATTGTATTAGTCTTATCATCTTGTTTTCAATTAGAACATAGAATGATATTTTATTTATCTTTATAACTGCTCGTTTTAATGACAACAAATGAATCATAATAACTTTTTTAAAAAGTTGTAAGGCAATATGGATCATTATATGATACCGATTTATTTACAATTAATTTAATAATTGTATTTTTTTTATTTATTTGAGGTATTGTTGAACTGAGATACATAAAATTATTACAAAGTTTTGTTGGAAATTGGTCATCTTTATAATTTCTATACAAGGTGTCAACAAAGTTATCATAAAAGTTTTAATGAATATAACTCTTTTCAATGTAGAAGTATTTTTATGAAATTATATCTATTTGAAAGCCTAATTTCTAACATAAACTATGTTGCTTGATAAAAGGAAAAATATTATTTATAATACAGTTATGATCATTTATGTTATCTTCATTTTGTTTTCATGATTTTTAATTGTTAAAATCAGTATATCATTTTGAAAATGTAATATTGTTTTGTAGTTTTATATGTATCTGATTGCATAACTTTTTTTCTATAAAGTAGTTTAAGATTCGCTACTAGATGTTGATTTTTAGCAAAGTTATTAAACATCAAACGATACTCTTGTTTATAGCTGAAATAATTTTTTATTAATTTTAATTATTTTTGTAGAAAGAACTAAGAAGAAATTCAGAATTGATATCACGAATTGAGAGTATTTTGCTTGATTAAACATTTGTTGTTCTTTATTATCATAAATATAGATATTTTTAATTACTTAAATTTATTAGTTAGAAAATTGTTTCAAAGAATATTCATATTGTTTACTAGAAATTTGTATATAATAAATAGTAAAACAGTAACGACTAAAATAAACTGTTCTTGTCTTACAATTTGAAATGTCATCGAAAATTAATTTATATAACCGTTATGTGTCACTAAAATTTTATTTAGTTTAGTTTTGAGTTATTTATCCATTACTATATTTATTAAAAATTAATTAATCTAGTTTAGTTCCAGGAACGCATATAGGATTCTAGTAACGTCTTTGAGGAGTTAGTAAAAAATAATAAAGTTGTGTAATAGCAAGTTATCAGCAATGATATTTTTTAAAACAAATAAAATTTAGGTGGCCACTATTGTTTTGTAATCTTCTTAATTTTATAATAAAAGTTTCTACTACCTTCTACATACGCACACCAAAACTTCTTAAAAATTTTACTAAATCATAAAATATGTTATAGAAAACAGTTAGGCTGTGGAATAGATATATAATTGTAAAAAATATTATAGTTTCAAAAAGTTGTATTATTTTAAAAAATTAAAAAATCTTAAAATTTTTAGAAAAAAATGAAGGTTATATAAACGTTCACAACTATGTTGTAAACTAACATTTTTAATTTCATCTTGAACTATTTTTATAATGAAAGTTTATATTATACTTTGAAATTGGTATAAAATCATAGAAATATGTTAACGTTAAAAAAAGTTGTACTAATTTAAGCTTTATGGTAATTTTGTTGACACACCGTATATACATTGCACCAGTAATGAATCAAATTCTATTCAACTAGTGCTTTCTCTGGTTCATTGTTTTTATGTGAAAACAGTTTATTTATATGAGATTATTTTTTATTTCTACTTTATTATAATTAAATTTTTAGAAATTTAATAATTAGAAATAATAGTATAGTCGATAAAAATTTTTTTACATATTGTTATAAAAATTAAGTGTCTGGATAATTATTTAGAAAAATATTGTAGTTTTTTGTATTCACTGATCTTTTAATCAATCAATGTATTTCCTAAAATTATTTCTTCTCTAGCAAGGTATTTTTTTAATCATTTCATATATCAATTATTGTAAAATTACAAATATAACTACTAAAATCCTAATTGTCCATGGACAATTAGGATATAACTTCCTGACTATTGTTTTTTTACCAGGGCATTAATAATTAGCTTCAATAAAAAACTCTTTTAAAAAAATAAGTTATTTTTCTCTTATATATTTACCGACGTCCTACTTGATAAGATCTAAATTTTTCCAAAAAATAAAAATTTTGATTGCAATTCCATTGTTTCATTTTTCTTTAAGACCATTAATCACCCATATTATTACTAAATCGTTTGGTGTACAAGATATACATCGTACAGTTCCCTGTACATAAGTATCGTACAATACAAGGATGCTTGCAACACCTCTAAATATTGAATTTGTAATTAGAAAAACTGTTAATGCTTTATGAAATCTCATTTTAGAAATATTTTATTTGAATATCGTCAATAATAAAATTTCTTTGAGTATTTGAAATTACTACGCAAAAAAATTGAAGAACATATACTTAAATATAGGAAGAATCAGGGAACAATAAATATAATTAAATATTAATAATATTTTTTTTTAAAAATTTAAAAAATTTAAATAAGAAAAATCAAAGTTTTATGAAATAAGTGAAATCTACAATATTTTGTCTATTATAAACTTACACTAACAAAAACAAGCAAATAATTATGAATTATATAAAAACTATTATTTAAACAACGTTTTTGATCACTTGAAACATGGTAAAATATAAGTATAATCGGAACAAAAAACTATTGGTTTAAAAGTATTTACTAATTAAGAATGTATTAAAAATATTAATGCTCGACATGAGAAAGTAACTAAATAATTAGATAAAATTTGTAAATAATATGTACAGTTAGTAAGATGTTTTATATTTTTAGTTAATACATATAGAATCTTTATCTCACTCTTTCATTCTTAACTATTTTTTTAGGAAAAACTCGTAACTGTATTATAAACGATTTCTTGTTTGTATGATAAAAACTTTGATATATGTAATGTGTTTAAAATTTTATCAATTTTATATTTAAGAAAAAATTTATTAGAATTTATTAAACAATTATAAATTTTGTCAAATAAATTATCTATTTTTATTGTTAAATAGATTCATCAATAGTTACATAAATGATTAACTGTAACTAATTAATTTCTTTACTAGAAGCAGTTTCGTACCAGATCTTCGGTAAAATTTTTTTTCTTTAACAATTATTATTTATAAGTTACACACATAAGACTTCGTAATACAAATAAAAAAATCACTGGTCGTTGAAGAGTTAGAATCAAGGATTAGCTTTTGACATAATTAAAGTGCAGCTTAAAGAAACTTTAAATTTGTTTTTTATTTATTGTTCCCTAAAGCTTTCACTTAACTTATTATTCATATCGTCCAATTTTATGCATAATACACCCTCATAATCTTACTTCCCAATAATTGTCATTCAAATAATTTATTTTTAGATTTCCTTCACTAGTAAATTTAAATTAAGTATAATATTTTAAGTATATAATTTTAACCTTTGTTTTAACCAAAAATTTGATAAAATTTATGAAAACATTTTACTAACGATATTTGGAAAAGAATATAGAGTGGTCACATAAGAAGCAAAATTACTTTTATTTTTTTATAGGCAATTGACTTTAGAGCTTTTTTCCAAAATTGAAAAATATTCAAAGATTTTCTTATTTTTAACTTCTTATAATACAATTTCTAGAAACTTATGATTGTAAAATTAGTTTCCATAAAGTTACCGTAAAAAAAAGTTTGAAGGTTTAAACAAAAATAAAAAAAGACAAATTTTGCCTATCAAGATAAATTGTAATAAAATTCCCAGCTGTCAAGAAAATCAAATTTTCTTAAAATTTTAAAGACATCAAGCAATAATAGTCTATCGCAATAACGCAAAGAATGATATTATGGAGAATGTAAAATAATACTGTTAAAACTGTGATTAATATTAAGTATTATTATTTTAGAAGTTATAAATATCTTTAATTTTTGTAATTTATAAAATGTATTAGAAAAATCGTGGACTTCCTAATAATGACCTAAACAGCTGTGATATTAGTATATAAACAATAACATTTGCAAAGTGATATTTATTTTTATGAAAGGATCATCTACTAAAAGGTGATTTTATACTGATTATTTAAATTCAACTAATGTTATACTGTAGTGAACTAATCACAATTTGAATTAATGCAATTTTAACTCTGTTTATGTTATTATTTAAAAATTGAATGTCAATAAAAAAATTAATTTCTAATACTTTTACTATTGCTTCCATCAGGAAATTTTTTGTTTTCTTTTTCTCTTACTAAACTTTCTTTTGACGTCGTTTTATATATCCTCATGAATTTTTATATTTTCATCATTTTTTAATAAATTTTCTTAAAAATGTTGTTGAAATAAAATGTTGCCCTACTTCCTTTGCATATAATTGTCTTTATATTCATTAATTTCTTTATAAAACGCTTCGAATTAGGCTTCTCTTAAGTCCTTCAAAATTAATCCTGCACTAAAATACGGGTTCAAATTATAATGATAAAAAATGTTACTATTCAGTTAACATAATTGCATAATCATTGTCTGTGTGTGATTATGCCTTATTAATCATCTAAGGTAAGTGTGGAAATTAACATTAGGTATTTAACATTTTAATAATTTTATTTTTTTATTAAATTTGTTTAAACAACACTCAACATTAAACTATTACTTATTTAGAGCCAGTAAACTTGCTTAGTCATTTTTTTCCTTAGTACAAGCAAATTTATATATAATTTTAAGTAATAATTTGATAATTAAATAAATAATAAAAAAACAAACAGTAAAGAAAGGAATAATAATATCAAGATTGTAATATTCTATTACACCCATATCTTTAGAAGCTAAATCTAATCTTGGAAGTTGTCCAAATTTGCAAGCGAATTCAATATGTTTTACCAATAGTTTTTCAGATGGTATAGGTCTATTTCGTAACATTTCAGCTGTTTTAATTGAATTAATTTCATATTCTTTGTTATTTAAAACTTCTAAAATTTTTTCGCCAAATTTTTTAGAATCTTTAAGAATCTCTTTCTCAACAACTATCCCTATTTTTAGTCTCTCAAGTAGCTTACCATTTCTTCTTTGATCACCTACAAAATAATCTTTATAAAGATAGTTTTATCTCACCAGCTACTGGAATTGCTAATGCTGGAACTTTGCTAAATGCGACTTCTGTTGTACTTCCTATTCCTGCATGTGTAACAAAAAGTGTCAATCTTTTGTCATTTAGTAAATCATTTTGTGGAACCCATTTACTTAAAACTAAGTTTTCAATACCAGAACCATGGCCATCTTCAGGTGTCTCATACTTCCAAATAAATGTAATATCAGGAAAATTTTGTATTGTCTTTAATATTTCGTCTTTCATTTCTTGATCCATATACGTACTCTTAGCTATTGATCCAAAAGAAATTAAAATAGTTTTGTTTCTTCTATTCAATATTTCATTAAATGTTTCATTAACAGATTCAGGTTTTGGAATACCTATTCCACCTATATCAATCATTTTAGGACTTTTAGGTGTTGGAATATCCAGTAGAGGATTTGAATTTATCAAAAAAAGGACGCATTTGTCATAATTTTGTATGGATCATAATAGCCAACCCCATATTTCTCATCAAATACGTCTTCTAACATATTGTATCTTGAATAAATTTCCGAAAAATATACGCAGTACCAATGAGTTATAAGATTCGTAGCCCTTTCTTTGTATGACATTTTATCACTATATCCAGAAATTCCAGATGGAACATAAGAAGTAGGAAATGGTATGCCAAACATTGGATAAAATGGATCAAACATGACTGTTGATGCTGTTACGATAGTAGTTTCTATTTTCCAATGTTTAAATAGACCAAACATAAAAACGTACAAGCTCTCGGCAATAGCAACATCAAAGTTTTGATTTGTTATAAAATTTTCCAATTTTTTATCATTAATCATAGATATTCCTTGATCTCTTTTTGCTTTTAAAAAACTTTTAAATAACTAAGACCGCATTTATTATAATCATTTAATACTTACATTTCTGTTACCAGATATACCTTCTGCTGATTTCCATAGGTTTCGTACATGTTCTGAACCTTTTGCTACTTCTATCATATTTGGATGTGGCTCGGTATAGTAAATATAGCCAGGCAGATGATATGGATCTTTTAATGTATCATCAATATTTGATGATAAGACAGTTACTTCATGGCCTGCATTTACTAGAATCCTCGTAAATTGACTCATAAAATTTACATGAGAGTGTCCAATTCTAGGATTAAACAACAATATCTTATAACCTTTAGAACATAAGAAGAGAAGAATAAAAATGATATATTGAAAATAAAGCATTTATAATTTTATAAATGTCTAATCATTTTTATTTTTTATTTATATTAAATCTTATCGAGAATATTTACCAAGATAAGAGTTATTAGCAAGCATTAACGATTAAAAATTTTATAAATATAAAAGAATTGTAAAAATTTAGAAATATTTCACTATAAAATAATTAATAGATGCACAATAATTTCGAAATATGAGAAATGGTTGTTTGAATTTAAAAATAAACGCAAAACTTAAACATGTCGCCACGTGGTGTTTATTCTATGATAAGCCGAGAATAGCAGTTGAATGCGAACCGACACTTATATTTAAATAGAAACAACATGCTGTATTAAATTAGAAAGTGTAGATTGAATTCAAGACAGTAATGAAATACACTTTTTTAAATACAATGTATCATAATCTTTTACAAAAACAATATACTAAAATCAAATGATATCATTTTATACAATTTTGTAGTAATGTAAGATTGTATAATATTTAAAGAAAAGAAAGTAATATTTTTTTTGGACACCCATAATAAAAAAATCAAGAATACAGTTTGTTCACTATATTTGTGGCTTTATTTAAATACAATTTGAAAATTACCAGAAACTAGAAAGTCATAATATGGAGGGGATACAAGCGATTTTTTTTATCTTAAATTACAAGCTCTATCTACTATAGAATTTCTTATTATTTTAAAATTAAGCTAGTTAATAGATTATTGTGAGGTACAAGTGTAGGAAAAAATATATCCTATCTATCATTAAAATTTGAGGGTTTTAGCGCATCAAAAAATAGGGAGTCCTATGATTCTGTAGTATCTAAGGAAATATATGTAACTGATTTCCCACAGGTACGGTCAGCCGACTGTAAATTTTTGTAAAACAACAGGAAAATTTATGCGACGGCTTAATATTTTGAGTTGATTAAAACATTTTTGTTGTCACTTGATTTGTTTTTTACAGTGCAACCTCTCAATAAGAAACCTCTTTATAAGAGAAACCTCCAAACAATTACGGTAATATAGAAAATCATATACATTTTTGCAAATATTTTAACCTCTAAATAGTTTCTTGGTCAACTAGAGGCATTAATTTACTGAAAACTTTTCTAAAATTGATATTTAGGAGAGTAATAAAAACGTGTTGTAATTTAAAACTTCAAGAATATTATGATCATAAAAATAATGAAGTCAGTGATTAAATATAGTGATAAAAAAATTACTTAAGGAGAAAGAATAAGCGAAATTTTCAGGGGTCTATACGACTTAAGAACTTATATTAAAACTTTAAAAATAGATGATTGTCTTCCTCTTATAGCCCGTATGGAGTATAAAATAGTAAATCATGTTACTAATTACAGTTCTCTATATTAGATCACACAATACTTTTAAATAGTGTACCTAAAGATATGTATGATATTATAAAAAAGTAACAATAATAAACACTTAAAGGTAGATAGAAATGATTTATTTTAATTAAAAGAAAGATTTAAATATTACCAAAAAGGATGATTGTACCAAATCGTCAAACAATATGTAACAAGATAAATAATTATAATTAGACTATATTTGACAGTAATTTTTTTGTGTTTTACTTTTTATGGCACTTTTTTTTATTATTTAACATTGTCTAATAAATATTTATACGTATTATTAGATTTTAGTCGTCACTATTAGTGATACATTTAATAATCTCTAAATAGTCACCAAATTCCTTGGTCCGGCAAGGCGCTTGTTAGAGGTTGCACTGTAATTAGAATAAAATATAATTTTTTCAATAACTGAAACATTTTATTGCATTTAAGCCGATTTTCTAAAATTATTCTAATTTTTTGTGTGTAATTTAAATAACCTTTTCTACTTTATTATTGTGAGAAAAATTTTTGCTTTTATTATGTAAATGTTTAATCGTAAAATAAGCTAAGTTTTGCATTAATGTACAAAAATAATTTTTTTGGTAATGTGGAAAAAATACAGAGTGTTTCAAGAAATATGCAAAAAAAGTTGGATGATATTACGATATTATATATATTCAACAACCTTATTTGTTTTCTACAACATATTTCAAGATCGTTCTTGGGTATTAAATTTAAAAGATGTTATATTAATTTATGTGAGTTGCGTTTTTTCTTTAAATTTATTTAGAAAATTAAATATATTTTTTTATAAGCATTATCATTTCAAAGCATTTATATTCATTTGATAGCTAAACTTTTTTATATAAAATATTTTATGATCTATAAATAGAAGTTAATTATAAATAAAGTTATAGACGTTTATACAATAAACATTTTTGTACAATTTGATTATCAGGAATAAATTTAGATATTTAAAGAAAAAATAAGATCTCGGAAATAAATAACAATAGACATTATAGTTTATAAAATATTAGAATTAGTTATATTTGTTTAACACTGTTCATAGAAATATTCAAAAGTTGTAAAAATTTATATTTAATTTTTATTATTACAAACAAAAATCCGCAAAATTTAATGCTTTATAATTTTACTTGCAGTTAACTTTTAATAATTAATCGTTATATATTAGATTAGTGCCAAAGTTCTGTCGTTTTTTTACTAAAATTTCATAACCCTATAATTTTAATAAAACAATTATTTAATTTACGAAATACTCTCTATTATTATCAGCAACTTGTCTTTAATTAGTAACTACTTTACCGATTCTAGATGAGAATAATTTTCTAAGCTTTTTGAAGGAACTTTCAAAAAACCAATAACTATTTTATTAACATTACTAAACTATCTACCATCTTAGGATTTATGTAGACATAAGAGCAGATAGTGATAAGATAGAGAAACATCCGGAGAATATGTTGTGCACGAAAGAAATTCATAACTTTTCTCATTCAAATTTATTCGAGTTTTTAATATTACGTGTCGCCATTTTGAAGAATAACTTTTTTATCATTTTCTGAATTTCGTAATTTTTAAAAAATTTTCTTGTCTAACTTTGATAGCATTTTATATTCGAGATCATTAAAAGTAATTTGGAAACAATTGAATTTGAAAAAATCTCTATTCACAGCTGAAGTCCTACAAATGAACACTTCATCTTTAAGATTCATTTCCTTTTTTGAAACTTTGAGAACGATCTTAACATATTTCCAACATCTACTACATCTTCCTTTAATGCCTTACATAAATTTTTAGAAACATTAGTTGCCATATATCTTAGTTACACTCTAGATTTAAAATTGTCGTTTAGACAGACATTATGCAATCATGAGTACTACAGAAACATTTTGTCATTTCGACTATCAATAAATTTATTTTTTCTTGAGCCCACATATTTAGCATAAAAATTGTATCAATTTTCTAGAAAATTATATACATTTTTTGTAGACGGCATGTTTTTTTTTGAAAGAAAAGTACATACAGTCAAAACAACAAGCATACTTTTTTTATTATTTTCCATATATTTTAATATAAAATGTATATACATTTCTAAACGACATTTACTATACATTTTTTTAATTGTAAAGTTGTTTTTAAATATAAGATCATGTATAACCAATACAAAATACATAGTTTTTTTTGTGGATTGATATATAATTTTTTTAAAAATGTGTATTTATTATTTTATAACTATTAGTGATCAAGTGAAGCACACTGATTTTTGAGAACGACTTGAAAAAAGGTTTAAAGTGGAAAAAAAATATTATAAATGTAAACCTTAACTACTATAAAAATTTTAAGTAAGGTAAAATTTATTAATTATGATTATTTAGATGATAATTATTCATCAAAAGTAATAAAATATGGATATTTTAAACTTATAGAATCTTATAAAACATTTTTTTTGTAATTTAAATATTTTAATTTAATAAAATTGTAAATAATATTATTTAAAAATATTTATAATCATAAAAATAACAAAATGAATACTTATTGTTAAAAAAATTACTTTTTAATTACTTTAAATTTTTAAAAAATACTCACGTTCTTGAATTTTGTTAATTTATAAATATTTTTGTCAGAAATAGATTAAATTAATATAAAAAAAGTGCAATAATATTTAAAAAATCACTTGATGACAGTATTAATTTATAAAAAGAATAATTATTACATGCTAAATTTACTATTTTAGTGTTTATTATTTACGATGTTTCGTATATTTTATGAAAAATATAAAAAGATCAATGATTTCTGTTGAAATATTGAATTTTCAGAATAATTTTTTTTTGTGCCAGTCGTTTAGACTTGTATAAAATCATCTTTTTGTATAGTTAATTTAGAAAAAAATCAAGTATAATTTTAAAAAATGATCATACATTTATGGTAATGTAACTATTTACTTTCAAAAAAATGTATAAGTAATGTCACTTTAACAAAATATACACATTTTATAAGAAACGTGTATAAATTTTGTAAAAAAAAACATGTCAAATTATTATAACAAGTATGTATGTCGTTTCAACATTATACACAGTCAAAACAAAATACATGTATGTTTTTTAAAATAAACAATACATTTTCTGAAAGAATTCACAAACAATAATAAATAAAGGTATATGAATTTATAGAAAATGATACCTCATTATGTTATTAAATGATTTAATGTTTATGTCAATTAATATATTAATTTTTTAAAATCGAGTATAGTAAGAAAATTCAAGATCACTAACATTTATTAATAAATCAAATGTATATTTTATTTTTTTAGCACTACATTGGAGGGTACTGTAGTACATGTCAAAACGACAGCTTTCATTTTTGGGTGTGAAATTCTAAGAAAATGAAGTGAGTAAGAATATGACCTCTTATCGAATATTTCATTTGAACTTTAATCTCTGTACCTAAGACTCTTCTATTACTTTTCTTACTACCTTATAGAAAGATCTAGATTATGAGAAAAACATCATCCCAAACCTTACCTCTTTGTTTTATAATTCTAGAAGATTTTCTTTTAGTATAAATAGTAAAAATCTGTCATTCCTTTTTATTTTATACTTTTAGTCATTGCATGATTATTTCACCATGCTAATATATTTTATGTTACTTAATTATTGTATATTTTAGGGTTATAACTATAGTTCTGAATCTGATATTATTTTGGTGATAAGTTATCACAGATCTGATACTAACTGTAAGCTTAAATATATTTTTTACATTGCATTATTCTTTTGTATTTCTAGAAGGCCTTAGTTAGTCTGTTACCTATTTAATTATCTTAATAATTAAATCTGTTTATTATAATCTGTTTTTTTTATATTTGTGGTTTAAATAATAAAAGGTATCTTTTAAGCAGAACAACACGCCAACAAAAATAATCTTATATAATTTTTACTAAGCCCTAAAAATAATACATTTCCAGATATTTATCACTATAACTGCACAGCATTAAGCTTTCTCGTATTAAATTTGTGATAATATATTTTTAACCAATTTTATAAAAATCTCCTATATATCCCCTATATCCCCTATCCCCTATATATATAGAGGAGAGCTGAGCATCGAAAAATAATTTTCGATTTCAAATAAAATTTTTATTGAAATATTAATGTATCATAATAGTGAATCTAAATATGCAATATCAGTCCCATGCTAAGTCCCGTTCTTGAGATACATCTTTTAAAGTACTCAAAATCTCGAATTTTGGTACCCCTGTTTTATCCCTTTAAAATTGAGATAAAGATATGAAAAATTACAAATATACGTAATTTTTTGTGCTCTTTACGATGAAATATTAAAAAATTGATATTTCAAGATTTTATTTTCAAGATTGAGACACTTCTCCAAAAAGCTATTTTTTACCCCAAATTTCAGTGCTTCAAAACGATATATCTCTGTTCGGAAAAAGAAATCAGGAAAAACAAAAAAAGTACCTCTAAGTTTTTCAATTTCCAACATTTTAAGAGTAATTCCAAAAAATTTGAATAAGATTAAGTATTTAAAAAATCGCCGTAAAATTTTTTTTTATTTTTTTTTATTCTAAGAAAATTTCTCTTCTTTGTCAAATTATTATGTTAAGATGTATAAATTCAGGAATACTATCTTCAGCTTAATTGTTCAGAAAGTGATTATCTATCTAACGATGCTAATAACGTTTTTGTAAATTTATTCATCGTGAAGTTATGATGATTTTATTTACATTATATCAAAAATTCTTCATCAACATTTTTGTTTATAATTTTTTTCTTTCTACATGAATTTTTCTAATTCCAAAAAGGTCTCGGGGGAATTCCATGGTTAATATTTTAAATATAAAATTGTAAAAAAATTTTGGATAGTTAAAGAGAAAAATTCCAAAATTCAAAAAATTTTAATTTTTAAAAAATTCATTTTTTGCTTATAACTTTTTAAATAATAAATATTTTAATATTTGTCAGAAAGTAAAAAACAGCTATTTTTAAATGTTCTATCTAATAAACAAAGTTTCAAGATCATAATATGTTTCATTCTTAAGATACAATTAAAAAACTTGAATCTCGAGTTTACACATTTTCACATTTAATGGAACTTAAAAGTACTTAAAAATTGAGGTTTTATGCTAATTCCAAAAACTGCTCGGGGGAAATTTGTTATCTTTCTTTTGCCTATAAAACCGTTTTAAAATCTTTTCCCGTTCTTGAGATATGTTGAAAAAACTAAACACAATTTTTTAGCACTTTTTCACATTTTTTAGCAAAAGAAACAAAAATTGTATGTTAGCAAATTTTATGTAGGGACAACTTTTTGTTAAGCATAAAAAATTATACATTTTGGCATTTTAATCATTTTAATTGGATAACTTTACTCTGAGTTATGATCAAATATCTAATATCAACATACATTCAGTATAAAGTATAACAATAATAGAATAATTTTAACTAATTTATATGTACTACTTATATATTAAATAAAAAACATGTTAAAAGTTTACTAAAAAGAGTTTTTGTAAGACGATTGATTTGTAAAATTAAAATTCTTACCACATATTCAAAAAATTATAATATATTAATAAAAATAAATTTTTTATTTGTTAATTGCAAAATAATTAAACTAGCCTTTTATTTTAAAATGAATATGATGTACTTTTGTACCAAACGTAACAAAACTAGCAAATATGATATGAAAAATGTAATATAATAATATGCACATTATTAAAAGATAGTAAATTAATTTTTTAAACATTTAAAATTGTAAAGAATACTTATAAAATAATAATAATTTTTAATTTATGGTATGATCATTCAATTAAAAGTCATCTACAATGTTTGTTATATTTTTTTATTTATTGGATAAATGGAAACAAAAAGCATATACCATGTTATTACTACTTAACATTAAAAATTGTATAATAAGAGATTGATCCTCTAGATCTATCCATCTAAATCACATACATTTCATAAATATATTATCAAAATTTAATTTAAACATCATTTAAACCAATTTACACTAACTATTACTTTTAACTATGCATTTTTTATACTTTTGGTTAGCAACATTATTTATTGTTTCCTACCTTATAAACAGTTATTCTATGGTAAGACAATTTTTTTGATTGCAATACTGATAATATGGACAGTTTTGAACTTAACATTTCATTTAAATGGTACACTTATTTCAATTATTCATAGCACATGGAAGTAAAATATTAACATATATTAGAGGAGAAAATTTCGTCTGTAAATTATTTTTGATTTTGAAAGTTTTAAAAATAAATATATATAGTACTTTTAAAATCCTAACAAACTGTAGAATATCATATCATATCATTCTTAAGTCTTATTTTTAAGATATACTCTTTCAAACTTGGACAAAAGGCAAATATAGCCACCTATCTTTGGTATTTAAAATAGTTACTTTGATCTAAAACTTTGCAGAAACATGTAATTTTAGATGTAGAACATGTCTTTAAAAAAGTTTTTGTTTCTATTATTTTGTTCTTGAGATATTGAGATTTATCAAGAATGCCTTTTTTCAAAGAAATTTTGCGATTTCAAAACGGATTATCTCAATACAGAATAAAATTTTTGAAAAACAAAAAAAACCCATCTGTGAATTTATTTTCTCTACATTTTAAGTATAATTTCAAAAAAAATTGATAAAGTTTGAGTATGAGTTTTTTGTTGCAAAGTGATTGCAAAAATATTGAAAAAATGAAATTCGTGTGTTTATTCAAAAATAAATATTTAAAAACTTCTTAATTTCACATAGCTTCATTTACAACGTTTTTGCAGCAAAACATTCTGTATCAAATGGTATATATATAAGCTTTATCCGATCATTTATTATCGAGATATTTTTAATTATATTTTATCTGTTTTTTTTTTAAAAAATTTTAGAAAATGAACATGTATTAGCACAATCTCAAAATTGTCCGAGGAAACCTTTCTGCGCATATTATAAGATATTAATGATAAAATTTATTCTAATCCATTCTTGAAATAATCTGAAATAACCTATGAAAATTTTCAAGATTTTTTGCTCAGTAACGTTTTCTTAACATGCATAATAGGAAAATTCTTAAATTTCAAACTAATTATTTAGATAAATAACAAAGAAAACCAAGAAACGCAACTTTTAGAGGAATAAAAATAGCAATGAAATAATCAAAAAAGACATTGTAACTAAATCTAAAATCACTTTCAAAAATAAAGATTCATTTGTAAATAAGAAATAAGAAAACAATGCTTATTTAAAAAATTTTAATATTATATTAACACATTTTATCCTTTACAAATATATACGTAGAGTGAGAAATTAAGACAAAAAAACTTTAAATTTCTTTTAAAGTATTTTTAAGAAAATGAAATAAAAACATGTAGAAATCATCTCAGTACGAAGTTGCATTTTTAACATATATGAATGTAAAAAGGTACTAAATATAAAACATATATTATTCATTGTTTTAATAGTTGATATTATACACATAGATGTAATTTTAAATGTTTATTGCCTATAACAATAAAATTAATCAAAAAAGGTCTAATTATTGAGAATTATTAAGTAATCGAAAATTCCCCTTCATTTTAAAAAAGAAGTTTACCTCTTAAAAGAAGTTAATTTGTATACACTTTTTGAAATTAGAATAAAAATTATATTTTAAGATTCTGAAAAAAATAAATATTAACTTCATTTGAATTTTTACTTTTGAGATACATATATTTAAGTGAGAATAATATCGAAATTTGTAATCCCCCAAAATAAAAATTTACAAGAACAACTTATTCCTTTAAAGAAAATCAAAAAACAAATGTTCATTAAAATCATTGGATTAATTGTTTTAAACAATTTTAAATATCAATTTATATTTCTAAAAATATAATATATATGATAGGTGAAAAAATTTATTATTGTTTAATTATATGTAACTTTTATGTCAATTAAAAGTTTTTTTAATCAGTACAAGATATGATAATTATTAAGAAATGATAAGAAATATTAAAATCAAATTTTATTTGGCTATTTGAGATTTATTAAATCCTTTTTTGAATATCATATATCCTAGAATAGAAAAATTTTTTCTCCAAATCTTCTTATGTTAAAATGATCTAAACTAAAATGTTAAAAATACCGCAATCTAGCTACGCATAGTTAAAATTTTTAAAATTGTTTACAAATTTATGATACGGCGAAGCCATACTTATTTTTTAACAAATGTAAAAATATCTAAATGTTTTGCTATGCTTTGTAAAAATCAGAAAAAAAATTAAACTAAATTTCTAAGTGGAAATTATTCATAAATGCATTTTAAAAGTAAATTTTGTAGTATTATATTAAAAAATTACCAATACTTTGATTTGAATATATTTTTATTTTTTTAAAGCCTTGATAAATTTTTTTATACGAAAAGTTTCCGAGTAATTATTTTGATTTATTTTTAATCTTATTAACCTAGAGAAACAAAGAAAAATCTTTATCATTTTAATATATTAGAAATCTGTATTCTAATTTGTATAATACATTTTCTAAAATTTTTTTCCAAAAAAAAAAACAAAATAAAATAAGAAGTATCCATTAAATAGGTAGAATTGTATTTTATTATGTAACCAAAATGTTAAATTACAAAATAACAACCGCTAAAATTAAATATTTTCAGTTAAATTATTATGAAATACTCATGACCAGCGTTTAACATTATTAGTATTTTAAAAAAATAATCAAACTTAAAACTAATCTGTATTTTAAATTTATATTATATTTAATAACTTACAACTTGCATATTTAAAACTAATTAAAAATTTAATGTAAACATTATTTTTAATTTTTTTTTCTATATTGAAGAATTGTAAAACATTATTCAAACTTAGAATCTCAAATGGGTTTAAAATCATAAAGATATGTAATAAAACAATTTTGATATAATATGTTTTTAAAAACTTTTAAAACTCAAAAATCTATGAAATTTTAAATATTTTAAAAAATTCATGCATGTAGCGACGAGCGCAGCGAATTTCTATCCTTGGAAAAACGGCTAGCCCTGCGGGCAAGCAGTGACGAGCAAAGCGAGACTACTGCTTGTTTGTTTTTTAACAAAAAGTGGTAAAAATAAATTTTTTAGTTTTACAAATGATTTACTAAAATAATATTCATGAGATATTTCTGAGGTTATGATTAAAATTGTTTAATATAAACTTTTTATGCCATATATATAAATAATTCATTAAAGATTTTCTTAATTAATAACATAAACATGATAAATAATTTAAAATTTTATGTGCCCTTTTTTAAAATTACAAGACTTTTATAAAATATAATAAATTACTAATTTAAATAATATTTAAAATTTATATTTTAAATAAATCAATTACTTTATTCAAATTACATTTATATCAATTAATATATTATATTCTTGCGAATCAATTAACAATTACAAATGTTTGATAATAACAAAAATACTGTAATAAAATATGCACATAATTTAAGATTGGTAGTGAATTTTATAAGCAACTATGTATAGTCGAAAAAAATATTGTAATTTTTTAAACTTCTAATTTTAGTCATATGAATTAAGTAATATAAATCGAGTGTTTTAATTTATTTAAAAAATTCAAATATTGTAATATATAACTTACATTTGACAGCAATCGTTTTTATAATTTTAAAAATCCTAAGACGTAAGATGATTAATAAAAAATATTATCCATTCTTTAAGTATTAAGATACCATTTTCTAAACCAATAAAAAGAATTTAATTATTTCAAAATACAGTAAGCATGTTAAAAATCATGAAAATAATTTTTCCATATTTTATAGTTTGTTAATTTTTCAAAAAGATACATATAAAATGTAAATCAAAGCTAATAAATATTATATATTTCTTGGCACATTTTACGAATTAATAAATATTCTTTTAAATATATAAAAATCAATGTCATTATTAGTAAGTATATTTTAAAGTTTTCTTTTACACTCAAGGATAGAAAGATTTGCACCATTCAAAAATTTAAATAAAATATTTGGCGTACTTTTAAAAGACAACAATTGGTTAATAATATTTATACAATAAAGTCAGTGAAAACATTAAAAGCATACGTATATCTGATATAGTAAAAAAAAATCAATTTACTAAAAAATGATATCATTTCTATAATAATAAAAAAAAGTTAAATATAATTCCTCAAGAAAAAAGTACTTTTATCAATCCAAAATTGTTTTACTAAATAGCATATATTGTACTATATATTGATATAGATGATCTAGCGAATAAGTAGCCATCGAACAAAGTAAATAAAGCTATCTGTGATTTTAAAAGTTAAATATTCCAATACAATTATCTTTAGCATTTACAGCATATAAATGTCGCTTATTTTTATTAATTTTAGTAGACAAATTTAAATCGCATTGCGTTAGCGGTCAAAATTAGTTTTAAAAATTATCTTAAAATTTAAATATAATTTTTTTCATAGGACAGATAATGAACTGTGGACAAAAAATGATCCTTTAGGACAAAAAATCTACGTTTTGTGTTTCTGTGAAAGTATAGATTTTTTCTTTCAAAAAATCATAGAGAATAAAATTATCGAACGTTAGAAAATAATAGCTAAACAATTATATACGTGGTGTTACAAACGTGTGTATTTTTTTATATTTTCATAGCTCTGTTTATTTTCAACTGATTTTAATAAATTTTTCATTAATATGTAGCTAAGACCTTGGAGTTTTGTATGTTGTAGAAGTTTTTAGAAAGATTTAAAAAACAATCGTTATCGAGAATTAAAATTAATCTTTGAATAGTGTTTATCTAAAGAAATAAACATTTTTGATTCGATCTTCAAGATTATTTGATTTAACTCTAATAAATTTTTTCTTCTAAAATTATGTAAAATTGTCCGTACACAGCACACAAGATGAAAATAAGGAAGAATCAAATAAAAAAATTAAGAAAGCTTTTGAAACGATAAATAATTATAATAAAATTCCGGAGAAAGGTTTTCTAGAATAAGAAACAAGACTTAAATCGTATTTGAATGAGAATAATGTTAATTTGACAACTTTGTATTTTTTAAAATTTATTAAAATTTAAAAAAAAAATCTAAAACCTTTTCTACCATCTTAGTTCAATTTTGCTTAAAACAAATTAAAAAATGAAAGAACTTTTTCGTTGCAATAAATAATTTAGATCTTAGCTACAGTTTGATTAAAAACTTATTTAAGTCAGTTTAAATAAAAAGAGTTAATAAAATTTTAAAAAGAGTGTAACAATTTGAGACAGCCTGTATTTTGATTTGTTTTTTACACAACGTGTAAATTAATCAAAAATTTTGTTTAAAATTAAAAAGATAAGAATGCAGTAGTAGAGAATTCTCCCTAGATATATGACAAAAGTAAAATAAAAATTTTTGTTTATCTCACTTAAATGTCATAGATATAAAATTTAATTTTTAAGCAAATTAATGTCTAAAAATAAGCGTATACATAGATGTAACAGTTTTGCGTAACATATGAATGATATAATATCCTCCTTTTGAAGGCTTTTTGCATTCTTCTCTTCTGACACAATTTTCGAATTCATCCAAAGCAAATGGCTCACGGCATTCACAACCTTCTCCAGCACATTCTTTTGTACAAATGCTTGTAACATTTGCAGGAATTCCACATCTTGGTGGACAAGCAGACTTGCATTTTGTGTAAACCATATTCTTTGAACAAACTGGAGTAGTTTGAGGTTCAACTGTTGTTCCAGATGAGCATTCAGAAGATTTAACGCATTGCTGAGTTTTTTCGTTACGAACAAAGCCCTCATTGCATACACAACCTTTACGGCATTGGAAAGTGCATTCTTTTGGTGGATTATTATAGTTAGAGCATGTAATAGGACAGGCAGTTGAACAATTTTCGAAATGTTCATTCTTTGGACATTCGTATTTTGTATCAGGAGAACAATTAGAAGGAAGAACGCATTTGTTAGTTTGTTTGTCACGAATGTATCCTTCAGAACACTCACAACCAGCTACACATTGCAAAGTGCATTCTTTTGGTTGATTGTAATAATTATTGCATGTAATTGGACAAGCAGTTCCACATTCGTCGAAATGCTCGTTCTTTGGACATTTCAATGTTGTATTAGATGGACAATCTTTAGCAAAAACGCATTTTTTATTTTGTGTGTCACGAATGTATCCTCTATTACACACACAACCAACTCGACAAAATTGGGGGCATATTTGTGGTGGATTGTGGTAATTATCGCATGTAATTGGACAAGCAGTTCCACAATCTTCGAAATGCTCGTTCTCTTTACATATAGGTGTAGTTGGTGGCAATGGTGTTGATGTTTTTGTACAGTCCTTACGTTTAACGCAATTGCCAGTTATTTGATCACGAACGTAATCTTCCTCACATTTGCATGTTCCTTTATAGCATACAAAAGGACACTTTTTTTCTTTATTGGGATCATCAGAACACTTTGGTTCACATAAATTTCCACAAATAGCCCAATACTCGTTCTTAGGACATTTAGGTGCAATTGGTTTTGGTTTCTTGGTTGTTGGTGGTTTACCGTAACATTCATTCTTTTTGACACATTTGTTTTTATCATTCAAGTAGAAACCCTTCTTACAGACACAAACAAAACCTTTGTTTTTCTTGCATTTTTTATCTTTTTTTTCATAACATTTTTTAAGGGGTTTTGGAGGAATTGACTTAGTAAAAGCACATGTGTCAGTACAAGCATGACATTTCTTTTTTTCCATATTTGCTCCACATTTTAATTTTTTAGCACCTTCAATAAATACAACCAAAAAAGAAATTAATATAGTGAAATATAACTTAAAAATCATTTTTAATGTTTTTTTTAAAAAATGAAAATTTAGTGATATTATATCTTCGTTAAAGCTTTTTATATATATTATCATATCATCGATAATTGCCAAATAGTAATATTTTGTTAAAAAGCACACGTTGAATTTGTATATTTCAGAGTAAAAATTCAAACAAAAAGCATACTATTCCGAATAATGTATAATATAATAATTTACATTTTCATATTTAAAATGTTTATTTTACGATAAATTAAAACATCTATTTTTAATCATTGTTTTTTAATTATAGTTGAATTAATTTTAAATAAAGTTACACTAAGACGATTTATTATGTATTTTGTTCTATCGAAATATAGATAAATACATATTAGCCCAATCGACAAGTGTAGTTCTACCTTTAAATTTTAATTAAATTTCAAATTTAAAAAAAAAATCGAAAAATGTTTACACAGAATTCTAAAATGTTCAATTTTGATCAATCACTTTTAGAACAAATAGACTACCACGTGTTTTCTAAATGGCCACTTATCAAAATTATTAAAAGTACAAAAAGTAGTTTGATATAAAAATTTTTGTAGTTTGCATAAAACTGACATCAGTATTAATTGTCAAAATGATTTATGTAATTTTTACACATTGGTATTATCTAAAATACATTTATTAGTTTCAAATGAAATTACTAATGCAGTTTATGTAATAAAAATGTTCCATGTTAATGTTTACGAAACCATTTTTTATTACATTATAAATTTTGAAATAAAATTAATAATAAGAAGTTCTTTTTTTTATAAAAATAACATTATGCAACCTGTAAAAATGAGAAATTTATTCAATATTATTTTTCAAATTTACTTTTTTAGCTTTTTTCATTGTATATGCTTTTCTTTGTTGTGCAAGTTCAAAAATTAATTTACAACTTTAAAAAAGTTTTCATGATTAAAAAGACTTGTTGTAACAATTTAAAAAAATGAAACTTTTGGTGATTAATAAGACATTTCTAAGTTGCCTGTTTTTTGAGAAAGATGATTAAACAGACTCTTTATTTAAACTTATTTTTTTTAATAAAAAAAATTGGGTTTTTAATATCGAAAATCTGTAGTTCAAGTGAATCTTTTTTAAGTTTAATCTTTATATATTATATAGAAGTAACGAGTGAGTGTAAATTATTTTCGATATTGAAACTTTTTAATATCTTCATATATGTAACTTTATGCGGTGATTACGAAAAACGCAATATTTTTTTAATCTGAAGTCACGTTCTTGAGATACAGCTATTTAAAGATGTTTTGGTGAATTATTCTTGACCCCCTTAGAGTTATTCGTTTTATCTGAAATTTTACAGATATATAAAGTTTTAAATACTAATATTATAAAAATAAAAAAAAGTTAGAATTTCAAGTCCATTCTTGAGATTTTGAACTTTTTTGAAAATTACCAAAAAAAACTTAAATTCTCACATTTTAAAATGATATATCAGGATTCTGAAAAGGAAATTGATAAAAAGAAAAAAAGTTAATCTAAGTTTTTCTTTAACTTAAATTTTAAGTATAATTTTAAAAAAATCGGATAAAATTAAGTATCATAAATGCGTGACTAAATCTTTTTGAAAAAAAATTTTTTGATAAATTTTTTTTTTTTTTTAAAAAAAAGTATGTCAAGATAAAACTTTTTAAATAAAGTGTTTCCACAATTTTCATGTAGAATTAAATTCTCTATAAAATGATATATATATCATTTTGATTCTTTTATCCGTTCTCGAGATATAAAGAAAAAAGTGATTTTTTAATTTTTTGAAAAAGTGCTATTTTTTAGATTCAAGAAGGAGAAAAAGTTTCAATACATCAATTTTTTTTAAATGTCTTGATTTTCCTCTCTGGAAAAATTTGTTGCAAACATTTTAAGATATTAACTGTTAAATTATCTTTTTCCATTTTTGAGTTAGTCAAAAAACAAATTTGTCAATTTTTTTTTGTAATTTTTAAATTTTGATAAAAAAGTATGCAAAGATAAAACTGTTTCAATATAAATTGTTTACAGAAACTATGTAAAATTTAATTCTCTATCGAATGACATATAGATCGTCTTAATACCACTATCCGTTCTTGAGATACATCCCATTAAGTATCAAAATTCCAAAATTGCTACTTCTATTTTTCTCTTAATAATGATTTTTCTATTCAAAATTTCACATATATATCTAATTTTTAATGCTTATTACATCAAAACAATTAAAATTACAAAAAAAGGTTTGATTCGTAGAAATATATAAGTTATCGAAAATTTCCCTATATATTAGAGGAAAAAATTACCTTTTAAAATGGTTTTCGTTTTATTTACTTCTTTTATAAAATAAAAAATTTATTCTAATATGCTGATTAGAAAAAATAAGTATTAGTTTTATCTGAATTTTCGTTCTTAAAATAGTCAATTAAACATGAAAGACAATTTTAAAAAATTCTTAACACAGTAATATAACATTTTCTATGTAACATATATAAAAAAAGTAGAGAATTTGTATGATTTTTAGATACTAGGAATTTAAAATATTATAAAAATTTATTTTTGAATCAAAAAAAAGAAATCAACAAATTAATGGAGTTATATAAGAAATATTCTTAACAATTAAACTTAAAAAAATGCTCGAAAATTTATCATATTCAAAAGATACATCATCGTTTTTTATTTGATATAAAATTTAAATCATTTTACTTTAAATAGTTTTGTATACTACACGCGACTTATACAATAGCCTAAAAAAATAAATCATTATATCGCGTAAAATAAAGTCCACTTAATTAATTATATTTTTGTAAGCTGAGATGTCCAATCATACTATCAACTCAAAGCATGAAATAATCTTACTAGACATTACCAAATTATTTGCTAAATAATTGACTAGCATATTTTAATGAAAAAAATAATATACATAAGTTTCGCAAAATGGCATATTTTTACCAAAAAAATAGTTTGTGAAGTTGCATCTTTACAAATCTTCAAAAATTGCTACTATGGAAAATATCAACATATATTAGAAGAGAAAATTTCGTTTAAAAATTATTTACGATTTTGAAAGTTTTGATAATTCATATATATAGTACTTTAAAAATCTTAACAAACTGTAGAATATCATATCATTCTTAAGTCTTTTTCTTAAGATATACTCTTTCAAACTTGGACAAAAGGTAAATATAGCCACCTATCTTTGGTATTTAAAATAGTTATTTTGATCTAAAACTTTGCAGAAGCATGTAATTTTAGATGTAGAACATGTCTTTAAAAAAGTTTTTGATTCTATTTTTTTGTTCTTGAGATATCGAGATTTCTCAAGAATGCCTTTTTGCAAAAAAATTTTACGATTTCAAAACGGATTATCTCAGTACAGAATAAAATTTTTGAAAAACAAAAAAAACCCATCTGCGAGTTTATTTTGTCTATATTTAAAGTATAATTCCAAAAAAATTAATAAAGTTTGAGTATGAGTTTTGTGTTGCAAAGTGATTACAAAAATATTGAAAAAATGAAATTCGTGTGTTTATTCAAAAATAAATATTTAAAAACTTCTTAATTTCACATAGCTTCATTTACAACGTTTTTGCAGTAAAACATTCTGTATCAAATGGTATATATATAAGCTTTATCCGATCATTTATTATCGAGATATTTTTAATTATATTTTATCTGTTTTTTTTTTTAAAAAAAATTTTAGAAAATGAACATGTATTAGCACAATCTCAAAATTGTCCGAGGAAACCTTTCTGCGCTTATTATAAGATATTAATGATAAAATTTATTCTAATCCATTCTTGAAATAATCTGAAATAACCTATGAAAATTTTCAAGATTTTTTGCTCAGTAACGTTTTCTTAACATGCATAATAGGAAAATTCTTAAATTTCAAACTAATTATTTAGATAAATAACAAAGAAAACCAAGAAACGCAACTTTTAGAGGAATAAAAATAGCAATGAAATAATCAAAAAAGACATTGTAACTAAATCTAAAATCACTTTCAAAAATAAAGATTCATTTGTAAATAAGAAATAAGAAAACAATGCTTATTTAAAAAATTTTAATATTATATTAACACATTTTATCCTTTACAAATATATACGTAGAGTGAGAAATTAAGACAAAAAAAAACTTTAAATTTCTTTTAAAGTATTTTTAAGAAAATGAAATAAAAACATGTAGAAATCATCTCAGTACGAAGTTGCATTTTTAACATATATGAATGTAAAAGGTACTAAATATAAAACATATATTATTCATTGTTTTAATAGTTGATATTATACACATAGATGTAATTTTAAATGTTTATTGCCTATAACAATAAAATTAATCAAAAAAGGTCTAATTATTGAGAATTATTAAGTAATCGAAAATTCCCCTTTATTTTAAAAAAGAAGTTTACCTCTTAAAAGAAGTTAATTTGTATACACTTTTTGAAATTAGAATAAAAATTATATTTTAAGATTCTGAAAAAAATAAATATTAACTTCATTTGAATTTTTACTTTTGAGATACATATATTTAAGTGAGAATAATATCGAAATTTGTAATCCCCCAAAATAAAAATTTACAAGAACAACTTATTCTTTTAAAGAAAATCAAAAAACAAATGTTCATTAAAATCATTGGATTAATTGTTTTAAACAATTTTAAATATCAATTTATATTTCTAAAAATATAATATATATGATAGGTGAAAAAATTTATTATTGTTTAATTATATGTAACTTTTATGTCAATTAAAAGTTTTTTTAATCAGTACAAGATATGATAATTATTAAGAAATGATAAGAAATATTAAAATCAAATTTTATTTGGCTACTTGAGATTTATTAAATCCTTTTTTGAATATCATATATCCTAGAATAGAAAAATTTTTTTCTCCAAATCTTCTTATGTTAAAATAATCTAAACTAAAATGTTTAAAAATGCCGCAATCTAGCTACGCTCAGTTAAATTGTTTATAAATTTATGATATAGCGAGACCATACTTATTTTTTATAAAATGTAAAAGTATCTAAAAATTTTGTCATGCTTTGTAAAAATCAGAACAAAAATTAAGCTAAATTTCTAAGTCGAAATTATTCATAAATGGATTTAAAAATTAAATTTTGTAGTATTTTATTAAAAAACATCACCAATACTTTGATTTGAATATATTTTTATTTTTTTTAAAGCCTAAATAAATTTTTTTATACGAAAAGTTTCCGAGTAATTATTTTGATTTATTTTTAATCTTATCAACTTAGAGAAACAGAGAAATATTTTTATCATTTTAAATATATTAGAAATTTGTATTTTAATTTATATAATACATTTTTTAAAGTTTTTTTCCAAAAAAAAACAACAAAATAATAAGTATGCATTAAATTGATAGAATTGTATTTTATTATGTAACCAAAATATGAAATTACAAAATAACAATCGCTAAAATTAAATATTTTCAGTTAAATAATTATGAAATACTCATGACTAGCGTTAAGAATTATTAAAATTTTAAAAAATATATGCATGTAGCGACGAGCGAAGCGAGGCTACTGCTTGTGTCTTATCAATCACCAAAAGTTTCATTTTTTTAAATTGTTACAACAAATCTTTTTAATCATGAAAACTTTTTTAAAGTTGTAAATTAATTTTTGAACTTGCACAACAAAGAAAAGCATATACAATGAAAAAAGCTAAAAAAGTAAATTTGAAAAATAATATTGAATAAATTTCTCATTTTTACAGGTTGCATAATGTTATTTTTATAAAAAAAAGAACTTCTTATTATTAATTTTATTTCAAAATTTATAATGTAATAAAAAATGGTTTCGTAAACATTAACATGGAACATTTTTATTACATAAACTGCATTAGTAATTTCATTTGAAACTAATAAATGTATTTTAGATAATACCAATGTGTAAAAATTACATAAATCATTTTGACAATTAATACTGATGTCAGTTTTATGCAAACTACAAAAATTTTTATAACAAACTACTTTTTTCACTTTTAATAATTTTGATAAGTGTCCATTTAGAAAACACGTGGTACTCTATTTGTTCTAAAAGTGATTGATCAAAATTGAACATTTTAGAATTCTGTGTAAACATTTTTCGATTTTTTTTTTTAAATTTGAAATTTAATTAAAATTTAAAAGTAGAACTACACTTATCGATTGGGCTAATATGTATTTATCTATATTTCGATAGAACAAAATACATACTAAATCGGCTTAGTGTAACTTTACTTAAAATTAATACAACCATAATTAAAAAACAATGATTAAAAATAGATGTTTTTATTCATCGTAAAAATAAACATTTTAAATATGAAAATGTAAATTATTATATTATACATTATTCGGAATAGTATGCTTTTTGTTTGAATTTTTACTCTGAAATATACAAATTCAACGTGTGCTTTTTAACAAAATATTACTATTTGGCAATTATCGATGATATGATAATATATATAAAAAGCTTTAACGAAGATATAATATCACTAAATTTTCATTTTTTAAAAAAAACATTAAAAATGATTTTTAAGTTATATTTCACTATATTAATTTCTTTTTTGGTTGTATTTATTGAAGGTGCTAAAAAAAAATTAAAATGTGGAGCAAATATGGAAAAAAAGAAATGTCATGCTTGTACTGACACATGTGCTTTTACTAAGTCAATTCCTCCAAAACCCCTTAAAAAATGTTATGAAAAAAAAGATAAAAAATGCAAGAAAAACAAAGGTTTTGTTTGTGTCTGTAAGAAGGGTTTCTACTTGAATGATAAAAACAAATGTGTCAAAAAGAATGAATGTTACGGTAAACCACCAACAACCAAGAAACCAAAACCAATTGCACCTAAATGTCCTAAGAACGAGTATTGGGCTATTTGTGGAAATTTATGTGAACCAAAGTGTTCTGATGATCCCAATAAAGAAAAAAAAGTGTCCTTTTGTATGCTATAAAGGAACATGCAAATGTGAGGAAGATTACGTTCGTGATCAAATAACTGGCAATTGCGTTAAACGTAAGGACTGTACAAAAACATCAACACCATTGCCACCAACTACACCTATATGTAAAGAGAACGAGCATTTCGAAGATTGTGCAGATTCTTGTATAATTACATGCGATAATTACCACAATCCACCACAAATATGCCCCGAAGATTGTCTAGTTGGTTGTGTGTGTGATAGAGGATACATTCTTGACACACAAAATAAAAAATGCGTTTTTGCTGAAGATTGTCCATCTAATACAACATTGAAATGTCCAAAGAACGAGCGTTTTAACAAATGTGGAACTGCTTGTCCAATTACATGCAATAATTATTACAATCAACCAAAAGAATGCACGTTGCAATGTGTAGCTAGTTGTGAGTGTTATGAAGGATACATTCGTGACAAAAAAACTAACAAATGCGTTCTTCCTTCTAATTGTTCTCCTGATACAAAATACGAATGTCCAAAGAATGAACATTTCGAAAATTGTTCAACTGCCTGTCCTATTACATGCTCTAACTATAATAATCCACCAAAAGAATGCACTTTCCAATGCCGCATAGGTTGTGTATGTAATAAGGGCTTTGTTCGTAACGAAAAAACACAGCAATGCGTTAAATCTTCTGATTGCTCATCTGGAACAACAGTTGAACCTCAAACTACTCCAGTTTGTTCAAAGAATATGGTTTACACAAAATGCAAGTCTGCTTGTCCACCAAGATGTGGAATTCCTGCAAATGTTACAAGCATTTGTACAAAAGAATGTGCTGGAGAAGGTTGTGAATGCCGTGAGCCATTTGCTTTGGATGAATTCGAAAATTGTGTCAGAAGAGAAGAATGCAAAAAGCCTTCAAAAGGAGGATATTATATCATTCATATGTTACGCAAAACTGTTACATCTATGTATACGCTTATTTTTAGACATTAATTTGCTTAAAAATTAAATTTTATATCTATGACATTTAAGTGAGATAAACAAAAATTTTTATTTTACTTTTGTCATATATCTAGGGAGAATTCTCTACTACTGCATTCTTATCTTTTTAATTTTAAATAAAATTTTTGATTAATTTATACATTGTGTAAAAAACAAATCAAAATACAAGTTGTCACAAATTGATGCACTCTTTTTAAAATTTTATTAACTCTTTTTATTTAAACTGACTTAAATAAGTTTTTAATCAAACTGTAGCTAAGATCTAAATTATTTATTGCAACGAAAAAGTTCTTTCATTTTTTAATTTGTTTTAAGCAAAATTGAACTAAGATGGTAGAAAAGGTTTTAGATTTTTTTTTTAAATTATATTAAATTTTAAAAAATACAAAGTTGTCAAATTAACATTATTCTCATTCAAATACGATTTAAGTCTTGTTTCTTATTCTAGAAAACCTTTCTCCGGAATTTTATTATAATCATTTATCGCTTCAAAAGCTTTCTTAATTTTTTTATTTGATTCTTCCTTATTTTCACCTTGTGTGCTGTGTACGGACAATTTTACATAATTTTAGAAGGAAAATTTTATTAGAGTTAAATCAAATAATCTTGAAGATCGAATCAAAAATGTTTATTTCTTTAGATAAACACTATTCAAAGATTAATTTTAATTTTCGAGAACGATTGTTTTTTAAATCTTTCTAAAAACTTTTACAATATACAAAATTCCAAGGTCTTAGCTACATATTAATAAAAAATTTATTAAAATCGGTTGGAAATTAACAGAGCTATAAAATTATAAAAAATACACATGTTTGTAACACCACGTAAATAATTGTTTAGCTATTATTTTCTAACGTTCGATAATTTTATTTTCTATGATTTTTGAAAGATAAAATCACTACCTTCACTTCAACAATAATTTGCAGAATTTAAGTACACAGCTTTCTTTGAGCGATGAATTTATTCACCGATATATTCTTAGTATAATTGTTATTTTTAAGCATGTATTTCTAACAATTCATAACGATAGAAAAAAAATACCAATTCAAGTAAGAGATGAAGAGAAAATTAAAAATATTTATCTCTTAAATTCGCCACACTTTTGATTCTTTAAATTTGTGAGAAGTACTATTTCCGCTTCCAAGTCTCTCAATAGATTTAACAACACCTATACTTTCAATAAATTTTTCAAAAACAACATGTTCGCCATCCAACCTTATTTGTTTCAATAGTTGTAATAAAGATTTGTCATCCATAAATAAATTTCCGATATTATCCATTGTTTAAAATCCTGGTGAAGATTAATTAAAAGTAAAATTTTCATCAGCAGATTTACTTTATGGGTAAATTTAATTTCAATACAATTTCAAAGTCAAATTTACCACCCTAAAGTAACACATATAATTAATATACAAGATGGTTTACATAAAACTCCCCAGTAATTTTCATATGCGGTTCTGCGTGTAGATAAGCTACAAATATAGTATTATACTTTTTTTGCAACTGAGATATATATAATGCTAAATATTAAGATTCATAACGAAATTTGGATTCTGAAGGGAGTTATAGACATTCAAATTTTGGATGCATTTTTCAACTTTAAGCTTTTGTAACTGTTTTATTTAAAAAGCTTTTTTAAATATTGTTGCAGATTCCGAAAGTACAAAGTCTTTTGTATTAAGTTTCAAAAAACTATAGAAATTGAAGTCCGATAACTATGTTAAATTTTAAAATAAAGTTTTAAATCTCGATTTTTGTCAAAAAATAGATGTTTTTAAAATAAAAATTTTATTTGAGTAATAAATTTTTTGGGTTGACGACTCTATAATAATATATAACAATACAATAACATATAAAACCATTATTATAAAATGAAATTTACTGAGAAATGACAATTAAACCTTTTCTTTAAGTTTATATAGTAAATTTAATCCCTTCACTGTCATTAATATTATCACGTTATGTAATTTTTTAAAGATTTTTTAATATTCTGATAGAGTAAGCACAGCTCTATCGAAAAAGTATATTACCGTTTAGAACGATTGACTTTGAAATAAGTTATTATTTGCCAAAGTCGACTTTTTGACACATATATTTAATAATTAAAATACAAAAAAAATAATGCTTTTTTAGATCTTTAAGATATTATAACAGCAAAAATATTGCTACATTTGCACACTAGTTAACAGATTATTATTTATTTGTACATACTTTTTTCTAAAGAATTGTAATATTGACTGTCATTCATATTTTAAGAAAAAATAATTTTTTCAATATTTTTACACTATTTACTGTCATTTCATGCTATTTTGTATAGATATTACCCTGTAAAAACAATTTTAATGTGTTTTTTCAATTTGTCGTATATTTATTTATTATTTCATACCCTTTTTTTCAAACATCAAACAGTAATAATAAAGATAAGATAATCTTTTTAAATACTTTTGCAAATAAAATATAATTCGTATTTAAAAATTTTAAAAAAAATTGATATATTTTCATTTTTTACTAAAGTTATTCTAAAAAATAGTCAATTTTTTACTATTCACAATTTTCTTTAAACATAGTCAAATTCAGTGTTACTATGCTTATTCGAAAGAACCTTGCTTACTCTGTCAGAATATTAAAAAAAAATTTTTTTAAAAATCTACCTAATTAAAGTTTTATTTTTTTAAAAATATCGATTTTTAACCATTATTTAAAAATTTAACATAGCTGTCGGACTTCCCTTTCTATAGTTTTCCGAAACTTAGTACAAAAGACTTTGTACTTTTAGAATCTGCAACAATTTAAATACTTTTTTTAAAATTAAGCATTTACAAAAGCTTTGTTAGAGATTTATGTGTCAGCATACAATATTTTTAAACAGAATAAAAAACAATAATAATAAAAACAATTACAAACGTTGTTATATATAAACTTAATACCAATCAATCGCATCAAGCTTAAAATCGAAAAATGCTTTCAAAATTTGAAGACCTATAACTCTATCTAGAACCCAAATTTCGTTGTAAAATATTTATTTTAGCATTATATGTATCTTAGTTACAAAAAAAGTATAATACTACATTTGTAGCATATCTACGCACGAAGCTACATATGCAAATGTCTGGAAAGTTTTATGTGGGCTATCCTATATTTCCTGTAAAATACTTAAATAATAGATTGTGGAATAATTTATAAATGTTGAAACTTTTTGATGTAATTATCCTTTTGATTATTTTTCTCCTGTACATAATCTACTTAAATATTTAATTTTTTGGAATGAAATTTTTATTCAAATAAAGACAATTCGTAAAATTTTTTTAATTTAAATAACAATATCAAAATACACCATTGGTCATTGACATTTTTATTTTACAATCTAAAAATTTATATAATTAAATTAATCTTTTACTTTAGTAAACTTTAAACTTTTTATCATTTTTATCAGAACTTTTCTTTTTACTACACACAGAGACAATCTCATCATTTTCTTTCCCAAAAACATTATTCAAATTTAACTATTTATATCATTTTTTTTCCTATCCAATCATTTTGTTTCCTATTCAATCATTTTCTTAACTAAAAAATCATTTTGTTTTCTATTTAACCATTTTGTTTCCTAAAAAATTATTTTCTTCCCTGTGCAATCATTTTTTTTCTCTGAAAACTTTTATTTTGAATAAAATTAATTAAAAATATTATTTTGTTAATATTATCTTTTCACGTTTATTAGCTTAACATAAACAATTAAAGTATAAAACATTCCAGACTAACAGTCATTGAGGATTACTACTATATTTTTGAAATAATTAATTAAAAACCAAAGAAGAATTCCAGAAATTTTTTGTTAATGATTTTTTTATTGTTAGATAGATTATATACTTCAAAAGCTTATGTATGACAGTTTATTTTGTTTGAACAATAGAATATCAAAAACTTTATCAAAATAAGTTGTTTAATTCTAATCGTAAACTTATTTGTATAAAGCAAGCTAAGCTAACTGAGGAGTATAACAATATAAATTTTTTACAAAAAGTAAAAAAGTTATAATACTCAGAAATGTGATAATATTTTAAAGGTAAAAAAACAGTCTTAATAAAAATGTTCATATCCTTATTCTGATTATTTATAAATTTTATTTCAAAATAAAAAGTTTTTTATATAAGAATAAGATTAAGCTTTACAATAATTTATTTCAAATGTAGATATATAGTGTTTAATTACTATCACCAATGATAAAAAATATATTTCAAATAAAAATATTTATAGTTTTAAATCGCATATTGATATGAATTGTATATAAAAAAAATTATTTTTTAATTATTGTAAGTTATATTGTTATTAAATTATTTTATGATCAATTATACATTCAAGAAAAAAAAATGATTTTTTAGGAAGAAAAATAATTTGTTGGAAAAAAAAAGATTTTTTAAAAAAGAAAATGATATTTTAGGAAAAAAAATAATTTTTTAGAAACGTAAATAATATTTTAGGAAAGAAAATGATATTTTAGGCAAGAAAATGATATTTTAGGAAAGAAAATGATTTAATAGGAAAAAAAATGATATGAATGGGAAAGAAAGCGATTAGACAGGAAAGAAAGTGATTGGATAGAAAAAAAAATGATTGAATAGGAAAGAAAATGATTGGACAGGAAAGAAAATGATGAGATTGTCTCTGTGTGTAATTAGTAAAAAATAGTTTAAAAAAATTAAACTTAAAAACATTTTCTTGAACTACAGGTTTTCGATATTGAAAACCCAATTTTTTTTTATTAAAAAAAATAAATTTAAATAAAGAATCTGTTAAATCATCTTTCTCAATAAACAAGCAATTTATAAATGTCTTATTAATCACCAAAAGTTTTATTTTTTTAAATTGTTACAACAAATCTTTTCAATCATGAAAAATTTTTTAAAATTGTAAAGTAATTTTTTTAACTTGCATAACAAAGAAAAGCATATACAATGAATAAAGCTAAAAAAGTAAATTTGAAAAATAATATTAAATAAATTTCTCATTTCTATAGGTTGTATAATGTTATTTTTATAAAGAAAAAAGAACTTCTTATTATTAATTTTATTACAAAATTTTTAATGTAATAAAAAATGGTTTCGTAAACATTTACATGAAACATTTTTATTACATAAACTGCATTAGTAATTTCATTTGAAACTAATAAATGTATTTTAGATAATACCAATGTGTAAAAATTACATAAATTATTTTGGTAATTAATACTGATGTCAGTTTTATGCAAACTACAAAAATTTTTATATCAAACTACTTTTTGTACTTTTAATAATTTTGATAAGTGGCCATTTAGAAAACACGTGATAGTCTATTTGTTCTAAAAGTGATTGATCAAAATTGAACATTTTAGGATTCTGTGTTAACGTTTTTCGATTTTTTTTTAAATTTGAAATATAATTAAAATTTAAAGGTAGAACTACATTTGTCGATTGAGCTAATATGTATTTATCTATATTTCGATAGAACAAAATACATACTAAATCAGCTTAGTGTAACTTTACTTAAAATTAATACAACGATAATTAAAAAACAATGATTAAAAATAGATGTTTTAATTTATCGTAAAAATAAACATTTTAAATATGAAAATGTAAATTATTATATTATACATTATTCGGAATAGTATACTTTTTGTTTGAATTTTTACTCTAAAATATACAAATTCAACGTGTGCTTTTTAACAAAATATTACTATTTGGCAATTATCGATGATATGATAATATATATAAAAGCTTTAACGAAGATATAATATCATTAAATTTTCATTTTTTAAAAAAAAACATTAAAAATGATTTTTAAGTTATATTTCACTATATTAATTTCTTTTTTGGTTGTATTTATTGAAAGTGCTAAAAAAAAATCAAAATGTGGAGCAAATATGGAAAAAAAAAAATGTCCTGTTTGTACTGACACATGCGCATTTTATCTATCAATGCTTGCACCATCTGTTAAAAAATGTTATGACAAAAAAAATAAAGAATGCAAAAAAAACAAAGGTTCTGTTTGTGTCTGTAAGAAGGGTTTCTACTTGAATGATAAAAACAAATGTGTCAAAAAGAATGAATGTTACGGCAAACCATCAACAACCAAAAAACCAAAAACAACCACACCTAAATGTAAAAAGAATGAGGTTTGGGATAGTTATGCAGATGGGTGTGAAATAAAGTGTTCTGATGACCCCAAAAGAACCAAAACTTGTTATAATCTACCCCCCGACTCAGGAGCATGCGTATGTAAGAAAGGTTACGTTCGTGATGAAGTAACTGGCTATTGTGTTGAACGTAAGGACTGTACAAAAACATCAACACCATTGCCAACAACCATACCTAAATGTAAAAAGAATGAGGTTTGGGATAGTTGCGGAAATTTGTGTGAACCAAGGTGTACTGATGATCCCAATGAAGAAAAGTTGTGTCCTTATGTATGCAATCCAGGAGAATGTGTATGTAACGAAGGTTACGTTCGTGATGACGTAACTCTTGAAATGTGTTAAACGCGAAAAATGTACAAAAACATCAACACCATGGCCATCAACTACACCTGAATGTGGTAAGTACGAGGAATTCAATAAATGTGGAACTGCTTGTCCAATTACATGCAGAAATTATTACAATAAACCAAAAGAATGCACTTTGCAATGTGTAGCTAGTTGTGAGTGTTAATGAAGGATACATTCGTGACGAAATAACTCGTCAATGCGTTTCTCCTTCTGATTGTTCACCTAATACGAAATACGAATGTCCAAAGAATGAACATTTCGAAAATTGTTCAACTGCATGTCCTATTACATGCTCTAACTATAATAATCCACCAAAAGAATGCACTTTCCAATGCCGCATAGGTTGTGTATGCAATGAGGGCTTTGTTCGTAACGAAAAAACTCAGCAATGCGTTAAATCTTCTGAATGCTCATCTGGAACAACAGTTGAACCTCAAACTACTCCAGTTTGTTCAAAGAATATGGTTTACACAAAATGCAAGTCTGCTTGTCCACCAAGATGTGGAATTCCTGCAAATGTTACAAGCATTTGTACAAAAGAATGTGCTGGAGAAGGTTGTGAATGCCGTGAGCCATTTGCTTTGGATGAATTTGAAAATTGTGTCAGAAGAGAAGAATGCAAAAAGCCTTCAAAAGGAGGATATTATATCATTCATATGTTACGCAAAACTGTTACATCTATGTATACGCTTATTTTTAGACATTAATTTGCTTAAAAATTAAATTTTATATCTATGACATTTAAGTGAGATAAACAAAAATTTTTATTTTACTTTTGTCATATATCTAGGGAGAATTCTCTACTACTGCATTTCTTATCTTTTTAATTTTAAATAAAATTTTTGATTAATTTATACATTGTGTAAAAAACAAATCAAAATACAAGTTGTCACAAATTGATGCACTCTTTTTAAAATTTTATTAACTCTTTTTATTTAAACTGACTTAAATAAGTTTTTAATCAAACTGTAGCTAAGATCTAAATTATTTATTGCAACGAAAAAGTTCTTTCATTTTTTAATTTGTTTTAAGCAAAATTGAACTAAGATGGTAGAAAAGGTTTTAGATTTTTTTTTGAATTTTAATAAATTTTAAAAAATACAAAGTTGTCAAATTAACATTATTCTCATTCAAACACGATTAAAGTCTTGTTTTTTAATTTAGAAAACTTTTCTCCAGAATTTTATTATAATTATTTATCGTTTCAAAAACTTTCTAAATATTTTTATTTGATTCTTCCTTATTTTCACCTTGTGTGCTGTGTACGGACAATTTTACATAATTTTAGAAGAAAAAATTTATTAAAGTTAAGTCAAATAATCTTGAAGATCGAATCAAAAATATTTATTTTTTATTGATAAACACTATTCAAAGATTAAACATGATTCTTGAGAACGATTGTTTTTTAAATCTTTCTAAAAACTTTTACGATATACAAAACTCTAAGGTCTTAGCTATATATTAATGAAAAATTTATTAAAATCGGTTGGAAATGAACAGAGCTATGAAAATATAAAAAAATACACATGTTTGTAACACCACGTATATAATTGTTCAGCTATTATTTTCTAACGTCCGATAATTTTATTCTCTATGATTTTTGAAAGAAAAAATCTATACTTTCACAGAAACACAAAACGTAGATTTTTTGTTCTAAAGGATCATTTTTTGTCCACAGTTCATTATCTGTCCTATGAAAAAAATTATATTTAAATTTTTAGATAATTTTAAAAATTAATTTTGACCGCTAACGTAATGCGATTTAAATTTGTCCACTAAAATTCATAATAAATAAGCGAAATTTTTTTAGATGACTCATAACAATTACTTTTAGTTATTTCAATGACACTTGAAATTTCATGACAAAAACAGTTTTACTTGTACTGTTTTTTACTATATAAAAAATAAATAAAACATTTTTTTCTTATAGATGTTCACACAGAGACAATCTTATAATTTTCTTTCCTATTTATATCATTTATTTTCTTGGATGTATATTTGTTCATAAAATATTTAAATAACATTATAATATACAATAATTAAAGAGTAACTTCTTTTATAACTAAAAAGTGTACAAGATGAATAAGTTATAGTTGAAAAAAATGTAATTATCTAGATATTTTGTTTACGCATTTATAAGATTTTAAGTAATAATTTAATGAAATAAAAAAATTGTTAAACAATTTAGTTAGTGTAAAAAAAGTAAATAAAAATAAATTTTTTGATACAAAATTCATATCAATATGTGATTTAAAACTATAAATATTTTTACTTGAAATATATTTTTTATCATTGATCGTAGTAATTAACATTATAAATCTACTTTTAAAATAAATTCTTATAAAGCTTTATTTTATTCGTGTATAAGACAACTTTTTTTTTAAAATAATATTTATAAATAATTATAATATAGATATGAAAATTTTTATAAATTCCATTTTTTTAACTTAAAATATTATCAGATTTTTGAGTGTAATAACTTTTTTACTTTTCGTAAAAATTTATATTGTTATACTCTTCAATTAGCTCGGCTTGCTTTATACAAATAAGTTCACGATCCGAATTAAACAACTTATTATAATACAGTTATTGATATTTTATTGCTTAAACAAAATAAACTGTTACGCAGAAGCTTTTGAAGTATGTAATCTATCTAACAATAAAGAAATTATTAACAAAAATTACCGGACATTTATCTTTAGTTTTAAACTATTTATTTTTAAAATATAGTAGTAATTCTCAATAGCTGTTAGTTTATAATATTTTATACTTTAATTGTTAATGTTTGTTATACATCGGTATAACATAAAATCATAATATTGAAATATGAAATTTAAATAATAGATTAATAAATTTGATTATATAATTATTATAAATAAGGTTTTTTCCTTTATAATAATATAATAAAGTCTTTTAATTGATTGTGTTTTATTTGTTTTGGCATAACAATGTTAAACTATTAAATGTAAAAATATAATACTTACAGAATAACAATTAAAATTAATTTTATTTAAAATTAAAGTTTTCATACAAAAAAAATGATTGGATAGGGAAAAAAATGATATAGATAGTTAAATTTAAGTAGTGTTTTTGGAAAAGATTTTGTTCTTAGAGAAATTGCAATGTATTTTTAATGTTTTTTTTTATGTTTTTCGGTGATTTTTTTTATATTATTTACACTTTTTATCTTGTATAATAGGTTTAGTTCTTAACTACATCTCTATGTATTTTTAATTTTTTTTATGATATTTTAGTATATTTTGTTTTTTAAAAAATATTAACTTTATCGATTCCACTTTATACACTATTTTTAAGAAAATCGCAATACGTTTTTTATTTATCTATTATTTTTTAAGAAATTAAATCATTAAATACTAATGTTATTAATTCTAATAGTAATTTAATTTTGTTTATTGTTTACTTTATTTTTTACTGATAAAAATTATAATTTTTAAAATGTAGTATTACTAAGAATAACATTGGAGGCATAGTAAAATTTTAAGACGATAATGTTTTTTTAACATTGTCACTTGTAAAATAAATCTAATTTTGAGTAAATAACTACAATTTTATTCGTTTTATAGTTGAACATGTTTGTAAAATGAAAATATTAGAATAATTTTTAAACATGCAACTAAAAAACATAAGAAAAAAGTTTTAAAGATTTATTTTCAAATAAACTTTCTATAGATGGTTGTCCCCTAAAATTAAAAACGAATGTCGATATTTGTAATGCCATTTCAAAAAAATAAACAGAAGAATTATGTAATGAGGGCTTAAATTTCGTCTCTAATGTAACTTTTTTAGCTGGTTGTTAATATCTCAAAGCAATATCAACAATATATAAAAGACAAAAGAAATGATTACAAAATTGAAAAGATATTGTTAAAATAGTGTAGACATTGAAAATATTGGCCATTGGTTTTCTCTTGATAATTTTTTTATAGTTTTGATCGTGTTATAAATAAAAAGCATGCAGCTAGAAGCATACCTTGAAGTGTTTGTTGAAAACCAGAAGAATGTATACACGATGAGTATAATACTGATTGAGAATAAACTGATACCAAAGCATTTAAAGCGGGAATTTTAAACATCTGTAATGTAACTTACATGAGCACACCTTCCTTACTATATAATATTACAAATAAAAGCAATTGAAATAAATTTCGATGTAAAGGGAGCAGCGATAAAACATCACTAAGTTTGACAATTAAAGATTTTTTTAAATTTAAATTTTTCAATAAATTTGTGAAATTATTTCTGTTATTTGTGCATTTGTTTATGATATGGGTAATCTGGAGGTAACGTTTTCTTAAGAATTCAGAAATTTGTGAAGATGGTACAGGTTTTTGCCTTGCAACTGGAAATTCTCCGTTGTTTGCTTTTGTGACATTGAAAGAATGGAACAAAAGAGCAACACCAACATGGAAATGTTTTAATACACCCACATCATAAGTTCCATCACCACACATAAATGTGACATATCCTTGATTTTTAACCCCATTAATTACTTGTTCTTTTTGTTTTGGTCCTATTCGTGCATAAATCTTTATATTTTTTAAACTTTTTCTTAGAAACATACATTTTTATTCATATGGACATGCAAAACCATTTCCAGTGACACATAATTCATAAATATTAAAGAATTGGTAAGATTTATTTTTAACTTGCTCTTTTTTTGTTTCATCAACTAATTGCCATTACCATTCATCACTTTTGTTTTGCAAAATTATAATTTCTTTCCCTTCTTCTGTGAATTTTAATTCTTTAGATACATAACAAGCGGTTAGTGGATTTTCTCTCTTTTATCATGACAACACTATGACATGTTCCCTTAATTTCTTTAACCATAGCTTTCGAGTCTTTTTATAATGAACAAGAAATAAACAAAAAACCAGCAAACGTTAGTCCCTTTTCTAATTCATCTCTTGAAATATGTTTAATATTATTTTTATCTAAATTTCCTAAGCTAGAATAACCAAAGGGAAACACATGGTAACCTTTTTGAGCTAATGATTTGTATCCCTCAACATAACCTTCTGGAATAGAACTGAACATACTTTCTAAGACTTCTGGCGCATCTTTAACTGCAGTAATCATAATTGGTTCACTACCCGGAGGTGTATATTCACAACAACTATTATTCTTTTAAGTTGACTACTAAAATGATATCTTTGAAAAATTCTGATAGCTGGGACTTTTCCACTACTTGGAGAAACCAAATCATTTTCACAATATTCCAATCTACCTAATTTAATATTGCTTTTTTAAGTGAATCACCTGCTAATTCTTTATCAAACATTATCAATAAATGACATGAAGCCAACACTCTTAATGTAACATCATCTATACTATTCTTAAATGATATTTTTTTCCTTTAATCTATAATGCCAATACTATCGACTAAAAGATTGTCAGCTGTAAGAGTACCAGTTTTATCAAAACAGCAAACATCTATTTTTTCAGCAAATGAAATTTAAAATGGATCAGTACAGAAAATTCCTAATTTTTGTAAAGCGACTAATGAAATATTTAATGCTAAAGACAATTCTAACTGAAGTTCTTGGGAGCACAAGACTAGTAATGATCAAAGAAAATCAACAAGTGTTTGAAACTTATTATAATTTTCTTCTAAACTCCTTGTTTGTTAAAAATGAATTGCTGCAGAATTGCAAAAATATGATAAATGCAAATGTTTCAAGATTATTAGCAGCAACTATTTTAACACCAAACAAAATCGTTCTTAGCAAAGAATCTTGTGATGTACTAAAACCTGCTTGTAATACATAGCATAAATTTCATTAACAGGGAATCTTTAAAAAAAATCACCATTGGTTTTTTCATACTGTATGTTGGAAAATTTTAGTTCCACTACATAGTACGTGAATTTTCATATCCGCTTACTAATAAAAGTATCTATTTGGTTCTAATGTCTGTATGAATTCTTTTATTTGAGAAACACTCTCACCTATTAACATAGATTTATCCAATATACAACTTCCACGCAATAGTAATAAATCACAAGATACATTATTATCATTTAAACTCCAACCAATAGATACTAAATTATCAAAAAGCAATTGATCAAAATTAATTTTTACCCATTTCTTATTTCTATAAATATTAACTGGATAACGTTTGTTCCCCATATTTCTAATCATCGTTATATTCATCACTTGCTGTTTTACAATAAGCATTTCAAATATCGCTAACATACTTAGAGTAAACAATGAATAATAAACCAAATATTTAAACACTATAAACAAACGCAAAAAACTTGTAAAACAAAAAATTGAGCTGTAGCTCGTTCAGTAAATAGTTCCATAAATGAAGAAGTAACCATTTCCATTTTATTGTCTCTAAATTTTAATTTTGTTTCATTAATTATTTCTTCTAAAGCAAATCCGACCTAAGAATTAAAAAAACTAAAAGATCTATTATCATCAAATGTTAATTAATTAAATCACGTTTTATGGTATCATAAACATAAATAACCTTTTGAGAATCCACCCATGTTTAAATTTTACTATCATTAATATGTGATCTTTTAATAGAAACGATTTCAGACCATCCATTATTTGAGGTAAGGAAAATTTATGGATGTGTTGCAAATTTGATATTCTTTTCAGATGAACATGATACTAAATAATAAAATTTATTAAACCAAAATAAAAATAATTCTAAAAAAAACCTAAACTAAAAATAAATACACATAAAATAATTGTAAACATACTTAAATCATAAAAACACAAACTGATATAACAACAAATGTTAGCCAATATTTTTTATGACTGTAGTATGTATTTCATAATATTCCCGTCCCTAAATAGATAAATATCAATGATATTAAATGTAAATGTAGATAAATAGGCTTTATTTTGCAAGTTCTCATATATTCAACCAATCTATCAACAGTCATCTTATAAAAATGATTACCATTTTTACTTATAACTTATATTATCATATGTTTCAAACTGGGTTTTATAACCCTTTAAGATTTTACTTAAGTTAAGATAATACTTAGTGCAGTTGTTTTCCTTTAAAAACTTTAAATATCTAAAAGTTTTCACATAGTATCTTTTTTATTATTTTATTTTCACATAGCGGTTAAAAATATTTTAAAAATCACATTACTTTAAAATTAAAAAACATCTTATTTAATTTTATAGTCATCTATGTCGTCAAATTCGATTTCTTGTTCTTATCTTAATGTCTGTATGTTTTCTTCTCATTCTCTTTAACCTTGGCTCGAAATTAGCATATAGCAGTTGAGTTTTATCATTTAAAATTTTTATTTTTTGGAAAATGCTGAGACATTCTGAAGCATATTCTTTTACATATTGCGTTTTTTTTTTTAGAGAAATCTTCAGCTCTTTCCTTAAAAGTACGGACATTTGATAATATGGCATTGAGACATTTAATGTCCTAAAATATTTATATTAAAAATGTTTTTCAAAATTTATCATATTAAAGTAAATACTTTTTCCTTCTTTGTTAGAAAATTCCATTTTTTTTCTTCTATCTCCTTGTTATCATCTTTATCATCTTCTGGGAATTCTTCAATAATATCACCAAAGAGTTCCTAAAATGAAAAATAATTGGATCTTTAAATTTTAATATACCTTTGGTGTTTTGCTTCTAGTGTAGTCAGACAACTTCTTAAAAAAAGATTTAATATATTCTTTCTGTGCCTCCATTTTGTAATTTAACAAAAATAAAATTATTATATGAGGTATAAAAAAATATACTTAACACGCGACGATTTTAAAATTAAATTACTCAGTTACGTTTGTAAAAACAATAACTCGTTTACATATAAATTAAAAATAATTGTGAAATCAGATAAAAGAAAAATTTCTTAAAAAGAGTTTTTCCGTTTATGAACTAGTTTTGGTATAATATTCGATTTTCATTAAGAAAATTTTAAAATATATTGTGAAAAACTACATATATTAAATTATTGTGTAATTATGTATTACTAATAATTGTAATGTTTTATTTTTTAATAATCTCTCAAAGAAGATTTTTTCATCATAATATAAAGTATACTAAATATATTTACTTGTATAAATTTATTACTTCTTTCAATTTTTAATGTTGTAGTTGTTTCTGGTATTAAATTAGAACCATGTGTTATTAAAACTGTCCGTGAAAGTGCATCACCAGCAGAGAAAATTCATTTTATCTTTGAAGCTAGTGTCATGAAAAAATTTTACACTTCATTTATTGTTAAACTTTATGGTGTAGTTAGTGAAGGCCAATCTGTACTCGTCTATGTGGAGATGATAGAAAAAGAAAATTTAAAAGATATCCTAAGATCTTATAGACTAAATTCAGAAACTAATGTTGATTATAAATTTATACTATCATCACAGAAATTTACTAATTGGGCTGCACAAATAGCTGATAGTATGACATACCTTGAAAAGTTATAAATTTTGTCATAAAGATTTAGCTGCAAGAAATTGTTTAGTACATAGAGATGAAATAGTTGAAATTGGTGATTTTGATATGGCTAGATATATTTATTATCATGAGTACTATCAACCAACTGGTAAACGTCTCATTCCTGTTTGATGAATGGATTAAGGAAGTTTAAAAGATGGTAAATTTCTCGTTAAGTCAGATATTTGGTCCTATTGTATTGTTTTATATGAAATGTTAACATTAGCTTAACAGACATATGCTGCTTTAGATAATCCCCAAGTTTTTGAATATAATGTTAAGCCAAGGAAAGTTTTATCAGGCCTACAGGGATGTGCTGATTTCTGGCATCATACAATGAAGCATTGTTGGAGATACAACCCTAGTGATAGACCATCGTTCTTTCAAATTTTTATTTGTCTAGAATTACACACAACAGAAGACTTTAAACAACAATAATTTGTTTTGACTAATTATGGAAAACTTAAAATAAATATAAGATGGATCATGAATTTGATTTTACAGATGATGATGATAAGAATATGAGGAAAAGCATAATGAAGATGAGAAGAAGGAAAAGATAAAAGAGGTACATAATCATGATGGTAAAGAAGATGGTAGAGTAGATGATGATAAAGATGATGATGAGAATGAAAACAAAAATGAGAGTGATAGTGTGCTATCAGATCACAATTTTTCAAAATAAAAACAGTTGGAAATCACCTTGAAGTTATAGATGAAGATGATAAATCAGAAAATGTTTTTCTTGACCGTCCAAAGAAACATGTAAGAATACCAACACCAGATAATAATGCCTAATAATAAATAGGATTAATGCAATGGCGAATGTTAATAAGATTGAGTAATTAGAAAGGGTATGAAGTTTACTTCAATATGTAATTTAGATAAAATTTTTAAATTTTACTATTGTAAAAAAATAAAAAAAAAAATACTTACTTAATAAATGTGATTATTTAAAAAGAAAAATATTTTAATTTAAACATTATAAAAAGCTTTTTAAATAAAAAGCAAAGCTATTGTTTCACACAATGTGAATTGCACAAGGAGAAAAAAATTTATTTACATTTATTCATATATTAAAAATAATTCAAATGACGTTTTATTTTTGTTAATTAAAAGTATTATTAGTAAAACTTTATCACATAATAAACATTAAAAAAATATTTACTAAAATTATTAAATAAAATTTGGGAACTCCTGTCCTACTTTTTGGAGCATCTAAAAGAAGTATAAAATAATTTAAATTAATTTAACTTACGTCTTCAATGTCATTAGCTAAAATGTAATTCTCTTCTGAGTTATACAAGGTTGTTACATCATCTTCTTTTATTCTTCCAGTTCTTCTGACTCAATAGATAAAAGTTTTAAAATCATTTAGCAAATCAACAATCATAACGTGGTTCAAATCACTAATATCCATGCCTCTTGCTAAAACATTAGTGACAACCAAAACATTAATATTACCACTTCTTAATGCATTAAGAGCTTTTTCTCTATATTCTTGGTAATATTCACCATTTATTGGTAAAGCATTTATTTCTTTTGCGATAAATAAATATGCCAAAATGTCACTTGTTCTTTTCTTTCCAACAAGAACAAGTATTTTTCTGCTGGATAATCTGAAGTTATTTGCCATTTCATTATCTGCACTAATTATATCACCAAACATTCTATTTTTATTTACTCCCCAACGTAGATAAATGTGTGAATAATGTTTCTATTAACATGATTAAATCCGTTATTTCTAAAAGTAACGATATTTTTTTGATCTATTCACTAAAATATTGGTGTGGCTCTGGTGGGAATGTTGAAGAAAATAGTAAATTTTGCTTTGACATTAGTGAAACACATGATGGAGATTCCAAAATATTGGTAATATCATTGGCAAAGTTATATTCCATTAAACGATCAGCGTCATCTAAAACCACATAGCGGAGTTTGTTGAGGTGTTAGTATTCTTTAAAGAGGAATTCAGTTAAACGGCCTGGAGTAGTAACAAGTATATCACAACGACTATCATGTTCTCTTTGTAAGTAGCTACTACTTATTCGTTCATACAACTTGATACATCCGTATTGATATCTATCACAAAACTTTCTGACTTGTTCATGAATTTGAAGAACCAGTTCGCTGGTTGGAGCAATAATGACAGCAAAAGATACTCTTCCTTCTGATTTCAATTCAGTTTTTAACATGTCATCGATTATTGAAGCAAATATGCTCATATTTTTCCAGAAACAGATTCAAATTGATGAATTAAAACAAAGCTATTTGCAATTATGGAGATTACAATTGTCTGTGTTCTTCTTGTTTTTTTATATCCAGATTTCATTATTGCGTTTTGTAGAGTGGGATGGAAGAGCGCATCTCCCCATGTTTTTTAACACTCAGATACATCGATTGCTCCAGTGACAATAATCTTATTGTCAATCTCATCAAGATGGTTATAATATTCAGCATTTTTTCTGTCTTCTTCAAGAATAACATCACAGGAATAGTCAATAGCAATATAATTTCTACTAAAATTATTTCAAAGTCAATTTTTAAGTTATGTAATAAAAGCCTATAAGACATTCTTCCTGAACTTCTCATATTGTTTTGTGATGCATTTGAGGTAAATTGAGAAATTTCATTACTCATGGAGGATTTGGTGTCGTTCATAGCTTCAGTTGGTGGTTGTGTTATGTTGAAAGTAATTTCATTGGCATAACCGCAAACCATTCCTGTACCCATAGGTCATTGAGGCATAGTAAATGTAAATCAAATGTAAAAGTAAAAAAAATTAATTAATATAAATTATCTCTTGTAGCGATTCAGCTCTTAGAAGAGCACAAAACATTATTAATTTCCTCTTTCGAATCTCCCATTATTTAAAGTTGTGTAGTACCTTTAGTTTTTTTGCTTTCATATATCCAAACAATAGTAGTGATAAATTGTTAGAAAATTAATAATCTCCAGTAATTTGTAAATTTTTTCACACAGCAATGTAATAGATATTTTAAAATAAAATAAAATTTTCAGTATCTAAAATAAAAAGTAGTAAAATAAGATATTTTTTTGACAAACTAACTTTATTTGTATAATGTCATCAAATCTTTATATGATTTCAACATATGGTAAAAAAACGAGACATGTAAAAAACCGGAACAAAGTTCATCATTAAACTTTCACACCGGTAGATAGCTACAATAACAGTAGTAACAAATGGTATTAGAGAAATTTTAAAAAAACTCGCACGAAATGATAATGTGCCACAAAATTAAATAACAAATTATGCGTCAAAAAGAATGAATAAAAAAAGAATATAAAAAATTCACTGGATGAAAAATGAACTGTTTATAAATATGTAAATATTTAGAGGACGGAAAATGCACGTTTTGTGTTTCTGTGTAGAATTTTTATATCTTAATTAGATGTAAGATTTACTTATTTACAATAATCACTTAAAAATATAACTTACGTCTTTTTGAAAACATCGTTTAATGAATGATTACTACCATTACTTTTAGTACCAATAGCTACTATAGATTCTCAAGAAACTTTCCCTTACGGTATTAATTAGTCTTCGCATGTAAAAATGATTCATGTGATTTTGGTTGTCGACATAATTCAACTTATATATAAGATACCATCAACATTTTTAATGATACTGTCAATATATGTCATAATAAAAGAAATCAAAAATAAAAATGTTAATTTTAACAAACAATTTTATACAATAATTGTTTGTAAATTAATTAATGAAATTTTTTATATTATAACTTTTTCTTTATTTAATATATTTTCTAAATGGGGATTTTTTAATGATTTTATGGAAAATAATATTTGGACGGCAATAATATTCTTTGTTATAATATCACAACAAACAACATTTATGTTTCTTATAACACTTTTAATTAGTATAAATAGATATATAGCTATTAAATATCCTTTGTCATATAAACAACATTTTTCAAAATCAAAAATTGTTATTATATTACTATGTTTTATCATATTGTCAACAATGATTGGACTTGGAAATATTTCTCTTAATTCAAGATATAAAAAATCTGGTTTATATGATTTCTTTAAACCATATTTAGAGTCTAAATATGTAATTTATTATCAAATTTTTTGTCAACTCTTTATATATGGAACTATTTCAATTGTAACATGCATCTTCAACGTAATGGCCGTTTTAACATTGAAAAAATACAAAAAACTTAATAATAAATGCAGAAGAGATTTATATTATATCAAATACTCTATTTTTATTTTTATAACTCTATTCATTATCGAGACTTTCTTTATTTGTAGATTTTTTGCTCTAAACTTTGAAATTGAATTTCTTTCTTATATAACTATTTTTCTCCATGTTGTGGGGTTTGATTTAACGTTTGTGGGAGATTTTTATTTTCTTCTTTATTCATCGTAAGTTCAGATTAATAACATATATTTCTAAGTAAAGTTAAATTTTTAGTAGTGAACTAAGAAGGTCATTAAAAATTGTTTTTGGATGCTCTAAAAAATTTAATAACAAAGTTAATATCAAAGTTATTTATCGAAGGTAAGTTATATATTAATTTAAATAAGTATAATTTGATTGTAAAAGGCAATTAAAACCCTAAACTGTCATAAATATTGGACAAAATTTCCAGAGATTAGAAATAATATTTATTTTGTTCTTGGAATCTTTTTCTAGTAGTGTCTGAAAATTGGCTTTACGTACAATGTCTATCTATGGTTTTATCCTTTGATCGCAAGGGCGAATTATTTTTGTTACGCTTTCTGAAAAGTTTGAATTAACTCTTAAGTGGTGATTTATAATTGCAAGAAATAGGTAATCAATTTTCCCAGAGCGTCAATGGATAATTCACAAAGCAAATTTCATTGTTTTTTTGTGAATCCCTTTTAATTACAATATATTTTTTTACATTAATAACTTATTTTCTGATTCCTACAACTCTATTTACATTACTCCATTGTTCTACACTAGATTTTTCGGTTGAATGTATGATATAAAAAATTTATACTAAAAATAAAAAAATATTCACTCTGTTTTTCTTATTACCTAATATTACATTTAAATTTTTGTATTTAATAATCTATATAAATTAAATATGATGAAAAATATTAAAGAAGGAAATTTAGTAAAAAAATTGTTTTTCAATTTTAAACTTTTGATAAATCGGAATATACAAGCAACAATAAACGCATCATGTTAGTTACATATGAAACTAATTTGGAGAATTATGAAAAAATCTTTACTGGTTGCTCATTGAATACTTTAATGTAAAATCAAACGTAAGCTGATATGAATTTTAAGATGAAACTATTAAGTATGTTCGATTGTATGGTATAGAAGATATTTTGATTGGTAAAAAAGTTGGTGGTTTAATGCCAATAATTTTTTACATATGGATGAGATAAAAGATCTATTATCTAAGATGAAAAGGAATGATGATAATGTTTTTCAAAAATAAATGGAGATTATTCTGTGACAATAACTTTTGCTTTACCAGAGGTAATTACCAAACTTTTTCTGAATTCAATAGAGCTTTTACAGAAGATGAATGAAATGCAATATATATTGATTATAATCAATTTTTCCTAAAAAGTATTTATATAGATATATGTCATTATTTTAATGAGATAATTACCATAAGAGAAATACTTAATACAACGATGCATGTAGTAAGATGAAGAAGTCAAAGGTTCAAGGTGTAAAGTCTAAATAATTTTTTTATATAAAAATAAGGGTTAAGTTAATATTTTATCAATCATTTATCTAGTAATAATTATCATATTCAGGGTGTCCAATAATAGACTGAAAAAATCTAAATAAAAATAACTCATTTTATTGTCGACGTAATTCTATGAAATTATATCTTTCTAAAAGCCTAACTTTTTTTTAAAAAAATGTAAAAATGTTTTATTTAAATGTAGTTATAGTTATAAAATCTCTATTCTTTTGTAATTTTTATTCAACATTAATTTTCCAAACGATATAACGTTTTTTAAACTTATTATTCTTTTAAACTTTTGTGTACATTTAATAGCTCAACTTTTGTTCTACAAAATAGTTAAAAAATTATTTTTATATACCTATTTAAAGCAAAATTATGAAACAATAGATGTTTTACATTTTTCTATAGTGAAAATAATTTTTTATTTCATTTAATTATTTTTACAAATAACTAAGAGTAAATATACAATTACTATCGCTAATTAACAAAATTTTATATATTTTAACATTTGTTATTCAATATTACCATAAATATTTTTTATGCCTATGTAAACTACAAAGAAAAAAAGGATACAGGTTTGCAAAAAATGCAATAGATTTGTTCCATCAAATAAAATTCAAACTTTTTTTTATTTGTGACTAATTTCGTCGCATTATTTCGCATATGAGAACACATAGATAATTAAAAAATCATTTAACATTAATTATTTAAGATTAATCCAATATTTTTAAAGAACTTTCTTGTAGAGATAAAAGAAAAAAATACAATATTTGTTAAATTACAACAACACTTATATGTTATTTTTTAAATAAAAAATATAGTATAAATTAACAGAATTTTATTATATTTATGCTTTAGTTATTAATTTTGAAATAAGGATCATTAAAAAAGTAGCTATTTAATTTACAGTTATTGGTACCATTTTCATTAACGTAGAATAACTTTTATAACCAGTTAATATTTTCTAAAACAAATATATGATATTGGTGAAAACAATGGGTTTAAGTTTTTATATAAAGTTAAAAAAATTGCCATACTCGTCAGTTAAAGTTTATTTTTTTCTAAATATTGGTTTATAGAAATCATTTATGTTGTATTATAATTACACGTAAAAATGTCTTATAAATATAGTTTACTGAAAAATTATTATAAACAATTTCATTAAAAATAATTGAAAAAAATCAACACCAAAATTTTTTCTAGTAAATCAAAGGAGCAGTTTAAATATTCTTTATAAACTAGAAAGTTTAAAGTCTATTTCATATAAAAATTAAAACAAATATTTCTCGAAATTAAATGGAATATTTTCTTTCAATCGTATGGTTCATTAACTTTTCTCAACATTAGAAGAAATGTTTTTTATCAGTTTTTTCATTTATATAAAGTCGTCAAACCAAATAAATTTATTATTAATTTATTTAATATTATAAAACCACTAACAATTATCCTAATTGTGAAAACGCATGAAAATGAGCTATCATTTTTTTAAATAATATTTTTTTGTTCTTTATTTTTGTGAACATTTTTAGAAAATGAGTTATAATATTTTTAAAAATAAAAATTGTTTTTACAATATATACATTTTATAATTGTAAACACGATTACAATCAAAACGATAGTTTTAAATTTTGATTTTATTCATGTACCTTTTACTATCACATCTATGATTGAAATGAAGAACATGAAATTTTTTCCAATGAATTTTAAAGTTTTTAAAAGAATATTGCTTACCACTTGTTTTACATTCAAATACGGGGCAAACAATAAGTTTTAATAATCTATCATCTGCATATTCATGCGTATCTCTTAGATAATCCAAATATCTTGATTTTTCAAATTTTTTATTACAAAATTGACAGTCAACATTTGAACTTAATTTATCAATTTTTGGACTGTATAAATAATAAAATTAAGAAACATTTAATTAAAAACTTGATTAAATTATAATACAAGAAATTATACAATTGTTAAATATTAATTATTAAATTAATTTTTAATATTTGATAGTGTTTGTAATATCATTATTTTACGTTCTTTAGGGTGAAATGTTGTCGCTTAACTCTTTAAAATTTGAATAAATTTTGACATTTTAAAATGGTAGGACATTTTATTGCATTTTAGATAGATTTGTCAAAGTTTGTTTTTTTGTGTGTATTCATAAAGAAATTCAAGTATGATAAATCAGGAAATTTTAAATAATTTTGATAGTTTTTTTAATCTCATGAAGACAGAAAAAAAATTCAAATTTAACATTGGAAGAATTTTAATGTTTATTAATAGAAAAAAAAATGTGATGATGATAATGCAAAACAAATAAGTCATGTAAGAACAATAATTACACTATAACAAATTACAACAGTTCAATTTACCCATTTATGTGAAATTTTTATTTATTATAAATGCAAATATATACAAGTTATTATGTGATAATGATAGTATTAGTTACTTCATCATATTAGAACCTAAAAAAATTAGAAGTGGTTTCAAACGTGAAGTATTATATAATAATATATTAAATAAATTTATTGTAATAACAACATATTTTTAGATGAAAAAACAAAACAATCTACTAAAAAAATAATATTAAGGGTAAATTTTTTTTACGATTAAACTTAATTTTATAAGTTTTTTACATTTAGAATTTAATTAAATCATTGAATATAACCATAAATTATCCTGGTAATAGAAAAAATTCACTTCAAAATATTAGCATAATTGATCTTCCTAAATTAGTTGAAGATTTTCTTTCATCAATAGGAAAATTTGAAAATGAAGAATTTGAAAATAATAGTAACTTGAAAAAGCTACCTTTCGAGTGTAGTCGAATAACCTCAATATTTTGCAAAATAAGCATTAGTAATGTTAAATCAATTTACTTAAAAAAATTCGTTAAATTCGAATGTTATAACGAATACCATAAAATTAAAAAAGATTTTGTGATAACCAATTTGCCAAATGAGGATATTTAAGTAGAAGAAGATTAAGAAAATTTTAAAATAATTTATATAAATTTTATTGTGGTACAAAATAAAATAGTTTTTTAAATTAAATTGAATAAAATTTTTTAAAGAAGATGTAATTGTCATTTTTTAAATATAAACCTTAACAGATAAAAATCTTAAGTATTTTAAATCGTTAAGATACATTTTACGCATTTTAAAATATGATATACAAAGTTGTAAAATTATATACAGAGCAACATGGAATGTGCATTTGTTTTATTTAAAAATTATGGCATAATCATAAAAAGTTATATCGATACGCTTGCTTAATTGTTAACAAAATGTTGAATTTTTTTGTTATAATTCCATATTTTTAAAAATTTGTTTAAATTTGACAAAAGAATATATAAAGAATCTGACTATAAAAATAATTTTTTAAAAAATGATAACCTTCTATTGTTAAATGCATAAACTACCACTCAATAAAACCTTTTTTAATTAAATTAATAGGATAATATGCTTACAAAATGTTATATTAAAGAATTATTTTTAAATATACTTTACTGAAAAGAATTATGTAAGAATTGAAAATAGAAATGGCAGTTTTCTCTTTATAATTATGTCATTTATGATACAACGGTATCATTATAATGATTGAAGAAATTTCGTTTGATTAAATCCTAAATTTTGTAAAGTAATAGAGATTTTACTTTTCACTATCAATTTTAATAAGGTGTAAATTACACTATTACGAGATTTTTAAAAAGATTATGTATAATTTTTGTCAAACACCTTCTCATTTTTAAACATCAGAAGTATTCCTTGTCTAATAATTAATGTAATTACTTAGAAAAGAGTAAGAATATGTCAAAAAAGAATAAATTTTCCAAAGATATAAATTAAATTATCTATAAGCTTCTTTTTATAAAAAAACGGAACAGAAACATAAATTATGTTTATGTGCTCATGATTAAGATATTTATAAAAATTATTTATTATTTTATTGTCTTACCTAGTATAAGCATACTAAAAAACGCCCTTTCGAAATGATGAACTACAAAGAAGTCAGTAAATCTGTATGAATTTCTCTAAAAATTATTTTTCTTCATAAAAATAATTTTCTTCTAAAAAATCATTTTTTCTCTTGAATGCATATTTTTTTATTTTTAAAATTATAAGTTAATTTGATAATAAAATGCTTTAATAATAATGTTACTTACAATAATTAAAAAATAGTTTTTTTTTTTTTATAAATTATAAATTTGCAATATGAATTAATGTTATTTGAAAATAATATAATTATGCAGTTATTATTTAGATATTTTGCTTACATATTTATAAGTTTTTATGTGATAATTTAATAAAATTAAATAATTGTTTAGAGAAATATTGTATTCTATATAATCTATCCAACTTTAAAAAAATGATTAACAAAAATTATCGAATATCCTTTTTTGATTTTTAATTAATTATTTCAAAAATATAGTAGTAAATGCTCAATAGTATGTTAATCTAAAATCTTTTATAGTTTAATTGTTTTTTTTATGTTAAACTATTAACTTTTAAAATATAATATTTAACGAAAAAAACTTTTTAATTAAATATAATCAAAATTAAATTTTTTAGAGAAACAAATGATAAAATAGAGAAGTAAATTAGATAGGGAAAACAATGATATGAATTGTTAAATTTGAATGATGTTTTCAGGGAAGAAATTGATGAAATTATCTCTGTATTTAACATTTTTTTACAAATGCAAAAAGGTATCAATTATTATTCCAATTTTTATGTTTTTGTTTAAAAAACGATACACATTTTTTGAGTGTACTGGATCCATTCCTTCTGAAACAAAAAATTAATTTGAAATTTTGTTTATCTTTTGTAAATGTATTTATTACGTATAATACATGTATTTAGTATACACTTGTCGTACATATGGATTTACCATATTTTGTTGTATATATGTGTATACTGGTGAATAATTGTGCTTCATAGAGTGACTCATCCAATGATGGAGATTGATCTGGAACATCCTGGAGCTAAAGTGACACGTGGTGTAGGAAGAGATTTGAATAAAGCGCAAGGAAAGAAAAAATGAAGACTCTCTGTTGAAAAGATTACTGCTAAGAATAGTGAGGGTAATTAGTAACTACCTAAATAATATAAATTAGAAAGGTTGTTTGTTGTTATATTTTTACTTTTTTGGTAGCATTTTTTGTTATTGTTTTATAAAATTTTATGCACTTTTTATTAAGTCACAATATCAAAATATAGTTTTAAATGTTATTATATTAGTGATATAAACTCTATTTTATCATTGTACTTGATTTTCAATGATTTATTAAAAATATTCACGAAATATGGTTGTAAAAATAGTCATATTATTGTTATATATTTGTACTTATTTTAGTTTTTCTGTATTTTTAGCAAGATTGAATGTTTCTATAATAGAAATCATTTAATTAACAAATTATGAAAGCAATTGATTAAAATTAAGAATTAAAGAACACTTAATATGAATATTATATTATTTTTGCCTCGAAACTCGTTCTGATAGCGCAGTGGTCTATAAGGAATTACAAATATAGAATGCCGTTTTCGACATCCCAATTGCACGAATGTCTTTACGCAACGCACTTTTGAAAATTTTATAATATTAAAACACTTTTATTGTAAATTAACTAAAATGCATAAAAACATTTGCGCTACCGGGATATCGAAATCGTCACTCTATAGTTATAAAATATGTCATAAACCACTACTCTATCGAAGCAAACCCCGCACAGAAACTAATATAGTATACATATTAAGTGTTTTTTTAATTCTTAATTTTAATAAATTGCTTTCATTATTTGTTAATAAAATGATTTCTATTATAGAAACATTCAATCTTGCTAAAAATACAGAAAAACTAAAATAAGTACAAATTATTAATAACAATATAGCTATTTTTACAACGATATTTCGTGAATATTTTTAATATGTTATTGGAAATCAAGTACAATGATAAAATAGAGTTTATATAACTAATATAATAACATTTACAACTATATTTTGATATTGTGACCTAATAAAAAGTGCATAACATTTTATGAAACAATAACAAACAATGCTACCAAAAAAAGTAAAAATATAACAACAAATAACTTTTCTAATTTATATTGTTTAAGTAATTACTAATTACCTTCACTATTCTTAGCAGTGATCTTTCAACAGAGAGTCTTTTTCTTTATGCTTTATTCACATCTCTTCCTACACCACGTGCCACTCTAGCTCCAGGATGTTCCAGGTTAATCTCCATTATTACCTCCGTCACTCATGGAAACACAGCTACTCACCAGTATACACATGTATTCACACTTAGACCAATACGATTTATATGAAAGAAAGAGCAATATTCAATAGTATTTTGGAGCCTAGGTTTTTTACCCGTTTTGCAAAGACATTCTAGCTCATTTTCCATGTACATTCTACTTCATTTTGTATATACAAAACCCGATAGAATGTATATGCAAAAATGGTAAAACCATAGGCTACAAAATAAATTAGAATGAAACCTTTGTCAATTCCATTTTGGATGGTCGGTTTTTTAATTTCATCTACAGTTTGTGGTATTGTGAATATTTTTTGTCAAAACGAAATGCTTAGATTTTGTATGTATACATGACAATGCACTAGAAGTCTAGTAGTACTTTTACATTAAAGACTCTCCTAATTTTTTTGCATAAAGTAGTTGTTTTTTTATATACAAAGGTGTTGGCAACAAAGAATTCAATATAAAGGGTGTTCAAGAAGTTAGCCAAAAAGTTTAAATAAGAATAACTTTCCTTAATATAAACATAATTTTATGAACTATACTTTATTTCTTCTGAAATAGTGGATGGATGTTTTTGAAAAAAAAATATCCTTAAACAAAAATTATTAATTTTACTTAAAAAATAATAAAATTCTTTTATAAAGCGTTTATTTTTAGATTTAAAAAGGTTGGTTGACTGTTAAATACATTTTGTATAATGATGTGAATCCAAAGAAGTATCAAAAAAATATGTCACCATTCCAGACTTTAGTCATTTCCTCTATTACCTAATTTTTTTCATTGTAACATTTTTATTCTTTCGCGTTTTACTTGTAAGACTTTCTTGGAACTTTCTTGTGTTTGTATCTATTTCTAAAATATTAATTTGACTAATAATGTAAATTTTAGTCTTTTTTACTAAATAAAGTTACATAATAATGCTAAAGGAAGTTTGGAAGCGTACTACTATTTGGAGTAACTAGATCTGTTTCTATTTAGTATTCTTGGAATGAATATGCTTAATTCACATGGAGAAGGCTACAAGTTTACAACGTTTTTTACCCGATCTTTAAATGATAATTATAGACATCTTTACCAATAATCAATATGAATAAAATAAATAAAAATAGGAATCTTTTATTAATCTCAAATTGGTACAATCAATTAACAGACTTAGATTTCTTATACAAACAAACAAAAGCAAAGAATCTAAGGACTAAAATCAGTCCGATCATAAATAAAATATTTCTTAACTCGTTACCAACGACAAAATCATAACTATCAAGAACATCTTGACCACTTTTGTAACATACATGTGGAATTGTAGTATTAGTTCCAGGAACAACAGTACATCCCTCAATCTCATCGTAATGCCTCCATTCATTTATAGCCATGACTTCAAAGGCATACCCAAAATATGAAAAATACCTCATCCATGAGAAGTACCATGGTAGGTTTCTAATATTAATATAGAAACCAGAAAATGCTAACATTGGTATGGTGAAAATTGGCATTACAGCAACGGCAACACCAACATTTCTGAATAGACAGGCTGCAAAGTACCCTATACTTATTGCTACGTTTGTAACTAGTGTTCCAGTTATTACAAAAATCAAGAATGCCCAAAAATCTTTGTATAATCCAACCATAAGATAAAGGATAGTTGAGAAGACAACTGGATACAGAACAAATTGGAAAATATCAGCAAAATTTTTAGCCAAAAAGTAAGCATCAACTCTATACAATGAAGAATGGTGTTCTCTTAAAAATATTGGTAATTCATCACACAAAATATACACAATAACAAACTGAAACATAAAATTCAAATTTGATACGGCCTGAAACAGGACACCATTAATATTCATAACAGTTGGTTGTGTTACAGGAGTCTGGAAATAAAAAATACCAAGAATGAGGGCTATAAGAATTGATTGGAAAAGTCTAATTTTCAGGAGCATTGGTTCACGTAACGTAACAAGGAATGATCTTTTAACAAGGGCACTCATCTGTTGTGAGTATGTTGCTTCATATTTGTGTGCAGCTTTATTTCTTAAATTCTCATCAACTTCAAGAAGATCATGAAATGATACCATTCCCGTTGTTGATCCTTTCCTGTTCCCAATGGCTTTTTGATATAAACGTTTCCCCTCCTCACTAGCCTGAAAAGTATCACATATCTTTTTAACCTCCTTCTGACACTTCAATTCCTGTTTTTTTTTAATTGCTAATGTGTTGATGAAATGATCAGCTGGGTTGTAATTTTTAGGTACAGGATATTGGATATCCCTCCAAAAGTCAATAGCACCTGGTATGGTACCGAAATATGCAACTCTACCCTCAGCCATAAACAAAACTTTATCAAACATCTCAAAAACTTGTGATGATGGCTGGTGTATTGTTACAACGATAGTCATCTTCTTTTTTGAAGCTAATTTTTTTAAAACTTGTATTACTTGCTGAGCAAGAAACGAATCCAATCCTGAGGTAGGTTCATCACAGAATAATAAAGGTGGAGATGTTATTATTTCACTGGCGAAGGCTAGTCTTTTTCTCTCCCCACCACTGATACCTTTTTGTTTGTGGGGCCAACCAATAATGTTTTTGGCACATTTTGTTAAACCTAATTCATCTAGTAATGTTGATACTTTTTGATCAATTTGTTCTGGTGTATAATCACGGCCCATCTTAAGTTTAGCAATAAATTTTAAGTGTTCCTCGACAGTTATTGATCCTATAAATAGATCTGATTGTTGGACGTAGGCTGAGAGCTTTCTTAAGATTTGTGAGTCAACCTCAACCCCGTTTATTTTAATTTTACCACTTAAAGCAATACCAGAAAGATTTTGTTGGGTTAGTATGTTTAGGAGTGATGTTTTTCCTGCTCCTGAAGCTCCCATAATTGCTAAAACTTCTCCTGGTTCAGCGACCCCGAAAACATCCTTCAAGATGTATGGTCTTTTCTTTATGATATCCTCTGAAGGATTGAAATCTTTTTTCTTTTTTTGCTTAACATTCTGTGATGGTCTTGAATTTATATCATACCATGATAATCTCATATATGGAACGACATCTGACGTTGATAACTATATAATAAAAAAAACATTAAAATGCTATTTTATTATTTTTAATGATAAATTAACCTACAACAGTACTTTGTTTTTGTTTTATACCAGAAAAAAAAGACATAACTTCGTCATCCACATATCTGGAACGCGACATTTGATCTAATTCATCATTCTCAACGAGTGGACTTTTATCAACTACCTTCATTGAAGGAACCTCTTCATCACCAACGGTAGACATTATATTAATATATTTATTTACCCAAATTACAAATTACATACAAGTAAATATCAAAAATATAAAAAAATAAACTAAGCAACTTTAGTAATACTCTGTTTGTTAAGTTTAATTTATTCATTAACCCATATCAAATATTAATTCATCTCTATAAAATAAGTTATGATAGCGATAAGAAATAGTATAAACAAATCATTTCATCAAATGTCAGGAGCTAATTATATGAAGAATACTTTTTAGTAATATCTCTTAGCTACAAAATGTGTATATTAGATAAGAATTATTATTTGATAGTAAATATATTTTGTAGTGTTCATGTCAATTTAGTTTTTTTTTTTTCGTTCTTACCCCCCTTTGTTATTGTAGGTATTTGTTCTTTTTGAGAGGATGAGAAAAAAATTTTGATTCTTAGGATTATTAGTTTCTTTGATTAGATATTATATGGGAAATATCATTGTCTTATGTATTGTTTTTTATGTTCTTCTCTGAATATTCTTTTTATTAAGAACGTAAAGGATATGTATATAAGTATATTCTTGTAAAAGATAAAAAGTTCCTCTTTGTAAAATTAATATTTAACATGTAAAAATCCTGTTTTTATAAGTGTATATGTGTAGTGTAAATATGATAATTTAAATAATTTTCATGTTCTTGAAAGAGGGGTTTGTATGTGATAGTTAGAAAGGTGAGATATTATAAAAAGAACTTATAATGGGAATAGTGTTCTTAAGACACATAAATATTAACTTTTAATATTTCCAAGGTTAAATACTATGTTAATATCTATGATATATTTTAATAAAGAAGGTGTAGAAAAAAGGAGATGATAATAATTGATGATGGTATATACATAATCTAATGTATAGAAAGAAAAAATTCTTAAAAGTTAATGCAAGATAAATAAACACACATTATCAGATAATGGAGAGGAACACATTTATATAATATTAAAAGGTGTATGAAAGTATGAAAAAGAAACTGAAGTTATAAGAAATGCAAGAACAAATTATGTGAATCTTAAGAACTATAATTTACATTAATTATGCATATTGTAGAATCTTTATAATTATATATATAGTTAAGTGATGATTCTTATAATTTCATCAGAGAACGGTGACCTAAATAGTCGTTATAATTTATTAATGCATGCCGTTCTTTTTTATTAATTGTTATCTTTTATGTTAACATTCATTTCCAAAGTTTTAAATCATTTTTGGGGTTCCCTTTAATAACTGTAAAGAAATAGGATAAATAAAGAAAATTACTAGTGAGAAAAACTTTATTTTTCTATTCATTCATATTATTACATGTAAAATAATTTACTTGAACATAATTTTTGCAAAAAAAAAGTTATTTTATTCACATTCTTTAAACAATATTTATGTTTAATTTATCATTTCCTTAACATATATATGTTTGACTAAAAATATTTCTTTTATTTACTCTCACCTCCATAATACTACCCCACCTCCGTACGATATTACTTAACTTTTTTACCTCTTTATCATCTATCACTTTTTAACTTTGACTACCTATAAATGATAAATATATGTCTTAATTATTTTTGATGTTTGTAGGGGTGATCTTCAAACAAAAATCATTCTTAAAATACATTTATATATACGTATAAGAGTAAATGAACTTTTAACATTAAGATCAGGAGGTTAAATTCATACTTGATTGTAGTAATATACATTAAATATCATAATCTATTGTTAAAAAAAACTACACGTATATTATACCTATAAAATAAATATAAAAATTTTATACAAAAACTCTTGATTATAAACATCTTCTCCTCACTCATTATTATTATTATATACCCAACAATGACAAAGTTATATATATTTTCTTATTCACCGTTATTCTATTATTTTTGTAACTTAAGAAATCTAAAAGAGATATCTTTTAATAAAAAGTTTTTATTACGTTATATACTTTTTACTACTATATTAATTCTTTTTAAATTGATCACTTCTAATATTACATTTATTATTATTAAACATTATAGTTTATCATATTACGTTGGTAGAAAAAAAAAACAAAATAAAAATGAATGAAGGACATAAATATGATGTTATGGAGGCAACCTCAGTCCTCAGAATTCACATATATCCGGTATGAGACAATTGGTTTGATCTTTTTCTACCCTCTTTTCAATTAACCTTATCATACCAAGTTGATAAAAAGCTCTAATCACAAACAAACTTTCTCATCCTTTTATAAAAATCCATGAAGGTTAAAAATGTAAAAATAATGAATATTAACCTTCAAAGCTTTTTTATATTTTAATAATAATCACTATTATTTCTTTTTTTCCGTGAAAAAGATTAATTAGTCATATACCTATTTTAAAGACCATTAACTGTAATATTGATAATTTTTATTGAAAATTTTCATTTAAATAACTCCCCTATTATCCGCTCCATCTCCCATCATTTATAATCAACCTGTAAATATCTTTTAATCAATCTACCAATTAATGATATTTTTTACCCTATTTTTGCATATCATCTAGCCATTTTTATTATCATCAAATGACTTGAATGAAAAGCATGTTGGGGGTAACCTTTAAACTGCTAATGCTAACAAAATTTTTATTAATCCTTTCTAAGCTTTAATAATAATACATCTTTTTTTTCCTATCATTCCCTACTTTTAATAAAATAAATAAATAAATGTAAAGAAATTATGCAATTCTATATCTAAGAAAAGTTTTCATTACTTATAGGATTCAACAGAGGAAATACTAACTGTGGTATCACCGATAACTGTTGACACAGAATCTTATAACAACTTTGGTAAGAAAAAGAAGTATAATCACTTCATATCCCCATCAAATACTTTGTCACCTGACAGTAGTGGTAATTATTATACTGATTCTGGTATTGATAGTAGTAATTTTACATCACCACAACAGATTCCAGAAGGTTTCTCACCAGGTAAAATATGAAATATAGAGTAAATAGTGGTAATTTATGTTTGATTTTAGAAAAAAGACGTGAATCATCATCTATTTATTTCGTACCAATAAATCCACTTCAAATACCTGAGGAGGAGGAAGGTGAAGAAGATATCATCTCTGAGAGAACATTATCTTTCCCTAATTTAGAGGATAACAAGAGAATAGGAGATTCTTATCAATTAACAAGATCTCAGGAAAGAACACTAGATTCAGCCTCGACAATTAATAGTAGTGAGATTGATATACCAGAACTTGGTGAGGGTGAAGAATACAATATCGAGGAGGAAAGCTTCCATGAAGATTACCAGAACGTTCTCCTTAAAGAAGGTACTCAGACTTCCCAAACATTAGAGAAGGGGGAGAAACAGATTGTTGTTGTTGAAGCAGAGGCATCAGTATCATATTTGTTAAAAAATACTATTCAAGAAGCTGGTATTGTTGAGGCAACTGTCTTTCCAAAAGCATATGCTAGTCTTCAGGAGAAAATAAAATTATATCCATTTACTAGAAAGTTCCAAGAAGTTGGATTTGTACCGTTATACTCGTTAATTAACTATATCAAAACTAATAAATCAAAAGAATTAACAAGTGTTCCGTTATATAATATTGTAGATTACATCAAACACAAAAAGAAGACTGAATTAGATTACTGTGATATTAAGGATTTCGTAGATATAAAAGAAGACAATAAAAGTAAGTTTATAACTTTTTATTTATTACTATCAAGATTTTATTATTGTTAATACTTATTACTATTAATAATTCATAAGAGTCTAAATTTTGAAATATTTATTAGTCATATAGAAGTATGACATTTTATTTTGTTATCAAATACTTATATTTTGTTGGCTCTTATAATGATAATCATACTATTGTAAGATGGTATTTATACAAAATTTGAGAGGTGGATAAAAAAAGAATTATAAGTTTGGTACTATTTTTTGTCATAATAATACAATATCAAAATAACAAAGTAGTCATACATTTTTATATATAATGAAATAGTCATACTTAAGTAAATATAAATGTTAAAAGTTTTATAAAAAATTATTTATTATTCTTTGATGAAATTATGTTTATTAAATAATTATTGTTAATTATTTCAGTCTCTGTAACAGTAGAGGCAGCCAAAGAAAATATTGGTAGTGTTGTAGCATATAGATATCCAACATCAGCACAACACCTAAAGATTACCTACGATATTAATAGAAAACATAACAATTTTGGATCAGGAATGATGTTATCTTCAACGGGATATAGTAATGCAACTAATAATTTAGGTAAAAGAACCTCTATACCATTAGATGAAATCTATCCAAGTAGTAAAGCATTTCCCCAGATGAATAAACATGTCTACAAGCAGGATATCATTAGAAATAACTCAATTACCTCAGTTCGTAGTAATGCGGTAAGTGAATGAATGAATAACTTTATAAATATTTACTTTAAATTTTTGATTTTATTTAATTAAAATAACTACTTTTTTTTTGTAGCCTGATATCAATGGGATAATAGATATTCAAATGTCAGTGGGCAAAAATTATTCAACACCCTCAACAGGTGATTCATTTGGTTTTTACGTACGTGGTGGTGATAAAAAAAAGAATGAATCAACTTTAGTTGTAAGTCATGTTAAAAGAGATTCACCATCAGATGTTTGTGGTTTGATGGTCGGTGATAATATAATATCAATTAATGGGGTGATGTTGGAAAATTTATCATTAATTAAGGCAGAAAGGCTATATGAAGAAAGTATCAAAGAAAGGAATATTACAATAAAAATTGTTAGAGAAAAAAAATTGAAGTATGGTATTAAGAATGAGGTTGTATTGTTAAATAAGACTCCGGAAATTTATGATGATAATTATTTCAAAAGTAAGTCTTTTTTGTGATTATTTTCGACTAAATAATAACGTTTAAATTCTATCATATGATAGATAGAATTATCACTTATATTTTATGTGTTTTTTATTTGATAATTGAACATTTTTATCTATTAAAAATTATGTTAAAAAAACTTTATGTTTGATTAGCATAAATATTTATTTATACAATGTAGTGCATTTTTAATTAGCTATGTAAATTGAAAACAGTATATCAGAAGTTTAAATTTTTTACCAACATTTAACATTATCATTTGTGAAGAGACTATTTAAAATATTAAAAAGAGAAAGTAGAAGTTTGGTGGAAAATGATAGACAAAAAGTATAAGTTAATAGACAATAGTATTAAAACGATGATAACTTTCAAATTATCTTCAATTGTAATATTGAAGGAGATTAGTTATGTAATTTTTATCACTCAAAACTCCCATACAATTTTTAGATTTTAAATCAAAATATGTTCGCACATATTTGCATTAAAGTTCAGCTAATGTATTATCATAACAATATTACAATATTTTACAATATTCTTTTATTGTAAAATAATAGTAACAAAATATAATAATATCTTATTTTTCAATAAAAATGTTAAAAATTTTCCAGGAAAAGGCGATTACAAAATATCATCTTCACCACAATCCGATTTAGGTGAAGAATTATTGGAGGAGGAACATAATCTTCACCATCATGACAATCAACGAAATCACCATTACCAAAGTACTGCAACACAAAAAGATCCTATGTATGGGAAATAGTAATAAAAATGATAAAAGAAATGGTGATATATTAAATATTAAAACTCAACAACAACATCATAATTTTCAAAATTCTCATTCACCATCAACTTCTGTTATCAATAGTACTGTTTTAAATTTTTCACCAACTTCCTATACAACATCTGGTGTTGATTCAACTCATTCATTCTCACCACGTTCTGATTCTGGTGCTTCCTCCTCTGGTGGTATGAGTGATTATAAAGTTTCAAGAGTTGAGAGTAAGAAAAAGGACAAGATTGGTAAGGTTATTGACTTTGTACCTGAAGTTGATCGTCATCGTTATCGACATCCTAACACTTTTAAATATTCTTCTAACATTGGTAACCGTTCGTTTTTGTAGTTTAAATAATTAATTTCTCTTTTTTGTAATTTTTTAGATGAAATTGAACAAGATTATCATGCAGCTGGGTTGACACCAATTCATGATGTTGACAGCCAACCAAAATTGATAAGAAACTATAATTATAATCTTATTGAAAAGAGTTCACAAAGTCAGGATTCATCAAAACCATATGGAAGAAGAGAAGTAACTTACCTCCCACCAAATAGACAGATAAGTTATGATGAAGATGAAATTGAAGAAGCAGGGAAAGATTATATTGTAAGTTTCATTTTTCATTTCCATTCAATTAACTTTTTTTTACTACTTAATTATCTTCATTTCCTTTTAAAATACTTATATTTCATACAAAATAATAACTTAAGCATGTTCTTTGAATTCTTATTTTGATATGTTAATGAGATATCAATTATGTTAAGTTTTTTTATCAATTGAATATAATTATTAGATAATATTTTTATTTTATTATTACAATATTTATTTATAATATTTCTATTTTATTATTACAATATTTATTTATAATATATCAATTTACTTCCTTTATCTTTACTTATTTCATTATCATCTTAAAATTATTCCCTCAAATTTTATTTTAATAATAATCACATTATCACAAAAAAAATATATATGGAGTGCTGTGGTAAAATTAATTACATTTTTATTTTAATAATCTACTGTTAAAACAAAATATTTAATTATGTATACATTATATAGTCAAGTAATCATCATCTTGAAACTACTCAAACATTACAAAGATGTCCAGTAGTAGAAATGCATCCACAATATGAGAAGAATAATAGGACAAGTAAGAATTATACCAATGGAAAGAAAGATAGAACTTCTGGTACCAGGAGATCTATTGAAAGAGCCGGTTATAACTATACAGGAGAACAACCACCTCTCAATGGAGAGGAAATTGATGAGGATAATGAAAGTTACGTTACAGTACCAAGTAGAGTACAAAGTATTTTAAAAAATAAATATGATGATGATGAAGATATTTACTATGACGTCAAGTATAGTAGGGAAGATGAAGACAATTATGAGGAGGTTAAAACAACAAAAATTCCGTACTTAAATAGGCAAAGTCCTTTAATTACTGATAATAAAGTTATCCTAAAGCCTGATGAATATATTTTGAAGGAGGAAGAATCAGTCATCTCTGAGGGTATTGTTAGATATTATGATAGAGATATGCAACAAATTGGACGTGCTTACTCATATGAAGAATCAACTACTACATCTATGACTGAGGTTAATTTTTTTCCACCCCCATCTATTTTCTAGCTGTTTTTAAAATATTTTTTTATTACTACCACTTTTACTACCATTTCGCATACACTTTAGGATTAGGATTTATGTTTTTATCTTCTTAATATCCATGCAAATATTATTTTTAGATAATATATATAAGATAATAGTCATATGTCATGTTATTTATTTTTAGGATCAAGATGCGCTCAGAAAACTCGTCCGCCAACAACGTCTCCCAGCCCCCGGAGATCCATTTTCAAAGAATCGTCTTGATGCTGACAACAGATATGAGAATGTCTCTAAATCCCTTGAAAAACAAATAAAAAAACAAAAACAAACTACTGAAACGCCAGTAAAAGCAGTTAGTGGTAAAAAATTGTGTGGACATTGCGACAAGACTCTTGGACAAGGTGCAGCAATGATAATAGAATCATTAAAATTGCAATTCCATTTATCATGCTTCCGTTGCATTGAGTGTGGAATCCAACTTGGCAATGGAACAACCGGTACAGACGTCCGTGTTAGAGGAAGAAAATTATATTGTAAAGAATGTTATCACAGTGGTAAGCTTGAGACTGGAACCGAGAATAGAATATCAACAACCTCCTCAAAGATGCTTAATCGTATACAAGTTTAAAGTTACTGAAAAGATGTCTTTTTTGTGTGTGTCTCATCCAGTAAACATTTTTTATTTTTATTTTTTAAATTTATCTACTTCATCATCCACAATATATATTGATAAATTTTTAACTCTTTTCATACTAGAAAAAAATAATAACAATATTTTCATTAATATGTTATTATTGTTGGAAATTAAATTTCAATTTTTTTGTCACATCAAAAAATAAGGAAATCATTTACAAATATCTTTCTATAAATATAATTTTTTGCTATAAAAATAATACTTTTTTAATAAAAATGTAATTTTTATCATTTCTTTTAACTGATAAATGTATATATTAAAAAAAAACATCTCGAAAGATAGATACATGAAAATTTAGTATTTAAAATATTTACTAACATCATATTTTGCTAAAGATATGTCAATTGACGTAAGTTAAATACACGTATACACAATGTTACTATATGTGTATGAATGAAGATAAATGGAGAAAGTCACAAACTCCATACATTATATTTTTTATTATATTTAAAAAGCACTTTTATAAAAATGATTTTTAAAAAGAACAAAGATAGGAGAAAAGATGAGAAGGAAAATTACTACATATTTTTTTTTAGATTTTTATTATATTGCCATAATAAAAATGTTTAGTATTTTTGTACATCTAAATACTATTTTTATTCCTATGCATCTAAAAATAGTATGGAGAAGAGAACTTTTTTAACCTTTTCACTTCCTCGTTCTATGAAATATGTATGAATATTGATGCTTTTTTATTTATAATGTAATTTTAGTTATAGATAAATGATATATAATAAGGTTAATTCATTTCTTGTAACAGGAAGTAATATATATGTTAAAATTTGTATATTAATAAATATTCACCTAGACTACTAATTAGGACTTCAAAATTTTGACGATAACATTACAATAACATGTACACTATAGTAAAATATCCATATCACTATGCATATTTCTTCATCAGAAAAACAAAAATAAAATATTGTTTGTTGTTGTTGTTTTTTTGCTCACTCAAAAACAACAAATTGAATGAATATATATGTACATTTTAACATTTATATATATTCCATATCATTGTATTTATCATATAAAAATAAAATACATAACGAAAGAGGAGAGAAAAGATAATCAATAGAGTGTTAAATTATGGAACATCTTTCCAAAACATAATATATTTCAGCGTGTTCTTATTTGTTATATTGTATATGTTTTGCCGCAAATTTAAAGGATATGTTTATTAATAATCCTTTAAACCCTCTCAATAATTAGCGTTTTTTTTTATCTATTTTTTTTTAATTACTCTAGCTTATTTGCCAACTATTTCCTATTCCTCTACTGAATCTTTATTCTTTTTATATTATGAGGTTATTCTCTTGTGTTTATTACTTCTTATTTTGAGATTTCTCTGTTTTTCATCTCTAATTGGTTTGCCCTTTTTTTTCCTTATCTGTTAATGGTTAATAATTTATACTATAAAATATCAAGGGTAATTAAATGAACTCCGACCAAAGATTGCCAGCTAATTAATGTCTACAGACACTTCTAATTCATCTTCTTTACGATGAATTGTTTCCTTTAAATGCTCCTCCAATATGACCTCATCATAGTTATTAATTGCATAATTTCTAAAAATAGCTACATTAAGAAATCGTCAATACTGTTAGCTTGATATTGGAGATGATTAATAAAATGTTATACACATAATTGTTACATATATATTGGGGAAATATTTATACAAGTGTCTTTTTTTTACATTGTAAATGCCCTTACAATGAAAAAAAAACAAAATTAAGTGATAGTATATATTTGATAAATCGTGAGGTATATGTGATTTTTGATGTTCCTTATGACCTTGTCGTTTTTTTTTTTTTTATTTTCTACCTTTGTATGTATACATCGTGATTAGTATATTTTAACTAGTATAATTATATTCAACATCTTTTTGATGTTACGTTATTTAATAACATTTATGTCACTTTCATTTTCGCTTAGGTGTTTTTTTTTTTATCTTAAGTTGTTCTTATTATATTCCTACAAATAATTAGTAGATATAATATTTTTTTGTTATCTCCAGATAATCGCGACTAACTCGCTATGCCTTTGAGGCAATCAACAGAGAATAATGATTCACGCAACAAATCAAGTACTATCGATGTAAGTCCAGGTAAAGTTGATGGTGTCTACAGAAATGGGGAGATGGTTCGAGTATTTACGTATATCCATGGACGTGAAGCTAAAATTCTTACAACTGACGGTGAAATTATTGAGGGTGTCTTCTCATCAGCTAGTGAAAACGTATGTTTAATAAAAATCATATTATAATTAGTTAATTGGTACTTTTATAGTGTGATGTAGCTGTTAGATTAGCATCTGAAGAGTCAAAAAAAGGAAAAAATAATTTACTTACCTTAGAGTCGGATATTAAAGAAAAAATGCAAATACCAAGAGATTCTATTGTTAGTATGACATTTGAATTAAAGTCAGCTAAGGATAGTCATACTTTTGCTACTGATCTTGATTATTCTAAGAGACTTACTAATATCAAATCAGTTGATGATGAGGATAAGGAATTTGTTGAATGGGATGATGGTGGTGATGGTGATGATAATCTTGATGTTAGTATGCCATCACAAGATAATAAAGATCATCATTATAATGGGAAAAATAATAAAGAAACAGGATGGTCAGTAGATGATATGTTTAAGAAGAATAATGATTTAGGAGTCAAAAGTACCTTCGAGGGATCTGAATGCTTATACACAACGTATGTTTTTTGAGTAGTGATTGGTTTTTTATTGTATGATAATTTTATTTGCAGTGTTGAAGTTGTTGGAAACCATGAAGATAGAATGAGAGCAGAGGAACTCGCTAAAGAGATTGAAAATAATGCTGAGAGTAGGAAAGCAGCTGAGCTAGAGAATGATGATGAGGAGAAAAATATTATAGAAAGAAAACCTGCAATGATGGAGAGTAATGATGTACGTAGTAGTGGGAATCAGAAAAGATCAAATGGTCATCAGCGTACATCAAGAAATGGTCCCATGCTTAGAAGCGGTGGACAGATGAATAAAAGTAACGATAGTTTTCAAAATCAAAATAATAGATATGGAAATAACCGTGATGGGGGACGTTACCAACCACCACAGAAACAATATAGTAATAGCAATCAACAGGGACCTTCTACACAGAATCAACAACAATTATCCCAGCAACAGTCTTCGTATAATAGTAATCAACGAGGACAAGATTTTGGCAATAAGTATGACAATAAACAGGGTAATATCTCTGGAAATAGGACACTTCCAAGGAACAATTCTGGAAGTCTTAATCAAAATAACTATAATCGTCCTTCAAATCAAGAACCACCGAAAGGTGTCATTCAAAGAACTAAAGATCTAAATAACCAACAACAAAAGAAAACCGGTGATGGAGGAAGATCATCAAATTATGATAATAATACTAAGACTAACGTATCGTCCTCAAATACCAGTGGTGCATGGAATCGTGGTCCACCATCATCTGGTAATAGTAGAGTTAACAACACTCAATCTGATACCACAAATATTGATAATAATCATGGCAATAAAAATATTAAACATGATGCTTCCACTAGAAAAGAAAGTTACCATAATAATGATAGTCCGTATGTGATGAAAAAAGATAATAATAGAGGAAGTAGAGATGTTAGTGTGACTGAATCAACAACATCTTCTATAAGTAATATTGAGAGTAACAAGAAATTGGACTCTCCAAAAACTGAAATAAAGAAAGAATCGTCACAACAAGATACCGCGACGACAACAGCGACAATCACGACTCCAGCAGTAACCTCACCATCATCAAAAGAACGTGATCAACCACCAGGTCAACGTAAGAAGGATGATGAAGAGAATGATAGCAATAAAAAGATAGACACTAGTGAAACAAGCACTTGTAGCAATAATAATAGCACAACAAGTAGTACAAAAAGCTTTAAATTTAATGTTGATGCACCCGCATTTGTGCCATCCTCATCAATAAATACAAACTCACCATCATCACCATCGAATGTACCAACACCCCCAGAAACAATAAATACTAATCCGGTACAAACACATATACCACCACAACCAATGTGGTACCCACAAACAGTTTTTCAGGGAGGTGGTTATATGTATGGGCCACCCACTCATGCAAATATTCAACATCCATTCTATCCAACATATCCACCACAACATCCATCCGGTATTAATGCTGGTAATCCTCAAATGAGTACATTTGTTGTTGGAGGACCACCACCAATGGCTATACCACAAGGTGCTGTAAATCAAGGTAGTGTTGTACAGATATCAGTTCCAGCTCCTGATACAAATGCTCAGGGACAAGGTAATCCTCCAGCAGGACCAACAATTCAAGGTGTTCCAGGTGGGGCACCACCACCACCACCACAGCAACAACAACCACCCGCAGTCATTCATCCACAACCGGCTCCGCATTATACACAGCATAATATTCACCAAGGGCCAATACATCACCAACCACAGCCCCATAGATATGATGGACAGGAGAGGCGTGATAAGAAACCTAAAAATGAGTATAGGAATAAGGATAGGGATCATAGAGATTATCATGGATCAAAACGTGATGATCGTTACCATCAAAATGAGGGACAACCTGTTCCACCACCAGCAACAGCTTATCCAGGACAAATAATTCAAGGATATCCACAATATTCACCCTATCCAACATCTCACATAATTCCAATACCATATCCATACTTTCCGGCCAATACTTCAATTAACCAACAAAACATTCCACCGATGTCAGGTGCATCACCGATTCACTATCAAATCCCACCTCAACAAGGTGTCATTCCCCAACAACAACCGCTTGGAGGAGGTGAAGTACCAGCCGGTGGTGGTGTAATGTATAATAATAATTTAAGACATGGAAATCAAAATACAGGACATAAACCATATACTACTACAGGTGATAATAATATTTCAAATGATAGTAATCCAAGTAATAATACAGTACAAAGACATACTCATTCCCCAGACTCGGTACATCAACAATCCAGACCAGGTTCACCAAAAACTTCTAATAATACTAGTAATAATGGTGGTACACATAGGTCATCTCCAACTCTTTCAACAACCTCACAACATTCTTATCATCAACCACAACAGATATTGCCCATACAATCATATGTATTACCACAGGTCTGCCAAGCTCCAGGACCAATGAATGTCCCACCAGGACAGGGTGGACATTTTAATATCCCAGCACCAGGTCCATATCAACATCCACAAGGAATGATACCAGGGAATAATATGATGTATTACCCGACAGTTGTTACGGTTCCCCAAGCACCTTATCAAATGGCACCACCACCAAGGAGAAATTCAATATCACATAATGGTGGTAATGGACAGCAAATGTATAATAATGGAAATAATCTACAAGGAGGACACCTTCCACCATCAGGACCTGTACATCATCACCATCACCACCACCATCATCAGAATCACCCACAACAACATCACCATCAAATAGGTGGACAACAACAGGTACCTCCACAACAACAACATCAACCATCTCACAGTCAACAATCATCAACGGAGGGTGTCAATAGTACTGGAAGCGGGAACTCCGTCCAACAATCGTCATCTACACAATCAACAAATGTTGATTAAGAATCTTTAATATATATATACAGTTAGAAAAAAAAGTTTTAATTAAATTAGGAAGGGAAATCCTTGTTTGTGTCTGTTTTGGTGATAATAGGGAGAAGAGACGACAACAATAGTTTTAACAGATATAAAAAGTATGTATATGGAAATATGAGGAAAAGTATGAAAAGTGAAATTCTACATATATCTGTCTCTTCCTCTTTAATATTATATTTTAAAATGTGTATTCTTAATAAATTTCTTCTATTTCTATTATACATACATACAATATATGTAACACTATTATTATTAAAAAACATCAATAAATTATTTTATTTTATCAGAAAAAAAAAGTATAATTGTATTTCTTTCAATGGTGTATCTGTATGTATTTGTTGTTTGGTTATCTTTAATAAAAAAATTTTTAAATGTTTGTTTTTTTTTATAGTTCGAATAAATTTATGTAATTATCATTAATAGATAAGTATGCATTTTAATTTTTGGTCATTAAAAGGATTCATTAATGCAGGTACAGTTGTAAAATAAATAATTGCTTTGGTCCTAGCAAGAATGTTTTTGAGGGTAATTGGTGATGTAACACCCGTTTCATTTTGAATTCTTGCCCAATTTTTAAATGTTATTTCAGGTACTTACTTAGTCTTAACTATAGTTAGTCGTGATAATATTAATTCTTAATTAATTAGTAATTATTTGTTGTTTTATTTTAGTTATCGTGTTGTTACAAGATGGTTAAAGCAATTAAGAAACCGATTTCAAAAAATACAACACCTCGAACTCCTGCAAATGGTGTTAAGAGTAAACTGAATGATTCTATTGGTAGTAATTCAAGTAATGGTTCCCTAGAATCTCAGACACCCTTGACAAAGAAACGGAAACATCTTGAGGAGGAAGGGACTCCGGCATCTGTGAAGAAAATTAGATTCTTGGATGCTCGTAATGAAGTAAAATTTTTTAAGAAAGGTAGTTTGTTACCACCATTAAAGCCATCACCATGTATACCGGGGAGGAGTATTCTTAAAGGTTCAGCGCCATCAACACCTGTTGCTTCTGTTGGGAAGGTTAAATCTCCTAAAATTGTGAAGAAACTTGTTAAAAAAGTCGTTAAGAAAGAGGAAACTTCATCTGAAGAATCAGGTTCTGATGATGAGAAAGTTGTTGAGGAGAAAAAGGTTAAAATTAATAAAAAGAATGGTAAAAAAGTTGTTGTTAAAGAAGAGAAAAAAGTTGTTGAGAGGAAGGAGGATTCTAGTGATAATAATGGAATTGTTAATAATGATAAAGGAAAAGAGAATAATAGCGTTGTTGTTGGAAGTATGAATGGTGATGGTGAACCTAAAGAAGTTGAACCTAGTAAGAAGAGTAAAAAGAAAAATAAGAAGAAGGCTGATAAAGGAGTAGCAACTAATGAGGATACTACCGCAAAAGCTGAGGAGAAGTCTGATAATGGTAATATGGAGATAGCAAAAGAGGATACTGATAAGTTAGATAATAATGAGGAAAATGATTTTAAGAACAGTACTATTGGTGATGTGGACGTAAGCATAGAGAAGTTGGATATTAGTAAAGGAGACTCTTCTGAGTATCATATGTTTACTAAGGAAGATAAGGAGAAGATGAAGACTATGACACCAGAGGAGAAGACTAAGTTTATTAATGCTCGTCTCTATGAAACTTGTAAAGGAAAGAAGAGAAGTGAAGTTAAGACATTCTTAAGAAACTTGAGAGTTAAGAAAAAACCTCATGTTAATATTGTCTATGAGGTTAAGAAACTTTGGGAGGAATTAAGAATGTAAGTTTTATTTTTCTTTGTGTTTTAATGTATTGTTATTGTAGGAAGAAGACTAATCAAAAAAGAAAGATTGAACTTGGATTGGAGATAGTAGCTAAAATGAAGGGTAGTATGTTAAAACTTGTCAATGGTCGTGATACATCAAAAGTTTTCCAATGCCTTATATGTCTCGATGATACAAGAATAACACAACCAATCTTGGATGAACTCGGCCCACATTTATTAGCTATGTCCCGATCAAAGTATGGTAGCTTTTTCGTATCAACGCTTTTTATGAAAACCAAAGAAGAGGAGAGAGATATTCTTTTTGGAGCTTTCCGGGGTCATGTCGTTAAATTGTACGATGTTATATTTAGTGCCAAAGTTATTGATATTCTTTATAACCAGGTTGCTAATGATAAGCAAAAATTTGATATTTTATGTGAATTTTATGGGAAAGAATTTGTTATATTTAGACAACAGGACGGTTTTAATAATGTTGAGGAGATGTTCGCTAAGTATCCAGAGAAGAAGACTGTTGTTTTGAAAAATTTATTAACAACTATTAAGAATTGCGTTGGTAAACAAACGGCTACTTTTGATTTTACTCACAAACTAATCATTAACTATTTGGATCATTGTTCTAAAGATCAAGCTAAAGAGGTTATGGAATTATATAGAGATAAGATTCTTGATTTATCAGGAAAGAAGGATGGTATAAAGATTGCTCTTCGCATATTATTCAATAGTTCAGCTAAGGAAAGAAAGAGTATTATAAAGTTAATGACTTCACTAGTCACTTCAATTGCCATGGACCATAATGGTTATAAGCTCATATTAGGTATTTTTGATCAAGTCGATGATACTGTTCTCGTTAACAAAACAATAACACATGAATTAATAACTCATCTTCCCGATATTGTTAAGAGTCATAATGGAAATGTTGTTCTTCAATATATTGTCCAACCAAGAGATGTAAAGGTTGTTGATTCTCAAGTAATTGAATTACTTTCTCAAGGAGATGGTAATGAACATTCAAAGAAGGACCGTTCTTTACGTGCTCAACAAATCTATGATGAGATTAAAGAGTCCCTTCTTGAGTACGTAACACATTTTGGAAGAGATATTTTTAAGAATAAGTTTACTGCCAACCTTTTATATGCCATTTTCGAGAACAACAAAGATTCATATATTGTAGATCGCCAGGTTCCACGGGCTACTCGTGAAACTGTATATAAAAAGATTGCTGATGTTATAGAGGAATTCTTTAAGGAGGATGAAGAGAACCCAAAGAATTATAAGTTCTTAGAACGTAATCACAATGCTAACCATACAATAATCGAATTATTAAGAAGTGATGAGAAGAGCGATGTAAAATTATCATCTTACTTGGCAAAAATTGATAAAGGATGTTTCCAAATGTTATTGAAGACGCGTGTTGGGAGTCTTGTTGTTTCAAGTATGTATAAATATGGTGATAAGGATGTTAAAGAATTTGTTAAGACTGTTGCACCATCTGTTATTAGTTAAAATTAAAAATATATCTATTTGTAATTTTACATTGTTTTTGTTTTTTTGTTTTATTAATGTATTGATTTGTATAGAAAATAAACTTGTATCTACTATTGCTTTAATTATTTTTTAGAGTAGTTTGATTGACTTTCAATAGGAATATTTTCTTGTGGTTACTTTTGTTTTGTGTTGTTGGAGGAATGTTTAAAGGTAGGTATTTTTATCCACATGAAATATTGTTTGTAGACATTGCTTTTCACTATAGTGATAAATGTTTTACTAGCAATTATTGATTCTTCAAATGTGATTTATAAATAATTTTTCAAGTTTATCAGATATGTAAATGGTTATTTAATCTTTGTTTTCACAACAAATTTCATTCGCATACATTTTTACGCTTAATTCAAATAATGTTTAATATATTATATATTTTAGATAAAACATTCAAAATTTTAAGATAATATTTAACGATAATGAATGCCTTAATATATGGGATTATCTTTTTAATATATTAGTTATTTATAAAATATAAATATTATTATTAATTTTTCTTTATTTACTAAAACGGTTTTGACCCAAAAAATTTGTTTTTTAAAATTAAAAATAACAATGTTTAAAATTAAATATATTTTATCAGTCTTTAATATTATAAAAGAAATATGATAGAACTGTTAAAATCAAAACTACTTTTGCTGACTTATAACATAAAGAAATACTCTAATTCAACAACATCTAACTATGTGGGAAAGATTCATGTTTTCAATTACTGGTCTGAAAATTGCGGTGAATTAAAGAAAATGTATTCAAAAGGGAAAGTTATTGTTTTATTGGATAGGGAACCATTGGTAAAGATTAGCAAAGTAAATGGTGTAATAACTCCAAGGCTTGTCAGGTTTGATTATAATGATATTGAGAAGAAACTTAAAGAATATGGACTTAGAATTGAGAATGATAATACTGTTTTGTTAGATGTTTTATCACCAACAAAAATAGGTTATGACTATGTAAGTATATTTAATTAATTATATGATCTTTTTTTACATTTTTATAGAAACCATTAATAGGAGTTTCAATACCATTAATAAAACCCGAACCAACGAGTGGAATTAATTTTAATGAAAATAAAAAAGCACTAGCCAAAGATTTAGGTGGGCAGTGTATATCGTTAATAGGATGTATACTAACAATGATATCACAAATTGAAAGAAATTACTTAGTTAAATTTCAATCAACAATACAATGGCACAAAACTTACAAATTATGTCCTTGCTGCGGTGGAAGATTAATTAAAAAACTAGCAAAAACTTCTGCCACATGTGAAAATTGTCTTAAGATATTCTATCCAACAATTCATCCGGTTTCAATGACTATTATAACTGATGAAACTAATGAATATTGTCTTCTAGTAAATCATTTAGATTCAATTAAAGGAATGTTCACAGTTATAAGTGGTCATGCCAATCCAGGAGAAAGTTTAAAAGAATGTGCTAGGAGAGGAATTGCTGAAGAAATTGGTTTAGAATGTTCTAATTTATTAATCATTAATGCCTCACAGCCATGGCCTATCCATGAAAGTAGTTTAATAATACCATTTTGTGGTGTTGTTAAGATGACATCAAAAATGGATATAGCAGTAAATAAAATTGAGTGTGCTAGATGGTTTTCAAGAAAAGAAATATTAGAAGCCATCAAAAGAACAGATGATGATCCTTTTTTAAAAAATTTACCTTCATTGATAGCAAAAGATTTGGAGGAGGATAAAAACTTTGATGTAGAAAGCAAATTATATTATGTTCCACCACCGGGTACTTTAGCGTCTATGCTAATTCGAGCTTGGGCCGAGAAACCTAAAGGTTTATTAAGTGATGCTAATTAGGTTTATGTAACTCATTTAGTTATTATTAACTTATAATTAATGTAGATAAATTTTTGATTGTACTTCAAATGTTTTAATGATTGTGTTTTTTCCAATAGATTTTTCGGGTACATCTAAGAGGGGATTTGTAAGAGACTACCTCCAAGCAAATAAAACATGAAATAATTCAGAAGAGTTTATCTTTTCTTCAAGAATGAAAATTTAATAATTTAAAAAAGGAGAAGAATTAGTAGAAAAATCTGATCTTTAAAAGATCTTAAACTATATAACGGGTGTAAAATCATGTTTTTGTGGTTGGAATTAGATTTACTAGTTAATTATAATAGTAATTAACTAAGGGAAATTTTAGTCAAAAACTGATTTGTTTTTCTTGACGGAATTTGCTCCAATAGTGTAGTGGTCTATGCGTTTAAATATAAAGATGACGGGGCAAATTCAACCTCTTGACAGCGCAAATTTTTTATGTTTTTTTTGTTAATTTACACAATTTTTTTATAAAAATGCATAAAAACACTTGCGCTGTCAAGAAGTCGAACTTGTCTTATCATATTTCAAGTACAACTCATAGACCATTACACTATCAACGCAAGTTGCCCCAGACTTATAAAATAATATTTATACTAATTATTTTTCTTTTGATAATCAAAGTAAAAACAATCCAATACTTTCAAAAATGACAAGAGTGAGCATCAAACAAACTCTGGTAAATTAATTCTTTCTTACATGCAATTATTTATTGTGAAAAACACCTTTTTGATCACATCATTCTTCTTTGGTATGATACACTTTTTCACCAGAATACTATCATGAATTAGCTTTGTTTTTAACGCGCCTAATTGCTATCTCATCAAAAATACGTCTACTCTTATTTATAGTTATGATAAAGTGCAAACTTTCCACTGTGAATTCAAAAGAATCTTTGGACTTTTACCATCGAATATTACAAACTATTATTTCTGGAATATTCGATTAATACACAAAAAGACTTCTATTCTCCTATATCTTCATTTTTAGTGACACTGATCCAAAATAGTCAAGTACGTTATGTACAAAGCATAATATGAATATTATACCAATATTTTTATTACTAACCCATTTTGTCTTTTTTATTTAGAATATTCATGTATTTTTTGTTATTTCAATGATGATCCTTCTTATTTTAAATTTAAAGAAATGTTCCGTTAATTCATTTTGCTTGTGTTGTACACTTTTTTATCCACCATATATCTTCAAAATTAAATTGTTTTTCTATTTTTAGACAGGAGATGAGTCGTTATTCAAACGACAATTACTTGGGAAATTATCATCGTTATGATGATAACAATCCAAGTCATGATCGTCATGGAAGCAAGTATTCGAAGTACAGTGACAATAAGAAGAATAGTTCAAAATATGATCGTTATGGAGAAGGTCGTTCAAGATATGAACGTTACGGTGATCGTCATTCACGTCGTGAACGTTCTAGAGACCGTTCAAGAGACCGTTCAAGGAGCCGATCTAAAAATGAGTCCAGAGATCGTTCTGATGATTCCCATTTAAAGAATGGCAATCCACTCGACAACAATGGTCGTGGTTTGGAGGAACAACGTCCAAATAACTTTAGAGATAGACGTAAAATACAATCTTCTAGTGTTGATAACTTTAATAAAGGTAATGAAGAAATTAAGAAAAGAATAGATGAATTTCTAAAAGTTGTTAAGCAAAACAATTGTTTCCTTGATTGTGTTGAGAAGTTTCGTGTTCACTTGGAAGTAAGTTATCTTTTAAATTTTTTTTTAAAAGTTTATTGTTTAGGCTTTTTTTAACGATATTGATGAGATTACAAATACTTATCATTTAAGACCTGTTAGAGGAAAAGAAACATTAACTGCACAGAATCGTCGTTGGTTGATTGAGATAGCTGTTAACACACTAAACAGCTTACATGATCCTATTTTCGGTGAATGGGAAAGAATTATAAGATTCAAGTTGGATCCAAGTTTTTCTGTACAGAGAATTGAAAATAAGGTTAGAAAAAAGTTGATCTCAAAAAGAATGATAGAATACGTCTTTACGGAACCAAAACTCTATGCTGAAATTAGTGAACCACTTCTCATCAAACAAGGTCTTCTTCATGGTTTACTAACAATGGGGAAGGAGATTGATTTCCATATGAAATCAAATAGTTTTAAGGAGAAGTTGGCTGAAATTAAAAGTGAAATGATGAAAGTTTTAGAATGTAATGTTCAAGATGATTTGGATGACCTTTTTCGTAATGGTTTTCCCTTGTTTGATACATCATTAGATGAGGATAATCATTTGTATGATTTGTTTGATATTAAGAAAGCGACTTGGAAGTTTTTTGATATACCGGTATCATGTAAGTTTATGGTGTTATTGTTGAAATAATATGAAAAATTTAGACGGTGATGGGACATCCACGAGCTATGGTATTGATTTTAAGTTTCCTGATCCTGAGGTTCATTCAATTGTTGAAACTTTTGCAAGTGGTGGACCCGATCAAATTTATTACCTGGATAGACTTTTTGCAAAGTGTTTAGCTAGTCCAGATCTTAAGGATGAAGTAGTTCAATTACTTGAAACGTCGGGACATGCTAACATCGCTGAAGTCTTTTTGAAATATAACATGGGTGATTGTACAGTAGATACAATTTTTCCTGAGGAATTTAACGCCTTTGCAACTCAAACCTATCCACCAGAAGGGCATTTCGATAGTAAAATCCATTCTGAAAGAATTAAAAAGATATCTAATGAAGGAGATTTCAACGACTTTCTAAAATTTTTAAATGAATTCAAATCTAAGAAAGAGAAACCTGTATCAACTTACATAACTTTTAAATGCGGGAGAGAATTTGAAATGGCTAGTGTTCTGTCTTATTTGTTGGTCTTTTGTGAAAAGGTCCTCTATTTTTTGGATATCAAGGCAATCAAGCACGAAAGAATGAATGAATTGTTAGAAGCAATATTCAACAATGACGGTTTACTCAAGATTATGGAATCACCATTAGAATATCGCGTACTCTTTGGACATTACAGTTACTGTCTCAATCTTAAGACACCATCAAAACTCCATTTCTTGAGTTATATGCTTTTGGAGTTACATACACCTGAGGATGATAAGAACCCAAACCCTTTTATCGAATATTCAGATAGATATCTTGATCTAATAGCTGGAGCAAATGAATTATATATTCCAGGAGGTGATACAAAAGATAAGAAATTTCTTTTAACATGTTTTGAGGAAAATTCTGTTACTGAAGTAAGGAAAATAAAAAGACAGATGAATAATGCTTTGACTCGTATACTTAAAGCAGGTATTTCTTTCCCAAGTACCGTTAAATTCATTCTTGGAAAACCATTTGATAGAACTTTTGCTTTCCGAACTGAGTGGCATCGACGACCAATTTTGACGGCTCAAGAATCTTATATGGTTACTGAAATAAAGGCTCTTTATGATTGTGTTCATGCTTTGTCAGAATATGCTAAATCACGTGGGCTTCATAAAAAAATTTTTAGTATCAAGAATATTTCCTTCAGTTCCGTTGATGACAAGGAGTACGGAAAGTACATCAGTAATAGTTTGTTATAAGGTAAATTTGTTTTTTATATATTGTATTCTTATTTATATATATAGTTTTTAATAGATTAATAAATTATATTTGGCCAATTATTTTGTTTTTACCTAGAAGTCACTCTGACTTTGCAATCTTAAACTAGTCCAGAGCACGATTTTGTTTCAGCCATTGATTATGATATAGTCTAATCTGTCATAAGTTAAAAAAATAAAATAATATATACTTGGAAACAAAAAAAACATATTTTTGAACTATATTCTCTATAACGTAAAAAAAAATAATTTAAATTATTAACATCATATATAAAAAATAACAATAATAAAGTTAGAATATTAATAAAGCAATAAAAAACCTCTACATACAAAAATTTACTTTTAAGAAATCACTTAAACATCAAAAATATAAACAAAACTATACATAAGTTAGTATACTTCTATAGAATAGACTCGTAAAAACAAAGAATTAGCCCACGTACTCGGTCATTTTAAGTAATAATATCAAAAAAAAAACTTTCACTCTTCCTGACTTTTCCTAACACAGCGTGAAACCTTCTTCTTAAATTCATCATAATCATTGACAAACTCTTTAGCAGCATCGACATTAGCTGGAGATTCAGAATTTGGATCAGCAAGAATGGAAATAACACTTAAAAGAATAGTTTCAACAGTATGTACAGGTAACCAACGTTCCTCAGGTCTTTCATATCCAAAATGATCATCACCTGGTTCATGGAGAATTGAAATACAAACATTTCCATTCTTCTCTATATTTGGATGCCACATCTCTGAAACAAACTTCATCTTAGGAGGACGTTGAGGGTATTCTATAGGAAAATCTAGGATAGCTTTGAAAAATCCACCTTCGTAAATTGTATCTGGTGGTCCAATAATAAGAACTTCCCATTTATATATATTATCGTCATTCACTAGCCCAGCTGAAAATCCATCAACAGGATTCTTTTGAAGTTCTTGAAGTTGTCTCTGTAACAAAAGTTTTCCTTGGAGATTAGACATTATGTTTTTGTTATTTGTTGTGATGTAGAGGATAGTGAAGGCTGATTTTTCGTGTTCTAAAAAATAAAAATCGATTTGAAGATAAAGAAGAAAATGAAATTAGTATAACAATGATGAAATTAGAAAAATATTCTAGAAGAACAAAAAAATTTTAGAAAATTTAAGAGTTCTAAGAGCTTACGAAAATATCAGTTAATAAATTATAATCAAATAACTTAAAATATAAGTTAAATATCATACTTTGAAACATAAGAAAAAAAGAATGTAATTTAGTGATTATAAAATATTAATAATAAATTATCACTAAAAGTAATGTGGTTTTTTGGATAAGTTCTACTTTTCGTCGAAGGACAAATGTGTTGTTGAAAATTTCCTAAGCAGAAGATTAATCATTTCTGTATTTTCAAAACACTGGAAAAATTTGTTTTTAAAATTCTAGATGATGTTCAGATATTCTAAGAATCTTAATGTAGATTTTTCAAAATATTCTTTGAAGGGAAATTGTAAGATTCTATCTTTTATTTTCCTTAAAAATACAATTTATGATGATATAAAAAAACTTTTATGACTATTTTTATTTTTTGTTAATTTCATCTTTAACATAGGATTTTCAGTCGATTAAATGGTGGTTAGGGATAATTGATAACTTCAGCACAGTTGCTTTTTTTATAAAAAAATTTTGCAAGTCTTACAAAAAATTATATAATAATAACTATGATTTAACTACAGAAAATAGAAATAAGGCGAATTTATCTTGCAAATTCTGTCATTATAGGTTTTTAAAATTTAAATGTTTCTCTTATTTTCAAATAATTTCTAATCTTCTTCTCCAACTTCCGTATATTTAATGTATACCATAGGTTTCATTGATGCCATGCTATCGTGATATATAAAAAGGCTTGAATTTATAGTTCCTGTTATATTAAAACTTGTTATATTTCCACATGGCATTACTCCATCTACAGTTTTATCTTTGAGATACTGGATTTCTAGAAGTTTATGATAATTACAATCCCAATAAAGTTGGTTAATTGGTTTAAACGTTAATACAATTTTTTTGTTTATTGAAGGCTCAATTCTGTAAAAGCACTCTACTCCTAAATTCAAAATTTTAGTGGCTGGGACAGACGAAACTTTCAATGATTGTCTTCCACAGTAATCTTGTCTTTTTGGTTTTGTATAATTTCCACATAATTTTCCCGTATAAAAAGAGGGACAAAGGCATTCTGTACAATTTTTTGGATTTACATATCCTCCATTTTCACATTGTGGCAAAGATGAATTTTTACAAGCATATTTACAGATGTTCTCATTTATATATTTTAAATCCCTGAATGAAAATATTTTTGAATAATCTTTTTGCTTCAAATCTTTAGACTTAATACTTTTTCGTTTTGTTCTTATAAGAAATATAAATTCTATTAAACTTTTATTTGTAATCATAAGTTCTGCTTCATATGGATCAAAGAAAACGCAACGATAAATAAAATCATAAATTCTATCATCAAAAATTGGTCCTCGCATATAAGGTTGGTTTTCTAAAATACATTTTTTTGTTTTCACAATCATATTAAAATTCAAATATATTAATCTTTGAAGTATTTCCTTGTTTATGCAACTATGGTTTACATTAATTGCAAAAAGAAGCTTTCTATTTTTTATTTCTAAACTAGCGCTACATTTTTCACTCGATCTAATAATTGTTTTATTTAAGGATGAATTATCGGAAACTTTTTGAAAAATTATGCATGTTTTTCTATTTAAAAAACTAAAAGCCTTATTGATATTTGTCTTAAGTGATTGAATATTATTCGCCGGTAATTCAATATTATTCTGAATGTGATAATAGAATATTACAGTACCATTCATTAGAGTTTTAATTGGAAATCCATAATCATCTTGTAAAATTTTCTAAATAATAAATAAAATTTAATTATAAAAAGTAAAAACATACTCTTTTTTTAGCCATAGCAAGGTATGGCAGAATTATGAAGAATATAAATTTAATTCGTTTCATCGTTTTTTTATAGAATAAATAAAGTAAAAAATCCAATTCATACTTTATATAAAATTCCACATATTTGTACAACTTCATTTATAATATTCATGTAATGAAAATATTTGGAAATTTATTTAGTAAATATTTTAATGATCTTATGGTAGTAGTTTTTTATATAGAATTCATTAATTTTTTAGTGATTTGGAAGAAAGATGGTTTCATAATTTTAATAATTTGTTTTATCAGATTAAAGAATTGATTAATTTCTTAAAATGTACAAAATTTTTTATTCGATTATTTAGAATTTTTTTATAAGAAACTATACAGAAAGAGCCTCTGAATAAGTAATTAAATAATAACTTGAAATTAACTGCATAAAAAAATTATTTCACATCTTTAAATATTTTAAATTTTAAAAAATAACTTTTTTGTTGTAAAAGAAATCTTGAATTTTTTATTTTAAAATACTCTATATTTTCTATGATCTAACTGATTGGTATTCCATTTTAATTTTAAATTCTTGAGCTATTTTATAGTGGTATATTAGAACATCTGTACCTTTACTTCCTGTTACTGTAAACTCTATCATTTTTTCACATGGCATTACTCCATCTTTAGATTTGTCGGTATTTTATTTAATTTCAAGAATTTTATATCTTTTACAGTCCCAGTGAACACTAGAAATAATAGGTGTAAATTTTACTCTAACTTTCTTTGATTTTGAAGGTGATTTAATTTTATAGAAGCATTCTGCGTTTAGATCCAGAACATGAATTTTTTTGCTTGAAGTAGCTGTTAATGAAGAGTCCCCACAATAGTCAGGTCTTTTTGGTGTCATTAATTTGTCACAATACGTTCCGTCAAAAAAAATGGGCATATATTTGTTTTACAATTTCTGGGATTTGCATATCCGTAATTTTTACAATTTTTGCAAGGTTTACTTGCACAACTATTTTTACATATATTTTCATTCAAGGATTTAACATCACGGAATGAAATTTCTGCAGAATAGTCCCTTTGTTCCAAGTTACTAGGATCAATATCAAGTTCTTTTGGACTTTTCAAACCTGGAAATTCTAGTACTCTCAAAAATGAAAACTGTCGTTTTGACATGGGCTATAGTACCCTCCGATGTTGTGGTAAAAAAAAAATAAAATATTCATTTAATTTATTAATTAATGTTGGTGATAATAAATGTTTTAAGTATACTCATTTTAAAAAAATTAATATACCAATTAACAGAAATGTCAAATCATTTAATAACATAATGAGGTATTTTTTGTATAAATTCATATATCTTTATTTATTATAGTTTGTGAAATTTTTAGAAACTATGTTATATATTTTAAAAAATATATATGTATGTTGTTTTGACTGTATATAATGTTGAAATGACTTACATACCTGTAATAATAATTGGCCATGTTTTTTTATAAAAATGTATAAACATTTCTTATAAAATGTGCATATCTTGTTAAAACGACATTACCTATACATTTTTTATAGATATGTACATACATTTTATAAAAATTATCAAACACTTTTTTTAAGTGAATGGTTATTTTAACATAAATGAATAGTTGATTGTAAAAATTAAACTCAATTTTCTATATTACATTGACTATACTAAACAATAATCTTATACAAGTTAAAACGACTGGCACAGAAAAAATAGTATTAAATAAATTAACATTTTAACAAAAAAAGAATGTTTTTATATTTTATAATAAAATATATAAAAGATCGCAATTTAAGAACATTAAAATAATAAATTTTACACTGTATAATTATGTTGTTAGAATTGATACTGTCTTTAAATAATATTTTTTTTTATCTAATAAATAATGGCTTTTTTTTAATTGATTTATTCTATTTTTTAGTAAAAATATCTATAAATCAACGAATTTCAACATCTTAAATGATTTTAAAAAATTTAAAATGATGGAAAAGTAATTTTTTAGAACAATAGGTATTTATTTGTTAATTTCAAAAATTATAAATATTACCAAATAACTATTACTTTAGATTGTAATTTAATTTTAAACTATTTAAAAATATAAGCAAAATATTTTAGAAACATATGACAAAAAAAAGATAATAAATAATATCTCTTCTATATTACAATTTTTTACAAAAATAATGTTTTAGTTAAATCTCATATAATACACATATATCATGTTGACTAAATATTTATTGTTAATTCAATATGATCATAATATGTCATTTCCATTGAGTATTTTATTTAATAAAAATTGCTTTACTTTTAAGTAAACAATAAATTTAAAAGGTTCATTTATCTTATTTATGCAACAAAAAAATATCAAAATTCTTAATATAAATTATGTTGTTTCACTGTAAGGCTATTTTTTATGAAAATAAAAATGATTTTAAATGTTGAACTACGTAATTTTTTTATAAAATAAATTGAAATTTTATTATCAAAAAGTATAAAATAATATTTACTTGGCGTTATATCTTAAAATTATATATACAATCATCTAGATATAGATAAATTACCTTATTCAATTAATAAAATATTTAAAGCATACTTTAAAATAATATAAAAATAGGAAATTTATGTAAATGATGTCATTATTTTTTTTTTGTTATTTCCACACTTATATTAACTGCAACTTTTTCCAGAGTTTGAGTTAATTGGAGCTTAAAAAGAACTTGGCTTATGTTTCAAAACATGTCAAACAATACCAAAACAAACAAAAAAATTTAAATTTACAATTATTTAACTTTAATAAAAATTTATAAAATAAAAAATTTTAAATTAAATATCCCGTTTTTGTTTTCCTGGCCTCTTCCAGTAATCTTTTACCCAAAATAATGTAACAGCTGATTGTTGGTCCAAGGAATCAGTTGACAGAATGTTTATTTTTCTAAACCTTCTAAAATACATTCTAATTTTCTGAAATAATTTATCATTACTGTAATAATAATAATATTTAATTAAAATGATTGATTATAAAAAATCTAAAAATTTAAAAATGCTTACTTTCTACAGAAATTAATGCAGTCTGAATCTGTAATTTTATATAATTTGTTATGTGATGAAAAATGTGCAATTCTTCATTATCATTAAATGTATTGAAATTTATTTTAAAAAAATAATAAAATTTTATAAATTAATTCTAAAAATTAAAATTACTTTCTAAAGCATAAAGTAACGCTTTGATTTCTAAAAATACTGTCGTACTTAATGATTCACATCTACCATACTTTAAAAATTAAAACAATAAATTATTGAAATACACTTTTTTCTAAGATTTTAAAGAGGTATTCTTACTTAAATAGCATCAATTTTTTAATTTGTAAAAAATTGGTGGCAGTAATAAAAGTAACATGTTAACGTTTAAGAGTATATCTTAAATTTACCTTTACTTAATTCATTGTTATTATCAAATATGTTAAATAAGAAACATTTTTTTTCTTCACAGGTATCAATAATGATTTTTTTACATGATTCTCATTTTTAAAAAAAAGTATTTAAAGAAAAAATTATAATATTAGATATTTTATTCGTTGTTAAAGAGATAATAAGAATTATGTATTGGTTAGATAAAAAAACTGCATAGGTATAGAATTATATAAGTTCTTATTATCTTTAAGAAAAAATTTATGTCACTCAAAAGAATTTTTGTTATGATTAGTTAAAGCAATGAACGTTCTGTGAATTTTGGTGTTTATTTTTATAAAAAATTAAATTTTAAAAATATGAAGAAATATTTAAGAAATCGTTTTTTATAATATGTTTTATTAAGATCGTGATTGGCATAAATTTATGAAATGCAGCTTAGTAAAAGACATACTTAAAAATGAGCATACCTTTTTCTGGAATACCTATTAATAACAATCTTATACTAGACCCTTTTCATGATCTTAACCTTGGTGTTCTAAGTAACGTTCTTTTCGGTACAACACAAATAGTTAAAATCATTACAAATTTAACTCCGTTACAAATTTATGAAGGTATTATTAATGAATGTATTCTGATAAAAAAACATGGCTACATAAATAGTGTTATTAATGAAAATTTTTGCTCTTCAAAGAATACAAGATACACTAAGTATAAAAGGACGTTACCTTCTTAATGGTAGTCAAACATTGACTGTGACAAGAGCATTATACGAATATTATATGAAAATAAATATTAATAATTATAAAAATGGTGTAAAAATAAAATTCAAACAAATAGTCAATATTTTAAAAGTGCTTCTGAATGATACATATTTATGTATGAAGTTTAATATATATATATTAATGAATGCTCGAGACTGTGCGAATATAACGTTGACAAAATTTTTGAGTATCTGTATAAAGTATTTTCTTCAGATCTTAAGGTTACATTAAAAATGCATAATTTAACTCATTATCCTTGGAACATACAACGGCATTAACTTCTTCCAGTTAATTTTTCTTTTACTAGATTTGAAGGTAAGCCAATATTACAATTTTAGAATGATATCTTTTTATATTTGCTTTTAATTTTGAATCATTAAAAATTTTTATAAAAAGTAGATGATTAATATATTTTAAATGATAAAAATATAATTTTTGTTAAGAAATATATATTTTTGTATTTAAAATTTTATTACCAACATTTTTAACATCTGCAAACTCTTTTATTTAAAATTATAAAAAGTAAGATAATAGAAAACTTTTGAAAACATATAATAATTATATAATTATTTAATATAATAACTTTATTTTATAGCTGCTAACATTCGTCATAAAAATATTTTATCATGAACTAATAGTCAAATTAATCCATGCTTAATAATAGTTAAAAAAAATTACTTGGAATAATTTAATTAATAGACATAGAAAAGTTCACAAAAAGTTAATGGTGGAGAATAATAATTGGATATATGATCTATCACTAATAGATTGTGATGAAAATAAACTACTCGAAGTTTCTATGGAGGAGGAAATTAAAGAATTAAGTTTTATTACATCCGAAGAATAATTTTGTTATTAAATATGAGTATATGATAAAGAATTTTTAACACAAATGATAGAAATTTTTAATGACAATGATATGAATTTAATATTTGATATAAGTTAAATAAGGTTGTTGTTTATTTATAATTATTCATTTTTCCTTAGTAAATAAGGTTAAAACAAAATGGTGTTTTTTATTTGTTTTAACATAATATTTATAAAAATGTTTTAACAATTTTATTTATGAACTAAATTTCAAAATATAGAAATTAAGATATTATTGTAATGAATTACATGAAATACTGAAACTAAATTATATCGTTAATAAACTACATTAGAAGTACTTCAAATAAAGTAATATCTTTTTTAACAATATTAGAACTTTATCTTAATTATTATAAAATATATAACAATTATAAACGATTTAATCTTTTTTAAAAGTTATTAGTTTGGCTTACAATTACATATATGAGTTATTGCATGTTAAATCAAATTAAAAATATAAAATACAGTATATTTTATAGAAATAACTTTATTATTTCGTTTATGAATTTTCTGAAATAACTATAAAATTCTCATCAGAATTTTTCTCATCATTAATAGTTTTAAAAAATTCATATACATTTTTATAAAAAAATCCATACCAATTAATAAAAAAGTATGTATTTTGTATTGTTTATGTATAATTTTATATTTAAAAACAACCATAAAATTAAAAAAATGTATAGTAAAAAATAAAAAGAGTATGTATGTCGTTTTAACTGTATGTAAATTTATATAAAAAAAACATGCATTTTACAAATAATGTATGATTTCTTAACAAATTTATATATATTTTATGTTTATTATGTGAGCACAATTAAAAATTAATTAATCGGTAGTCGAAATGACAGAATTTCACACTATAACCCATGATTGCACAATATCTGTCAAAACTACAGTTTTAAATTTTGAGTGAAGAATATTAATGTAGATTCTTCAAAATATTCTATGAAAGAAAATTGTAAGGTTCTATCTTTTCTTTTCCTTAAAAATACAATTTATGATGATATAGAAGAACTTTAATGTCTTTTTTTATTTTTTGTTAATTTCATCTTTAACGTAGGATTTTCAGTTGACTAAATGAGGGTTAAGGATAATTAACAACTTCAGCACAGTTGATTTTTTTATAAAAAATTTTTGAAAATCTTACAAAAATTATATAATAATAACTGTGATTTAACTAAAGAAAATAGAAATAAGGCGAATTTATCTTGCAAATTCTGTCATTATAGGTTTTTAAAATTTGAATGTTTCTTTTATTTTCAAGTAATTTCTAATCTTCTTCTCCAACTTCCATATATTTAATGTATACTATAGGATCAATTGCACTTATTTTATAGTGATATAGTAAAACGCTTGAACTTTTAATTCCTGTTATATTAAAACTTGTTATATGTCCACATGGCATTACTCCATCTATAGTTTTATCTCTGATATACTTAATTTCTAGAAGTTTATAATTACTACAATTCCAATAAAATTGCGTATTTGTTTGAAACGTTAATACAATTTTTTTGTTTATTGAAGGTATAATTCTGTAAAAGCACTCTACTTCTAAATTCAAAATTTTAGTGGCGTAGACAGACGAAACTTTCAATAATTGTCTTCCACAGTAATCTTGTCTTTTTGGTGTTTCATATTTCTCACACGATTTTCCCGTGTAAAAAAAGGGACAAAGGCATTCTGTACAATTTGCTGGATTTACATATCCTCCATTTTGACATTGTAGCAAAGGCGGATTTTTACAAGTATTTTTACAGACATTTTCATTTATATATTTTAAATCCTTAAATGAAAATATTTTTGAATAATCTTTTTGCTTCAAATCTTTAGACTTAATACCTTTTCGTTTTGGTTTTATAAAAAATATAAATTCTATTAAATTATAATTAGTAATCATTAATTCTGCTTCATGTGGATCAAAGAAAACGCAAAGAGAAATGAAATCATAAATGTTTTCTTCAAAAATAAGTCCTGATATTAAGTGTGGGTTTTCTAAAAGACATTTTTTTGTTTTCATAATCATATTAATATTCAAATATATTAATCTTTGAAGTATTTCCTTGCTTATACAACTATGGTTTACATTTATTGCAAAAAGAAGCTCTCCCCTTTGCATTTCTAAACTAGCGCTACACCAATGATTCAATCTAAAAATTGTTTTTTTTAAGGATGAATTATTGGAAACACTTTGAAAAGTAATGCATGTTTTTTTAGTTAATAAACTAAAAGCCTGATTCATTGTCTTCTCAGGTATGTCAGTATTCTGTTTGTGATAATAGAATATTGCAGTACCATCCGTTTGAAATTTAATTGGAAATTCATAATTCACTTCTGAAATATTCTAAATAATGTATAAAATTTAATTATATAAAGTAAAAACATACTTTATTAGCCATAGCATGGTATGTCAGAATTATGAGGAGTATAAATTTAATTCGTTTCATCGTTTTTTTAGAACAAATAAAGAAAAAAATCCAATTCATACTTTATATAAAATTACGTATATTTGTTCAACTTCATTTATAATATTCATATAATGAAAATATTTGAAAATTTATTTAGTAAATATTTTAATGATCTTATGGTAGTAATTTTATGTATAGAATTCATTAATTTTTTAGTGATTTGGAAGAAAGATGGTTTTAAAATTTTTATAATTTGTTTTTTATATTAAAATTTGATTAATTTCTTAAAATGTACGAAATTTTTTATTCGATTATTTAGAATTTTTTTTATAAGAAACTATACAGAAAGAGCCTCTGAATAAGTAATTAAATAATAACTTGAAATTAACTACACAAAAAATTATTTCACATCTTTAAATATTTTAAATTTTAAAAATAACTTTTTTGTTGTAAAAGAAATCTTGAATTTTTTATTTTAAAATACTCTATATTTTCTATGATCTAACTGATTGGTATTCCATTTTAATTTTAAATTCTTGAGCTAATTTATAGTGGTATATTAGAACATCTGTACCTTCACTTCCTGTTACTGTAAACTCTATCATTTTTCCACATGGCATTACTCCATCTTTAGATTTGTCGGTATTATATTTAATTTCAAGAATTTTATATCTTTTACAGTCCCAGTGAACACTAGAAATAATAGGTGTAAATTTTACTCTAACTTTCTTTGATTTTGAAGGTGATTTAATTTTATAGAAGCATTCTGCGTTTAGATCCAGAACATGAATTTTTTTACTTGAGGTAGCTGTTAATGAAGAGTCCCCACAATAGTCAGGTCTTTTTGGTGTCATTAATTTGTCGCAATACGTTCCGTCAAAAAAAAATGGGCATATATTTGTTTTACAATTTCTGGGATTTGCATATCCGTAATTTTTACAATTTTTGCAAGGTTTACTTGCACAACTATTTTTACATATATTTTCATTCAAGGATTTAACATCACGGAATGAAATTTCTGCAGAATAGTCTCTTTGTTCCAAGTTACTAGGATCAATACCAAGTTCTTTTTGACTTCTTTAAACCTGAAAATTCTAGTAGATTATAATTAATATTTACAGTTGTTTCTCTTGGATTTACAAATTCACAATAATAATGGGTTAATAGGTCTATTATACTATCAGCTAAAAACTCCATTTTTCCATACTTGTTAAGGCATTTTGTTATTTGATATCTCATATCAATACTCCAGTAAATTAATCTTTGAATCATGTCTCTTTCCGTACAACTGTCATTTACATTAATATAATAATATATTTTTCTGTTATGTATTTCAGCATTAGCGCTACATTTTTTACTTTTTCTAATAACTGTTGCACTTGTAGATGGAGTATAAACTCTAGTAAAATTTAAACATGTTTCTCTTTCTAATAACTCATGAGCGAATTTGATAGTTCTATCAGTTAGTTCATTTTGAATCTCATATTCTATTATTTTATTCATGTTAATTGAAGATGAAGAAAGTTTTATTCTTACTCTTCATAAAAACTACCTAAAGAACAAAAAGAAATAAAATATAAAAAATGGCAACTTACATTATAGGATATTACAATATGTAATAGAATTATTAAAAATAATAATTCAATTCCATTCATTGCTTTTTTAAAATATGTAAGAAATTATACAATTGGTACTTTATAATAATTTTACTTTTTTTATTTACATTACCTCGCTTAAAACTTTTATATAATAATATTTAAAAATTTTTTCAGCAAATATTTTATCAAATTACTATTGACAGATTTCATGATTCACATATAGTAAAGTATTCAGTAGTAATATTACAAGATCTTTTCAAAAAATTTTATTTTTTTCCAATATAAGAATAATTAATTTTGGATAGGTAAATCATTGTTATACTTTCTATAAGGTTTTATCACTAAAATAATAAACTAATTGTTTTAAATATTTTTAACTATAATATGATTTTATAATTATTGTCTATTAGTTGAAGTTTATTTTTGTTATCCATTTATCTCTATCACACAGAAAAATTCATGTTTAACTATTTCTTTGAAGAATAGAAATTTGTAACATAATAAATTGGGAAAGGTAGAAAAATTATACTGTTCACGGTTTAAATGATATCATTTCAATTATATCTTCAAATAACAATCTGGATAAAAATACAAGAATTATAAATTATTTTTGAGATCATTTAAATAATCAAAATTTAATCATTGATATCATAAAGATTATTTTTTGCAATTTTTTTTCTATTTTTTTATAGAAGAATGTTTAATTTTGTACTCTTATATAAAACTAAAATCAACATATTCTGCAAAAAAAGTTTATGTAATAACTATCAGCAAAATGAATGTTATTTTACGAATTCATGTAAATACAAATCGTTTGAAAATCAAATAAAAACACAACTACAACTTTGAAAATTAAAAATTAAAAATGTAGAGAACTTCAGTAGAGTAATTATATTGTTTGACGAATACAATATCTTTAAACATAATCGAATGAATATAGAAGCTTTGATTTTTAGAACATTGTTAGTTATTGTAATATATACAAAAGTTATAAAGAATAATAACTTTGTTTGTTTCGTAATTTTTTAAAAATTTATGAAAACTATATTTCAGGTACTTTATATATTTTTTATCTAATGTATTTATATAGACACATTAAGAATCATGTAATCTAAATGTTTAAAAAAATTTTTCAATAATTATTTTGACAACCTTATATTAACAGATTTTGTATAAAAATTATGTGGACTTTTTAATAATTTTATAAAAAAAATTTTTTGCATACGCCTTTATTAATTTCAAAGTATAATAGTCACTGATGTAAAATAATAATTCAAAGAATAATCAATGAAATTTATTCCCTCATCAGCTTTTTTTAGCATAAAAGGAATTATTAGTCCAAACATATTTTCATCACTATTTATTTCTATTACATAAAATTCTATATTTAGTTATTTTTTTATGATATAGAACTTTTAGATATAAGAAAATGGAGGAGAAAGAAAATATAGTACTCAAAGTTTACATGGTATTTTCAATTATATCCCCGAATGATTATTAAAATAATTTAAAAGAAAATTTAAAATTAATAGTATTATAATATGTTGTTATCTTATTAAATGAAAGTACAAGAATTATAGATTTTTTTTTGCAATTACTTAAATAATAAAAATTTAATCTCTGCTATCATTAAGATTATTTATTGAAATTTTCAATTTATTTTTATAGAAATGTATTAAATTTCTACCTAAAAAATGAAACTAAAGCCATGTTTTCTACAAAAAATATATATAATATCAATCAACAAAATGAATTTCATTCATGAATTATGTAAATAAGAGTATAGAATCCAAACAAGAAAACAGAAGCAACTTTGAAAATTAATAATTAGAAAGGGTAAACATTTTCAACAGAGTAATTATATTTTTAGATGAATTGCATTTGAAAGAATAATCACTTCAATCTAGAAAACGAGATTTTAATCATTTTATCTATTATTTATTGTAAAAAATGTTTTTGAAAAATCTTACGCATAATAAAAGAAGATATAAATATCTTTTAATCTACGATGAATACGTCTCTGTTAAAATTAGTTTGCAACTTTTGATACTTTAATTACTCAAAATTAGCTTTATTTATTGTTAAAAAAATTTTTTAAAAGTTCTTATATTTTCATAAGTTTTGAAATTTTAAAATGCTTTGATTTCCATTTTCATTTTAAATGAATGAGCTATTTTATCATGATATACTAGAACAGATACACCTTTACTTGCTGTTACATTAAACTCTTTCATTTTTCCACATGGCATTATTCCATCTTTTGATCTATCTTTTTCATATTTAACTTCAAGAATTTTACTGGAACTACACGGCCAGTGAATGGAATCGCCAATAGGTATAAATTTTACTCGAACTCTTTTTGAACTTTTCTCAGGCTTAATATTGTAATAGCATTCTGCATTTATATCTAATGTTCGTGTGATTTCATTTTTTGTGGCTGTTATATCTTGAGGTCCACAATCATCTGGTTTTTTTGGTTTCTCTAGATTTTCACAATTCCCTCCAGTAAAAAAAAAGGGACAAATACAAAAATCACAATTTTTGACATTTCGAAATCCGTAATTATCACAAGTACCGCAAGGATGATCTTCACATTCTTCTCCGCAGACTTTACTATTTAATCTTTTAAGATCATTAAATGAAAAATCTGCAGCGTGGTTTCTTTGTTCTAAAGCACTAGGTTCTGTTTTATTTGATGATTTATTTCTTTTAAAGGTAGCGGTTACTATCAAAGGTTCTAAATCAAAATCCATGTAGCCATTTAAACGGTGGTAAAAATGGCATTTATAATTTTTCAATACATATGCCATATTTACCTCATTAATTTGCCCTTGATGTTTTCCCACACATTTAGAGAATTCATATCTTAATTCCATACTAAAATACATTAACTTTAAAACCTTATCTCTTCCCATGCAACTACTATTTAAATGAATAGAATGAGTTATATATTTATCATTTAATGTTGCTACAGCCATACATTCGGTGTCCATTTTAAAAAGTGTTGCTGTATGGATTGAGGAAACAGGTGATTCAATAAAATTAAAACATGTCTCTCTTCCCATCAGGTCAACAAAATATTTTAATTGGTTTTTTTTATCGTTCAAATTGTCCGAAAAAATAAATTCGAATGATGTATTCATAACAAAAGTATCAATGGGAGGTTTAGTAGTTTTAGATGGCTTTTTTTTCTTGCATTTTTTAGAAAGAACATTCTAAATGAGACATTAAAAATTATGGTAAAAAATGTAAACATACATCGTTAGTAATTAAAAAATATACAAGAAATTACAAAAAATAATAACTCTAAATGCTTCATAATTTTATTGAAAATATATGAAAATTATTTTTTACGTACTTTATATAATTTTTATCTGATGTATTTACATAATCACATTAAGAATTATATAATCAAATATTAAAAAAAGTTAATAATTATTTTGACAACCTTGTATTAACAGATTTTACATGAAAATTAGAGAAACATTAAAATAATTAAATAAAAATATTTTATTCGGGTACCACTTCATTATTTTCAAATTATAGAAATACTAATGTAAAATAAGTGTGATATGATCACATAAATTCAAAGAATATTAAATAAAAATCATTTTCATATCATTTAGTTTTTTATCATACAAAGAGTTTTATATTATTTGCTTTCTTGGTATTAAATAATTATCAATATATCAAAACAATAAAAAATGACTTGAGATAATTATTGTTCTTGATCATAAATTGAATATTAAGGATAGATCATACAAAATATTTTTTCAATTACATGTTATATAATCATTTAAAAAATTCTAACAAAACATGACCATTTTAACAAAATCTAAAATGTTTTTTTAAAAGAGCATAGATAGTTTGTATTCTATAGAACGAAAATACAAAATGTACAATTGTTTTTTTGTGATCATTCAAATAATAAAAATTTAATCATTAATCATAATTTGTTTACAACAATTTCTGAATTGTACTAATTGAAAAGATAGTTAGGATATCACTGAGTAACGCCCTCAGAAGGCGTGAACTAAAGGAAAGTTATAAATAACAAGAATTACTTACATTATATAATATTAAAAAACTAGAAATTGTATTATCCATATTTAAATAAAAGGTTTTTATGTTATTGTATTATTCCTGAGATAGCATTTCGTTAAAAAAACTTATAACTTTGAATTTTATAATTGAAAAATAAAATATTTTTTACTTTTTAAACAATTCTTTAAAGTTTTTTGTTTAACTTTTTATAATTTTTTAAATGCAGATATTGAAATATATATTGTCAAATAAATAATTTTGTAAATTTTTATCAACAGTTTTTTTAATTTCTAGACTTGTTTGAAATTATTAACAAACATTATCAACGATAAAGGATTCAATAATTATGACTTTGGAGGAATTTAAAATTTCTCAATCGAATATTGTTAAACAACCTCCAACATACTATTTTAAATGGTACTCCACAAAACAACAATTAAGAAAATATGAATAATTTTAAATCCAAATGGCTAAATAAATAAGAAATGTAAATATATGAGCATTTGTATTAAAACTTTAATAAGTTCTTGTATTATGAATTAACTATTTCAATAATCCACTAATCATTAACATATTCATATGATTTAATGATTAATGAATTGTGATTATGATGTGAAACATTCTCAAAAATTAATTTTACCAAATCAATTTTTTGACAACTTCAGTAGAAGGTTCTAATTGTTTAAAGTTGTTAAAAATAAATATAGGAATACTTTTTTTAAATTAGAATGAACAAGGTAATATAAAAATGTAAATTTATATGGATGTATGCAAAGTGTATAAATATTTTTTCAAACATTTTTTCTAACTTATTTAAAAAATATATGTTAAATGATAATTGTCTTTATCTATTTTTATTTTCAATTTTTTTTACATAATATTATATGTAGGTTTTGTTATGATAGAAGAATTTTTTAGTTTCTTAATTTAAATTATTGTAATATAATTTATTAAAAAATCATAAAAAAAGAGATAAAAAAACTAAAATTTGTCATACACAAGAATCGTGTAGAACTAAATTAATTGATAAGCTTTTTTATTTCAAATATCAATAATAATTTTTTTTTATTTTTAAAATATGTCAAAATTTTAATGAGTTTAAAAAATTTAATGTTTCTAAGCTTAGATTAATTTGTATTTCATTTCCATTTTAAATTCATGAGCTATTCTATCATGATATATCAAAACAGTTGTGCCTTTTTCTGCTGTTACTGTAAACTCCTTCATTTTTCCACAAGGCATTACTCCATCTTTAGTTTTGTCTTTTTTATACTTAACTTCGAGAATTTTACCTAAAGTACAATTCCAGTGAATGGAATCGCCCTGAGGTTTAAATGTTATTTTAATTTTTTTTTTGTTTGGAGTTGGCTTAATTCTGTAATAACATTCTATATTAAAATCTAAAACTTGAGTTTTTTCACTTGAAGAAGCCTTCAAAGATGATTTTCCACAAGAACCTTTTTTTGTTTCCATATAATTCTTACAATCTTTTCCTGTAAAAAAGAAAGGGCAAACACAAGTTTTACATAATTTCGGATTTTTAAAACCACCATTACTACACTTAAAACGTGAAGATTCTTTATCTGTACAACTGCCTGAACAGATTCGTTCATTTAGGCAACTAAGATCATAAAATGAAAGTTCTTTATTATAATCTCTTTGTTCCAAGTCTTTAGGATCAACATCGTCTTTTTTAGGGCTTTGGGGAATGGAAATTGCTAGTTCAAAGCGATCAATTTTTTTCTCTGCTTCACCTAGTGTATCAATTGTACAATTATATTTATTTAATATATCTTGCATTTTTTCTTCTTTTATGTATCCTGGTTTATAATCAGAAATGTTTTTAAAACACTTAGTAAATTGATACCTCAATTCGGTGGCCCAATAAATTAATTTTAGAAATCTATCTCTACTATTACATTGTTCATTTACGTTAATGCCATAAACAATATATCCACCAACATTTTCTGCAATAGCACTACAATTGTAACCCCATTTAATAAGTGTTCTATCGAGTAAAAAAATATCACTATCATTATGAATAAAGTTAATACATGTTTTATTTTCAAATAACTGATGAAAGTATTTGATTTGTTCTGCATACTTTAAAGTTCTCTGAATTGCATATATAATTGTTGTATTCATAACAAAAGAATCGCCGGAGGGTTTGGAAGGCTTTGAAGGCTTGGAAGGCTTTTTGGAAGGCTTTTTGGGAGGCTTTTTGGAAGGCTTTTTTGAAGGCTTTTTTGAAGGCTTGGAAGACTTGGGAGGCTTAAAAAGCTTTAAAGAATTTCGAGACCCGGAATGATGTATTCTTATAACAATATCTTTAGAAGAAAGAACATTCTAAACTACATATTAAAAATTAAAGTAAAAATTAAAACATACGTTGTAAGTTATGGTAAAAAATACAAGTATTGATAAGAATAATAATTCTATCTGCTTCATTATTTTGTGAAAAAAATATGAAAATTAATTTTTAGGTACATTATATAATTTTTATCTGATGTATTTACATTATCACATTAAAAATTATATAATCAAATATTTAAAAAAAATCATTTATTATTTTAACAACCTTGTATTAACAGATTTCACATGAAAATTAGAGAAACATTCAAATAATTATAAAAAACATTTTTATTGGTACCACTTCACTATTTTCAAATTATAGAAGTTATCGATATAAAATAAATGTGATATGACTATACGAATTCAAGAAATATTAAATGAAATTGATTTTCCTATCAGCTCATTTGTATCATAAAATAATTCTATGTCATTTGCTTTCTTGGTATTAAGTAATTTTTAATATATTAAAACAATAAAGAATAGTTTAAGATAATTATTGTTCTTAATCAAAATATGAATTAAGAACATCTCATAAAATTTATTTTTTCATTAACAATTTATATAATTATTCAAAAAGATCTAACAAAATATTGCTATTTTTACGAAATCTAAAATGTTTTTTTAAAAGTAGCATCGAAAATTTGTATTCTATAGAACGAACATACAAAAAGTACAGTTGTTTTTTGAGATCATTTAAATAATAAAAATTTAATTATTGATATCATAAAGATTTTTTATTAAAATGTTGAATTGTTTCTTTACAGAAGTGTATTTAGTTTTGTATTCTTAAATGAAACTAAAGTCAAATTTTATAAAAAACTATACGATATCAATCAACAAAATGAACGTCATTTGACAAACTCTTATAGATAAGAATCGTTCGAAAAGCAAGTAACGATACAACTTTGAAAATAAATAGTATAAAGGTAGAGAACTTCAGTAGATTGATTATATTTTTAATGAATACGCATTCTTAAACATAATCAATAGAATCTATAAACTGAGAATTTTGTAACTTATTTAATATTTATTATGAAAAATGTTTAAGAAAAACCTTTCGCATAGTTATTAAAGATAATAATAATGTTTTAATCAACAAATCAATACATGTCTGTTAAAGCTAGTTTGCAACTTTTGATAAATTAAATAATCTAAATAATTTTTATGTATTGTTAAAAAAATTTTTTAAAAGTTCTTTTAATCTTCATAAGTTTTAGAACTTTAATCTGCTTTGTATTCCTCTTTATATTTAAATAGTATGAATATTTTGGAAGTGTATACCAAAATGTTTGAGCCTTTACTTTCAATTACTGTTAACTCTAGCATTTTCTCACACGGCATAACTCTATCTTTAGATTTGTCTTTTTCATATTTAACTTCGAGAGTTTTAGCTTAACTACACTTCCAATAATAAGGATCACAAATAGGTGTAAGTTTTGCTTTGAACTTTTTTGATTTACGATAAGGTTTAATGTTGTAATAACATTCTGCATTTATTTCTATAGTTTGTGTTTTTGTATTTTTCTCGGCTTTTATACTTTGATTTAAAGTCCACATTCATCTGGTTTCTTTGGTTTCCCTAGATTTTCACATTTCCCTCAGTAAAAAAAGGACACACACAATAATCACAATTTCTGGGATTTCTAAATCAATAATTGCTATAAGTACCGCAGAGATGATCTTTACATTCGTCTCCCCAGATTTTACTATCGAATGCTTTAAGATCAGATAATGAAAGTTCTGTAGCATAATTTCTTTGTTTCAAAGTCTCAGGTATTATATAAAAGTTCTTTTTATATCTTTTAGGATAAAATCCGAGTGAAAATGAATCTATTAATGTTGTAAATGTATATTCATCGGTTAAAAATTTAACATTGCATTTATAATTTTTTATTACATCTATTATATTTTTTCCATTAATATGTCCCTATTCATTTCCATGCTTATTTTCAAGACATTTTTCCGTTACATATCTGACTTCCATACTCAAATAAATTAACTTAAGTATCATATCTCTTTCCATTAAAGTTTTATTTACGATAATGGAATAAACTATATATCTACCATCTAATTCTGCCGTAACCATACGTGTCAGCTATAAAACGTATTGCTGTCAGGAGTGGGGAAAAATGTGATTTAGAAAAATTTAAGCATGTTCCTCTATGCATTAAACTGATAGGAAATTTGATTTTATTTACATCTTTTATATCTCTAGCAATAAGATATTTAATTGTTCTATTCATAGCAAATTATTAATGATAGGTTTATATGACTTTTTTTTCTTGCATTTTTTAGAAAGAACATTCTAAATGAGACATTAAAAATTAAAGTAAAAATGGAAACATACATAGTTAGCAATTGTAAAATATACAAAAATTACAAAAAAAAAATAAATCTGTTCGCTTCATAATTTTACAGAAAATATTTTAAAATTATCTTTAAGGTACCGAAAAAAATTTTTATCTGATGTATTTACATAATCACATTAAAAATCATATAAACAAATATTAAAAAAAAATTAATAATTATTCTGACAACCTTGTATTAACAAATTTCACATGAAAATTAGAAGAACAATAGAATAATTAAATAAAAATATTTTTTTCGGGTACCACTTCATTATTTTCAAAATATAGAAATACTAATGTAAAATAAGTGTGATATGATCACATAAATTCAAAGAATATTAAATAAAAATCATTTTCATATCATTTAGTTTTTTATCATACAAAGAGTTTTATATTATTTGCGTTCATGGGTTTAAATAATTATTAATATATTAAAACAATAGAAAATGATTTGAGATAATTATTGTTCTTGATCATAAATTGAATCTTAAGGATAGATCATAAAAAATATTTTTTCAATTACTTGTTATATAATCATTTAAAAAATTCTAACAAAACATGACCATTTTAACGAAATCTAAAATGTTCTTTTAAAAGAAGCATAGATAGTTTGTATTCTATAGAACGAAAATACAAAATGTACAATTGTTTTTTTGTGACCATTCAAATAATAAAAATTTAATCATTAATCATAATTTGTTTACAACAATTTCTGAATTGTACTAATTGAAAAGATAGATAGGATATCACTGTGTAACGCCCTCAGAAGGCGTGAACTAAAGGAAAGTTATAAATACCAAGAATTACTTACATTATATAATATTAAAAGACTAGAAATTGTATTATCCATATTTAAATAAAAGGTTTATATGTTATTGTATTATTACCTGAGGATAGCATTTCGTTAAAAAAACTTATAACTATGAATTTTATAATTGAAAAATAAAATATTTTTTACTTTTTAAACAATTATTTAAAGTTTTTTGTTTAACTTTTTAGAATTTTTTAAATACACATATTGAAATATATATTGTCAAATAAATAAATTTGTTAATTTTTATCAACAGTTTTTTTAATTTCTAGACTTTTTTGAAATTAATAACAAACAATATCAACGATAAAGGATTCAATAATTATGATTTTGGAGAAAATTATAATTTCTCAATCGAATATTGTTAAACAATCTTCAACATACTATGTTAAATGGTATTCCACAAAACAACAATTAAGAAAATATGAATAATTTTAGGAATAAATAATTTTAAATCCAAATGGCTAAATAAATAAGAAATGTAAATATATGAGCATTTGTATTAAAACTTTAATAAGTTCTTGTATTATGAATTAACTATTTCAATAATCCACTAATCATTAACATATTCACATGATTTAATGATTCATGAATTGTGATTATGATGTGAAACATTCTCAAAAATTAATTTTACCAAATTAAATTTTTGACAACTTCAGTAGAAGGTTCTAATTGTTTAAAGTTGTTAAAAATAAATATAGGAATACTTTTTTTAAATTAGAATGAACAAGGTAATATAAAAATGTAAATTATTATGGACGCATTATATGAATGTATGCAAAGTGTATAAATATTTTTTCAAACATTTTTTCTAACTTATTTAAAAAATATATGTTAAATGATAATTGTCTTTATCTATTTTTATTTTCAATTTTTTTTACATAATATTATATGTAGGTTTTGTTATGATAGAAGAATTTTTTAGTTTCTTAATTTAAATTATTGTAATATAATTTATTAAAAAATCATAAAAAAAAGTGATTAAAAAACTAAAATTTGTCATTCACAAGAATCGTGTAGAACTAAATTAATTGATAAGCTTTTTTATTTCAAATATCAATAATAAATCTTTTTTATTTTGAAAATATGTCAAAATTTTAATGAGTTTAAAAAATTTAATGTTTTTAAGCTTAGATTAATTTGTATTTCATTTCCATTTTGAAATCTTGAGCTATTTTATCTTCATATATCAAAACACTTGTGCCTTTATCTGCTGTTACTGTAAACTCTTTCATTCTTCCACAAGGCATTACTCCATCTATAGATTTGTCTTTTTTATACTTAACTTCGAGAATTTTACCGAAAGTACAATTCCAGTGAATGGGTTCGCCAACAGGTTTAAATGTTATTTTAATTTTTTTTTTTGAATTAGGATTAATTCTGTAATAACATTCTTCTTTAAAATCTAAATCTTTAGTCTTTTCACTTGAAAAAGCCTTCAAAGATGATTTTCCACACAAACTCTTTTTTGATTTCATGTATTTTTTACAATCTTTTCCTGTATAAAACAAAGGGCAAACACAAGTTTTACATGTATTCGGATTTTTAAAACCATCATTACTACACTTAAATTTTGAATATTGTTTATCTTTACAACTGCTTGAACAGATTCGTTTATTTATTGAACTAAGATCATAAAATGAGAGTTCTTTATTATAATCTTTTTGTTCCAAGTCTTCAGGAACAACATCACCCTTTTTAGGACTTTGGGGAATGGAAATTGCTAGTTCAAAGCGATCAATTTTTATCTCTGCTTCACCTAGTGTATCAATTGTACAATTATATTTATCTAATATATCTTGCATTTTTTCTTCTCTTATGTATCCTGGTCGATAATCATAAATGTTTTTAAAACACTTGGTAAATTGATACCTCAATTCAGTAGCCCAATAAATTAATTTTAGAAATCTATCTCTACTATTACATTGTTCATTTACGTTAATGCCATAAACAATATATCCACCAACATTTTCTGCAATAGCACTACAATTGTACCCCCATTTAATAAGTGTTCTATTAAATAAAAAACTATCACTAACTTTATGAATAAAGTTAATACATGTTTTACTTTCAAATAACCGATGAAAGTATTTGATATTGTCTGCATACTGTAAAGTTGTCTGAATTGCATATACAATTGTTGTATTCATAACAAAAGAATCGCCGGAGGGTTTGGAAGGCTTTGAAGGATTTGAAGGCTTAGAAGGCTTTTTGGGAGGTTTTTTGGAAGACTTTTTGGAAGACTTTTTTGAAGACTTTTTGGAAGACTTTTTGGAAGTCTTTTTGGAATGCTTGGAACGCTTGAAAAGCGATAAAGAATTTCTAGACCCGGAATGATGTATTTTTAAAACAATATCTTTAGAAGAAAGAACATTCTAAACTACATATTAAAAATTAAAGTAAAATTTAAAACATACGTTGTAAGTTATGGTAAAAAATACAAGTATTGATAAGAATAATAATTCTAACTGCTTCATTATTTTGTGAAAAAAATATGAAAATTAATTTTTAGGTACATTATATAATTTTTATCTGATGTATTTACATTATCACATTAAAAATTATGCAATCAAATATTTAAAAAAAATCATTTATTATTTTAACAACCTTGTATTAACAAATTTCACATGAAAATTAGAGAAACATTCAAATAATTATAAAAAGAAATTTTTTTTGGTACCACTTCAATATTTTCAAATTATAGAAGTTATCGATATAAAATAAATGTGATATGACTATACGAATTCAAGAAATATTAAATTAAATTGATTTTCCTATCAGTTCATTTGTATCATAAAATAATTCTATATCATTTGCTTTCTTGGTATTAAGTAATTTTTAATATATTAAAACAATAAAGAATAGTTTAAGATAATTATTGTTCTTAATCAAAATATGAATTAAGAACATCTCATAAAATTTATTTTTTCATTAACAATTTATATAATTATTCAAAAAGATCTAACAAAATATTGCTATTTTTACGAAATCTAAAATGTTTTTTTAAAAGTAGCATCGAAAATTTGTATTCTATAGAACGAACATACAAAAAGTACAGTTGTTTTTTGAGATCATTTAAATAATAAAAATTTAATTATTGATATCATAAAGATTTTTTATTAAAATGTTGAATTGTTTCTTTACAGAAGTGTATTTAGTTTTGTATTCTTAAATGAAACTAAAGTCAAATTTTATAAAAAACTATACGATATCAATCAACAAAATGAACGTCATTTGACAAACTCTTATAGATAAGAATCGTTCGAAAAGCAAGTAACGATACAACTTTGAAAATAAATAGTATAAAGGTAGAGAACTTCAGTAGATTGATTATATTTTTAATGAATACGCATTCTTAAACATAATCAATAGAATCTATAAACTGAGAATTTTGTAACTTATTTAATATTTATTATGAAAAATGTTTAAGAAAAACCTTTCGCATAGTTATTAAAGATAATAATAATGTTTTAATCAACAAATCAATACATGTCTGTTAAAGCTAGTTTGCAACTTTTGATAAATTAAATAATCTAAATAATTTTTATGTATTGTTAAAAAAATTTTTTAAAAGTTCTTTTAATCTTCATAAGTTTTAGAACTTTAATCTGCTTTGTATTCCTCTTTATATTTAAATAGTATGAATATTTTGGAAGTGTATACCAAAATGTTTGAGCCTTTACTTTCAATTACTGTTAACTCTAGCATTTTCTCACACGGCATAACTCTATCTTTAGATTTGTCTTTTTCATATTTAACTTCGAGAGTTTTAGCTTAACTACACTTCCAATAATAAGGATCACAAATAGGTGTAAGTTTTGCTTTGAACTTTTTTGATTTACGATAAGGTTTAATGTTGTAATAACATTCTGCATTTATTTCTATAGTTTGTGTTTTTGTATTTTTCTCGGCTTTTATACTTTGATTTAAAGTCCACATTCATCTGGTTTCTTTGGTTTCCCTAGATTTTCACATTTCCCTCAGTTAAAAAAGGACACACACAATAATCACAATTTCTGAGATTTCTAAATCAATGATTGCTATAAGTACCGCAGAGATGATCTTTACATTCGTCTCCCCAGATTTTACTATCGAATGCTTTAAGATCAGATAATGAAAGTTCTGCAGCATAATTTCTTTGTTTCAAAGTCTCTGGTATTATATAAAAGTTCTTTTTATATCTTTAAGGATAAAATCCGAGTGAAAATGAATCTATTAATTATGTAAATGTATATTCATCGGTTAAAAATTTAACATTGCATTTATAATTTTTTATTACTTCTATTATATTTTTTCCATTAATATGTCCCTATTCATTTCCATGCTTATTTTCAAGACATTTTCCGTTACATATCTGACTTCCATACTCAAATAAATTAACTTAAGTATCATATCTTTTTCAATTAAAGATTTATTTACGATAATGGAATAAACTATATATCTACCGTATAATTTTGCCGTGACCATACATGTCAGCTATAAAACGTATTGCTGTCAGGGGTGAGGAAAAATGTGATTTAGAAAAATTTAAGCATGTTCCTCTATGCAATAAACTGATAGGAAATTTGATTTTATTTACATCTTTTATATCTCTAGCAATAAGATATTTAATTGTTCTATTCATAGCAAATTATTAATGATAGGTTTAGATGGCTTTTTTTCTTGCATTTTTTAGAAAGAACATTCTAAATGAGACATTAAAAATTATGGTAAAAAAATAGAAACATACATCGTTAGTAATTAAAAAATATACAAGAATTACAAAAAAAAAAAATAAATCTGTTCGCTTCATAATTTTACAGAAAATATATGAAAATTATCTTTAAGGTACCGAAAAAAATTTTTATCTGATGTATTTACATAATCACATTAAAAATCGTATAATCAAATATTAAAAAAAAATTAATAATTATTTTGACAACCTTGTATTAACAGATTTCACATGAAAATTAGAGGAACAATAGAATAATTAAATAAAAATATTTTTTTCGGGTACCACTTCATTATTTTCAAATTATAGAAATACTAATGTAAAATAAGTGTGATATGATCACATAAATTCAAAGAATATTAAATAAAAATCATTTTCATATCATTTAGTTTTTTATCATACAAAGAGTTTTATATTATTTGCGTTCATGGGTTTAAATAATTATTAATATATTAAAACAATAGAAAATGATTTGAGATAATTATTGTTCTTGATCATAAATTGAATCTTAAGGATAGATCATAAAAAATATTTTTTCAATTACTTGTTATATAATCATTTAAAAAATTCTAACAAAACATGACCATTTTAACGAAATCTAAAATGTTCTTTTAAAAAAGCATAGATAGTTTGTATTCTATAGAACGAAAATACAAAATGTACAATTGTTTTTTTGTGATCATTCAAATAATAAAAATTTAATCATTAATCATAATTTGTTTACAACAATTTCTGAATTGTACTAATTGAAAAGATAGTTAGGATATCACTGAGTAACGCCCTCAGAAGGCGTGAACTAAAGGAAAGTTATAAATAACAAGAATTACTTACATTATATAATATTAAAAAACTAGAAATTGTATTATCTATATTTAAATAAAAGATTTATATCTTTTTGTATTATTACCTGAGGATAGCATTTCGTTAAAAAAACTTATAACTATGACTTTTATAATTGAAAAATAAAATATTTTTCACTTTTTAAACAATTCTTCAAAGTTTTTTTGTTTAATTTTTAGAATTTTTTAAATACAGATATTGAAATATATATTGTCAAATAAATAATTTTGTAAATCTTTATCAACAGTTTTTTTAATTTCTAGACTTTTTTTTGAAATTAATAACAAACGATATTAACGATAAAGGATTCAATAATTATGATTTTGGAGAAATTTAAAATTTTTCAATCGAATATTGTTAAACAATCTTCAACATACTATTTTAAATGGTACTCCACAAAACAATAATTAAGAAAATATGAATAATTTTAAATCCAAATGACTCAATAAATAAGAAATGTAAATATATGAACATTTGTATTAAAACTTTAATAAGTTCTTGTATTATGAATTAACTATTTCAATAATCCACTAATCGTTAACATATTCATATGATTTAATGATTAATGAATTGTGATTATGATGTGAAACATTCTCAAAAATTAATTTTACCAATTTAAATTTCTGACAACTGCAGTAGAAGGTTCTAATTGTTTAAAGTTGTTAAAAATAAATATAGGAATATTTTTTTAAAATTAGAATGAACAAGGTAATATAAAAATGTAAATTTATATGGACGCATTATATGGATGTATGCAAAGTGTACAAATATTATTTCAAACATTTTTCTAACTTATTTAAAAAATATATGTTAAATGATAATTGTCTTTATCTATTTTTATTTTAATTTTTTTTACATAATATTATATGTAGGTTTTGTTATGATAGAAGAATTTTTTAGTTTCTTAATTTAAATTATTGTAATATAATTTATTAAAAAATCATAAAAGAAGTGATAAAAAAACTAAAATTTGTCATACACAAGAATCGTGTAGAACTTAATTTATTGATAAGCTTTTTTATTCCAAATATCAATAATAAATCTTTTTTATTTTTAAAATATGTCAAAATTTTAATGAATTTAAAAAATTTAATGTTTCTAAGCTTTGATTAATTTGTATTTCATTTCTATTTTAAATGCTTGAACTGTTGCATCTTGATATATAAATACAGACGTACCTTTGTCTGATGTTACTGTAAATTCTGTCATTTTTCCACAAGGAATTACTCCATCTCTAGATTTGTCTTTTTTGTACTTAACTTCGAGAATTTTATGATAATGACAATTCCAGTCAATTGAACCGTTAATAGGTGTAAATTTTACTTGAATTTTTTTTTTGGTTGAAGTTAGCTTAATTCTGTAATAACATTTAGTTTCAAAAACTAAAATTTTTGTTTTTTCACGTGAAGAAGCTTTCAAAGATGATTCTCCACACAAACTTTTTTTTGATTCCATATATTTTTTACAATCTTTTCCTGTATAAAAGAAAGGGCAAACACATGTTTTACATGATTTCGGATTTTTAAAACCATCATTACTACACTTAAATTTTGAATATTTTTTATCTGTACAACTGCTTGAACAGATTCGTTTATTTATTGAACTAAGATCATAAAATGAGAGTTCTTTATTATAATCTTTTTGTTCCAAGTCTTCAGGAACAACATCACCCTTTTTAGGACTTTGGGGAATGGAAATTGCTAGTTCAAAGCGATCAATTTTTATATCTGCTTCACCTAGTCTATCAATTGTACAATTATATTTTTTTAATATATCTTGCATTTTTTCTTCTTTTATGTATCCTGGTCGATAATCAGAAATGTTTTTAAAACACTTGGTAAATTGATACCTCAATTCAGTAGCCCAATAAATTAATTTTAGAAATCTATATCCAATACTACATTCATCATTTACGTTAATGCCATAAACAATATATCCACCAACATTTTCTGCAATAGCACTACAATTGTACCCCCATTTAATAAGTGTTCTATTGAATAATAAACTATCACTATCGTTATGAATAAATTTAATACATGTTTTACTTTCAAATAACTCATGAAAGTATTTGATATTTTCTGTATTGTTTAAAGTTTTCTGAATTGCATATACAATTGTTGTATTCATAACAAAAGAATCGCCGGAGGGTTTGGAAGGCTTGGAAGGCTTTTTAGAAGGCTTTTTGGAAGACTTTTTGGAAGACTTTTTGGAGGACTTTTTGGTAGTCTTTTTGGAATGCTTGGAAGACTTGGAAGGATTGAAAAGTGATAAAGAATTTCGAGGCCCGGAATGCTGTTTTCTTAAAATAATATCTTTAGAAGAAAGAACATTCTAAACTACATATTAAAAATTAAAGTAAAAATTAAAACATACGTTGTAAGTTATGGTAAAAAATACAAGTATTGATAAGAATAATAATTCTAACTGCTTCATTATTTTGTGAAAAAAATATGAAAATTAATTTTTAGGTACATTATATAATTTTTATCTGATGTATTTACATTATCACATTAAAAATTATATAATCAAATATTTTAAAAAATTCATTTATTATTTTAACAACCTTGTATTAACAGATTTCACATGAAAATTAGAGAAACATTTAAATAATTATAAAAAAAAAATTTTTTTGGTACCACTTCATTATTTTCAAATTATAGAAGTTATCAATATAAAATAAATGTGATATGACTATACGAATTCAAGAAATATTAAATTAAATTGATTTTCCTATCAGTTCATTTGTATCATAAAATAATTCTATATCATTTGCTTTCTTGGTATTAAGTAATTTTTAATATATTAAAACAATAAAGAATAGTTTAAGATAATTATTGTTCTTAATCAAAATATGAATTAAGAACATCTCATAAAATTTATTTTTTCATTAACAATTTATATAATTATTCAAAAAGATCTAACAAAACATTGCTATTTTTACGAAATCTAAAATGTTTTTTTAAAATATCATAGATAGTTTGTATTCTATAGAACAAAAATACAAAATGTACAATTGTTTTTTTGTGACCATTCAAATAATAAAAATTTAATCATTAATATCATAAAGATTTTTTTTTACAATGTTGAATTGTTTCTTTACAGAAGTGTATTCAGTTTTGTATTCTTAAGTGAAACTAAAATCAAATTTTATAAAAAAATATACGATATCAGTCAACAAAATGATGGTCATTTGACAAATTCTTTTAGATAAGAATCGTTCGAGAAGCAAGTAACGATACAACTTTGAAAATAAATAATATAAAGGTAGAGGACTTCAGTAGATTGATTATATTTTAAATGAATACGCATTCTTAAACATAATCAATAGAATCTATAAACTGAGAATTTTGTAACTTATTTAATATTTATTATGAAAAATGATTCAGAAAAACCTTTCGCATAGTTATTAAAGATAATAATGATGTTTTAATCAACAAATCAATACATGTCTGTTAAAGCTAGTTTGCAACTTTTGATAAATTAAATAATCTAAATAATTTTTATGTATTGTTAAAAAAAATTTTTAAAAGTTCTTTTAATCTTCATAAGTTTTAGAACTTTAATCTGCTTTGTATTCCTCTTTATATTTAAATAGTATGAATATTTTGGAAGTGTATACCAAAATGTTTGAGCCTTTACTTTCAATTACTGTTAACTCTAGCATTTTCTCACACGGCATAACTCTATCTTTAGATTTGTCTTTTTCATATTTAACTTCGAGAGTTTTAGCTTAACTACACTTCCAATAATAAGGATCACAAATAGGTGTAAGTTTTGCTTTGAACTTTTTTTGATTTACGATAAGGTTTAATGTTGTAATAACATTCTGCATTTATTTCTATAGTTTGTGTTTTTGTATTTTTCTCGGATTTTATACTTTGATTTAAAGTCCACATTCATCTGGTTTCTTTGGTTTCCCTAGATTTTCACATTTCCCTCAGTTAAAAAAGGACACACACAATAATCACAATTTCTGAGATTTCTAAATCAATGATTGCTATAAGTACCGCAGAGATGATCTTTACATTCGTCTCCCCAAATTTTACTATCGAATGCTTTAAGATCAGATAATGAAAGTTCTGCAGCATAATTTCTTTGTTTCAAAGTCTCTGGTATTATATAAAAGTTCTTTTTATATCTTTAAGGATAAAATCCGAGTGAAAATGAATCTATTAATTATGTAAATGTATATTCATCGGTTAAAAATTTAACATTGCATTTATAATTTTCTATTACTTCTATTATATTTTTTCCATTAATATGTCCCTATTCATTTCCATGCTTATTTTCAAGACATTTTTCCGTTACATATCTGACTTCCATACTCAAATAAATTATCTTAAGTATCATATCTTTTTCAATTAAAGATTTATTTACGATAATGGAATAAACTATATATCTACCGTATAATTCTGCCGTGACCATACATGTCAGCTATAAAACGTATTGCTGTCAGGGGTGAGGAAAAATATGATTTAGAAAAAGTTAAGCATGTTCCGCTATGCAATAAACTGATAGGAAATTTGATTTTATTTACATCTTTTATATCTCTAGCAATAAGATATTTATTTGTTCTATTCATAGCAAATTATTAATGTTAGGTTTAGATGGCTTTTTTTTCTTGCATTTTTTAGAAAGAACATTCTAAATGAGACATTAAAAATTAAAGTAAAAATGGAAACATACATAGTTAGCAATTGTAAAATATACAAAAATTACAAAAAAAAAATAAATCTGTTCGCTTCATAATTTTACAGAAAATATTTTAAAATTATCATTAAGGTACTGAAAAAAATTTTAATCTGATGTATTTACATAATCACATTAAGAATCATATAATTAAATATTAAAAAAAAATTAATAATTATTTTGACAACCTTGTATTAACAAATTTCACATGAAAATTAGAGGAACAATAGAATAATTAAATAAAAATATTTTTTTCGGGTACCACTTCATTATTTCCAAATTATAGAAATATTGTTGTAAAATAAATGTAATATAATCACTTAAATTTAAAGAATATTGAATAAAAACCATTTTCATATCATTTAGTTTTTTATCATACAAAGAGTTTTATATTATTTGCTTTCTTGGTATTAAATAATTACCAATATATCAAAACAATAAAAAATGATTTGAGATAATTATTGTTCTTGATCATAAATTGAATCTTAAGGACAGATCATAAAAAATATTTTTTCAATTACAATTTATATAATCATTTAAAAAATTCTAACAAAACATGACCATTTTAACAAAATCTAAAATGTTATTTTAAAAGAGCATAGATAGTTTGTATTCTATAGAATGAAAATACAAAATGTACAATTGTTTTTTTTGTGACCATTCAAATAATAAAAATTTAATCATTAATCATAATTTGTTTACAACAATTTCTGAATTGTACCAATTGAAAAGATAGATAGGATATCACTGTGTAACGCCCCCAGAAGGCATGAACTAATAGAAAGGTATAAATACCAAGAATTACTTACATTATATAATATTAAAAGACTAGAAATTGTATTATCCATATTTAAATAAAAGGTTTACATCTTTTTGTATTATTACCTGAGGATAGCATTTCGTTAAAAAAACTTATAACTTTGAATTTTATAATTGAAAAATAAAATATTTTTTACTTTTAAAACAATTCTTTAAAGTTTTTTGTTTAACTTTTTATAATTTTTTAAATGCAGATATTGAAATATATATTGTCAAATAAATAAATTTGCTAATTTTTATCAACAGTTTTTTTAATTTTTAGACTTTTTTGAAATTCATAACAAACAATATCAACGATAAAGGATTCAATAATTATGATTTTGGAGAAATTTAAAATTTTTCAATCGAATATTGTTAAACAATCTTCAACATACTATTTTAAATGGTACTCCACAAAACAATAATTAAGAAAATATGAATAATTTTAAATCCAAATGGCTCAATAAATAAGAAATGTAAATATATGAGCATTTGTATTAAAACTTTAATAAGTTCTTGTATTATAAATTAACTATTTTAACAATCCACTAATCACTAACATATTCACATGATTTAATGATTAATGAATTGTGATTATGATGTGGAACATTCTCAAAAATTAATTTTACCAATTTAAATTTTTGACAACTGCAGTAGAAGGTTCTAATTGTTTAAAGTTGTTAAAAATAAATATAGGAATACTTTTTTTAAATTAGAATGAACAAGGTAATATAAAAATGTAAATTTATATGGACGCATTATATGGATGTATGCAAAGTGTACAAATATTATTTCAAACATTTTTCTAACTTATTTAAAAAATATATGTTAAATGATAATTGGTTTTATCTATTTTTATTTTCAATTTTTTTTACATAATATTATATGTAGGTTTTGTTATGATTGAAGAATTTTTTAGTTTCTTAATTTAAATTATTGTAACATAATTTATTAAAAAATCATAAAAAAAATGATTAAAAAAACTAAAATTTGTCATTCACAAGAATCTTGTAAAACTAAATTAATTGATAAGCTTTTTTATTTCAAATATCAATAATAAATCTTTTTTATTTTTAAAATATGTCAAAATTTTAATGAGTTTAAAAATTGAATGTTTCTAAGCTTAGATTGATTTGTATTTCATCTTAATTTTTAATTCTTGAACTGTTGTATCTTGATATATAAATACAGACGTACCTTTGTCTGATGTTACTGTAAATTCTATCATTTTTCCACAAGGAATTACTCCATCTCTAGATTTGTCTTTTTTGTACTTAACTTCGAGAATTTTAAGGCGATAACAATACCAGTCAGTTGAACCGTTAATAGGTTTAAATTTTACTTGAATTTTTTTTGGTCTTGTTAAAGTTGGCTCAATTCTGTAATAACATTCTTTATTAAAATCTAAAACTTGGGTTTTTTCAGATGAAGAAGCCTTCAAAAGTGATTTTCCACAAGAACCTTCTTTTGGTTTCATATAATTTTTGCAATTGTTTCCTGTATAAAAGAAAGGGCAAACACAAGCATTACAAGTTTTCGGATTTTTAAGACCACCATTACTACACTTAAAACGTGAAGATTCTTTATCTGTACAACTGCTTGAACAGATTCGTTTATTTAGCCAGCTAAGATCATAAATTGAAAGTTCTTTATTATAATCTCTTTGTTCCAAGTCATTAGGATCAACATCATCTTTTTTAGGACTTTGGGGAATGGAAATTGCTAGTTCAAAGCGATCAATTTTTATCTCTGCTTCACCTAGTGTATCAATTGTACAATTATATTTATCTAATATAGCTTGCATTGTGTCTTCTTTAAAGTGTTCTGGTTGATAACCAGAAGTGTTTTTAAAATACTTAGCAAATTGATATCTCAATTTTGTAGTCCAATAAATTAATTTTAGAAATCTATCTCTACCGTTACATTTTCCATTTACGTTAATGGAATAAACAATATATCTACCAACTAAATCTGCACTAGCACTACAATTGTACCCTCATTTAATAAGTGTTCTATTGAATAATAAACTATCACTATCAGAATTAATAAATTTAATACATGTTTTTTCTTCAAATAAGTCATGATAGTATTTGATTTTGTCTGCATACTGTAAAGTTTTCTGAATTGCATATGGAATTGTTGTATTTCATAACAAAAGAATCGTCAGAGGGTTTGGAAGATTTTGAAGGCTTGGTACTTTTTTTATAATAAAACTTTTTATAGCAAGAACATTCTAAACTACATATTAAAAATTAAAGTAAAAATTGAAACATACGTTGTTAATTATGATAAAAAAGACAAGAATTGATAAGAATAATAATTCTAACTGCTTTATTCTTATGTGGAAAAAATATATAAATGTTTTATTTAGACACTTTATATTAATTTCTTTTGTTTATTTACATGATCACATTAAGAATCATATATTAAAAAATATTTAAAATATTTTCCAACGTTGATAATCTCACTGAATATATTGTTAAATAAGACAATGAGAAATAACAAATAATGACAACTAAATCTAACTTATACATGTATGTATATATTTAAATATCATCCTATTTATTCAACACTTCCCCTCTGCCAGTAAACACATTTATTAATCTTTCTGAAGAGAAGGGTTTTGTTAATGAATCTGTTGGCATTTCTTCAGAATTAACATGCATTACTTCTATTTCCTTTAAACATTCTTTAAGGTAAATAAAGGCCAATATCAACTGCTTTTGCTTTTGAACCATAACCTGTATCACGTTTTAAAGAATTAAATAATGGTAAATTGTCAGTATATAGAATAAGTTTAGATTCCGGTTTAAAAAACTTTATAAATTTTCCAGTATGCATTAACGTATCTGTACCATAAACTAAAGCAAATAATTCCGCTATAAATGTAGAACGTGCAACTTTAGTTTGCCTTTTAGTTGACCAATAAAATAGATCATTATTTAGGTAGCATGCCATACCAGTGATTGATTTTAAATCTGTATTACTAGGTGCAAAACTAACATCTGAAAAGCATTCTAATTTTAAATCATTAGATTTTTTTATATGTTTCAGTGTTACATCCGGTCTATATTTTAAATAAGAAATAATTCTTGTTAATTCAGACAAGTGATTAAGTTTTGGGATTTGCGGTTATTTTAATTTTATAAGGTATTCTTGTAATTTTAATACTTGCACAATCAAAACATTTTTTATTCATTGATAAACCTGTAACTTCTTCAATTAATCTAGTATTAGCGTGTCCATGACGTTTGTGCCACATCAAGGCATTATCAACTCTATCATTTTTTATCTTTTGATCAATTATAAGTACTCCAGACCTGCAAGCAATTGGAATGGATACATCTTTATGTTTCAATTTAAATTCATTACCATTACTAACCAGTAAACCTTTTTCCTTCAACTTTACAAATGATAGTAAATTAGCAGTTACATTTTCATTATATAAGACATTTCTTACCAATGTTTTATCAATGTATAAATCACCACATTCTTTAATATTTAATATAGTATCATCAGCTGTTTTAACCGGTATATGTTTATCTAATGGACGAAGATTTGATAATTTAGATTTTTCATTTGTTTTATAAACAAATGTACACGATTCAATGATCCATAAGCTCTCCATTGTTTGTGTCATCGGTGCAATTGTCCTCATGAAGAAACCATAATCACTATCTTAATCTATAATGTTATCAACATCATCTTTAACACTGAAATTGACATAATTAGAAGTTGAAAGGCAAACTTTAGCCTGATGTCCTGTTCCTCTACAATTGTAGCAAAGTTGAGATTTTACATTCTTTCTTTTAATTTGATAATTTTTATTCCCGTTATGTGAACTAAATTTCTTATTTACGTAAAAGGATGTTTCACTAATATCATTAGTTACCATTGCATCTGATTAAGATTTTATTCTTTAAGCCAAATCTTCTAAAGTTATTAAGTCAGTAAGAGTTGTTTTTATCATATCATACTTAGTATCCAGTTTTGTCAAAATTATATGACACATCTCTGTATCATTAATGATTTGATCTAGTTGCTTCAATTGCATTACAACACCTTTTAAATCTTGAGATCATTGTCATTGGATCAGTTTCTTTGAAAGTATAAAGTTCAGGTTTTTTATTAATGACATCAATAATTGTTGTTCACTTGCATTTGATTTCAATATCCTTTATCAGATCAAAAGAGTTATCAATATACAAAAATTCCTTTTTTAAATCATCCGATAGAGTTAATCTTATGATTTTAGCAGAACAACCAGTACTTAAATCTTTATCTTTAAGATCTTCATACTTCCAATTTAAACATTCCGACAATGTTGTAAAATCTTCTTTTCATAGTAAAAAATTTTCTTGATTAACCAATTTAGTGTTTGATAACCCTCTCATAATTTTCACTACCTCAGAGATATCGATGACTTTGTTTGATGATTTGTCGTCAACCATTTTGTAATGACTAGTGAATGTAATCAGATATTTTTTAACACTAAAATATCGTTATATAAAAAACAATACACAATTTGATTTAATAAATATTAGTATAAACGCGAAGTATATATTCACTTAGAAATTCAAATTATTAATAATTGCCAAATTAGAGTTATTTACACACAGTAAATAAATAATTTCTTTTAAACACACAGAGTTAATATGATGACAGATTCAGTCTCATAATCTGTTAAATAAAACAATGAGAAATAAAAATAATGATACTAAATCTAACTTATGCATGTATATATATATTTAAATATAATCCTATTTATTCAACATATATGTTTTTGAAAATACCATATAAAATTGAACTTTTGTTTGTAAATGATCCTAAGAATTGTAAACTAAATGAAACTCAAAGAAACTTAAAACAAATAATAAGAGTTTATAAAATTCAAAAGTGAGGAAAGAGTTTCAATATCCGATAATGAAGTAAACAAATGTACGTTTGCTATTGCTTGAATCTACTAATATTTCTAGGATCTCTAACCATATAAGATGAAAAATTATTTTTCAATTTTTTGATTTCTATTTTTTCAGTAGAATTTTACCTGGTTTATGGCGCTCTTTCAAATTTTACAAAAAAACAACTTACTAATCAAATAAATATTATGGATATCGTTAACAGATCAATGTAATTTAATGATACATGAACACTAAATATGAAGTGAAATGAAGTATATACACTAGCAACATTAAAAAAAGGCTAATATGGATACTCCCGGTCGAATATTTGACATGCAAGTTTATCTAAATTTTTTCCCATCTCATTATGACGACGAAAATTACTAAAATCAATATCCTCATCTTTTAACAATCAATTCTGCAACCAAAAATGGATTCTAACTATATTCTATGGAATATCGATATGTTGATCCATTGAAATAAGAACTTTTTAGTATTTTTTTAAACCACCATTTTTGAAATTTGAGTATATTTCTTGAAATAAAATACTGGATCACATTTTTCTTCAAACTGATGTATCAAAATTTTAGACTTCATTTCTCGAGTAAACACATACTAATTCAAATGAGGCTTGTGTGGATTTACCGAAGTGAAAATTCATATCAATAAAGTGAAACTTTTTAAAATACATGAAATTTTTGTTTTCTTTTCCTGTATTTATTAAGAGGAATTTTTTTATCAATATTTTAAACAAGATGTTAGATATAATTTTTTATTTTGGGTCAACAGAATAACGCACAAGCGAAGCCTGTTTCTTTAATTATATTGAATATATTCAATATTAATTTTACTTTATTGTAAATTTAATTCAATTTCCTTCATTTTTCCATAAGTTTTGTAGTTACTAACATACAACAAGTTTGTATTCCATGGTTATAAGTAAACTATCGTTTAGCTTTCTATGATATACCAAAACATCTTTACCTTTCTTTGATTTTACAGCAAAACTTTTTAAATTTCCACATGGAATTACTCCTACCCTGGATTTATCTTCGAAATGTCTAGCTTCAAGGAGCTTCGGTAATTTACAGTTATAATTATAATGTTCTTTTGGCGTGAATCTTACTACAATTCTTCTATGATTAAATTTAGGTTTAATACGATAGTAGCATTCTGATTTTAAATCCAAAGTTATTTTTTTTGCATAGCTACTGGCTATTATTACAGCGGGTCCACATTTATCCTTTGACTTTTTATAATCTTTACAATATTTTCCCTCGAAAAAAAAAGGACAAATACACTGGGGGCATAATTTTGGGTATCTGATTCCCTGATTAAAGCATTTAGTACAAGGATAATCTTTACAACTATCGGAGCAAATCTTCTCATTTAAGTCTTTGATGGCGGAGAATGAGATATCTTTAGAATAGTCCTTATGTTCAAAGTGATCATATTCAATACCTTCTTTTCCTTCGGGAACTGAACTGAAAAATTGCAAAAAATAAGGTTGTAGTGTTGAATTTGCTTCAAATGGTTTTGAAATTTGGCATTTAGCTTCTTTTATTAATGTTTCAATCTTATCATCTTGAATATCAATTTGACCTTGTTGATATTGTGATTTACCCTCAATACATTTATTTATCTGATATCTCATTTTGGCGCTCCAAAAAATCAATTTTGATATCCTACTTTCATCGTTACAATCATGATTAAGATTGACAGAATAAACAATGTGCTTGTTAGCAATTTCTGCTCTAGCATGGCATAAAGAGTGATACTTAAACATTGTAGCATTAAGATTTAGGTTATTATTTATTTTGCTAAAGTTTAAGCATGATACATTTTTCACTTTTTCAACAGCGCTTGTGATGGCTTCTTCGATCGAAGTATTTTCAATGTAGTACTCAATTGATTTATTCATTGAAGTTTCATAAGTGGTTGATGAAGGTTTTTTACTCTTATTTTTATTTTTTTTCTTTCCAAAGACATTCTGAAATACACATTAAAATTTAAGTAATAATAGAAACATACATGACTAGTTACGGTAAAATATACAAGAATTATAAAAAAGTAATAATTCTGTTTCGCTTCATAATTTTATAAAAAATTTATAAAAAAATTGTATCTTTTAATTACTTTATATAATTTTTTTTTTGATCTATTTACATAATCATATTAAGAATCATGTAAAAAAAATATTTGAAAAAATTTATTAGGGATTATTTTGACAACCTTATATCACCCGATTCCACATTTAAAATACAGAACAGTTATTGTAGTTGTATAAAATACAATAAATCTTCGATACTTTTTGTCATTTGTTAAATATATTGATGACTAATTTTTAATGAGCAAATTAATTACTAAACTTTCTCAGGAAGTCTATTTTTTTCTTTGTCGTTTAAAGAACTTTAATTTCTTTTTGATATTTTAACTTTTAAAAATGTAAAACAAATAAATAAGTTGTACATTGAAGTGAAAAAAAATGCAACATGTTTATTTTATGATATTTAAGTTCTATAATTAGATGAAGGGGAGGAATACATGATAATAGATCCTATTGATATTTTTTCAATAGCAATATGAAATTAGTTATAAAAAAATACGCAAAAAGTTATCATTATATAAAATAGAAACTTTACTTTTGTTAAATAAAAAATATTCAATACAATATTTGTTACTTTTATGTCATTAAAATAAAAAAAAATCTAATCATTGGTTGCATAAAGTTCATTTAATACGTTTTTAGAAGCAATAAATAATTCCTTACTATTAAAAGTAATTCTTTTCTCTTAACTATTATATTTTTCATATGACTAATGAAAGCTAGATTTTGATATGTTGTCATAAGATGATATATAAAAGTTGGTATAGCATACATATATTTATATTCTTATAAATAAAGTCAAGTTTTAAGCTTAACCTATTGTTTAATATATTTATCTTTCCTTTATCCTCACAATTATTAACATTTCATATCACTTTAGTTTTATTTTCACTAGAAGTGCTTAACACACTTGTATCATTTTCAAGACTTTTTTTTACAAATTTTTTAAGTACCTCCTATAAGATTGAAATTTTTAATTATCTCTTTTTTAATGTATTCTATTATTTTTACAAAATTTCTATTATTATTAATTATTTTTTTAGGTTAAATTATGAGAAATAGATCTTCAATTATTATACCAAACTTGCCAGATATAATTTTAAGACGTGTTTTTTCTTATTTATTATATGAAGATTTATTAAATTGTGAATTAGTTTGTAAAAGATGGCAAAATTTAGTTTTGAGGACGATGAAACAGGATATTCACGAAATTGTCATTGAACAGGTAAATTAATACAATTAATATCTTTTGTTTTATTATTGTTTTAAGCTATCAAATTGTGAAGTACAAATAATCCAACAACCAGCATTAAAAAGACTTACAATAACATGTCAAAAAGATTCATATGAATTTATAGCAGGAATCGTAAGGAGATCACAAAACTCTCTTGAAAAACTAACAGCTGATTTGAATTTTTTTACTAATATTCATCGTGTCAATCTTCTTCATAAAGAAGGAAGATACAAATACTTTCCAAACACACAAAATTTATGGATCGTCATTACCAATTGTGAAGATGATGATCTTGAAAATTTAAAAAAAATTGATGATAGACTATTTTCTGTAAGTAAAAAAGTAATATATGTTTTTTACTATAATATTTTAAGAACTTACATTGTCTAACATTTCAAGCACACGTTAAACAATCTCAAATACAAAACATTTCAACGTTACTTATGATTTTTTTGAATAAGTACAAAAATCTTGAGGTAAATATTGAATTACATGCTGATAAATCATCTCCAATATTGGCACAATTGGGAGAATTAAATAATCTTAGGATGAAACAATTAAAAATAATTTGTACAGACTTTGATAGACCGATATTTCCACTTGATGGGTTAAGAGATATAATGGTCAAGAATAAACTTGATTGTGATCGTCTCGTCCTACGTGATTGGTATTTGCATTGTAATGGAGGAGAACCAGTAGGAACTGGGTGTTTATCTTCTATTCGTATTAGCTCATCAACAATTGGTAACACCACTTCTTTTGTTTCAGCTATCAAAAAGACAAAAGAAAATAGTTTGTTAAAATAAACTAGAAATGGTTGGCCTTTGTATTTTTTCTGATATTAATTACCTTAATGATAAAGCTCATCTTGAGTTTGAGCATAGAGTTAACTGTAATTTAAATGGCTTGATCATTGATTGTAATGATATTTATTATGTTTGTTGATATAAATCAAACTTCACTTATCGATCTTATTAACTGTTATTTTCATTAATTATCAAAAGTATTTATCACTTTTACGTACACGGAAAGCCTAAACATGTTCTATGTAATTAAAAATAGAAATTATTATAACATGAATTTAATTAAGTAATTAGCATTATAAAAAATTTTCTAATAAATATTTTTTAAGTAAATTATCTAAAAAAAATTGTATATTAATGAACAAGTAAAATGAAGAAAAATTTAGAGTATTTTATTAATTTTTAAAATGCATATTAATAGACTAAACTTATTCCTTCTATTTCTGAATATTTTGAATAAATTTGGAGCCTTGGATGGTGAAGGAGAAGAAAACAGGTGTATTCAAAATACTGACGGTTATCAGATAGGATTTGTCCTCAAATCACTGAATAGTACAGATGACAAAGTAAATACCACTTCAAGTCCCTATACCTACATAAGTATCACACATTCAGAATCAAAAATAACAGTGATAAATTCAGCAATATATGGAAACCTTGCTGGCCGTAATATACCAGCAGTTGTTGTGCCGACATCAATTATTAACAAAATATTTTCACATTGGAAGCATGGAATATTTTTCAATTTTTGTTCAGGAAATTTCAAAGAAAATGTTTTTCTTATTGATAAAACAAATAACTATAATAATAAACTTAAAGGTGAAAAATTTAATCCAAAATCAACTAGATGTTCATTGGCTTTCTGTCAAATTGGTCTATATTTTTATGATAAAGACATAGAAAGTACTAAAGATTTGGATCATTATGAATATCCGTTTTATGTTGGCTTTAAAGGAAATTCAATTAAGAGTTCTATATATTTTAAAGTTTCTTCTTATGCAAAAAATAATTTCTATCTATATCCATGTCCTTATTATGGGTGGATTAATGAGATCAGCATGGCAAAATTTATACCTAATAGAAATATAGTAGGTAATGGATTAGTGAATGATGAAAAGGATCGTCGACATGTTTATGTTCCAGTACTCCCTCTGTCAAAAAACCATGATTACTACACTTGTGGAGAAATAATTCAACTTGGAAATCTTGGTAGTATTTCAGTTGGTTATAAGCTTAAAGAAGAAAAAGAAGAATCGAAAGAGGTTTCATCTCTATTTTTTAATGAAGGAGGATCCATTACATGTGAAGCATATACTATCAATCCTATTTATACATGGAGATATAGTCCTTTTAGTCTAAATAACAATTCAAACTTCAAATCAATGGAATACATGGGAAAAAAATTTCATTTATATTCTGGGCATTATTTATTCTACTATGATTTTCAAAAGATACACGAAAGCTACACAATAGGGCATAAAAATGGTCGTATTACAGATGAAAATTTGGAAAGTGCTCTTGATTATCACAAACCTAGCTGCGTTGGTAAAATTGAAGATGTCCCTGCTAAAATAAAATTGAAGAATAATACTTTCCTATCACTTCATCCTAAGAAAGTAGACCAATTTGATGTTTATCGTTTATCGGATATTGCTAAAACGAAAAAAATTGGTATTACTTGTGAATTAAAATTAGATGTAGAATCAAAAATAATGGATGATGATTTTTACAATCATAGATATAAACCAATTTTTGTGAAAGGAAGCATTTCAAGTAATTTAGGAAAATCAAAAAGTATCAACGATTTTGATTTTTCTTCAGATTCACTGGAAGGCTACGGATTTTATTCATGTATTTTGGATGATTCAATGACAAATAAATTAATAAAACCATCGCAGTTTTTGATACTACCTGAAATAGAGATAATAATAAAAGAAGATAAAACGGAAACTTATGAAATTCTTCCCATAGTTTTCTCCTGCAAAAAAGTAATTTCTGAGCATATTGAAGATATCGTTTTAAGTCAAACAATAGTTATGTATGATAACGTAACAAACATCTACAACATAGGAGAAAACAAGGAGCATTTTGAAGACAGGAGTAAAGACATTGTTTTTAAATTAGAAAACAAAGTCGATAAGCTTATAATGAAATGTATTTATAAAATATTCCAAATAGATTTTGCTACCATAGAAAAAACATATCAATTGATAAGTAATTTTACTCATAATGATACAAAAACCTATCCGGAAGATGAGGTAAAAAAAAATGTTAGCGAGTTATCAACGTCCTCATCGAAGTCCAACGACACATCAATTATAATAATTGTATCATTGCTAATTTTTTTCTTACTATTTGTTACTGTTTTCGTCTTTATTGTTGTAAGTAAGAAGAAGAAGAAAAGATTAGATAAACAAAATCGTACAAAGTTAATCTCTTCAACTGAAAGAAGTTTGAACAACAGTAAATCTTCTAGTCCAGTAATTCCTAATCCTTCAAAGAATCCAGATACTTTAAATAACAAGAAACGACGTATTCGCATTAAAATTACTGCACTACCTACAGAATCAACTACGAAGAAAAATATTTCACATTTCTAAAGATTAATGGTACCACAATCCTCCATTACTTGTGATAAAATAAATATATAATTTATTTATAATTAATTTTTTTTGATATTGATGAATCATAATATTACACGTGTCATTGATAAAATTTTAGAATAATGGTAATTTTTGTTATTATGATGTGCAGGTTAAAGAAAATTGTTATTTTTAAAAGCTTGGATGGCGTTATAGATGAAGAAAGCAAACATTTTCAGTATTTTTTTATTTACTAAGAGAATAATTTATAATCTTTTAAAACGCAGTCATTCAATGTACTTTTTGAAGGAAAAG